>CAXAJV010000653.1:6497502-7697502 GCA_963969225.1 Xylocopa violacea | reverse complement strand
AGGTTGCCTTAGGCTAGGATATATAACGTTATAGACGTATATAATGTTCCCACCGAGAAGTAGGGGCCGACGAGTCAGGAATGTTGTAAAATATTACGCTCGACATGTTAGGTTGCCTTAGGCTAGGGTATATAGCGATATAGACGTATATAATGTTCCCACCGAGAAGTAGGTGTCGGCGCGCCAGGAATGTAGTAAAATATTGCACCCGAGATGTTAGGTTGCCTTAGGCAAGGATATATAACGTTATAAACTTATATACTGTGCCCTCCGAGAAGTAGGTGCCGACGCGCCAGGAATGTTGTAAAATATTACATCTGAGATGTTAGGTTGCCTTAGGCTAGGATATATAACGTTATAGAGGTTTATAACGTTCCCACCGAGAAATAGGGGCCGACAAGCCAGAAATGTTGTAAAACATTACATCCGAGGTGTTAGGTTGCCTTAGGTTATGATATATAACGTTATAGAAGTATATACTGTTCCCACCGAGAAGTAGGGGCCGGCGCGCCAGGAATGTAGTAAAATATTACATCCGTGATGTTAGGTTGCCTTAGGCTAGGGTATGTAACGTTATAGACGTATATAATGTTCCCACCGAGAAGTATGGGCCAACGAGCCAGGAATGTGGTACAATATTACATTCGACATGTTAGGTTGCCTTAGGTTAGGATATGTAACGTTATAGACGTATATACTGTTCCCACCGGGAAGTATGTGCCGACGCGACAGGTATGTTGTGAAATATTACATTCGGCATGTTAGGTTGCCTTATGCTAGGATATATAGCATTATAGACGTATATAATGTTCCCACCGAGAAGTAGGAGCCGACGCGCCAGGAATGTTGTAAAATATTACATTCGACAAGTCAGGTTGCCTTAGGCTAGGATATGTAGCTTTAAAGACGTATATAATGTTCTCACCGAGAAATAGTGGCCGACGCGCCAGGAATGTTGTAAAATATTACATCCGAGATGTTAGGTTGCCTTAGGTTAGGATATATAACGTTATAGACGTATATGATATTCCCACCGAGAAGTATGGGCCAACGAGCCAGGAATGTGGTGCAATATTACATGCGACATGTTAGGTTGCCTTAGGCTAGGATTTATAGCGTTATAGACGTATACAATGTTCCCACCGAGAAGTAGGGGCCGAAGTGACGGGAATGTAGTAAAATATTACGCTCGAAATGTTAGTTTGCGTTAGGCTAGGATATATAGCGTTATAGACGTATATAATGTTCCCACCGAGAAGTAGGGGCCGAAGTGACGAAAATGTTGTAAAATATTACATCCGAGATGTTAGGTTGCCTTAGGTTAGGATATATAACGTTATTGACATATATAATGTTCTCACCGAGAAATGGGGGCCGACGCGCCAGGAATGTTGTAAAACATTACATTCGACATGTCAGGTTGCCTTAGGTTATGATATATAACGTTATAGACGCATATAATGTTCCCACCAAGAAGTAGGGGCCGACACAGGCCAGGAATGTTGTAAGACATTACATCCGAGAAGTTAGGTGGCCTTAGGTTAGGATATATAACGTTATTGACTTGTATAATGTTCTCACCGAGAAATAGGGGCCGACGCGCCAGGAATGTTGTAAAATATTACATTCGCCATGTTAGGATTGCGTTAGGTTAGGATATATAACGTTATAGACGTATATACTGTTCCCACCGAGAAGTAGGTGCCGACGCGCCAGGTATGTTGTAAAATATTACATGCGACATGTTAGGTTGCCTTGGGCTAGGATATATAGCGTTATAGAGGTACATAATGTTCCCACCGAGAAGTAGGGGCCGGCGCGCCAGGAATGTAGTAAAATATTACATCCGAGATGTTAGGTTGCCTTAGGCTAGGATATATAACGTTATTGACTTATATAATGTTCTCACAGAGAAATAGGGGCCGACGCGCCAGGAATGTTGTAAAATATTACATGCGACATGTAAGGTTGCCTTAGGCTAGGATATATAGCGTTATAGAAGTATATAATGTTCGCACCGAGAAGTAGGGGCCCACGTGCCAGGAATGTTGTAAAATATTACATTCGACATGTTAGGTCGCCTTAGGCTAGGATATATAGCGTTATAAACATATATAATGTTCCCAACGAGAAATAGGGGCCGACACGCCAGGAATGTTGTAAAGCAATACATCCGAGGTGTTAGGTTGCCTTAAGCTAGGATATGTAACGTTATAGACGTATATAATCTTCCCACCGAGAAGTAGGGGCCGACTATCCAGGAATGTTGTAAAATATTACAATCGACATGTTAGGATTGCCTCAAGCTAGGATATACAACGATATAGACGTATATACTGTTCCCACCGAGAAGTAGGTGCCGACGCGCCAGGAATGTTGTCAAATATTACATCCGAGATGTTAGGTTCCCTTAGGTAAGGATATATAACGTTATAGACGTATATAATGTTCCCACCGAGAAATAGGGGCCGACGAGCCAGAAATGTTGTTAAATATTACATTCGACATGTTAGGTTGCCTTAGGCTAGGATATATATCGTTATAGACGTATATAATGTTCCCAGTGAGAGGTAGGGGCCGACGAGCCAGGAATGTTGTAAAATATTACGCTCGACATGTTAGTTTGCGTTAGGCTAGGATATATAGCGTTATAGACGTATATAAGGTTCGCACCGAGAAGTAGGGGCCGACGTGCCAGGAATGTTGTAAAATATTACATTCGACATGTTAGGTTGCCTTAAGCTAGGATATATAGCGTTGTAGACGTATATAATGTTCCCACCGAGAAGTAGGGGCCGACGCGCCGCGAATGTTGTAAAATATTACATATGACATGTTAGGGTGCCTTAAGCTAGGATATATAGCGTTATAGACGTATATAATGTTCCCACCGAGAAGTAGGGGCCGGCGCGCCAGGAATGTAGTAAAATATAACATCCGAGATGTTAGGTTGCCTTAGGCTAGGATATATAACGTTATAGACGTATATAATGTTCCCACCGAGAAGTAGGGGCCGACGAGTCAGGAATGTTGTAAAATATTACGCTCGACATGTTAGGTTGCCTTAGGCTAGGGTATATAGCGATATAGACGTATATAATGTTCCCACCGAGAAGTAGGTGTCGGCGCGCCAGGAATGTAGTAAAATATTGCACCCGAGATGTTAGGTTGCCTTAGGCAAGGATATATAACGTTATAAACTTATATACTGTGCCCTCCGAGAAGTAGGTGCCGACGCGCCAGGAATGTTGTAAAATATTACATCTGAGATGTTAGGTTGCCTTAGGCTAGGATATATAACGTTATAGAGGTTTATAATGTTCCCACCGAGAAATAGGGGCCGACAAGCCAGAAATGTTGTAAAACATTACATCCGAGGTGTTAGGTTGCCTTAGGTTAGGATATATAACGTTATAGAAGTATATACTGTTCCCACCGAGAAGTAGGGGCCGGCGCGCCAGGAATGTAGTAAAATATTACATCCGTGATGTTAGGTTGCCTTAGGCTAGGGTATGTAACGTTATAGACGTATATAATGTTCCCACCGAGAAGTATGGGCCAACGAGCCAGGGATGTGGTACAATATTACATTCGACATGTTAGGTTGCCTTAGGTTAGGATATGTAACGTTATAGACGTATATACTGTTCCCACCGGGAAGTATGTGCCGACGCGACAGGTATGTTGTGAAATATTACATTCGGCATGTTAGGTTGCCTTATGCTAGGATATATAGCATTATAGACGTATATAATGTTCCCACCGAGAAGTAGGAGCCGACGCGCCAGGAATGTTGTAAAATATTACATTCGACAAGTCAGGTTGCCTTAGGCTAGGATATGTAGCTTTAAAGACGTATATAATGTTCCCACCGAGAAGTAGGTCCCGACGCGCCAGGAATGTTGTAGAATATTACATTCGATATGTTAGGTTGCCTTAAGCTAGGATATATAGCGTTATAGACGTATATAATGTTCCCACCGAGAAATAGGGGCCGAAGTGCCCGGGAATGTTGTAAAATAGTATATGCGACATGATAGGTTGCCTTAGGCTAGGATATATAGCGTTGTAGACGTATATAATGTTCCCACCGAGAAGTAGGGGCCGACGTGCCAAGAATCTAGTAAAATATTACATCCGAGATGTTAGGTTGCCTTAGGTTAGGATATATAACGTTATAGACGTATATGATATTCCCACCGAGAAGTATGGGCCAACGAGCCAGGAATGTGGTGCAATATTACATTCGACATGTTAGGTTGCCTTAAGCTAGGATATATAGCGTTATAGACGTATATAATGTTCCCACCGAGAGGTAGGGGCCGGCGCGCCAGGAATGTAGTAAAATATAACATCCGAGATGTTAGGTTGCCTTAGGCTAGGATATATAACGTTATAGACATATATAATGTTCCCACCGAGAAGTAGGGGCCGACGTGCTAGGAATGTAGTAAAATAATACACCCGGAATGTTAGGTTGCCTTAGGTTAGGATATATAACGTTATAGAGGTTTATAATGTTCCCACGGAAAAGTAGGTAGCGACGCGTCAACAATGTTGAAAAATATTACAATCGACATGTTAGGATTGCCTTAGGCTAGCATATACAACGATATAGACGCATATACTGTTCCCACCGAGAAGTTGGTGCCGACGCGCCAGGAATGTAGTAAAACATTACATCCGAGGTGTTAGGTTGCCTTAGGTTAGGATATATAACGTTATAGAGGTATATACTGTTCCCACCGAGAAGTAGGGGCCGGCGCGCCAGGAATGTAGTAAAATATTACATCCGAGATGATAGGTTGCCTTAGGCTAGGATATGTAACGTTATAGACGTATATAATGTTCCCACCGTGATGTAGGGTCCAACGAGCCAGGAATGTGGTAAAATATTACAATCGACATGTTAGGTTGCCTTAGGTTAGGATATATAACGTGATAGACGTATATACTGTTCCCACCTCGAAGTAGTTGCCGACGCGCCAGGAATGTTGTAAAATATTACATCTGAGATGTTAGGTTGCCTTAGGCTAGGATATATAACGTTATAGACGTTTATAATGTTCCCACCGAGAAAGAGGGGCCGTCAAGCCAGGAATGTTGTAAAACATTACATCGGAGGTGTTAGGTTGCCTTAGGTTAGGATATATAACGTTATAGAAGTATATGCTGTTCCCACCGAGAAGTAGGGGCCGGCGCGCCAGGAATGTAGTAAAATATTACATCCGAGATGTTAGGTTGCCTTAGGCTAGGATATGTAACGTTATAGACGTATATAAAGTTCCCACCGAAAAGTATGGGCCAACGAGCCAGGAATGTGGTACAATATTACATTCGACATGTTAGGTTGCCTTAGGTTAGGATATGTAACGTTATAGACGTATATACTGTTCCCACCGGGAAGTTGGTGCCGACGCGCCAGGTATGTTGTAAAATATTACATTCGGCATGATAGGGTGCCTTAGGCTAGGATATATAGCATTATAGACGTATATAATGTTCCCACCGAGAAGTAGGTGCCGACGCGCCAAGAATGTTGTAAAATATTACATTCGACAAGTTTGGTTGCCTTAGGCTAGGATATGTAGCCTTAAAGACGTATATAATGCTCCCACCGAGAAATAGGGGCCGAGAAGCCAGGAATGTAGTAAAATATTACATCCGAAATGTTAGGTTGCCTTAGGCTAGGATATGTAACGTTATAGACGTATGTAATGTTCCCACCGAGAAGTTGGGTCCAACGAGCCAGGAATGTGGTAAAATATTACAATCGACATGTTAGGTTGCCTTAGGTTAGGATATGTAACGTTATAGACGTGTATACTGTTCCCACGCAGAAGTAGTTGCCGGCGCGCCAGAAATGTTGTAAAATATTACGTTCGACATGTTAGGCTGCCTTAGGCTAGGATATATAGCGTTATAGACGTGTACAATGTACCCACCGAGAAATAGGGGCCGACACGCCAGGAATGTTGTAAAACATTACATCCGAGATGTTAGGTGGCCTTAGGTTATGATATATAACGTTATTGACTTATAGAATGTTCTCACCGAGAAATAGGGGCCGACGCGCCAGAAATGTTGTTACATATTACATTCGACATGTTAGGTTGCCTTAGGCTAGGATATATAGCGTTATAGACGTATATAATGTTCCCACCGAGAGGTAGGGGCCGACGAGCCAGGAATGTGGTACAATATTACATTCGACATGTTAGGTTGCCTTAGGATAGGATATATAACGTTAAAGACGTATATACTGTTCCCACCAAGAAGTAGGGGCCGACGTGCCGGGAATGTAGTAAAATATTACATCCGAGAAGTTAGGTTGCCTTAGGTTAGGATATATAACGTTATTGACATATATAATGTTCTCGCCGAGAAATAGGGGCCGACGCGCCAGGAATGTTATAAATATTACATTCGCCATGTTAGTATTGCGTTAGGTTAGGATATATAACGTTATAGACGTATATAATGTTCCCACCGAGAAGTAGGGTCCAACGGGCCAGGAATGTGGTAAAATATTACATTCGACATGTTAGGTTGCCTTAGGTTAGGATATATAACGTTATAGACGTATATACTGTTCCCACCGAGAAGTAGTTGCCGACGCGCCAGGAATGTTGTAAAATATTACTTTCGACATGTTAGGTTGCCTCAAGCTGGGATATATAGCGTTATAGACGTATGTAATGTTCCCACCGAGAAGTATGGGCCAACGAGCCAGGAATGTGGTACAATATTACATTCGACATGTTAGGTTGCCTTAGGTTAGGATATGTAACGTTATAGACGTATATACTGTTCCCACCGAGAAGTAGGTGCCGACGCGCCAGGAATGTTGTAAAATATTACATTCGACAAGTTAGGTTGCCTTAGGCTAGGATATGTAGCTTTAAATACGTATATAATGTTCCCACCGAGAAATAGGGGCCGACACAGGCCAGGAATGTTGCAAAACATTACATCCGAGGTGTTAGGTTGTCTCAGGTTAGGATATATAACGTTATAGACGTATATACTGTTCCCACCGAGATGTAGGTGCCGACGCGCCAGGAATGTTGTAAAATATTACATCCGAGATGTCAGGTTGCCTTAGGCTAGGATATATAGCGTTATAGACGTATATAATGTTCCCACCGAGAAGTAGGTGCCGACGCGCCAGGAATGTTGTAGAATATTACATTCGATATGTTAGGTTGCCTTAAGCTAGGATATATAGCGTTATAGACGTATATAATGTTCCCACCGAGAAGTAGGGGCCGAAGTGCCCGGGAATGTTGTAAAATAGTATATGCGACATGTTAGGTTGCCTTAGGCTAGGATATATAGCGTTATAGACGTATATAATGTTCCCACCGAGAAGTAGGGGCCGAAGTGCCCGGGAATGTTGTAAAATAGTATATGCGACATGTTAGGTTGCCTTAGGCTAGGATATATAGCGTTATAGACGTATATAATTTTCCCACCGAGATGTAGGGGCCGAAGTGCCGGGAATGTTGTAAAATATTACGCTCGACATGTTAGGTTGCCTTAGGATAGGACATATAGCGATATAGACGTATATAATGTTCCCGCCGAGAAGTAGCGGTCGGCGCGCCACGAATGTAGTAAAATATTACACCCGAGATGTTAGGTTGCCTTAGGCTAGGATATATCACGTTATAGACATATATAATGTTCCCACCGAGAGGTAGGCGCCGGCACCGCCAGGATTGTTGTAAAATATTACATTCGACATGTTAGGTTGCCTTAGTCTAGGATATATAGCGATATAGACGTATATAATGTTCCCACCGAGGAGTAGGGTCCAGCGAGCCAGGAATGTGGTAAAATATTACGTTCGACATGTTAAGTTGCCTTAGGTTAGGACATATAACGTTATAGCCGTATATAATGTTCCCACCGAGAGGTAGAGGCCGACGAGCCAGGAATGTTGTAAAATATTACGCTCGACAAGTTAAGTTGCGTTAGGCTAGGATATATAGCGTTATAGACGTATACAATGTTCTCACCGAGAAGTAGGGGCCGACGCGCCAGGAATGCTGTAAAATATTATATTCGACATGTTAGGATTGCCTTAGGCTAGGATATATAACGTTATAGACGTATATGATATTCCCACCGAGAAGTACGGGCCTACACGCCAGGAATGTTGTCAAATATTACATCCGAGATGTTAGGTACCCTTAGGTTAGGATATATAACGTTATAAACGTATATAATGTTCCCACCGAGAAGTAGGGGCCGACGAGCCAGGAATGTTGGATAATATTACGCTCGACATGTTAGGTTGCCTTACGTTATGATATATAGCGATATAGACGTATATAATGTTCCCACCGAGAAGTAGGGGCCGGGGCGCCAGGAATGTAGTAAAATATTACCTCCGAGATGTTAGGTTGTCTTAGGCTAGGATATGTAACGTTATAGAAGTATATAATGTTCCCACCGAGAAGTAGGGTCCGGCGCGCCAGGAATGTAGCAAAATATTACATCCGAGATCTTAGGTTGCCTTAGGCTAGGATATATAACGTTACAGACGTATATAATGTTCCCACCGAGAAGTAGGGGCCGGCGCGCCAGGAATGTAGTAAAATATTACATTCGACATGTTAGGATGCCTTAGGCTAGGATATATAGCGATATAGACGTATATAATGTTCCCACCGAGAAGTAGGGGCCGGCGCGCCACGAATGTAGTAAAATATTACATCCGAAATGTTAGGATTGCCATAGGCAAGGATATATAACGTTATAGACGTATATAATGTTCCCACCGAGAAGTAGGGGCCGGCACGCCAGGAATGTTGTAAAATATTACATTCGACATGTTAGGTTGCCTTAAGGTAGGATATATAGCGTTATAGACGTATATAATGTTCCCACCGAGAAGTAGTTGCCGGCGCGCCAGGAATGTATTAAAATATAACATCCGAGATGTTAAGTTACCTTAGGCTAGGATATATAGCGTTATGGACGTATATAATGTTCCCACCGGAAGGTAGGGGCCGACGAGTCAGGAATGTTGTAAAATATTACGCTCGACATGTTAGGTTGCCTTAGGCTAGGGTATATAGCGATGTAGACGTATATAATGTTCCCACCGAGAAGTAGGGGTCGGCGCGCCAGGAATATAGTAAAATATTACATTCGACATGTTAGGTTGCCTTAGGCTAGGATATATAGCGATATAGACGTATATAATGTTCCCACCGAGAAGTAGGGGCCGGCGCGCCACGAATGTAGTAAAATATTACATCCCAGATGTTAGGTTGCGTTAGGCTAGGATATATAACGTTATAGACTTATATACTGTTCCCTCCGAGAAGTAGGTGCCGACGCGCCAGGAATGTTGTAAAATATTACATCCGAGATGTTAGGATTGCCTTAGGCTAGGATATATAACGTTATAGACGTATATACCGTTCCCACCGAGAATTAGGTGCCGACGCGCCAGAAATGTTGTTAAATATTACATACGACATGTTAGGTTGCCTTAGGCTAGGATATATAGCGTTAAAGATGTATATAATGTTCCCACCGAGAAATAGGGGCCGACGAGCCAGGAATGTTGGAAAATATTAGGCTCGACATGTTAGGTTGCCTTACGTTATGATATCTAGCGATATAGACGTATATAATGTTCCCACCGAGAAGTAGGGACCGGGGCGCCAGGAATGTAGTAAAATATTACATCCGAGATGTTAGGTTGTCTTAGGCTAGGATATGTAACGTTATAGACGTATATAATGTTCCCACCGAGAAGTAGGGTCCGGCGCGCCAGGAATGTAGCAAAATATTACATCCGAGATCTTAGGTTGCCTTAGGCGAGGATATATATCCTTATAGACGTATATAATGTTCCCACCGAGACGTAGGGGCCGAAGTGACGGGAATATTGTAAAATATTACATTCGACATTTTAGTTTGCCTTAGGCTAGGCTATATAGCGTTACAGACGTATATGATGTTTCCACCGAGAAGTAGGGGCCGACGTGCCAGGAATGTAGTAAAATATTACATCCGAGATGTTAGGTTGCATTAGGTTAGGATATATAACGTTATTGACTTATACAATGTTCCCACCGAGAAATAGGGGCCAACACGCCAGGAATGTTGTAAAACATTACATCCGAGGTGTTAGGTTGCCTTAGGTTAGGATATATAACGTTATAGAAGTATATACTGTTCCCACCGAGAAGTAGGGGCCGGCGCGCCAGGAATGTAGTAAAATATTACATCCGAGATGTTAGGTTGCCTTAGGCTAGGATATGTAACGTTATAGACGTATATAATGTTCCCACCGAGATGTAGGGGCCGACGTACCAGGAATGTAGTAAAATATTAAACCCGGGATGTTAGGTTGCCTTGGGTTAGGATATATAACGGTATTGACTTATATAATGTTCTCCCCGAGAAATAGGGGCCGACGCGCCAGAAATGTTGTTAAATATTACATTCGACATGTTAGGTTGCCTTAGGCTAGGATACATAGCGTTATAGACGTATATAATGTTCCCACCGCGAGGTAGGGGCCGACGAGACAGGAATGTTGTAAAATATTACGCTCGACATGTTAGTTTGCGTTAGGCCAGGATATATAGCGTTATAGACGTATATAATGTTCCCACCGAGATGTAGGGGCCGGCGCGCCAGGAATGTAGTAAAATATTACATCCGAGATGTTAGGTTGCCTTAGGCTAGGATATGTAACGTTATAGACGTGTATACTGTTCCCACCGAGAAGTAGGGTCCAACGAGCCAGAAATGTTGTAAAATATTACATTCGACGTGTTAGGCTGCCTTAGGCTAGGATATATAGCGTTATAGACGTATACAATGTTCTCACCGAGAAATAGGGGCCGACGCGTCAGAAATGTTGTTAAATATTACATTCGACATGTTAGGTTGCCTTAGGCTAGGATACATAGCGTTATAGACGTATATAATGTTCCCACCGAGAGGTAGGGGCCGACGAGACAGGAATGTTGTAAAATATTACGCTCGACATGTTAGTTTGCGTTAGGCCAGGATATATAGCGTTATAGACGTATATAATGTTCCCTCCGAGATGTAGGGGCCGGCGCGCCAGGAATGTAGTAAAATATTACATCCGAGATGTTAGGTTGCCTTAGGCTAGGATATGTAACGTTATAGACGTATATAATGTTCCCACCGAGAAGTAGGGTCCAACGAGCCAGGAATGTGTTAAAATATTACAATCGACATGTTAGGTTGCCTTAAGTTAGGATATATAACGTTATAGACGTGTATACTGTTCCCACGGAGAAGTAGTTCCCGACGCGCCAGAAATGTTGTAAAATATTACATTCAACATGTTAGGCTGCCTTAGGCTAGGATATATAGCGTTATAGACGTATATAATGTTCCCACCGAGAAGTAGGGGCCGAAGTGCCCGGGAATGTTGTAAAATAGTATATGCGACATGTTAGGTTGCCTTAGGCTAGGATATATAGCGTTATAGACGTGTATACTGTTCCCACGGAGAAGTAGTTGCCGACGCGCCAGAAATGTTGTAAAATATTACATTCGACATGTTAGGCTGCCTTAGGCTAGGATATATAGCGTTATAGACGTGTACAATGTTCTCACCGAGAAATAGGGGCCGACGCGCCAGAAATGTTGTTAAATATTACATTCGACATGTTAGGTTGCCTTAGGCTAGGATACATAGCGTTATAGACGTATATAATGTTCCCACGGAGAAGTAGTTGCCGACGCGCCAGAAATGTTGTAAAATATTACATTCGACACGTTAGGCTGCCTTAGGCTAGGATATATAGCGTTATAGACGTATACAATGTTCCCACCGAGAAATAGGGGCCAACACGCCAGGAATGTTGTAAAACATTACATCCGAGGTGTTAGGTTGCCTTAGGTTAGGATATATAACGTTATAGAAGTATATACTGTTCCCACCGAGATGTAGGGGCCGGCGCGCCAGGAATGTAGTAAAATATTACATCCGAGATGTTAGGTTGCCTTAGGCTAGGATATGTAACGTTATAGACGTATATAATGTTCCCACCGAGAAGTATGGGCCAACGAGCCAGGAATGTGGTACAATATTACATTCGACATGTTAGGTTGCCTTAGGTTAGGATATGTAACGTTATAGACGTATATACTGTTCCCACCGAGAAGTAGGTGCCGACGCGCCAGGAATGTTGTAAAATATTACATTCGACAAGTTAGGTTGCCTTAGGCTAGGATATGTAGCTTTAAATACGTATATAATGTTCCCACCGAGAAATAGGGGCCGACACAGGCCAGGAATGTTGCAAAACATTACATCCGAGGTGTTAGGTTGTCTCAGGTTAGGATATATAACGTTATAGACGTATATACTGTTCCCACCGAGAAGTAGGTGCCGACGCGCCAGGAATGTTGTAAAATATTACATCCGAGATGTCAGGTTGCCTTAGGCTAGGATATATAGCGTTATAGACGTATATAATGTTCCCACCGAGAAGTAGGTGCCGACGCGCCAGGAATGTTGTAGAATATTACATTCGATATGTTAGGTTGCCTTAAGCTAGGATATATAGCGTTATAGACGTATATAATGTTCCCACCGAGAAGTAGGGGCCGAAGTGCCCGGGAATGTTGTAAAATAGTATATGCGACATGTTAGGTTGCCTTAGGCTAGGATATATAGCGTTATAGACGTATATAATGTTCCCACCGAGAAGTAGGGCCCGACGTGCCAAGAATCTAGTGAAATATTACATCCGAGATGTAAGGTTGCCTTAGGTTAGGATATATAACGTTATAGACGTATATGATATTCCCACCGAGAAGTATGGGCCAACGAGCCAGGAATGTGGTGCAATATTACATTCGATATGTTAGGTTGCCTTAAGCTAGGATATATAGCGTTATAGACGTATATAATGCTCCCACCGAGAAGTGGGGGCCGGCAAGCCAGGAATGTAGTAAAATATAACATCCGAGATGTTAGGTTGCCTTCGGCTAGGATATATAACGTTATAGACATATATAATGTTCCCACCGAGATGTAGGGGCCGACGTACCAGGAATGTAGTAAAATATTAAACCCGGGGTGTTAGGTTGCCTTGGGTTAGGATATATAACGGTATTGACTTATATAATGTTCTCCCCGAGAAATAGGGGCCGACGCGCCAGAAATGTTGTTAAATATTACATTCGACATGTTAGGTTGCCTTAGGCTAGGATACATAGCGTTATAGACGTATATAATGTTCCCACCGAGAGGTAGGGGCCGACGAGACAGGAATGTTGTAAAATATTACGCTCGACATGTTAGTTTGCGTTAGGCCAGGATATATAGCGTTATAGACGTATATAATGTTCCCACCGAGAAGTAGGGGCCGACGTGCCAGGAATGTAGTAAAATATTACATCCGAGATGTTAGTTTGCCTTAGGTTAGGATATATAACGTTATTGACTTATATAATGTTCTCACCGAGAAATAGGGGCCGACGCGCCAGGAATGTTATAAATATTACATTCGCCATGTTAGGATTGCGTTAGGTTAGGATATATATCGTTATAGACGTATATAATGTGCCCAACGAGAAGTAGGGGCCGACGTGCCTGGAATGTAGTAAAATATTACATCCGAGACGTTAGGTTGCCTTAGTCTAGGATATATAGCGATATAGACGTATATAATGTTCCCAGCGAGAAGTAGGGGCCGACGAGCCAGGAATGTTGCAAAATATTACGCTCGACATGTTAGGTTGCCTTAGGCTAGGATATATAGCGTTATAGACGTATACAATGTTCCCACCGAGAAGTAGGGGCCGACGCGCCAGGAATGCTGTAAAATATTATATTCGACATGTTAGGATTGCCTTAGGCTAGGATATATAACGTTATAGACGTATATGATATTCCCACCGAGAAGTACGGGCCGAAGTGCCGGGAATGTTGTAAAATATTACGCTCGACATGTTAGGTTGCCTTAGGATAGGACATATAGCGATATAGACGTATATAATGTTCCCGCCGAGAAGTAGCGGTCGGCGCGCCACGAATGTAGTAAAATATTACACCCGAGATGTTAGGTTGCCTTAGGCTAGGATATATCACGTTATAGACATATATAATGTTCCCACCGAGAGGTAGGCGCCGGCACCGCCAGGATTGTTGTAAAATATTACATTCGACATGTTAGGTTGCCTTAGTCTAGGATATATAGCGATATAGACGTATATAATGTTCCCACCGAGGAGTAGGGTCCAGCGAGCCAGGAATGTGGTAAAATATTACGTTCGACATGTTAAGTTGCCTTAGGTTAGGATATATAACGTTATAGCCGTATATAATGTTCCCACCGAGAGGTAGAGGCCGACGAGCCAGGAATGTTGTAAAATATTACGCTCGACAAGTTAAGTTGCCTTAGGCTAGGATATATAGCGTTACAGACGTATATAATGTTCCCAGCGAGAAGTAGGGGCCGGCGAGCCAGTAATGTTGTAAAATATTACGCTCGCCATGTTAGGTTGCCTTAGGCTAGGATATATAGCGATATAGACGTATATAATATTCCCGTCGAGAAGTAGGGGCCGAAGTGCCCGGGAATGTTGTAAAATAGTATATGCGACATGTTAGGTTGCCTTAGGCTAGGATATATAGCGTTATAGACGTATATAATGTTCCCACCGAGAAGTAGGGGCCGACGTGCCAAGAATCTAGTGAAATATTACATCCGAGATGTAAGGTTGCCTTAGGTTAGGATATATAACGTTATAGACGTATATGATATTCCCACCGAGAAGTATGGGCCAACGAGCCAGGAATGTGGTGCAATATTACATTCGATATGTTAGGTTGCCTTAAGCTAGGATATATAGCGTTATAGACGTATATAATGTTCCCACCGAGAAGTGGGGGCCGGCGCGCCAGGAATGTAGTAAAATAAAACATCCGAGATGTTAGGTTGCCTTCGGCTAGGATATATAACGTTATAGACATATATAATGTTCCCACCGAGATGTAGGGGCCGACGTACCAGGAATGTAGTAAAATATTAAACCCGGGATGTTAGGTTGCCTTGGGTTAGGATATATAACGGTATTGACTTATATAATGTTCTCCCCGAGAAATAGGGGCCGACGCGCCAGAAATGTTGTTAAATATTACATTCGACATGTTAGGCTGCCTTAGGCTAGGATATATAGCGTTATAGACGTATACAATGTTCTCACCGAGAAATAGGGGCCGACGCGCCAGAAATGTTGTTAAATATTACATTCGACATGTTAGGTTGCCTTAGGCTAGGATACATAGCGTTATAGACGTATATAATGTTCCCACGGAGAAGTAGTTGCCGACGCGCCAGAAATGTTGTAAAATATTACATTCGACATGTTAGGCTGCCTTAGGCTAGGATATATAGCGTTATAGACGTATACAATGTTCCCACCGAGAAATAGGGGCCAACACGCCAGGAATGTTGTCAAATATTACATCCGAGATGTTAGGTTGCCTTAGGCTAGGATATGTAACGTTATAGACGTATATAATGTTCCCACCGAGAAGTAGGGTCCAACGAGCCAGGAATGTGTTAAAATATTACAATCGACATGTTAGGTTGCCTTAAGTTAGGATATATAACGTTATAGACGTGTATACTGTTCCCACGGAGAAGTAGTTCCCGACGCGCCAGAAATGTTGTAAAATATTACATTCAACATGTTAGGCTGCCTTAGGCTAGGATATATAGCGTTATAGACGTATATAATGTTCCCACCGAGAAGTAGGGGCCGAAGTGCCCGGGAATGTTGTAAAATAGTATATGCGACATGTTAGGTTGCCTTAGGCTAGGATATATAGCGTTATAGACGTGTATACTGTTCCCACGGAGAAGTAGTTGCCGACGCGCCAGAAATGTTGTAAAATATTACATTCGACATGTTAGGCTGCCTTAGGCTAGGATATATAGCGTTATAGACGTGTACAATGTTCTCACCGAGAAATAGGGGCCGACGCGCCAGAAATGTTGTTAAATATTACATTCGACATGTTAGGTTGCCTTAGGCTAGGATACATAGCGTTATAGACGTATATAATGTTCCCACGGAGAAGTAGTTGCCGACGCGCCAGAAATGTTGTAAAATATTACATTCGACACGTTAGGCTGCCTTAGGCTAGGATATATAGCGTTATAGACGTATACAATGTTCCCACCGAGAAATAGGGGCCAACACGCCAGGAATGTTGTAAAACATTACATCCGAGGTGTTAGGTTGCCTTAGGTTAGGATATATAACGTTATAGAAGTATATACTGTTCCCACCGAGATGTAGGGGCCGGCGCGCCAGGAATGTAGTAAAATATTACATCCGAGATGTTAGGTTGCCTTAGGCTAGGATATGTAACGTTATAGACGTATATAATGTTCCCACCGAGAAGTATGGGCCAACGAGCCAGGAATGTGGTACAATATTACATTCGACATGTTAGGTTGCCTTAGGTTAGGATATGTAACGTTATAGACGTATATACTGTTCCCACCGAGAAGTAGGTGCCGACGCGCCAGGAATGTTGTAAAATATTACATTCGACAAGTTAGGTTGCCTTAGGCTAGGATATGTAGCTTTAAATACGTATATAATGTTCCCACCGAGAAATAGGGGCCGACACAGGCCAGGAATGTTGCAAAACATTACATCCGAGGTGTTAGGTTGTCTCAGGTTAGGATATATAACGTTATAGACGTATATACTGTTCCCACCGAGAAGTAGGTGCCGACGCGCCAGGAATGTTGTAAAATATTACATCCGAGATGTCAGGTTGCCTTAGGCTAGGATATATAGCGTTATAGACGTATATAATGTTCCCACCGAGAAGTAGGTGCCGACGCGCCAGGAATGTTGTAGAATATTACATTCGATATGTTAGGTTGCCTTAAGCTAGGATATATAGCGTTATAGACGTATATAATGTTCCCACCGAGAAGTAGGGGCCGAAGTGCCCGGGAATGTTGTAAAATAGTATATGCGACATGTTAGGTTGCCTTAGGCTAGGATATATAGCGTTATAGACGTATATAATGTTCCCACCGAGAAGTAGGGCCCGACGTGCCAAGAATCTAGTGAAATATTACATCCGAGATGTAAGGTTGCCTTAGGTTAGGATATATAACGTTATAGACGTATATGATATTCCCACCGAGAAGTATGGGCCAACGAGCCAGGAATGTGGTGCAATATTACATTCGATATGTTAGGTTGCCTTAAGCTAGGATATATAGCGTTATAGACGTATATAATGCTCCCACCGAGAAGTGGGGGCCGGCAAGCCAGGAATGTAGTAAAATATAACATCCGAGATGTTAGGTTGCCTTCGGCTAGGATATATAACGTTATAGACATATATAATGTTCCCACCGAGATGTAGGGGCCGACGTACCAGGAATGTAGTAAAATATTAAACCCGGGGTGTTAGGTTGCCTTGGGTTAGGATATATAACGGTATTGACTTATATAATGTTCTCCCCGAGAAATAGGGGCCGACGCGCCAGAAATGTTGTTAAATATTACATTCGACATGTTAGGTTGCCTTAGGCTAGGATACATAGCGTTATAGACGTATATAATGTTCCCACCGAGAGGTAGGGGCCGACGAGACAGGAATGTTGTAAAATATTACGCTCGACATGTTAGTTTGCGTTAGGCCAGGATATATAGCGTTATAGACGTATATAATGTTCCCACCGAGAAGTAGGGGCCGACGTGCCAGGAATGTAGTAAAATATTACATCCGAGATGTTAGTTTGCCTTAGGTTAGGATATATAACGTTATTGACTTATATAATGTTCTCACCGAGAAATAGGGGCCGACGCGCCAGGAATGTTATAAATATTACATTCGCCATGTTAGGATTGCGTTAGGTTAGGATATATATCGTTATAGACGTATATAATGTGCCCAACGAGAAGTAGGGGCCGACGTGCCTGGAATGTAGTAAAATATTACATCCGAGACGTTAGGTTGCCTTAGTCTAGGATATATAGCGATATAGACGTATATAATGTTCCCAGCGAGAAGTAGGGGCCGACGAGCCAGGAATGTTGCAAAATATTACGCTCGACATGTTAGGTTGCCTTAGGCTAGGATATATAGCGTTATAGACGTATACAATGTTCCCACCGAGAAGTAGGGGCCGACGCGCCAGGAATGCTGTAAAATATTATATTCGACATGTTAGGATTGCCTTAGGCTAGGATATATAACGTTATAGACGTATATGATATTCCCACCGAGAAGTACGGGCCGAAGTGCCGGGAATGTTGTAAAATATTACGCTCGACATGTTAGGTTGCCTTAGGATAGGACATATAGCGATATAGACGTATATAATGTTCCCGCCGAGAAGTAGCGGTCGGCGCGCCACGAATGTAGTAAAATATTACACCCGAGATGTTAGGTTGCCTTAGGCTAGGATATATCACGTTATAGACATATATAATGTTCCCACCGAGAGGTAGGCGCCGGCACCGCCAGGATTGTTGTAAAATATTACATTCGACATGTTAGGTTGCCTTAGTCTAGGATATATAGCGATATAGACGTATATAATGTTCCCACCGAGGAGTAGGGTCCAGCGAGCCAGGAACGTGGTAAAATATTACGTTCGACATGTTAAGTTGCCTTAGGTTAGGATATATAACGTTATAAACGTATATAATGTTCCCACCGAGAAGTAGGGGCCGACGAGCCAGGAATGTTGGATAATATTACGCTCGACATGTTAGGTTGCCTTACGTTATGATATATAGCGATATAGACGTATATAATGTTCCCACCGAGAAGTAGGGGCCGGGGCGCCAGGAATGTAGTAAAATATTACCTCCGAGATGTTAGGTTGTCTTAGGCTAGGATATGTAACGTTATAGAAGTATATAATGTTCCCACCGAGAAGTAGGGTCCGGCGCGCCAGGAATGTAGCAAAATATTACATCCGAGATCTTAGGTTGCCTTAGGCTAGGATATATAACGTTACAGACGTATATAATGTTCCCACCGAGAAGTAGGGGCCGGCGCGCCAGGAATGTAGTAAAATATTACATTCGACATGTTAGGATGCCTTAGGCTAGGATATATAGCGATATAGACGTATATAATGTTCCCACCGAGAAGTAGGGGCCGGCGCGCCACGAATGTAGTAAAATATTACATCCGAAATGTTAGGATTGCCATAGGCAAGGATATATAACGTTATAGACGTATATAATGTTCCCACCGAGAAGTAGGGGCCGGCACGCCAGGAATGTTGTAAAATATTACATTCGACATGTTAGGTTGCCTTAAGGTAGGATATATAGCGTTATAGACGTATATAATGTTCCCACCGAGAAGTAGTTGCCGGCGCGCCAGGAATGTATTAAAATATAACATCCGAGATGTTAAGTTACCTTAGGCTAGGATATATAGCGTTATGGACGTATATAATGTTCCCACCGGAAGGTAGGGGCCGACGAGTCAGGAATGTTGTAAAATATTACGCTCGACATGTTAGGTTGCCTTAGGCTAGGGTATATAGCGATGTAGACGTATATAATGTTCCCACCGAGAAGTAGGGGTCGGCGCGCCAGGAATATAGTAAAATATTACATTCGACATGTTAGGTTGCCTTAGGCTAGGATATATAGCGATATAGACGTATATAATGTTCCCACCGAGAAGTAGGGGCCGGCGCGCCACGAATGTAGTAAAATATTACATCCCAGATGTTAGGTTGCGTTAGGCTAGGATATATAACGTTATAGACTTATATACTGTTCCCTCCGAGAAGTAGGTGCCGACGCGCCAGGAATGTTGTAAAATATTACATCCGAGATGTTAGGATTGCCTTAGGCTAGGATATATAACGTTATAGACGTATATACCGTTCCCACCGAGAATTAGGTGCCGACGCGCCAGAAATGTTGTTAAATATTACATACGACATGTTAGGTTGCCTTAGGCTAGGATATATAGCGTTAAAGATGTATATAATGTTCCCACCGAGAAATAGGGGCCGACGAGCCAGGAATGTTGGAAAATATTAGGCTCGACATGTTAGGTTGCCTTACGTTATGATATCTAGCGATATAGACGTATATAATGTTCCCACCGAGAAGTAGGGACCGGGGCGCCAGGAATGTAGTAAAATATTACATCCGAGATGTTAGGTTGTCTTAGGCTAGGATATGTAACGTTATAGACGTATATAATGTTCCCACCGAGAAGTAGGGTCCGGCGCGCCAGGAATGTAGCAAAATATTACATCCGAGATCTTAGGTTGCCTTAGGCGAGGATATATATCCTTATAGACGTATATAATGTTCCCACCGAGACGTAGGGGCCGAAGTGACGGGAATATTGTAAAATATTACATTCGACATTTTAGTTTGCCTTAGGCTAGGCTATATAGCGTTACAGACGTATATGATGTTTCCACCGAGAAGTAGGGGCCGACGTGCCAGGAATGTAGTAAAATATTACATCCGAGATGTTAGGTTGCATTAGGTTAGGATATATAACGTTATTGACTTATACAATGTTCCCACCGAGAAATAGGGGCCAACACGCCAGGAATGTTGTAAAACATTACATCCGAGGTGTTAGGTTGCCTTAGGTTAGGATATATAACGTTATAGAAGTATATACTGTTCCCACCGAGAAGTAGGGGCCGGCGCGCCAGGAATGTAGTAAAATATTACATCCGAGATGTTAGGTTGCCTTAGGCTAGGATATGTAACGTTATAGACGTATATAATGTTCCCACCGAGATGTAGGGGCCGACGTACCAGGAATGTAGTAAAATATTAAACCCGGGATGTTAGGTTGCCTTGGGTTAGGATATATAACGGTATTGACTTATATAATGTTCTCCCCGAGAAATAGGGGCCGACGCGCCAGAAATGTTGTTAAATATTACATTCGACATGTTAGGTTGCCTTAGGCTAGGATACATAGCGTTATAGACGTATATAATGTTCCCACCGCGAGGTAGGGGCCGACGAGACAGGAATGTTGTAAAATATTACGCTCGACATGTTAGTTTGCGTTAGGCCAGGATATATAGCGTTATAGACGTATATAATGTTCCCACCGAGATGTAGGGGCCGGCGCGCCAGGAATGTAGTAAAATATTACATCCGAGATGTTAGGTTGCCTTAGGCTAGGATATGTAACGTTATAGACGTGTATACTGTTCCCACCGAGAAGTAGGGTCCAACGAGCCAGAAATGTTGTAAAATATTACATTCGACGTGTTAGGCTGCCTTAGGCTAGGATATATAGCGTTATAGACGTATACAATGTTCTCACCGAGAAATAGGGGCCGACGCGTCAGAAATGTTGTTAAATATTACATTCGACATGTTAGGTTGCCTTAGGCTAGGATACATAGCGTTATAGACGTATATAATGTTCCCACCGAGAGGTAGGGGCCGACGAGACAGGAATGTTGTAAAATATTACGCTCGACATGTTAGTTTGCGTTAGGCCAGGATATATAGCGTTATAGACGTATATAATGTTCCCTCCGAGATGTAGGGGCCGGCGCGCCAGGAATGTAGTAAAATATTACATCCGAGATGTTAGGTTGCCTTAGGCTAGGATATGTAACGTTATAGACGTATATAATGTTCCCACCGAGAAGTAGGGTCCAACGAGCCAGGAATGTGTTAAAATATTACAATCGACATGTTAGGTTGCCTTAAGTTAGGATATATAACGTTATAGACGTGTATACTGTTCCCACGGAGAAGTAGTTCCCGACGCGCCAGAAATGTTGTAAAATATTACATTCAACATGTTAGGCTGCCTTAGGCTAGGATATATAGCGTTATAGACGTATATAATGTTCCCACCGAGAAGTAGGGGCCGAAGTGCCCGGGAATGTTGTAAAATAGTATATGCGACATGTTAGGTTGCCTTAGGCTAGGATATATAGCGTTATAGACGTGTATACTGTTCCCACGGAGAAGTAGTTGCCGACGCGCCAGAAATGTTGTAAAATATTACATTCGACATGTTAGGCTGCCTTAGGCTAGGATATATAGCGTTATAGACGTGTACAATGTTCTCACCGAGAAATAGGGGCCGACGCGCCAGAAATGTTGTTAAATATTACATTCGACATGTTAGGTTGCCTTAGGCTAGGATACATAGCGTTATAGACGTATATAATGTTCCCACGGAGAAGTAGTTGCCGACGCGCCAGAAATGTTGTAAAATATTACATTCGACACGTTAGGCTGCCTTAGGCTAGGATATATAGCGTTATAGACGTATACAATGTTCCCACCGAGAAATAGGGGCCAACACGCCAGGAATGTTGTAAAACATTACATCCGAGGTGTTAGGTTGCCTTAGGTTAGGATATATAACGTTATAGAAGTATATACTGTTCCCACCGAGATGTAGGGGCCGGCGCGCCAGGAATGTAGTAAAATATTACATCCGAGATGTTAGGTTGCCTTAGGCTAGGATATGTAACGTTATAGACGTATATAATGTTCCCACCGAGAAGTATGGGCCAACGAGCCAGGAATGTGGTACAATATTACATTCGACATGTTAGGTTGCCTTAGGTTAGGATATGTAACGTTATAGACGTATATACTGTTCCCACCGAGAAGTAGGTGCCGACGCGCCAGGAATGTTGTAAAATATTACATTCGACAAGTTAGGTTGCCTTAGGCTAGGATATGTAGCTTTAAATACGTATATAATGTTCCCACCGAGAAATAGGGGCCGACACAGGCCAGGAATGTTGCAAAACATTACATCCGAGGTGTTAGGTTGTCTCAGGTTAGGATATATAACGTTATAGACGTATATACTGTTCCCACCGAGAAGTAGGTGCCGACGCGCCAGGAATGTTGTAAAATATTACATCCGAGATGTCAGGTTGCCTTAGGCTAGGATATATAGCGTTATAGACGTATATAATGTTCCCACCGAGAAGTAGGTGCCGACGCGCCAGGAATGTTGTAGAATATTACATTCGATATGTTAGGTTGCCTTAAGCTAGGATATATAGCGTTATAGACGTATATAATGTTCCCACCGAGAAGTAGGGGCCGAAGTGCCCGGGAATGTTGTAAAATAGTATATGCGACATGTTAGGTTGCCTTAGGCTAGGATATATAGCGTTATAGACGTATATAATGTTCCCACCGAGAAGTAGGGCCCGACGTGCCAAGAATCTAGTGAAATATTACATCCGAGATGTAAGGTTGCCTTAGGTTAGGATATATAACGTTATAGACGTATATGATATTCCCACCGAGAAGTATGGGCCAACGAGCCAGGAATGTGGTGCAATATTACATTCGATATGTTAGGTTGCCTTAAGCTAGGATATATAGCGTTATAGACGTATATAATGCTCCCACCGAGAAGTGGGGGCCGGCAAGCCAGGAATGTAGTAAAATATAACATCCGAGATGTTAGGTTGCCTTCGGCTAGGATATATAACGTTATAGACATATATAATGTTCCCACCGAGATGTAGGGGCCGACGTACCAGGAATGTAGTAAAATATTAAACCCGGGGTGTTAGGTTGCCTTGGGTTAGGATATATAACGGTATTGACTTATATAATGTTCTCCCCGAGAAATAGGGGCCGACGCGCCAGAAATGTTGTTAAATATTACATTCGACATGTTAGGTTGCCTTAGGCTAGGATACATAGCGTTATAGACGTATATAATGTTCCCACCGAGAGGTAGGGGCCGACGAGACAGGAATGTTGTAAAATATTACGCTCGACATGTTAGTTTGCGTTAGGCCAGGATATATAGCGTTATAGACGTATATAATGTTCCCACCGAGAAGTAGGGGCCGACGTGCCAGGAATGTAGTAAAATATTACATCCGAGATGTTAGTTTGCCTTAGGTTAGGATATATAACGTTATTGACTTATATAATGTTCTCACCGAGAAATAGGGGCCGACGCGCCAGGAATGTTATAAATATTACATTCGCCATGTTAGGATTGCGTTAGGTTAGGATATATATCGTTATAGACGTATATAATGTGCCCAACGAGAAGTAGGGGCCGACGTGCCTGGAATGTAGTAAAATATTACATCCGAGACGTTAGGTTGCCTTAGTCTAGGATATATAGCGATATAGACGTATATAATGTTCCCAGCGAGAAGTAGGGGCCGACGAGCCAGGAATGTTGCAAAATATTACGCTCGACATGTTAGGTTGCCTTAGGCTAGGATATATAGCGTTATAGACGTATACAATGTTCCCACCGAGAAGTAGGGGCCGACGCGCCAGGAATGCTGTAAAATATTATATTCGACATGTTAGGATTGCCTTAGGCTAGGATATATAACGTTATAGACGTATATGATATTCCCACCGAGAAGTACGGGCCGAAGTGCCGGGAATGTTGTAAAATATTACGCTCGACATGTTAGGTTGCCTTAGGATAGGACATATAGCGATATAGACGTATATAATGTTCCCGCCGAGAAGTAGCGGTCGGCGCGCCACGAATGTAGTAAAATATTACACCCGAGATGTTAGGTTGCCTTAGGCTAGGATATATCACGTTATAGACATATATAATGTTCCCACCGAGAGGTAGGCGCCGGCACCGCCAGGATTGTTGTAAAATATTACATTCGACATGTTAGGTTGCCTTAGTCTAGGATATATAGCGATATAGACGTATATAATGTTCCCACCGAGGAGTAGGGTCCAGCGAGCCAGGAATGTGGTAAAATATTACGTTCGACATGTTAAGTTGCCTTAGGTTAGGATATATAACGTTATAGCCGTATATAATGTTCCCACCGAGAGGTAGAGGCCGACGAGCCAGGAATGTTGTAAAATATTACGCTCGACAAGTTAAGTTGCCTTAGGCTAGGATATATAGCGTTACAGACGTATATAATGTTCCCAGCGAGAAGTAGGGGCCGGCGAGCCAGTAATGTTGTAAAATATTACGCTCGCCATGTTAGGTTGCCTTAGGCTAGGATATATAGCGATATAGACGTATATAATATTCCCGTCGAGAAGTAGGGGCCGAAGTGCCCGGGAATGTTGTAAAATAGTATATGCGACATGTTAGGTTGCCTTAGGCTAGGATATATAGCGTTATAGACGTATATAATGTTCCCACCGAGAAGTAGGGGCCGACGTGCCAAGAATCTAGTGAAATATTACATCCGAGATGTAAGGTTGCCTTAGGTTAGGATATATAACGTTATAGACGTATATGATATTCCCACCGAGAAGTATGGGCCAACGAGCCAGGAATGTGGTGCAATATTACATTCGATATGTTAGGTTGCCTTAAGCTAGGATATATAGCGTTATAGACGTATATAATGTTCCCACCGAGAAGTGGGGGCCGGCGCGCCAGGAATGTAGTAAAATAAAACATCCGAGATGTTAGGTTGCCTTCGGCTAGGATATATAACGTTATAGACATATATAATGTTCCCACCGAGATGTAGGGGCCGACGTACCAGGAATGTAGTAAAATATTAAACCCGGGATGTTAGGTTGCCTTGGGTTAGGATATATAACGGTATTGACTTATATAATGTTCTCCCCGAGAAATAGGGGCCGACGCGCCAGAAATGTTGTTAAATATTACATTCGACATGTTAGGCTGCCTTAGGCTAGGATATATAGCGTTATAGACGTATACAATGTTCTCACCGAGAAATAGGGGCCGACGCGCCAGAAATGTTGTTAAATATTACATTCGACATGTTAGGTTGCCTTAGGCTAGGATACATAGCGTTATAGACGTATATAATGTTCCCACGGAGAAGTAGTTGCCGACGCGCCAGAAATGTTGTAAAATATTACATTCGACATGTTAGGCTGCCTTAGGCTAGGATATATAGCGTTATAGACGTATACAATGTTCCCACCGAGAAATAGGGGCCAACACGCCAGGAATGTTGTCAAATATTACATCCGAGATGTTAGGTTGCCTTAGGCTAGGATATGTAACGTTATAGACGTATATAATGTTCCCACCGAGAAGTAGGGTCCAACGAGCCAGGAATGTGTTAAAATATTACAATCGACATGTTAGGTTGCCTTAAGTTAGGATATATAACGTTATAGACGTGTATACTGTTCCCACGGAGAAGTAGTTCCCGACGCGCCAGAAATGTTGTAAAATATTACATTCAACATGTTAGGCTGCCTTAGGCTAGGATATATAGCGTTATAGACGTATATAATGTTCCCACCGAGAAGTAGGGGCCGACGTGCCAAGAATCTAGTGAAATATTACATCCGAGATGTAAGGTTGCCTTAGGTTAGGATATATAACGTTATAGACGTATATGATATTCCCACCGAGAAGTATGGGCCAACGAGCCAGGAATGTGGTGCAATATTACATTCGATATGTTAGGTTGCCTTAAGCTAGGATATATAGCGTTATAGACGTATATAATGCTCCCACCGAGAAGTGGGGGCCGGCAAGCCAGGAATGTAGTAAAATATAACATCCGAGATGTTAGGTTGCCTTCGGCTAGGATATATAACGTTATAGACATATATAATGTTCCCACCGAGATGTAGGGGCCGACGTACCAGGAATGTAGTAAAATATTAAACCCGGGGTGTTAGGTTGCCTTGGGTTAGGATATATAACGGTATTGACTTATATAATGTTCTCCCCGAGAAATAGGGGCCGACGCGCCAGAAATGTTGTTAAATATTACATTCGACATGTTAGGTTGCCTTAGGCTAGGATACATAGCGTTATAGACGTATATAATGTTCCCACCGAGAGGTAGGGGCCGACGAGACAGGAATGTTGTAAAATATTACGCTCGACATGTTAGTTTGCGTTAGGCCAGGATATATAGCGTTATAGACGTATATAATGTTCCCACCGAGAAGTAGGGGCCGACGTGCCAGGAATGTAGTAAAATATTACATCCGAGATGTTAGTTTGCCTTAGGTTAGGATATATAACGTTATTGACTTATATAATGTTCTCACCGAGAAATAGGGGCCGACGCGCCAGGAATGTTATAAATATTACATTCGCCATGTTAGGATTGCGTTAGGTTAGGATATATATCGTTATAGACGTATATAATGTGCCCAACGAGAAGTAGGGGCCGACGTGCCTGGAATGTAGTAAAATATTACATCCGAGACGTTAGGTTGCCTTAGTCTAGGATATATAGCGATATAGACGTATATAATGTTCCCAGCGAGAAGTAGGGGCCGACGAGCCAGGAATGTTGCAAAATATTACGCTCGACATGTTAGGTTGCCTTAGGCTAGGATATATAGCGTTATAGACGTATACAATGTTCCCACCGAGAAGTAGGGGCCGACGCGCCAGGAATGCTGTAAAATATTATATTCGACATGTTAGGATTGCCTTAGGCTAGGATATATAACGTTATAGACGTATATGATATTCCCACCGAGAAGTACGGGCCGAAGTGCCGGGAATGTTGTAAAATATTACGCTCGACATGTTAGGTTGCCTTAGGATAGGACATATAGCGATATAGACGTATATAATGTTCCCGCCGAGAAGTAGCGGTCGGCGCGCCACGAATGTAGTAAAATATTACACCCGAGATGTTAGGTTGCCTTAGGCTAGGATATATCACGTTATAGACATATATAATGTTCCCACCGAGAGGTAGGCGCCGGCACCGCCAGGATTGTTGTAAAATATTACATTCGACATGTTAGGTTGCCTTAGTCTAGGATATATAGCGATATAGACGTATATAATGTTCCCACCGAGGAGTAGGGTCCAGCGAGCCAGGAACGTGGTAAAATATTACGTTCGACATGTTAAGTTGCCTTAGGTTAGGATATATAACGTTATAGCCGTATATAATGTTCCCACCGAGAGGTAGAGGCCGACGAGCCAGGAATGTTGTAAAATATTACGCTCGACAAGTTAAGTTGCCTTAGGCTAGGATATATAGCGTTACAGACGTATATAATGTTCCCAGCGAGAAGTAGGGGCCGGCGAGCCAGTAATGTTGTAAAATATTACGCTCGCCATGTTAGGTTGCCTTAGGCTAGGATATATAGCGATATAGACGTATATAATATTCCCGTCGAGAAGTAGGGGCCGAAGTGCCCGGGAATGTTGTAAAATAGTATATGCGACATGTTAGGTTGCCTTAGGCTAGGATATATAGCGTTATAGACGTATATAATGTTCCCACCGAGAAGTAGGGGCCGACGTGCCAAGAATCTAGTGAAATATTACATCCGAGATGTAAGGTTGCCTTAGGTTAGGATATATAACGTTATAGACGTATATGATATTCCCACCGAGAAGTATGGGCCAACGAGCCAGGAATGTGGTGCAATATTACATTCGATATGTTAGGTTGCCTTAAGCTAGGATATATAGCGTTATAGACGTATATAATGTTCCCACCGAGAAGTGGGGGCCGGCGCGCCAGGAATGTAGTAAAATAAAACATCCGAGATGTTAGGTTGCCTTCGGCTAGGATATATAACGTTATAGACATATATAATGTTCCCACCGAGATGTAGGGGCCGACGTACCAGGAATGTAGTAAAATATTAAACCCGGGATGTTAGGTTGCCTTGGGTTAGGATATATAACGGTATTGACTTATATAATGTTCTCCCCGAGAAATAGGGGCCGACGCGCCAGAAATGTTGTTAAATATTACATTCGACATGTTAGGCTGCCTTAGGCTAGGATATATAGCGTTATAGACGTATACAATGTTCTCACCGAGAAATAGGGGCCGACGCGCCAGAAATGTTGTTAAATATTACATTCGACATGTTAGGTTGCCTTAGGCTAGGATACATAGCGTTATAGACGTATATAATGTTCCCACGGAGAAGTAGTTGCCGACGCGCCAGAAATGTTGTAAAATATTACATTCGACATGTTAGGCTGCCTTAGGCTAGGATATATAGCGTTATAGACGTATACAATGTTCCCACCGAGAAATAGGGGCCAACACGCCAGGAATGTTGTCAAATATTACATCCGAGATGTTAGGTTGCCTTAGGCTAGGATATGTAACTTTATAGACGTATATAATGTTCCCACCGAGAAGTAGGGGCCAGCTCGCCAGGAATGTTGTAAAATATTACATCCGGGATGGTTAGGATTGCCTTAAGCTAGGATATATAGCGTTATAGACGTATATAATTTTCCCACCGAGAAGTAGGGGCCGAAGTGCCGGGAATGTTGTAAAATATTACGCTCGACATGTTAGGTTGCCTTAGGATAGGATATATAGCGATATAGACGTATATAATGTTCCCGCCGAGAAGTAGCGGTCGGAGCGCCACGAATGTAGTAAAATATTACACCCGAGATGTTATGTTGCCTTAGGCTAGGATAAGTAACGTTATAGACGTATATAATGTTCCCACCGAGAAGTAGGGGCCGACGAGCCAGGAATGTTGTAAAATATTACGCTCGATATTTTTGGTTGCCTTAGGTTAGGATATATGGCGTTATAGACGTATATAATGATCCCACCGAGAAGTAGGGGCCAGCGCGCCAGGAATGTTGTAAAATATTACATCCGGGATGTTAGGATTGCCTTAAGCTGGCATATATAGCGTTATAGACGTATATAATTTTCCCACCGAGAAGTAGGGGCCGAAGTGCCCGGGAATGTTGTAAAATAGTATATGCGACATGTTAGGTTGCCTTAGGCTAGGATATATAGCGTTATAGACGTATATAATGTTCCCACCGAGAAGTAGGGCCCGACGTGCCAAGAATCTAGTGAAATATTACATCCGAGATGTAAGGTTGCCTTAGGTTAGGATATATAACGTTATAGACGTATATGATATTCCCACCGAGAAGTATGGGCCAACGAGCCAGGAATGTGGTGCAATATTACATTCGATATGTTAGGTTGCCTTAAGCTAGGATATATAGCGTTATAGACGTATATAATGCTCCCACCGAGAAGTGGGGGCCGGCAAGCCAGGAATGTAGTAAAATATAACATCCGAGATGTTAGGTTGCCTTCGGCTAGGATATATAACGTTATAGACATATATAATGTTCCCACCGAGATGTAGGGGCCGACGTACCAGGAATGTAGTAAAATATTAAACCCGGGGTGTTAGGTTGCCTTGGGTTAGGATATATAACGGTATTGACTTATATAATGTTCTCCCCGAGAAATAGGGGCCGACGCGCCAGAAATGTTGTTAAATATTACATTCGACATGTTAGGTTGCCTTAGGCTAGGATACATAGCGTTATAGACGTATATAATGTTCCCACCGAGAGGTAGGGGCCGACGAGACAGGAATGTTGTAAAATATTACGCTCGACATGTTAGTTTGCGTTAGGCCAGGATATATAGCGTTATAGACGTATATAATGTTCCCACCGAGAAGTAGGGGCCGACGTGCCAGGAATGTAGTAAAATATTACATCCGAGATGTTAGTTTGCCTTAGGTTAGGATATATAACGTTATTGACTTATATAATGTTCTCACCGAGAAATAGGGGCCGACGCGCCAGGAATGTTATAAATATTACATTCGCCATGTTAGGATTGCGTTAGGTTAGGATATATATCGTTATAGACGTATATAATGTGCCCAACGAGAAGTAGGGGCCGACGTGCCTGGAATGTAGTAAAATATTACATCCGAGACGTTAGGTTGCCTTAGTCTAGGATATATAGCGATATAGACGTATATAATGTTCCCAGCGAGAAGTAGGGGCCGACGAGCCAGGAATGTTGCAAAATATTACGCTCGACATGTTAGGTTGCCTTAGGCTAGGATATATAGCGTTATAGACGTATACAATGTTCCCACCGAGAAGTAGGGGCCGACGCGCCAGGAATGCTGTAAAATATTATATTCGACATGTTAGGATTGCCTTAGGCTAGGATATATAACGTTATAGACGTATATGATATTCCCACCGAGAAGTACGGGCCGAAGTGCCGGGAATGTTGTAAAATATTACGCTCGACATGTTAGGTTGCCTTAGGATAGGACATATAGCGATATAGACGTATATAATGTTCCCGCCGAGAAGTAGCGGTCGGCGCGCCACGAATGTAGTAAAATATTACACCCGAGATGTTAGGTTGCCTTAGGCTAGGATATATCACGTTATAGACATATATAATGTTCCCACCGAGAGGTAGGCGCCGGCACCGCCAGGATTGTTGTAAAATATTACATTCGACATGTTAGGTTGCCTTAGTCTAGGATATATAGCGATATAGACGTATATAATGTTCCCACCGAGGAGTAGGGTCCAGCGAGCCAGGAATGTGGTAAAATATTACGTTCGACATGTTAAGTTGCCTTAGGTTAGGATATATAACGTTATAGCCGTATATAATGTTCCCACCGAGAGGTAGAGGCCGACGAGCCAGGAATGTTGTAAAATATTACGCTCGACAAGTTAAGTTGCCTTAGGCTAGGATATATAGCGTTACAGACGTATATAATGTTCCCAGCGAGAAGTAGGGGCCGGCGAGCCAGTAATGTTGTAAAATATTACGCTCGCCATGTTAGGTTGCCTTAGGCTAGGATATATAGCGATATAGACGTATATAATATTCCCGTCGAGAAGTAGGGGCCGAAGTGCCCGGGAATGTTGTAAAATAGTATATGCGACATGTTAGGTTGCCTTAGGCTAGGATATATAGCGTTATAGACGTATATAATGTTCCCACCGAGAAGTAGGGGCCGACGTGCCAAGAATCTAGTGAAATATTACATCCGAGATGTAAGGTTGCCTTAGGTTAGGATATATAACGTTATAGACGTATATGATATTCCCACCGAGAAGTATGGGCCAACGAGCCAGGAATGTGGTGCAATATTACATTCGATATGTTAGGTTGCCTTAAGCTAGGATATATAGCGTTATAGACGTATATAATGTTCCCACCGAGAAGTGGGGGCCGGCGCGCCAGGAATGTAGTAAAATAAAACATCCGAGATGTTAGGTTGCCTTCGGCTAGGATATATAACGTTATAGACATATATAATGTTCCCACCGAGATGTAGGGGCCGACGTACCAGGAATGTAGTAAAATATTAAACCCGGGATGTTAGGTTGCCTTGGGTTAGGATATATAACGGTATTGACTTATATAATGTTCTCCCCGAGAAATAGGGGCCGACGCGCCAGAAATGTTGTTAAATATTACATTCGACATGTTAGGCTGCCTTAGGCTAGGATATATAGCGTTATAGACGTATACAATGTTCTCACCGAGAAATAGGGGCCGACGCGCCAGAAATGTTGTTAAATATTACATTCGACATGTTAGGTTGCCTTAGGCTAGGATACATAGCGTTATAGACGTATATAATGTTCCCACGGAGAAGTAGTTGCCGACGCGCCAGAAATGTTGTAAAATATTACATTCGACATGTTAGGCTGCCTTAGGCTAGGATATATAGCGTTATAGACGTATACAATGTTCCCACCGAGAAATAGGGGCCAACACGCCAGGAATGTTGTCAAATATTACATCCGAGATGTTAGGTTGCCTTAGGCTAGGATATGTAACTTTATAGACGTATATAATGTTCCCACCGAGAAGTAGGGGCCAGCTCGCCAGGAATGTTGTAAAATATTACATCCGGGATGGTTAGGATTGCCTTAAGCTAGGATATATAGCGTTATAGACGTATATAATTTTCCCACCGAGAAGTAGGGGCCGAAGTGCCGGGAATGTTGTAAAATATTACGCTCGACATGTTAGGTTGCCTTAGGATAGGATATATAGCGATATAGACGTATATAATGTTCCCGCCGAGAAGTAGCGGTCGGAGCGCCACGAATGTAGTAAAATATTACACCCGAGATGTTATGTTGCCTTAGGCTAGGATAAGTAACGTTATAGACGTATATAATGTTCCCACCGAGAAGTAGGGGCCGACGAGCCAGGAATGTTGTAAAATATTACGCTCGATATTTTTGGTTGCCTTAGGTTAGGATATATGGCGTTATAGACGTATATAATGATCCCACCGAGAAGTAGGGGCCAGCGCGCCAGGAATGTTGTAAAATATTACATCCGGGATGTTAGGATTGCCTTAAGCTGGCATATATAGCGTTATAGACGTATATAATTTTCCCACCGAGAAGTAGGGGCCGAAGTGCCCGGGAATGTTGTAAAATAGTATATGCGACATGTTAGGTTGCCTTAGGCTAGGATATATAGCGTTATAGACGTATATAATGTTCCCACCGAGAAGTAGGGCCCGACGTGCCAAGAATCTAGTGAAATATTACATCCGAGATGTAAGGTTGCCTTAGGTTAGGATATATAACGTTATAGACGTATATGATATTCCCACCGAGAAGTATGGGCCAACGAGCCAGGAATGTGGTGCAATATTACATTCGATATGTTAGGTTGCCTTAAGCTAGGATATATAGCGTTATAGACGTATATAATGCTCCCACCGAGAAGTGGGGGCCGGCAAGCCAGGAATGTAGTAAAATATAACATCCGAGATGTTAGGTTGCCTTCGGCTAGGATATATAACGTTATAGACATATATAATGTTCCCACCGAGATGTAGGGGCCGACGTACCAGGAATGTAGTAAAATATTAAACCCGGGGTGTTAGGTTGCCTTGGGTTAGGATATATAACGGTATTGACTTATATAATGTTCTCCCCGAGAAATAGGGGCCGACGCGCCAGAAATGTTGTTAAATATTACATTCGACATGTTAGGTTGCCTTAGGCTAGGATACATAGCGTTATAGACGTATATAATGTTCCCACCGAGAGGTAGGGGCCGACGAGACAGGAATGTTGTAAAATATTACGCTCGACATGTTAGTTTGCGTTAGGCCAGGATATATAGCGTTATAGACGTATATAATGTTCCCACCGAGAAGTAGGGGCCGACGTGCCAGGAATGTAGTAAAATATTACATCCGAGATGTTAGTTTGCCTTAGGTTAGGATATATAACGTTATTGACTTATATAATGTTCTCACCGAGAAATAGGGGCCGACGCGCCAGGAATGTTATAAATATTACATTCGCCATGTTAGGATTGCGTTAGGTTAGGATATATATCGTTATAGACGTATATAATGTGCCCAACGAGAAGTAGGGGCCGACGTGCCTGGAATGTAGTAAAATATTACATCCGAGACGTTAGGTTGCCTTAGTCTAGGATATATAGCGATATAGACGTATATAATGTTCCCAGCGAGAAGTAGGGGCCGACGAGCCAGGAATGTTGCAAAATATTACGCTCGACATGTTAGGTTGCCTTAGGCTAGGATATATAGCGTTATAGACGTATACAATGTTCCCACCGAGAAGTAGGGGCCGACGCGCCAGGAATGCTGTAAAATATTATATTCGACATGTTAGGATTGCCTTAGGCTAGGATATATAACGTTATAGACGTATATGATATTCCCACCGAGAAGTACGGGCCGAAGTGCGGGAATGTTGTAAAATATTACGCTCGACATGTTAGGTTGCCTTAGGATAGGACATATAGCGATATAGACGTATATAATGTTCCCGCCGAGAAGTAGCGGTCGGCGCGCCACGAATGTAGTAAAATATTACACCCGAGATGTTAGGTTGCCTTAGGCTAGGATATATCACGTTATAGACATATATAATGTTCCCACCGAGAGGTAGGCGCCGGCACCGCCAGGATTGTTGTAAAATATTACATTCGACATGTTAGGTTGCCTTAGTCTAGGATATATAGCGATATAGACGTATATAATGTTCCCACCGAGGAGTAGGTCCAGCGAGCCAGGAATGTGGTAAAATATTACGTTCGACATGTTAAGTTGCCTTAGGTTAGGATATATAACGTTATAGCCGTATATAATGTTCCCACCGAGAGGTAGAGGCCGACGAGCCAGGAATGTTGTAAAATATTACGCTCGACAAGTTAAGTTGCCTTAGGCTAGGATATATAGCGTTACAGACGTATATAATGTTCCCAGCGAGAAGTAGGGGCCGGCGAGCCAGTAATGTTGTAAAATATTACGCTCGCCATGTTAGGTTGCCTTAGGCTAGGATATATAGCGATATAGACGTATATAATATTCCCGTCGAGAAGTAGGGGGCCGAAGTGCCGGGAATGTTGTAAAATAGTATATGCGACATGTTAGGTTGCCTTAGGCTAGGATATATAGCGTTATAGACGTATATAATGTTCCCACCGAGAAGTAGGGGCCGACGTGCCAAGAATCTAGTGAAATATTACATCCGAGATGTAAGGTTGCCTTAGGTTAGGATATATAACGTTATAGACGTATATGATATTCCCACCGAGAAGTATGGGCCAACGAGCCAGGAATGTGGTGCAATATTACATTCGATATACTCTGAGATAGCGCGTGCTAGGATATATAGCGTTATAGACGTATATAATGTTCCCACCGAGAAGTGGGGGCCGGCGCGCCAGGAATGTAGTAAAATAAAACATCCGAGATGTTAGGTTGCCTTCGGCTAGGATATATAACGTTATAGACATATATAATGTTCCCACCGAGATGTAGGGGCCGACGTACCAGGAATGTAGTAAAATATTAAACCCGGGATGTTAGGTTGCCTTGGGTTAGGATATATAACGGTATTGACTTATATAATGTTCTCCCCGAGAAATAGGGGCCGACGCGCCAGAAATGTTGTTAAATATTACATTCGACATGTTAGGCTGCCTTAGGCTAGGATATATAGCGTTATAGACGTATACAATGTTCTCACCGAGAAATAGGGGCCGACGCGCCAGAAATGTTGTTAAATATTACATTCGACATGTTAGGTTGCCTTAGGCTAGGATACATAGCGTTATAGACGTATATAATGTTCCCACGGAGAAGTAGTTGCCGACGCGCCAGAAATGTTGTAAAATATTACATTCGACATGTTAGGCTGCCTTAGGCTAGGATATATAGCGTTATAGACGTATACAATGTTCCCACCGAGAAATAGGGGCCAACACGCCAGGAATGTTGTCAAATATTACATCCGAGATGTTAGGTTGCCTTAGGCTAGGATATGTAACTTTATAGACGTATATAATGTTCCCACCGAGAAGTAGGGGCCAGCTCGCCAGGAATGTTGTAAAATATTACATCCGGGATGGTTAGGATTGCCTTAAGCTAGGATATATAGCGTTATAGACGTATATAATTTTCCCACCGAGAAGTAGGGGCCGAAGTGCCGGGAATGTTGTAAAATATTACGCTCGACATGTTAGGTTGCCTTAGGATAGGATATATAGCGATATAGACGTATATAATGTTCCCGCCGAGAAGTAGCGGTCGGAGCGCCACGAATGTAGTAAAATATTACACCCGAGATGTTATGTTGCCTTAGGCTAGGATAAGTAACGTTATAGACGTATATAATGTTCCCACCGAGAAGTAGGGGCCGACGAGCCAGGAATGTTGTAAAATATTACGCTCGATATTTTTGGTTGCCTTAGGTTAGGATATATGGCGTTATAGACGTATATAATGATCCCACCGAGAAGTAGGGGCCAGCGCGCCAGGAATGTTGTAAAATATTACATCCGGGATGTTAGGATTGCCTTAAGCTGGCATATATAGCGTTATAGACGTATATAATTTTCCCACCGAGAAGTAGGGGCCGAAGTGACGGGAATGTTGTAAAATGTTACATACGACATGTTAGGTTGCCTTAGGCTAGGATATATAGCGTTATAGACGTATATAATGTTCCCACCGAGAAGTAGGGGCCGAAGTGCCGGGAATGTTGTAAAATATTACATACGACATGTTAGGTTGCCTTAGTCTAGGATATATAGCGATATAGACGTATATAATGTTCCCACCGAGAAGTAGAGGCCGGGGCGCCAGGAATGTAGTAAAATATTACATCCGAGATCTTAGGTTGTCTTAGGCTAAGATATGTAACGTTATAGACGTATATAATGTTCCCACCGAGAAGTAGGGTCCGGCGCGCCAGGAATGTGGCAAAATATTACATCCGAGATCTTAGGTTGCCTTAGGCTAGGATATATAACGTTATAGACGTATATAATGTTCCCACCGAGAAGTAGGGGCCGAAGTGACGGGAATGTTGTAAAATGTTACATTCGACATGTTAGTTTGCCTTAGGCTAGGCTATATAGCGATATAGACGTATATGATGTTTCCACCGAGAAGTAGGTGCCGACGCGCCAGGAATGTTGTAAAATATTACATTCGACATGTTAGGTTGCCTTAGTCTAGGATGTATAGCGATATAGACGTATATAATGTTCCCACCGAGAAGGAGGGGCCGGTGCGCCAGGAATGTTGTCAAATATTACATCCGAGATGTTAGGTACCCTTAGGTTAGGATATATAACGTTATAGACGTATATAATGTTCCCACCGAGAAGTAGGGGCCGAAGTGCCGGGAATGTTGTAAAATATTACGCTCGACATGTTAGGTTGCCTTAGGATAGGATATATAGCGATATAGACGTATATAATGTTCCCGCCGAGAAGTAGGGGCCGACGCGCCAGGAATGCTCTAAAATATTATATTCGACATGTTAGGATTGCCTTAGGCTAGGATATATAACGTTATAGACGTATATGATATTCCCACCGAGAAGTACGGGCCTACACGCCAGGAATGTTGTCAAATATTACATCCGAGATGTTAGGTACCCTTAGGTTAGGATATATAACGTTATAGACTTATATAATGTTCCCACCGAGAAGTACGGTCCGGCGCGCCAGGAATGTAGCAAAATATTACATCCGAGATCTTAGGTTGCCTTAGGCTAGGATATATAACGTTATAGACGTATATAATGTTCCCACCGAGAAGTAGGGGCCGAAGTGACGGGAATATTGTAAAATATTACATTCGACAGGTTAGTTTGCCTCAGGCTAGGCTATATAGCGATATAGACGTATATGATGTTTCCACCGAGAAGTATGGGCCGACGTGCCAGGAATGTAGTAAAATATTACATCCGAGATGTTAGGTTGCCTTAGGCTAGGATATATAGCGTTACAGACGTATATAATGTTCCCAGCGAGAAGTAGGGGCCGGCGAGCCAGGAATGTTGTAAAATATTACGCTCGCCATGTTAGGTTGCCTTAGGCTAGGATATATAGCGATATAGACGTATATAATATTCCCGTCGAGAAGTAGGGGCCAACGGGCCAGGAATGTGGTGAAATATTATATTCGAGATGTTACGTTGCCTTAGGTTAGGGTATACAACGTTAAAGACGTATATAATATCCCCATCGGGAAGTAGGACCCGTCACGACAGGAATGTTGTAAAATATTACAACCGAGATGTTAGGTTGCCTTAGGCTAGGACATGTAACGTTATAGACGTATATAATGTTCCCACCGAGAAGTATGGGCCAACGAGCCAGGAATGTGGTACAATATTACATTCGACATGTTAGGTTGCCTTAGGTTAGGATATGTAACGTTATAGACGTATATATTGTTCCCACCGAGAAGTAGGTGCCGACGCGCCAGGAATGTTGTAAAATATTACATTCGACAAGTTAGGTTGCCTTAGGCTAGGATATGTAGCTTTAAATACGTATATAATGTTCCCACCGAGAAATAGGGGCCGACACAGGCCAGGAATGTTGCAAAACATTACATCCGAGGTGTTAGGTTGTCTCAGGTTAGGATATATAACGTTATAGACGTATATACTGTTCCCACCGAGAAGTAGGTGCCGACGCGCCAGGAATGTTGTAAAATATTACATCCGAGATGTCAGGTTGCCTTAGGCTAGGATATATAGCGTTATAGACGTATATAATGTTCCCACCGAGAAGTAGGAGCCGACGCGCCAGGAATGTTGTAGAATATTACATTCGATATGTTAGGTTGCCTTAAGCTAGGATATATAGCGTTATAGACGTATATAATGTTCCCACCGAGAAGTAGGGGCCGAAGTGCCCGGGAATGTTGTAAAATAGTATATGCGACATGTTAGGTTGCCTTAGGCTAGGATATATAGCGTTATAGACGTATATAATGTTCCCACCGAGAAGTAGGGCCCGACGTGCCAAGAATCTAGTGAAATATTACATCCGAGATGTAAGGTTGCCTTAGGTTAGGATATATAACGTTATAGACGTATATGATATTCCCACCGAGAAGTATGGGCCAACGAGCCAGGAATGTGGTGCAATATTACATTCGATATGTTAGGTTGCCTTAAGCTAGGATATATAGCGTTATAGACGTATATAATGCTCCCACCGAGAAGTGGGGGCCGGCGCGCCAGGAATGTAGTAAAATATAACATCCGAGATGTTAGGTTGCCTTCGGCTAGGATATATAACGTTATAGACATATATAATGTTCCCACCGAGATGTAGGGGCCGACGTACCAGGAATGTAGTAAAATATTAAACCCGGGGTGTTAGGTTGCCTTGGGTTAGGATATATAACGGTATTGACTTATATAATGTTCTCCCCGAGAAATAGGGGCCGACGCGCCAGAAATGTTGTTAAATATTACATTCGACATGTTAGGTTGCCTTAGGCTAGGATACATAGCGTTATAGACGTATATAATGTTCCCACCGAGAGGTAGGGGCCGACGAGACAGGAATGTTGTAAAATATTACGCTCGACATGTTAGTTTGCGTTAGGCCAGGATATATAGCGTTATAGACGTATATAATGTTCCCACCGAGAAGTAGGGGCCGACGTGCCAAGAATCTAGTGAAATATTACGCTCGACATGTTAGGTTGCCTTAGGCTAGGATATATAGCGTTATAGACGTATACAATGTTCCCACCGAGAAGTAGGGGCCGACGCGCCAGGAATGCTGTAAAATATTATATTCGACATGTTAGGATTGCCTTAGGCTAGGATATATAACGTTATAGACGTATATGATATTCCCACCGAGAAGTACGGGCCGAAGTGCCGGGAATGTTGTAAAATATTACGCTCGACATGTTAGGTTGCCTTAGGATAGGACATATAGCGATATAGACGTATATAATGTTCCCGCCGAGAAGTAGCGGTCGGCGCGCCACGAATGTAGTAAAATATTACACCCGAGATGTTAGGTTGCCTTAGGCTAGGATATATCACGTTATAGACATATATAATGTTCCCACCGAGAGGTAGGCGCCGGCACCGCCAGGATTGTTGTAAAATATTACATTCGACATGTTAGGTTGCCTTAGTCTAGGATATATAGCGATATAGACGTATATAATGTTCCCACCGAGGAGTAGGGTCCAGCGAGCCAGGAATGTGGTAAAATATTACGTTCGACATGTTAAGTTGCCTTAGGTTAGGATATATAACGTTATAGCCGTATATAATGTTCCCACCGAGAGGTAGAGGCCGACGAGCCAGGAATGTTGTAAAATATTACGCTCGACAAGTTAAGTTGCCTTAGGCTAGGATATATAGCGTTACAGACGTATATAATGTTCCCAGCGAGAAGTAGGGGCCGGCGAGCCAGTAATGTTGTAAAATATTACGCTCGCCATGTTAGGTTGCCTTAGGCTAGGATATATAGCGATATAGACGTATATAATATTCCCGTCGAGAAGTAGGGGCCGAAGTGCCCGGGAATGTTGTAAAATAGTATATGCGACATGTTAGGTTGCCTTAGGCTAGGATATATAGCGTTATAGACGTATATAATGTTCCCACCGAGAAGTAGGGGCCGACGTGCCAAGAATCTAGTGAAATATTACATCCGAGATGTAAGGTTGCCTTAGGTTAGGATATATAACGTTATAGACGTATATGATATTCCCACCGAGAAGTATGGGCCAACGAGCCAGGAATGTGGTGCAATATTACATTCGATATGTTAGGTTGCCTTAAGCTAGGATATATAGCGTTATAGACGTATACAATGTTCCCACCGAGAAGTGGGGGCCGGCGCGCCAGGAATGTAGTAAAATAAAACATCCGAGATGTTAGGTTGCCTTCGGCTAGGATATATAACGTTATAGACATATATAATGTTCCCACCGAGATGTAGGGGCCGACGTACCAGGAATGTAGTAAAATATTAAACCCGGGATGTTAGGTTGCCTTGGGTGAGGATATATAACGGTATTGACTTATATAATGTTCTCCCCGAGAAATAGGGGCCGACGCGCCAGAAATGTTGTTAAATATTACATTCGACATGTTAGGCTGCCTTAGGCTAGGATATATAGCGTTATAGACGTATACAATGTTCTCACCGAGAAATAGGGGCCGACGCGCCAGAAATGTTGTTAAATATTACATTCGACATGTTAGGTTGCCTTAGGCTAGGATACATAGCGTTATAGACGTATATAATGTTCCCACGGAGAAGTAGTTGCCGACGCGCCAGAAATGTTGTAAAATATTACATTCGACATGTTAGGCTGCCTTAGGCTAGGATATATAGCGTTATAGACGTATACAATGTTCCCACCGAGAAATAGGGGCCAACACGCCAGGAATGTTGTCAAATATTACATCCGAGATGTTAGGTTGCCTTAGGCTAGGATATGTAACTTTATAGACGTATATAATGTTCCCACCGAGAAGTAGGGGCCAGCTCGCCAGGAATGTTGTAAAATATTACATCCGGGATGGTTAGGATTGCCTTAAGCTAGGATATATAGCGTTATAGACGTATATAATTTTCCCACCGAGAAGTAGGGGCCGAAGTGCCGGGAATGTTGTAAAATATTACGCTCGACATGTTAGGTTGCCTTAGGATAGGATATATAGCGATATAGACGTATATAATGTTCCCGCCGAGAAGTAGCGGTCGGAGCGCCACGAATGTAGTAAAATATTACACCCGAGATGTTATGTTGCCTTAGGCTAGGATAAGTAACGTTATAGACGTATATAATGTTCCCACCGAGAAGTAGGGGCCGACGAGCCAGGAATGTTGTAAAATATTACGCTCGATATTTTTGGTTGCCTTAGGTTAGGATATATGGCGTTATAGACGTATATAATGATCCCACCGAGAAGTAGGGGCCAGCGCGCCAGGAATGTTGTAAAATATTACATCCGGGATGTTAGGATTGCCTTAAGCTGGCATATATAGCGTTATAGACGTATATAATTTTCCCACCGAGAAGTAGGGGCCGAAGTGACGGGAATGTTGTAAAATGTTACATACGACATGTTAGGTTGCCTTAGGCTAGGATATATAGCGTTATAGACGTATATAATGTTCCCACCGAGAAGTAGGGGCCGAAGTGCCGGGAATGTTGTAAAATATTACATACGACATGTTAGGTTGCCTTAGTCTAGGATATATAGCGATATAGACGTATATAATGTTCCCACCGAGAAGTAGAGGCCGGGGCGCCAGGAATGTAGTAAAATATTACATCCGAGATCTTAGGTTGTCTTAGGCTAAGATATGTAACGTTATAGACGTATATAATGTTCCCTCCGAGAAGTAGGGTCCGGCGCGCCAGGAATGTGGCAAAATATTACATCCGAGATCTTAGGTTGCCTTAGGCTAGGATATATAACGTTATAGACGTATATAATGTTCCCACCGAGAAGTAGGGGCCGAAGTGACGGGAATGTTGTAAAATGTTACATTCGACATGTTAGTTTGCCTTAGGCTAGGCTATATAGCGATATAGACGTATATGATGTTTCCACCGAGAAGTAGGTGCCGACGCGCCAGGAATGTTGTAAAATATTACATTCGACATGTTAGGTTGCCTTAGTCTAGGATGTATAGCGATATAGACGTATATAATGTTCCCACCGAGAAGGAGGGGCCGGTGCGCCAGGAATGTTGTCAAATATTACATCCGAGAAGTTAGGTACCCTTAGGTTAGGATATATAACGTTATAGACGTATATAATGTTCCCACCGAGAAGTAGGGGCCGAAGTGCCGGGAATGTAGCAAAATATTACATCCGAGATCTTAGGTTGCCTTAGGCTAGGATATATAACGTTATAGACGTATATAATGTTCCCACCGAGAAGTAGGGGCCGAAGTGACGGGAATATTGTAAAATATTACATTCGACATGTTAGTTTGCCTCAGGCTAGGCTATATAGCGATATAGACGTATATGATGTTTCCACCGAGAAGTATGGGCCGACGTGCCAGGAATGTAGTAAAATATTACATCCGAGATGTTAGGTTGCCTTAGGCTAGGATATATAGCGTTACAGACGTATATAATGTTCCCAGCGAGAAGTAGGGGCCGGCGAGCCAGGAATGTTGTAAAATATTACGCTCGCCATGTTAGGTTGCCTTAGGCTAGGATATATAGCGATATAGACGTATATAATATTCCCGTCGAGAAGTAGGGGCCAACGGGCCAGGAATGTGGTGAAATATTATATTCGAGATGTTACGTTGCCTTAGGTTAGGGTATACAACGTTAAAGACGTATATAATATCCCCATCGGGAAGTAGGACCCGTCACGACAGGAATGTTGTAAAATATTACAACCGAGATGTTAGGTTGCCTTAGGCTAGGACATATATCGTTATAGACGTATACAATGTTCCCACCGAGAAGTCGGGGCCGGCGCGCCAGGAATGTTGTAAAATATTACATTCGACATGTTAGGTTGCCTTAAGCTAGGATATATAGCGTTATAGACGTATATAATGTTCCCACCGAGAAGTAGGAGCCGGCGCGCCAGGAATGTATTAAAATATAACATCCGAGATGTTAGGTTCCCTTAGGTTAGGATATATAACGTTATAGACGTATATAATGTTCCCACCGAGAGGTAGGGGCCGACGAGCCAGGAATGTTGTAAAATATTACGCTTGACAAGTTTGGTTGCCTTAGGCTAGGATATATAGCGTTACAGACGATTATAATGTTCCGATCGAGAAGTAGGGGCCGACGAGCCAGGAATGTAGTAAAATATTACATCCGAGGTGTTAGGTTGCCTTAGGCTAGGATATATAACGTTATAGACTTATATACTGTTCCCTCCGAGAAGTAGGTGCCGATGCGCCAGGAATGTTGTAAAATATTATATTTGACATGTTAGGTTGCCTTAGGCTAGGATATATAACGTTATAGACAAATATACTGTTCCCACCGAGAAGTAGGTGCCGACGCGCCAGGAATGTTGTAAAATATTACATTCGACATGTTAGGTTGCCTTAAGCTAGGATATATAGCGTTATAGACGTATACAATGTTCCCACCGAGAAGTAGGGGCCGACGCGCCAGGAATGCTGTAAAATATTATATTCGACATGTTAGGATTGCCTTAGGTTAGGATATACAACGTTATAGACGTATATGATATTCCCACCGAGAAGTACGGGCCTACACGCCAGGAATGTTGTCAAATATTACATCCGAGATGTTAGGTTGCCTTAGGCTAGGATATGTAACTTTATAGACGTATATAATGTTCCCACCGGGAAGTAGGGGCCAGCGCGCCAGGAATGTTGTAAAATATTACATCCGGGATGTGTGGATTGCCTTAAGCTAGGATATATAGCGTTATAGACGTATATAATTTTCCCACCGAGATGTAGGGGCCGAAGTGCCGGGAATGTTGTAAAATATTACGCTCGACATGTTAGGTTGCCTTAGGATAGGACATATAGCGATATAGACGTATATAATGTTCCCGCCGAGAAGTAGCGGTCGGCGCGCCACGAATGTAGTAAAATATTACACCCGAGATGTTAGGTTGCCTTAGGCTAGGATATATCACGTTATAGACATATATAATGTTCCCACCGAGAGGTAGGCGCCGGCACCGCCAGGATTGTTGTAAAATATTACATTCGACATGTTAGGTTGCCTTAGTCTAGGATATATAGCGATATAGACGTATATAATGTTCCCACCGAGGAGTAGGGTCCAGCGAGCCAGGAATGTGGTAAAATATTACGTTCGACATGTTAAGTTGCCTTAGGTTAGGATATATAACGTTATAGCCGTATATAATGTTCCCACCGAGAGGTAGAGGCCGACGAGCCAGGAATGTTGTAAAATATTACGCTCGACAAGTTAAGTTGCCTTAGGCTAGGATATATAGCGTTACAGACGTATATAATGTTCCCAGCGAGAAGTAGGGGCCGGCGAGCCAGTAATGTTGTAAAATATTACGCTCGCCATGTTAGGTTGCCTTAGGCTAGGATATATAGCGATATAGACGTATATAATATTCCCGTCGAGAAGTAGGGGCCGAAGTGCCCGGGAATGTTGTAAAATAGTATATGCGACATGTTAGGTTGCCTTAGGCTAGGATATATAGCGTTATAGACGTATATAATGTTCCCACCGAGAAGTAGGGGCCGACGTGCCAAGAATCTAGTGAAATATTACATCCGAGATGTAAGGTTGCCTTAGGTTAGGATATATAACGTTATAGACGTATATGATATTCCCACCGAGAAGTATGGGCCAACGAGCCAGGAATGTGGTGCAATATTACATTCGATATGTTAGGTTGCCTTAAGCTAGGATATATAGCGTTATAGACGTATACAATGTTCCCACCGAGAAGTGGGGGCCGGCGCGCCAAGAATGTAGTAAAATAAAACATCCGAGATGTTAGGTTGCCTTCGGCTAGGATATATAACGTTATAGACATATATAATGTTCCCACCGAGATGTAGGGGCCGACGTACCAGGAATGTAGTAAAATATTAAACCCGGGATGTTAGGTTGCCTTGGGTTAGGATATATAACGGTATTGACTTATATAATGTTCTCCCCGAGAAATAGGGGCCGACGCGCCAGAAATGTTGTTAAATATTACATTCGACATGTTAGGCTGCCTTAGGCTAGGATATATAGCGTTATAGACGTATACAATGTTCTCACCGAGAAATAGGGGCCGACGCGCCAGAAATGTTGTTAAATATTACATTCGACATGTTAGGTTGCCTTAGGCTAGGATACATAGCGTTATAGACGTATATAATGTTCCCACGGAGAAGTAGTTGCCGACGCGCCAGAAATGTTGTAAAATATTACATTCGACATGTTAGGCTGCCTTAGGCTAGGATATATAGCGTTATAGACGTATACAATGTTCCCACCGAGAAATAGGGGCCAACACGCCAGGAATGTTGTCAAATATTACATCCGAGATGTTAGGTTGCCTTAGGCTAGGATATGTAACTTTATAGACGTATATAATGTTCCCACCGAGAAGTAGGGGCCAGCTCGCCAGGAATGTTGTAAAATATTACATCCGGGATGGTTAGGATTGCCTTAAGCTAGGATATGTAGCGTTATAGACGTATATAATTTTCCCACCGAGAAGTAGGGGCCGAAGTGCCGAGAATGTTGTAAAATATTACGCTCGACATGTTAGGTTGCCTTAGGATAGGATATATAGCGATATAGACGTATATAATGTTCCCGCCGAGAAGTAGCGGTCGGAGCGCCACGAATGTAGTAAAATATTACACCCGAGATGTTATGTTGCCTTAGGCTAGGATAAGTAACGTTATAGACGTATATAATGTTCCCACCGAGAAGTAGGGGCCGACGAGCCAGGAATGTTGTAAAATATTACGCTCGATATTTTTGGTTGCCTTAGGTTAGGATATATGGCGTTATAGACGTATATAATGATCCCACCGAGAAGTAGGGGCCAGCGCGCCAGGAATGTTGTAAAATGTTACATCCGGGATGTTAGGATTGCCTTAAGCTGGCATATATAGCGTTATAGACGTATATAATTTTCCCACCGAGAAGTAGGGGCCGAAGTGACGGGAATGTTGTAAAATGTTACATACGACATGTTAGGTTGCCTTAGGCTAGGATATATAGCGTTATAGACGTATATAATGTTCCCACCGAGAAGTAGGGGCCGAAGTGCCGGGAATGTTGTAAAATATTACATACGACATGTTAGGTTGCCTTAGTCTAGGATATATAGCGATATAGACGTATATAATGTTCCCACCGAGAAGTAGAGGCCGGGGCGCCAGGAATGTAGTAAAATATTACATCCGAGATCTTAGGTTGTCTTAGGCTAAGATATGTAACGTTATAGACGTATATAATGTTCCCACCGAGAAGTAGGGTCCGGCGCGCCAGGAATGTGGCAAAATATTACATCCGAGAACTTAGGTTGCCTTAGGCTAGGATATATAACGTTATAGACGTATATAATGTTCCCACCGAGAAGTAGGGGCCGAAGTGACGGGAATGTTGTAAAATGTTACATTCGACATGTTAGTTTGCCTTAGGCTAGGCTATATAGCGATATAGACGTATATGATGTTTCCACCGAGAAGTAGGTGCCGACGCGCCAGGAATGTTGTAAAATATTACATTCGACATGTTAGGTTGCCTTAGTCTAGGATGTATAGCGATATAGACGTATATAATGTTCCCACCGAGAAGGAGGGGCCGGTGCGCCAGGAATGTTGTCAAATATTACATCCGAGAAGTTAGGTACCCTTAGGTTAGGATATATAACGTTATAGACGTATATAATGTTCCCACCGAGAAGTAGGGGCCGAAGTGCCGGGAATGTTGTAAAATATTACGCTCGACATGTTAGGTTGCCTTAGGATAGGATATATAGCGATATAGACGTATATAATGTTCCCGCCGAGAAGTAGGGGCCGACGCGCCAGGAATGCTCTAAAATATTATATTCGACATGTTAGGATTGCCTTAGGCTAGGATATATAACGTTATAGACGTATATGATATTCCCACCGAGAAGTACGGGCCTACACGCCAGGAATGTTGTCAAATATTACATCCGAGATGTTAGGTTGCCTTAGGCTAGGATATGTAACTTTATAGACGTATATAATGTTCCCACCGGGAAGTAGGGGCCAGCGCGCCAGGAATGTTGTAAAATATTACATCCGGGATGTGTGGATTGCCTTAAGCTAGGATATATAGCGTTATAGACGTATATAATTTTCCCACCGAGATGTAGGGGCCGAAGTGCCGGGAATGTTGTAAAATATTACGCTCGACATGTTAGGTTGCCTTAGGATAGGACATATAGCGATATAGACGTATATAATGTTCCCGCCGAGAAGTAGCGGTCGGCGCGCCACGAATGTAGTAAAATATTACACCCGAGATGTTAGGTTGCCTTAGGCTAGGATATATCACGTTATAGACATATATAATGTTCCCACCGAGAGGTAGGCGCCGGCACCGCCAGGATTGTTGTAAAATATTACATTCGACATGTTAGGTTGCCTTAGTCTAGGATATATAGCGATATAGACGTATATAATGTTCCCACCGAGGAGTAGGGTCCAGCGAGCCAGGAATGTGGTAAAATATTACGTTCGACATGTTAAGTTGCCTTAGGTTAGGATATATAACGTTATAGCCGAATATAATGTTCCCACCGAGAGGTAGAGGCCGACGAGCCAGGAATGTTGTAAAATATTACGCTCGACAAGTTAAGTTGCCTTAGGCTAGGATATATAGCGTTACAGACGTATATAATGTTCCCACCGAGAAATAGGGGCCGGCGCGCCAGGAATGTAGTAAAATATTACATCCGAGATGTTAGGTTGCCTTAGGTTAGGATATATAACGTTATAGACGTATAGAATGTTCCCACCGAGAAGTAGGGGCCGAAGTGACGGGAATGTTGTAAAATATTACATTCGCCATGTTAGTTTGCCTTAGGCTAGGCTATATAGCGTTATAGACGTATATAACGTTCCCACCGAGATGTAGGGCCCGACGAGCCAGGAATGTCGTAAAATATTACGCTCGACAAGTTAAGTTGCGTTAGGCTAGGATATATAGCGTTATAGACGTATACAATGTTCTCACCGAGAAGTAGGGGCCGACGCGCCAGGAATGCTGTAAAATATTATATTCGACATGTTAGGATTGCCTTAGGCTAGGATATATAACGTTATAGACGTATATGATATTCCCACCGAGAAGTACGGGCCTACACGCCAGGAATGTTGTCAAATATTACATCCGAGATGTTAGGTACCCTTAGGTTAGGATATATAACGTTATAAACGTATATAATGTTCCCACCGAGAAGTAGGGGCAGACGAGCCAGGAATGTTGGATAATATTACGCTCGACATGTTAGGTTGCCTTACGTTATGATATATAGCGATATAGACGTATATAATGTTCCCACCGAGAAGTAGGGGCCGGGGCGCCAGGAATGTAGTAAAATATTACCTCCGAGATGTTAGGTTGTCTTAGGCTAGGATATGTAACGTTATAGAAGTATATAATGTTCCCACCGAGAAGTAGGGTCCGGCGCGCCAGGAATGTAGCAAAATATTACATCCGAGATCTTAGGTTGCCTTAGGCTAGGATATATAGCGTTAAAGATGTATATAATGTTCCCACCGAGAAATAGGGGCCGACGAGCCAGGAATGTTGGAAAATATTAGGCTCGACATGTTAGGTTGCCTTACGTTATGATATATAGCGATATAGACGTATATAATGTTCCCACCGAGACGTAGGGGCCGAAGTGACGGGAATATTGTAAAATATTACATTCGACATTTTAGTTTGCCTTAGGCTAGGCTATATAGCGTTACAGACGTATATGATGTTTCCACCGAGAAGTAGGGGCCGACGTGCCAAGAATGTAGTAAAATATTACATCCGAGATGTTAGGTTGCATTAGGTTAGGATATATAACGTTATTGACTTATACAATGTTCCCACCGAGAAGTACGTACCTACACACCAGGAATGTTGTCAAATATTACATCCGAGGTGTTAGGTTCCCTTCGGTTAGTATATATAACGTTATACACGTATATAATGTTCCCACCGAGAAATAGGGGCCGACGAGCCAGGAATGTTGTAAAATATTACATCCGAGGCGTTAGGTTGCCTTAGGCTAGGATATATAGCGTTATAGACGTATATAATGTTCCCACCGAGAAGTAGGGGCCGACGCGCCAGGAATGCTGTAAAATATTACATTCGACATGTTAGGATTGCCTTAGGTTTGGATATATAACGTTATAGACGTATGTAATGTTCACACCGAGAAGTAGGTTCCGACTTGCCAGGAATGCAGTAAAATATTACACCCGGGTTGTTAGGTTGCCTTAGTTTAGGATATACAACGGTATTGACTTATATAATGTTCTCACCGAGGAGTAGGGGCCAACGAGCCAGGAATGTGGTAAAATATTACATTCGACATGTTAAGTTGCCTTAGGTTAGGATATATAACGTTATATGCGTATATAATGTGTCCACCGAGAGGGAGAGGCCGACGAGCCAGGAATGTTGTAAAATATTACGCTCGACAAGTTAGGTTGCCTTAGGCTAGGATATATAGCGTTACAGACGTATATAATGTTCCCAGCGAGAAGTAGGGGCCGGCGAGCCAGTAATGTTGTAAAATATTACGCTCGCCATGTTAGGTTGCCTTAGGCTAGGATATATAGCGATATAGACGTATATAATATTCCCGTCGAGAAGTAGGGGCCGACGAGCCAGGAATGTTGTAAAATATTACATTCGACATGTTAGGTTGCCTTAGGCTGGGATATATAGCGATATAGACGTATATAATGTTCCCACCGAGAATAAGGTGCCGACGCGCCAGGAATGTTGTAAAATATTACATTAGACATGTTAGGTTGCCTTAAGCTAGGATATATAGCGTTTTAGACGTATATAATGTTTCGAGCGAGAAGTAGGGGAAGGCGCGCCAGGAATATAGTAAAATATTACATTCGACATGTTAGGTTCCCTTAAGCTAGGATATATAGCGATATAGACGTATATAATGTTCCCACCGTGAAGTAGGTGCCGACGCGCCAGGAATGTTGTAAAATATTACATCCGAGATGTTAGGTTGCCTTAGGCTAGGATAAGTAACGTCATAGACGTATATAATGTTCCCACCGAGAAGTAGGGGCCGACGAGCCAGGAATGTTGTAAAATATTACATTCGACATGTTACGTTGCCTTATGCTAGGATATATGGCGTTTTAGACGTATATAATGTTCCGAGCGAGAAAGAGGGGAAGGCGCGCCAGGAATATAGTAAAATATTACATTCGACATGTTAGGTTGCCTTAAGCAAGGATATATAGCGATATATACGTATATAATGTTCCCACCGAGAAGTAGGGGCCGGCGCGCCAGGAATGTTGCAAAATACTACATTCGACATGTTAGGTTGCCTTGAGCTGGGATATATAGCGTTATAGACGTATATAATGTTCCCACCGAGAAGTAGGGCCCGGCGCGCCAGGAATGTATTAAAATATAACATCTGAGATGTTAGGTTACCTTAGGCTAGGATACATAGCGTTATGGACGTATATAATGTTCCCACCGGAAGGTAGGGGCCGACGAGTCAGGAATGTTGTAAAATATTACGCTCGACATGTTAGGTTGCCTTAGGCTAGGGTATATAGCGATGTAGACGTATATAATGTTCCCACCGAGAAGTAGGGGTCAGCGCGCCAGGAATGTAGTAAAATCTTACATTCGACATGTTAGGTTGCCTTAGGCTAGGATATATAGCGATATAGACGTATATAATGTTCCCACCGAGAAGTAGGGGCCGGCGCGCCACGAACGTAGTAAAATATTACATCCGAGATGTTAGGTTGCGTTAGGCTAGGATATATAACGTTATAGACTTATATACTGTTCCCTCCGAGAAGTAGGTGCCGACGCGCCAGGAATGTTGTAAAATATTACATCCGAGATGATAGGTTGCCTTGGGCTAGGATATGTAACGTTATAGACGTATATAATGTTCCCACCGAGAAGTAGGGGCCGGCGCGCCAGGAATGTATTAAAATATAACATCCTAGATGTTAGGTTGCCTTAGGCTAGGATAAGTAACGTTATAGACGTATATAATGTCCCCACCGAGAAGTAGGAGCCGACGTGCCAGGAATGTTGTGAAATATTACGCTCGACATTTTTGGTTACCTTAGGTTAGGATATATGGTGTTATAGACGTATATAATGTTCCCACAGAGAAGTAGGTGCCAGTGCGCCAGGAATGTAGTAAAATATACCATCGATATGTTAGGTTGCCTTCAGCTGGGATATATAGCGTTATAGACGTATATAACGTTCCCAGCGAGAAGAAGGGGTCGAAGTGCCGGGAATGTTGTAAAATATTACATGCGACATGTTAGGTTGCCTTAGGCTAGGATATATAGCGTTATAGATGTATGTAATGTTCACACCGAGTAGTAGGGGCCGACGTGCCAGGAATGTAGTAAAATATTACACCCGGGATGTTAGGTTGCCTTAGGTTAGGATATACAATGGTATGGACTTATTTAATGTTCCCACCGAGAAGTAGGGGCCGACGCGCCAGGATTGCTGTAAAATATTACATTCGACATGTTAGGTTGCCTTAGGCTAGGATATATAGCGTTAAAGATGTATATAATGTTCCCACCGAGAAATAGGGGCCGACACGCCAGGAATGTAAATAAAATATTACATCCGAGATGTTAGGTTGCCTTATGCTAGGATAAGTAACGTTATAGACGTATATAATGTTCCCACCGAGAAGTAGGGGCCGACGAGCCAGGAATGTTGTAAAACATTACGCTCGACATGTTAGGTTGCCTTACGTTATGATATATAGCGATATAGACGTATATAATGTTCCCACCGAGAAGTAGGGGCCGGCGCGACAGGGATGTAGTAAAATATTACATCCGAGACGTTAGGTTGCCTTGGGCTAGGATATGTAACGTTATCGACGTATATAATGTTCCCACAGGGAAGTAGGGACCGGCGCGCCAGGAATGTTGTAAAACATTACATCCGAGGAGTTAGGTTGCCTTAGGCTAGGATATATAGCGTTATAGACGTATATAATGTTCCCACCGAGAAGTAGGGGCGGGCGCGCCACGAATGTAGTAAAATATAACATCCGAGATGTTAGGTTGCCTTAGGCTAGGATATGTAACGTTATAGACGTATATAATGTCCGCACCGTGACGTACGTGGCGACACGAACTGGATTCTGTAAAACATTACCGCCGATGGGCTAGGTGGGTTAGGTTAGGTTATATTACGTTATGGACGTATATAATGTTCCCACCGAGAAGTAGGGGCCGACCCGCCAGGAATTTTGGAAAATACGACAACCGAGAAGTTAGATAGCCTTACGTTAGGATATATAACGTTATAGATGCATACAATGTCCCCACCGTGACGTACGGGTGACACGAACAGGATTCTGTGAAACATTACCAGCGTGGGTCTAGACGGGTTAGGTTAGGTTATATTATGATATAGACTTATATAATGTTCCCACCGAGAAGTAGGTTCCGCCCCGCCAGGAACGTTGTAAAATACTACATCCGAGATGTTAGGTTGCCTTAGGTTAGGATATATAACGTTATAGACGCATACAATGTCCCCACCGAGACGTATGGGACGACACGAACTGGATTCTGTAAAACATTACCAGCGAGGGGCTAGATGGGTTAGGTTAGGTTCTATTACGTTGTACACGTATATAATGTTCCCACCGAGAAGTAGGGGCCGAGCCGCCAGGAATTTTGTAAAATACTACATTTGAGATATTAGGTTGCCTTAGGTTAGGATATATAACGTTATAGACGTATATAATGTCCGCACCGTGACGTACGGGGCGACACGAACGGCATTCAGTGAAACATTACCAGCGAGGGTCTAGATGGGTTAGATTAGGTTATATTACGATATAGACTTATATAATGTTCCTACCGAGAAGTAGGTTCCGCCCGGCTAGGGATGTTGTAAAATACTACATCCGATACGTTAGGTTGCCTTAGGTTAGGATATATAACGTTATAGACGTATACAATTTCCCCACCGAGAAGTACGGGCCGACACGACCGGGATTCTGTAAAACATTACCAGCGAGGGGCTAGATGTGATAGGTTAAGTTTTATTACCTTATAGACGAATATAATGTACCCAACGAGAATTAGGGGCCGACCCGAGTGGAATGTTGTAAAATACTACATTCGAGATGTAAGGTTGCCTTAGGTTAGGATATATAACGTTATAGACTTATATAATGTCTGCACCGAGACGTACGGGACGACACGAACTGGATTCTGTAAAACATTACAAGCGAGGGGCTTAATGGGTTAGGTTAGGTTATATTACGTTGTAGACGTATATAATGTTCCCACCGAGAAGTAGGGACCGACCCGCCAGGAATGTTGTAAAATACTACATTTGAGATGTTAGGTTGCCTTACGTTAGGATATATAACGTTATAGACGTATATAATGTCCGCACCGTGACGTACGTGGCGACACGAACGGGATTCTATAAAACATTACCGCCGAGGGGCGACATGGGTTAGGTTAGGTTATATTACGTTATGGACGTATATAATGTTCCCACCGAGAAGTAGGGGCCGACCCGCCAGGAATTTTGGAAAATATGACAACCGAGAAGTTAGATAGCCTTACGTTAGGATATATAACGTTATAGACGCATACAATGTACCCACCGTGACGTACGGGTGACACGAACAGGATTCTGTGAAACATTACCAGCGTGGGTCTAGACGGGTTAGGTTAGGTTATATTATGATATAGACTTATATAATGTTCCCACCGAGAAGTAGGTTCCGCCCCGCCAGGAACGTTGTAAAATACTACATCCGAGATGTTAGGTTGCCTTAGGTTAGGATATATAACGTTATAGACGCATACAATGTCCCCACCGAGACGTATGGGACGACACGAACTGGATTCTGTAAAACATTACCAGCGAGGGGCTAGATGGGTTAGGTTAGGTTCTATTACGTTGTACACGTATATAATGTTCCCACCGAGAAGTAGGGGCCGAGCCGCCAGGAATTTTGTAAAATACTACATTTGAGATATTAGGTTGCCTTAGGTTAGGATATATAACGTTATAGACGTATATAATGTCCACACCGTGACGTACGGGGCGACACGAACGGCATTCAGTGAAACATTACCAGCGAGGGTCTAGATGGGTTAGATTAGGTTATATTACGATATAGACTTATATAATGTTCCCACCGAGAAGTAGGTTCCGCCCCGCTAGGGATGTTGTAAAATACTACATCCGATACGTTAGGTTGCCTTAGGTTAGGATATATAACGTTATAGACGTATACAATTTCCCCACCGAGAAGTACGGTCCGACACGACCGGGATTCTGTAAAACATTACCAGCGAGGGGCTAGATGTGATAGGTTAAGTTTTATTACCTTATAGACGAATATAATGTACCCAACGAGAATTAGGGGCCGACCCGAGTGGAATGTTGTAAAATACTACATTCGAGATGTAAGGTTGCCTTAGGTTAGGATATATAACGTTATAGACTTATATAATGTCTGCACCGAGACGTACGGGACGACACGAACTGGATTCTGTAAAACATTACAAGCGAGGGGCTAAATGGGTTAGGTTAGGTTATATTACGTTGTAGACGTATATAATGCTCCCACCGAGAAGTAGGGGCCGACCCGCCAGGAATGTTGTAAAATATTACATTTGAGATGTTAGGTTGCCTTACGTTAGGATATATAACGTTATAGACGTATATAATGTCCGCACCGTGACGTACGTGGCGACACGAACGGGATTCTATAAAACATTACCGCCGAGGGGCGACATGGGTTAGGTTAGGTTATATTACGTTATGGACGTATATAATGTTCCCACCGAGAAGTAGGGGCCGACCCGCCAGGAATTTTGGAAAATACGACAACCGAGAAGTTAGATAGCCTTACGTTAGGATATATAACGTTATAGACGCATACAATGTCCCCACCGTGACGTACGGGTGACACGAACGGGATTCTGTGAAACATTACCAGCGTGGGTCTAGACGGGTTAGGTTAGGTTATATTATGATATAGACTTATATAATGTTCCCACCGAGAAGTAGGTTCCGCCCCGCCAGGAATGTTGTAAAATACTACATCCGAGATGTTAGGTTGCCTTAGGTTAGGATATATAACGTTCTAGACGCATACAATGTCCCCACCGAGACGTACGGGACGACACGAACTGGATTCTGTAAAATATTACCAGCGAGGTGCTAGATGGGTTAGGTTAGGTAATATAATGTTGTAGACGTATATAATGTTCCCACCGAGAAGTAGGGGCCGACCCGCCAGGAATGTTGTAAAATACTACATCCGAGATTTAGGTTGCCCTAGGTTAGGATATATAACGTTCTAGACGCATTTAATTTCCCCACCGAAAAGTACGGGCCGACACGACCGGGATTGTGTAAAACTTTACCAGCGAGGGGCTAGATGGGTTAGGTTAGGTTATAATACGTTATAGACGTATATAATGTATCCAACGAGAATTTTGGGCCGACCCGCCTGGAATGTTATAAAATACTACATTCGAGAGCTTAGGTTGCCTTAGGTTAGGATATATAACGTTATAGACGCATATAATGTCACCACCGAGACGTACTGGACGACACGAAAGGGAATCTGTAAAACATTAAGAGCGAGGGGCTAGATAGGTTAGGTTAGGTTATATTACGTTATAGACGAATATAATGATCCCACCGAGAATTAGGGGCCGACCCGCCAGGAATGTTATAAAATACTACATTCGATCTGTTAGGTTGCCTTAGGTTAGGATATATAACGTCATAGACGTATATAATGTCCGAACCGTGACGTACGGGGCGACACGTACGGGATTCTGTGAAACATTACCAGCGCGGGTCTAGATGGGTTAGGTTAGGTTATATTATGAAATAGACTTATTTAATGTTCCCACCGAGAAGTATGTTCCGCCCCGCCAGGAATGTTGTAAAATACTACATCCGAGATGTTAGGTTGCCTTAGGTTAGGATATATAACGTTATAGACGCATACAATGTCCCCACCGAGACGTACGGGACGACACCAGTTGGATTCTGTAAAACATTACCAGCGAGGGGCTAGATGGGTTAGGTTAGGTAATATTACGTTGTAGACGTATATAATGTTCCCTCCGAGAAATAGGGGCCGACCCGCCTGGAATGTTGTAAAATACTACATTCGAGATGTTAAGTTGCCTTAGGTTAGGATATATAACGTTATAGTCTTATATAATGTCCGCACCGAGACGTACGGGACGCCACGAACGGGATTCTGTAAAACATTACCGCCGAGGGGCTAGATGGGTTAGGTTAGTTTATATTACGTTATGGACGAATATAATGTTCCCACCGAAAAGTAGCGGCCGACCCGCCAGGAATTTTGGAAAATACTACATCCGAGATGTTAGGTTGCCTTAGGTTAGGATATATAACGTTCTAGACGCATATAATTTCCCCACCGAGAAGTACGGGGAGACACGACCGGGATTCTGTAAAACATTACCAGCGAGGGTCTAGATGGGTTAGGTTATGTTATATTACGTTATAGACGTATATAATGTACCCAACGAGAATTAGGGGCCGACCCGAGTGGAATGTTGTAAAATACTACATCCGTATTGTTAGGTTGCCTTAGGTTAGGATATATAACGTTATAGAGGCATACATTGTCCCCACCGAGACGTACGGGACGCCACGAACGGGATTCTGTAAAACATTACCGCCGAGGGGCTAGATGGGTTAGGTTAGGTTATATTACGTTATGGACGAATATAATGTTCCCACCGAGAAGTAGGGGCCGACCCGCCAGGAATTTTGGAAAATACTGCATCCGAGATGTTAGGTTGCCTTAGGTTAGGATATATAACGTTATAGACGCATACAATGTCCCCACCGAGACGTACGGGACGATACGTGCTGTATTCTGTAAAACATTACCAGCGAGGATCTAGATGGGTTAGGTTAGGTAATATTCCGTTGTAGACGTATATAATTTGCCCACCGAGAAGTAGGGGCCGACCAGCCAGGAATGTTGTAAACTACTACATCCGAGATGTTAGGTTGCCTTAGGTTAGGATACATAACGTTATAGACGCATACAATGTCCCCACCGAGACGTACGGGACGATACGAACTGGATTCTGTAAAACATTACCAGCGAGGGGCTAGATGGGTTAGGTTAGGTAACATTACGTTGTAGACGTATATAATGTGCCCACCGAGAAGTACGGGCCGACCAGCCTGGAATGTTGTAAAATACTACATTTGAGATGTTAGGTTGCCTTAGGTTAGGCTATGTAACGTTATAGACGTATATAATGTCCGAACCGTGACGTACGGGGCAACACGAACGGGATTCTGTGAAACATTTCCAGCGTGGGTCTAGATGGGTTAGGTTAGGTTATATTACGTTATAGACGTATATAATGTACCCAACGAGAATAAGGGGGCGACCCGAGTGGAATGTTGTAAAATACTGCATTCGAGATGTTAAGTTGCCTTAGGTTAGGATATATAACGTTATAGTCTTATATAATGTCCGCACCGAGACGTACGGGACGCCACGAACGGGATTCTGTAAAACATTACCGCCGAGGGGCTAGATGGGTTAGGTTAGTTTATATTACGTTATGGACGAATATAATGTTCCCACCGAGAAGTAGCGGCCGACCCGCCAGGAATTTTGGAAAATACTACATCCGAGATGTTAGGTTGCCTTAGGTTAGGATATATAACGTTCTAGACGCATATAATTTCCCCACCGAGAAGTACGGGGAGACACGACCGGGATTCTGTAAAACATTACCAGCGAGGGTCTAGATGGGTTAGGTTATGTTGTATTACGTTATAGACGTATATAATGTACCCAACGAGAATTAGGAGCCGACCCGAGTGGAATGTTGTAAAATACTGCATCCGTATTGTTAGGTTGCCTTAGGTTAGGATATATAACGTTATAGAGGCATACATTGTCCCCACCGAGACGTACGGGACGCCACGAACGGGATTCTGTAAAACATTACCGCCGAGGGGCTAGATGGGTTAGGTTAGGTTATATTACGTTATGGACGAATATAATGTTCCCACCGAGAAGTAGGGGCCGACCCGCCAGGAATTTTGGAAAATACTGCATCCGAGATGTTAGGTTGCCTTAGGTTAGGATATATAACGTTATAGACGCATACAATGTCCCCACCGAGACGTACGGGACGATACGAGCTGTATTCTGTAAAACATTACCAGCGAGGATCTAGATGGGTTAGGTTAGGTAATATTCCGTTGTAGACGTATATAATTTGCCCACCGAGAAGTAGGGGCCGACCAGCCAGGAATGTTGTAAACTACTACATCCGAGATGTTAGGTTGCCTTAGGTTAGGATACATAACGTTATAGACGCATACAATGTCCCCACCGAGACGTATGGGACGATACGTACTGGATTCTGTAAAACATTACCAGCGAGGGGCTAGATGGGTTAGGTTAGGTTATATTACGTTATGGACGAATATAATGTTCCCACCGAGAAGTAGGGGCCGACCCGCCAGGAATTTTGGAAAATACTGCATCCGAGATGTTAGGTTGCCTTAGGTTAGGATATATAACGTTATAGACGCATACAATGTCCCCACCGAGACGTACGGGACGATACGAGCTGTATTCTGTAAAACATTACCAGCGAGGATCTAGATGGGTTAGGTTAGGTAATATTCCGTTGTAGACGTATATAATTTGCCCACCGAGAAGTAGGGGCCGACCAGCCAGGAATGTTGTAAACTACTACATCCGAGATGTTAGGTTGCCTTAGGTTAGGATACATAACGTTATAGACGCATACAATGTCCCCACCGAGACGTACGGGACGATACGAACTGGATTCTGTAAAACATTACCAGCGAGGGGCTAGATGGGTTAGGTTAGGTAACATTACGTTGTAGACGTATATAATGTGCCCACCGAGAAGTACGGGCCGACCAGCCTGGAATGTTGTAAAATACTACATTTGAGATGCTAGGTTGCCTTAGGTTAGGCTATATAACGTTATAGACGTATATAATGTCCGAACCGTGACGTACGGGGCGACACGTACGGGATTCTGTGAAACATTACCAGCGCGGGTCTAGATGGGTTAGGTTAGGTTATATTATGAAATAGACTTATTTAATGTTCCCACCGAGAAGTATGTTCCGCCCCGCCAGGAATGTTGTAAAATACTACATCCGAGATGTTAGGTTGCCTTAGGTTAGGATATATAACGTTATAGACGCATACAATGTCCCCACCGAGACGTACGGGACGACACCTACTGGATTCTGTAAAACATTACCAGCGAGGGGCTAGATGGGTTAGGTTAGGTAATATTACGTTGTAGACGTATATAATGTTCCCTCCGAGAAATAGGGGCCGACCCGCCTGGAATGTTGTAAAATACTACATTCGAGATGTTAAGTTGCCTTAGGTTAGGATATATAACGTTATAGTCTTATATAATGTCCGCACCGAGACGTACGGGACGCCACGAACGGGATTCTGTAAAACATTACCGCCGAGGGGCTAGATGGGTTAGGTTAGTTTATATTACGTTATGGACGAATATAATGTTCCCACCGAGAAGTAGCGGTCGACCCGCCAGGAATTTTGGAAAATACTACATCCGAGATGTTAGGTTGCCTTAGGTTAGGATATATAACGTTATAGACGTATATAATGTCCGAACTGTGACGTACGGGGCGACACGAACGGGATTCTGTGAAACATTACCAGCGTGGGTCTAGATGGGTTAGGTTAGGTTATATTATGATATAGACTTATATAATGTTCACACCGAAAAGTAGGTTCCGCCCCGCCAGGAATGTCTTAAAATACTACATCCGAGATGTTAGGTTGCCTTAGGTTAGGATATATAACGTTCTAGACGCATATAATTTCCACACCGAGAAGTACGGGCCGACACGACCGGGATTCTGTAAAACATTACCAGCGAGGGGCTAGATGGGTTAGGCTAGGTTATATTACGTTGTAGACGTATATAATGTTCCCACCGAGAAGTAGGGGCCGACCCGCCAGGAATGTCGGAAAATACTACATCCGAGATTTAGGTTACCTTAGGTTAGGATATATAACGTTCTCGACGCATATAATGTCCCCACCCAGAAGTACGGGCCGACACGACCGGGATTCTGTAAAACATTATCACCGAGGGGCAAAATGGGTTAGGTTAGGTTATATTACGATATAGAAGTACATAATGTTCCCACTCAGAAGTAGGGGCCGACCCGCCTGGAATGTTGTAAAATACTACAATCGAGATGTTAGGTTGCCTTAGGTTAGGATATATAACGTTATAGACCTATATAATGTCCGCACCGAGACGTACCGGACGACACGAATGGGATTCTGTAAAACATTACCAGCTAGGCTCTAGATGTGTTAGGTTAGGTTATATTCCGATATATACGTATATAATATTCCCACCGAGAAGTTGGGGCCGACCCGCCAGGAATGTTGTAAAATACTACATTCGATCTGTTAGGTTGCCTTAGGTTAGGATATATAACGTTATAGACTTATATAATGTCCGCAGCGAGACATACGGCACGACACGAATGGGATTCTGTAAAACATTACCAGCTAGGGGCTAGATGGGTTAGGTTAGGTTACATTCCGATATAGACGTATATAATGTTCCCACCGAGAAGTTGGGGCCGACCCGGCAGGAAGGTTGTATAATACTACATTCGAGATGTTAGGTTGCCTTAGGTTAGGATGTATAACTTTATAGACGTATATAATTTCCGCACCGAGACGTATGGGACGACACGAACGGGATGCTGTAAAACATTATCACCGAGAGGCAAAATGGGTTAGGTTAGATTATATTACGTTATAGACGTATATAATGATCCCACCGAGAATTAGTGGCCGACACGCCAGGAATGTTGTGAAATACTATATTCGAGATGTGAGGTTGCCTTAGGGTAGGATATACAACGTTATAGACGTATATAATGTCCCCACCGAGAAGTACGGGACGACATGACGTGGAGTCTGCAAAACATTATTACCGAGGGGCAAAATGGGTTAGGTTAGGTTATATTGCGATATAGACGTATATAATGTTACCACCGAGAAGTTGGGGCCGACCCGCCATGAATGTTGGAAAATACTACATTCGAAGTGTTAGGTTGCCTTAGGGTAGGATGTATAACGTTATAGACGTATATAATTTCCTCAGCGAGACCTGCCGGACGACACGACCGGGATTCTGTAAAACATTACCAGCGAGGGGCTAGATGGGTTAGGCTAGGTTATATTACGTTGTAGACGTATATAATGTTCCCACCGAGAAGTAGGGGCCGACCCGCCAGGAATGTCGGAAAATACTACATCCGAGATTTAGGTTACCTTAGGTTAGGATATATAACGTTCTCGACGCATATAATGTCCCCACCCAGAAGTACGGGCCGACACGACCGGGATTCTGTAAAACATTATCACCGAGGGGCAAAATGGGTTAGGTTAGGTTATATTACGATATAGAAGTACATAATGTTCCCACTCAGAAGTAGGGGCCGACCCGCCTGGAATGTTGTAAAATACTACAATCGAGATGTTAGGTTGCCTTAGGTTAGGATATATAACGTTATAGACCTATATAATGTCCGCACCGAGACGTACCGGACGACACGAATGGGATTCTGTAAAACATTACCAGCTAGGCTCTAGATGTGTTAGGTTAGGTTATATTCCGATATATACGTATATAATATTCCCACCGAGAAGTTGGGGCCGACCCGCCAGGAATGTTGTAAAATACTACATTCGATCTGTTAGGTTGCCTTAGGTTAGGATATATAACGTTATAGACTTATATAATGTCCGCAGCGAGACATACGGCACGACACGAATGGGATTCTGTAAAACATTACCAGCTAGGGGCTAGATGGGTTAGGTTAGGTTACATTCCGATATAGACGTATATAATGTTCCCACCGAGAAGTTGGGGCCGACCCGGCAGGAAGGTTGTATAATACTACATTCGAGATGTTAGGTTGCCTTAGGTTAGGATGTATAACTTTATAGACGTATATAATTTCCGCACCGAGACGTATGGGACGACACGAACGGGATGCTGTAAAACATTATCACCGAGAGGCAAAATGGGTTAGGTTAGATTATATTACGTTATAGACGTATATAATGATCCCACCGAGAATTAGTGGCCGACACGCCAGGAATGTTGTGAAATACTATATTCGAGATGTGAGGTTGCCTTAGGGTAGGATATACAACGTTATAGACGTATATAATGTCCCCACCGAGAAGTACGGGACGACATGACGTGGAGTCTGCAAAACATTATTACCGAGGGGCAAAATGGGTTAGGTTAGGTTATATTGCGATATAGACGTATATAATGTTACCACCGAGAAGTTGGGGCCGACCCGCCATGAATGTTGGAAAATACTACATTCGAAGTGTTAGGTTGCCTTAGGGTAGGATGTATAACGTTATAGACGTATATAATTTCCTCAGCGAGACGTGCCGGACGACACGAACGGGATTCTGTAAAACATTACCGCCGAGGGGCTAGATGGGTTAGGTTAGGCTATATTACGTTATGGACGTATATAATGTTGCCACCGAGATGTAGGGGCCGACCCGCCAGGAATATTGGAAAATACTACATCCGAGATGTTAGGTTGCCTTAGGTTGTGATATATAACGTTATAGACGTATATATTGTCCCCACCGAGAAGTACGGGCCGACACGACCGGGAATCTGTAAAAGCATACCAGCGAAGGTCTAGATGGGTTAGGTTAGGTTATATTACGTTATGGACGTGTATAATGTTCCCACCGAGAAGTAGGTTCCGCCCCGCCAGGAATGTTGTAAAATACTACATCCGAGATGTTAGGTTGCCTTAGGTTAGGATATATAACGTTCTAGACGCATACAATGTCCCCACCGAGACGTACGGGACGACACGAACTGGATTCTGTAAAATATTACCAGCGAGGGGCTAGATGGGTTAGGTTAGGTTATATTACGATATAGACTTATATAATGTTCCCACCGAGAAGTAGGTTCCGCCCCGACAGGAATGTTGTGACATACAGCATTCGAGATGTTAGGTTGCCTTCGGGTGGGATATACAATGTTATAGACGCATATAATGTCCACACCGAGAAGTATAAGGTAAAACGCCCGGGATTCTGTAAAACATTATCACCGAGAAACAAAATGGTTTAGGTTAGGTTATATTAGGATATAGACGTGTATAATGTGCCCACCAAGAAGTAGGGGCCGACGCGCCTGGAATGTTGTAAAATACTACATTAGAGATGTTAGGTTGCCTTAGGTTAGGATATATAACGTTATAGACTTATATAATGTCTGCACCGAGACGTACGGGACTACTCGAACTGGATTCTGTAAAACATTACCAGTGAGGGGCTAAATGTGTTAGGTTAGGTTATATTGAGGTATAGACGTATATAATGTGCCCACCGAGAAGTAGGGGCCGACCCGCCAGGAATGTTGTAAAATACTACATCCGAGATTTAGGTTGCCTTAGGTTAGGATATATAACGTTCTAGACGCATTTAATTTCCCCACCGAAAAGTACGGGCCGACACGACCGGGATTGTGTAAAACATTACCAGCGAGGGGCTAGATGGGTTAGGTTAGGATATAATACGTTATAGACGTATATAATGTATCCAACGAGAATTTTGGGCCGACCCGCCTGGAATGTTATAAAATACTACAATCGAGATGTTAGGTTGCCTTAGGTTAGGATATATAACGTTATAACCCTATATAATGTTCGCACCGTGCCGTACGGGACGACACGCTCGAGATTCTGTAAAACATTACCAGCGAAGGTCTAGATAGGTTAGGTTAGGTTATATTACGTTATAGACGTATATAATGATCCCACCGAGGATTAGGGGCCGACACGCCAGGAATGTTGTAAGATACTACATTCGAGAAGTGAGGTTGCCTTAGGGTAGGATATACAACGTTATAGACGTATATAATGTCCCCACCCAGAAGTACGGGCCGACACGACCGGGATTCTGTAAAACACTATCACCGAGGGGCAAAATGGGTTAGGTTCGGTTATATTACGATATAGAAGTACATAATGTTCCCACTCAGAAGTAGGGGCCGACCCGCCTGGAATGTTGTAAAATACTACAATCGAGATGTTAGGTTGCCTTAGGTTAGGATATATAACGTTATAGACCTATATAATGTCCGCACCGAGACGTACCGGACGACACGAATGGGATTCTGTAAAACATTACCAGCTAGGCTCTAGATGTGTTAGGTTAGGTTATATTCCGATATAGACGTACATAATATTCCCACCGAGAAGTTGGGGCCGACCCGCCAGGAATGTTGTAAAATACTACATTCGATCTCTTAGGTTGCCTTAGGTTAGGATATATAACGTTATAGACCTATATAATGTCCGCACCGAGACGTACGGGACGCCACGAACGGGATTCTGTAAAACATTACCGCCCAGGGGCTAGATGGGTTAGGTTAGTTTATATTACGTTATGGACGAATATAATGTTCCCACCGAGAAGTAGCGGCCGACCCGCCAGGAATTTTGGAAAATACTACATCCGAGATGTTAGGTTGCCTTAGGTTAGGATATATAACGTTCTAGACGCATATAATTTCCCCACCGAGAAGTACGGGGAGACACGACCGGGATTCTGTAAAACATTACCAGCGAGGGGCTAGATGGGTTATTTTAGGTAATATTACGTTGTAGACGTATATAATGTTCCGAGAGAGAAGTAGGGGCCGACCCGCGAGGAATGTTGTAAAATACTACATTCGAGATGTTAGGTTGTCTTAGGTTAGGATATATAACGTTCTAGACGCATATAATTTCCCCACCGAGAAGTACGGGGAGACACGACCGGGATTCTGTAAAACATTACACGCGAAGGGCTAGATGGGTTAGGTTAGGTTATATTACGTTATGGACGAATATAATGTTCCCACCGAGAAGTAGGGGCCGACCCGCCAGGAATTTGGAAAATACTGCATCCGAGATGTTAGGTTGCCTTAGGTTAGGATATATAACGTTATAAACGCATACAACGTCCCCACCGAGACGTACGGGACGATACGAGCTGTATTCTGTAAAACATTACCAGCGAGGGGCTAGATGGGTTAGGTTAGGTAATATTACGTTGTAGACGTATATAATTTGCCCACCGAGAAGTAGGGGCCGACCAGCCAGGAATGTTGTAAACTACTGCATCCGAGATGTTAGGTTGCCTTAGGTTAGGATATATAACGTTATAAACGCATACAACGTCCCCACCGAGACGTACGGGACGATACGAGCTGTATTCTGTAAAACATTACCAGCGAGGGGCTAGATGGGTTAGGTTAGGTAATATTACGTTGTAGACGTATATAATTTGCCCACCGAGAAGTAGGGGCCGACCAGCCAGGAATGTTGTAAACTACTACATCCGAGATGTTAGGTTGCCTTAGGTTAGGATATATAACGTTATAGACGCATACAATGTCCCCACCGAGACGTACGGGACGATACGAACTGGATTCTGTAAAACATTACCAGCGAGGGGCTAGATGGGTTAGGTTAGGTAACATTACGTTGTAGACGTATATAATGTGCCCACCGAGAAGTACGGGCCGACCCGCCTGGAATGTTGTAAAATACTACATTTGAGATGTTAGGTTGCCTTAGGTTAGGCTATGTAACGTTATAGACGTATATAATGTCCGAACCGTGACGTACGGGGCGACACGAACGGGATTCTGTGAAACATTTCCAGCGTGGGTCTAGATGGGTTAGGTTAGGTTATATTACGTTATAGACGTATATAATGTACCCAACGAGAATTAGGGGCCGACCCGAGTGGAATGTTGTAAAATACTGCATTCGAGATGTTAGGTTGCCTTAGGTTAGGATATATAACGTCATAGACTTATATAATGTCCGCACCGAGACGTACGGGACGACACGAACGGGATTCTGTAAAACATTACCGCCGAGGGGCTAGATGGGTTAGGTTAGGTTAAATTACGTTATGGACGAATATAATGTTCCCACCGAGAAGTAGGGGCCGACCCGCCAGGAATGTTGTAAAATACTACATTTGAGATGTTAGGTTGCCTTAGGTTAGGCTATATAACATTATAGACGTATATAATGTCCGAACCGTGACGTACGGGGCGACACGAACGGGATTCTGTGAAACATTACCAGCGTGGGTCTAGATGGGTTAGGTTAGGTTATATTATGAAATAGACTTATTTAATGTTCCCACAGAGAAGTAGGTTCCGCCCCGCCAGGAATGTTGTAAAATACTACATCCGAGATGTTAGATTGCCTTAGGTTAGGATATATAACGTTATAGACGCATACTATGTCCCCACCGAGACGTACGGGACGACACGTACTGGATTCTGTAAAACATTACCTGCGAGGGGCTAGATGGGTTAGGTTAGGTAATATTACGTTGTAGACGTATATAATGTTCCCTCCGAGAAGTAGCGGCCGACCCGCCTGGAATGTTGTAAAATACTACGTTCGAGATGTTAAGTTGCCTTAGGTTAGGATATATAACGTTATAGACTTATATAATGTCCGCACCGAGACGTACGGGACGCCACGAACGGGATTCTGTAAAACATTACCGCCGAGGGGCTAGATGGGTTAGGTTAGTTTATATTACGTTATGGACGAATATAATGTTCCCACCGAGAAGTAGCGGCCGACCCGCCAGGAATTTTGGAAAATACTACATCCGAGATGTTAGGTTGCCTTAGGTTAGGATATATAACGTTCTAGACGCATATAATTTCCCCACCGAGAAGTACGGGGAGACACGACCGGGATTCTGTAAAACATGACCAGCGAGGGGCTAGATGGGTTAGGTTAGGTAACATTACGTTGTAGACGTATATAATGTGCCCACCGAGAAGTACGGGCCGACCCGCCTGGAATGTTGTAAAATACTACATTTGAGATGTTAGGTTGCCTTAGGTTAGGCTTTGTAACGTTATAGACGTATATAATGTCCGAACCGTGACGTACGGGGCGACACGAACGGGATTCTGTGAAACATTTCCAGCGTGGGTCTAGATGGGTTAGGTTAGGTTATATTACGTTATAGACGTATATAATGTACCCAACGAGAATTAGGGGCCGACCCGAGTGGAATGTTGTAAAATACTGCATTCGAGATGTTAGGTTGCCTTAGGTTAGGATATATAACGTCATAGACTTATATAATGTCCGCACCGAGACGTACGGGACGACACGAACGGGATTCTGTAAAACATTACCGCCGAGGGGCTAGATGGGTTAGGTTAGGTTAAATTACGTTATGGACGAATATAATGTTCCCACCGAGAAGTAGGGGCCGACCCGCCAGGAATGTTGTAAAATACTACATTTGAGATGTTAGGTTGCCTTAGGTTAGGCTATGTAACGTTATAAACGTATATAATGTCCGAACCGTGACGTACGGGGCGACACGAACGGGATTCTGTGAAACATTTCCAGCGTGGGTCTAGATGGGTTAGGTTAGGTTATATTACGTTATAGACGTACATAATGTACCCAACGAGAAGTAGGGGCCGACCGGCCTGGAATGTTGTAAAATACTACATTCGAGATGTTAAGTTGCCTTAGGTTAGGATATATAACGTTATAGACTTATATAATGTCCGCACCGAGACGTACGGGACGCCACGAACGGGATTCTGTAAAACATTACCGCCGAGGGGCTAGATGGGTTAGGTTAGTTTATATTACGTTATGAACGAATATAATGTTCCCACCGAGAAGTAGCGGCCGACCCGCCAGGAATTTTGGAAAATACTACATCCGAGATGTTAGGTTGCCTTAGGTTAGGATTTATAACGTTCTAGACGCATATAATTTCCCCACCGAGAAGTACGGGGAGACACGAACGGGATTCTGTAAAACATTACCAGCGAGGGTCTAGATGGGTTAGGTTATGTTATATTACGTTATAGACGTATATAATGTACCCAACGGGAATTAGGGGCCGACCCGAGTGGAATGTTGTAAAATACTACATCCGTATTGTTAGGTTGCCTTAGGTTAGGATATATAACGTTATAGAGGCATACATTGTCCCCACCGAGACGTGCGGGACGCCACGAACGGGATTCTGTAAAACATTACCGCCGAGGGGCTAGATGGGTTAGGTTAGGTTATATTACGTTATGGACGAATATAATGTTCCCACCGAGAAGTAGGGGCCGACCCGCCAGGAATTTTGGAAAATACTGCATCCGAGATGTTAGGTTGCCTTAGGTTAGGATATATAACGTTATAGACGCATACAATGTCCCCAACGAGACGTACGGGACGATACGAGCTGTATTCTGTAAAACATTACCAGCGAGGGGCTAGATGGGTTAGGTTAGGTAATATTACGTTGTAGACGTATATAATGTTCCCTCCGAGAAGTAGGGGCCGACCAGCCAGGAATGTTGTAAACTACTACATCCGAGATGTTAGGTTGCCTTAGCTTAGGATACATAACGTTATAGACGCATACAATGTCCCCACCGAGACGTACGGGACGATACGAGCTGTATTCTGTAAAACATTACCAGCGAGGGGCTAGATGGGTTAGGTTAGGTAATATTACGTTGTAGACGTATATAATTTGCCCACCGAGAAGTAGGGGCCGACCAGCCAGGAATGTTGTAAACTACTACATCCGAGATGTTAGGTTGCCTTAGGTTAGGATATATAACGTTATAGACGCATACAATGTCCCCACCGAGACGTACGGGACGATACGAACTGGATTCTGTAAAACATTACCAGCGAGGGGCTAGATGGGTTAGGTTAGGTAACATTACGTTGTAGACGTATATAATGTGCCCACCGAGAAGTACGGGCCGACCCGCCTGGAACGTTGTAAAATACTACATTTGAGATGTTAGGTTGCCTTAGGTTAGGCTATGTAACGTTATAGACGTATATAATGTCCGAACCGTGACGTACGGGGCGACACGAACGGGATTCTGTGAAACATTTCCAGCGTGGGTCTAGATGGGTTAGGTTAGGTTATATTACGTTATAGACGTATATAATGTACCCAACGAGAATTAGGGGCCGACCCGAGTGGAATGTTGTAAAATACTGCATTCGAGATGTTAGGTTGCCTTAGGTTAGGATATATAACGTCATAGACTTATATAATGTCCGCACCGAGACGTACGGGACGACACGAACGGGATTCTGTAAAACATTACCGCCGAGGGGCTAGATGGGTTAGGTTAGGTAATATTACGTTGTAGACGTATATAATGTTCCCTCCGAGAAGTAGGGGCCGACCCGCCTGGAATGTTGTAAAATACTACATTCGAGATGTTAAGTTGCCTTAGGTTAGGATATATAACGTTATAGACTTATATAATGTCCGCACCGAGACGTACGGGACGCCACGAACGGGATTCTGTAAAACATTACCGCCGAGGGGCTAGATGGGTTAGGTTAGTTTATATTACGTTATGGACGAATATAATGTTCCCACCGAGAAGTAGCGGCCGACCCGCCAGGAATTTTGGAAAATACTACATCCGAGATGTTAGGTTGCCTTAGGTTAGGATATATAACGTTCTAGACGCATATAATTTCTCCACCGAGAAGTACGGGGAGACACGACCGGGATTCTGTAAAACATGACCAGCGAGGGTCTAGATGGGTTAGGTTATGTTATATTACGTTATAGACGTATATAATGTACCCAACGGGAATTAGGGGCCGACCCGAGTGGAATGTTGTAAAATACTACATCCGTATAGTTAGGTTGCCTTAGGTTAGGATATATAACGTTATAGAGGCATACATTGTCCCCACCGAGACGTACGGGACGATACGAACTGGATTCTGTAAAACATTACCAGCGAGGGGCTAGATGGGTTAGGTTATGTTATATTACGTTATAGACGTATATAATGTACCCAACGGGAATTAGGGGCCGACCCGAGTGGAATGTTGTAAAATACTACATCCGTATTGTTAGGTTGCCTTAGGTTAGGATATATAACGTTATAGAGGCATACATTGTCCCCACCGAGACGTGCGGGACGCCACGAACGGGATTCTGTAAAACATTACCGCCGAGGGGCTAGATGGGTTAGGTTAGGTTATATTACGTTATGGACGAATATAATGTTCCCACCGAGAAGTAGGGGCCGACCCGCCAGGAATTTTGGAAAATACTGCATCCGAGATGTTAGGTTGCCTAAGGTTAGGATATATAACGTTATAGACGCATACAATGTCCCCAACGAGACGTACGGGACGATACGAGCTGTATTCTGTAAAACATTACCAGCGAGGGGCTAGATGGGTTAGGTTAGGTAATATTACGTTGTAGACGTATATAATGTTCCCTCCGAGAAGTAGGGGCCGACCAGCCAGGAATGTTGTAAACTACTACATCCGAGATGTTAGGTTGCCTTAGGTTAGGATACATAACGTTATAGACGCATACAATGTCCCCACCGAGACGTACGGGACGATACGAGCTGTATTCTGTAAAACATTACCAGCGAGGGGCTAGATGGGTTAGGTTAGGTAATATTACGTTGTAGACGTATATAATGTACCCAACGAGAATTAGGGGCCGACCCGAGTGGAATGTTGTAAAATACTGCATTCGAGATGTTAGGTTGCCTTAGGTTAGGATATATAACGTCATAGACTTATATAATGTCCGCACCGAGACGTACGGGACGACACGAACGGGATTCTGTAAAACATTACCGCCGACGGGCTAGATGGGTTAGGTTAGGTTAAATTACGTTATGGACGAATATAATGTTCCCACCGAGAAGTAGGGGCCGACCCGCCAGGAATGTTGTAAAATACTACATTTGAGATGTTAGGTTGCCTTAGGTTAGGCTATATAACATTATAGACGTATATAATGTCCGAACCGTGACGTACGGGGCGACACGAACGGGATTCTGTGAAACATTACCAGCGTGGGTCTAGATGGGTTAGGTTAGGTTATATTATGAAATAGACTTATTTAATGTTCCCACCGAGAAGTAGGTTCCGCCCCGCCTGGAATGTTGTAAAATACTACATCCGAGATGTTAGATTGCCTTAGGTTAGGATATATAACGTTATAGACGCATACAATGTCCCCACCGAGACGTACGGGACGACACGTACTGGATTCTGTAAAACATTACCAGCGAGGGGCTAGATGGGTTAGGTTAGGTAATATTACGTTGTAGACGTATATAATGTTCCCTCCGAGAAGTAGGGGCCGACCCGCCTGGAATGTTGTAAAATACTACATTCGAGATGTTAAGTTGCCTTAGGTTAGGATATATAACGTTATAGACTTATATAATGTCCGCACCGAGACGTACGGGACGCCACGAACGGGATTCTGTAAAACATTACCGCCGAGGGGCTAGATGGGTTAGGTTAGTTTATATTACGTTATGGACGAATATAATGTTCCCACCGAGAAGTAGCGGCCGACCCGCCAGGAATTTTGGAAAATACTACATCCGAGATGTTAGGTTGCCTTAGGTTAGGATATATAACGTTCTAGACGCATATAATTTCCCCACCGAGAAGTACGGGGAGACACGACCGGGATTCTGTAAAACATGACCAGCGAGGGTCTAGATGGGTTAGGTTATGTTATATTACGTTATGGACGAATATAATGTTCCCACCGAGAAGTAGGGGCCGACCCGCCAGGAATTTTGGAAAATACTGCATCCGAGATGTTAGGTTGCCTTAGGTTAGGATATATAACGTTATAGACGCATACAATGTCCCCACCGAGACGTACGGGACGATACGAGCTGTATTCTGTAAAACATTACCAGCGAGGGGCTAGATGGGTTAGGTTAGGTAATATTCCGTTGTAGACGTATATAATTTGCCCACCGAGAAGTAGGGGCCGACCAGCCAGGAATGTTGTAAACTACTACATCCGAGATGTTATGTTGCCTTAGGTTAGGATACATAACGTTATAGACGCATACAATGTCCCCACCTAGACGTACGGGACGATACGAACTGGATTCTGTAAAACATTACCAGCGAGGGGCTAGATGGGTTAGGTTAGGTTACATTACGTTGTAGACGTATATAATGTGCCCACCGAGAAGTACGGGCCGACCCGCCTGGAATGTTGTAAAATACTACATTTGAGATGTTAGGTTGCCTTAGGTTAGGCTATGTAACGTTATAAACGTATATAATGTCCGAACCGTGACGTACGGGGCGACACGAACGGGATTCTGTGAAACATTTCCAGCGTGGGTCTAGATGGGTTAGGTTAGGTTATATTACGTTATAGACGTATATAATGTACCCAACGAGAAGTAGGGGCCGACCCGCCTGGAATGTTGTAAAATACTACATTCGAGATGTTAAGTTGCCTTAGGTTAGGATATATAACGTTATAGACTTATATAATGTACGCACCGAGACGTACGGGACGCCACGAACGGGATTCTGTAAAACATTACCGCCGAGGGGCTAGATGGGTTAGGTTAGTTTATATTACGTTATGAACGAATATAATGTTCCCACCGAGAAGTAGCGGCCGACCCGCCAGGAATTTTGGAAAATACTACATCCGAGATGTTAGGTTGCCTTAGGTTAGGATTTATAGCGTTCTAGACGCATATAATTTCCCCACCGAGAAGTACGGGGAGACACGAACGGGATTCTGTAAAACATTACCAGCGAGGGTCTAGATGGGTTAGGTTATGTTATATTACGTTATAGACGTATATAATGTACCCAACGGGAATTAGGGGCCGACCCGAGTGGAATGTTGTAAAATACTACATCCGTATAGTTAGGTTGCCTTAGGTTAGGATATATAACGTTATAGAGGCATACATTGTCCCCACCGAGACGTACGGGACGATACGAACTGGATTCTGTAAAACATTACCAGCGAGGGGCTAGATGGGTTAGGTTAGGTAACATTACGTTGTAGACGTATATAATGTGCCCACCGAGAAGTACGGGCCGACCCGCCTGGAATGTTGTAAAATACTACATTTGAGATGTTAGGTTGCCTTAGGTTAGGCTATATAACGTTATAGACGTATATAATGTCCGAACCGTGACGTACGGGGCGACACGAACGGGATTCTGTGAAACATTACCAGCGTGGGTCTAGATGGGTTAGGTTAGGTTATATTATGAAATAGACTTATTTAATGTTCCCACCGAGAAGTAGGTTCCGCCCCGCCAGGAATGTTGTAAAATACTACATCCGAGATGTTAGGTTGCCTTAGGTTAGGATATATAACGTTGTAGACGCATAGAATGTCCCCACCGAGACGTACGGAACGACACGTACTGGACTCTGTAAAACATTACCAGCGAGGGGCTAGATGGGTTAGGTTAGGTAATATTACGTTGTAGACGTATATAATGTTCCCTCCGAGAAGTAGGGGCCGACCCGCCTGGAATGTTGTAAAATACTACATTCGAGATGTTAAGTTGCCTTAGGTTAGGATATATAACGTTATAGACTTATATAATGTCCGCACCGAGACGTACGGGACGCCACGAACGGGATTCTGTAAAACATTACCGCCGAGGGGCTAGATGGGTTAGGTTAGTTTATATTACGTTATGAACGAATATAATGTCCCACCGAGAAGTAGCGGCCGACCCGCCAGGAATTTTGGAAAATACTACATCCGAGATGTTAGGTTGCCTTAGGTTAGGATATATAACGTTATAGACGCATACAATGTCCCCAACGAGACGTACGGGACGACACGTACTGGATTCTGTAAAACATTACCAGCGAGGGGCTAGATGGGTTATTTTAGGTAATATTATGTTGTAGACGTATATAATGTTCCGAGAGAGAAGTAGGGGCCGACCCGCGAGGAATGTTGTAAAATACTACATTGGAGATGTTAGGTTGCCTTAGGTTAGGATATATAACGTTCTAGACGCATATAATTTCCCCACCGAGTAGTACGGGGAGACACGACCGGGATTCTGTAAAACATTACACGCGAGGGGCTAGATGGGTTAGCTTAGGTTATATTACGTTATAGACGTATATACTGTACCCAACGAGAATTAGGGGCCGACCCGAGTGGAATGTTGTAAAATACTACATTCGAGATGTTAGGTTGCCTTAGGTTAGGATATATAACGTCATAGACTTATATAATGTCCGCACCGAGACGTACGGGACGACACGAACGGGATTCTGTAAAACATTACCGCCGAGGGGCTAGATGGGTTAGGTTAGGTTAAATTACGTTATGGACGAATATAATGTTCCCACCGAGAAGTAGGGGCCGACCCGGCAGGAATGTTGTAAAATACTACATTTGAGATGTTAGGTTGCCTTAGGTTAGGCTATATAACGTTATAGACGTATATGATGTCCGAACCGTGACGTACGGGGCGACACGAACGGGATTCTGTGAAACATTACCAGCGTGGGTCTAGATGGGTTAGGTTAGGTTATATTATGAAATAGACTTATTTAATGTTCCCACCGAGAAGTAGGTTCCGCCCCGCCAGGAATGTTGTAAAATACCACATCCGAGATGTTAGGTTGCCTTAGGTTAGGATATATAACGTCATAGACTTATATAATGTCCGCACCGAGACGTACGGGACGACACGAACGGGATTCTGTAAAACATTACCGCCGAGGGGCTAGATGGGTTAGGTTAGGTTAAATTACGTTATGGACAAATATAATGTTCCCACCGAGAAGTAGGGGCCGACCCGCCAGGAATGTTGTAAAATACTACATTTGAGATGTTAGGTTGCCTTAGGTTAGGCTATATAACGTTATAGACGTATATAATGTCCGAACCGTGACGTACGGGGCGACACGAACGGGATTCTGTGAAACATTACCAGCGTGGGTCTAGATGGGTTAAGTTAGGTTATATTATGAAATAGACTTATTTAATGTTCCCACCGGGAAGTAGGTTCCGCCCCGCCAGGAATGTTGTAAAATACTACATCCGAGATGTTAGGTTGCCTTAGGTTAGGATATATAACGTTATAGACGCATACAATGTCCCCACCGAGACGTACGGGACGTCACGTACTGGATTCTGTAAAACATTACCAGCGAGCGGCTAGATGGGTTATTTTAGGTAATATTACGTTGCAGACGTATATAATGTTCCCACCGAGAAGTATTGGCCGACCCGCCAGGAATGTTGTAAAATACTACATCCGAGATGTTAAGTTGCCTTAGGTTAGGATATATAACGTTATAGACTTATATGATGTCCGCACCGAGACGTACGGGACGACACGAACGGGATTGTGTAAAACATTACCGACGAGGGGCTAGATGGCTTAGGTTAGGTTATATTACGTTATGGACGTATATAATGTTCCCACCGAGAAGTAGGGGCCGACCGGCCAGGAATTTTGGAAAATACTACATCCGAGATGTTAGGTTGCCTTAGGTTAGGATATATAACGTTATAGACGCATACAATGTCCCCACCGAAACGTACGGGACGACACGAACTCGATTCTGTAAAACATTACCAGCGAGGGGCTACATGAGTTAGGTTAGGTAATATTACGTTGTAGACGTATATAATGTTCCCACCGAGAAGTAGGGGCCGACACGCCTGGAATGTTGTAAAATACTACATTCGAGATGTTAAGTTGCCTTAGGTTAGGATATATAACGTTATAGACTTATATAATGTCCGCACCGAGACGTACGGGACGCCACGAACGGGATTCTGAAAAACATTACCGCCGAGGGGCTAGATGCGTTAGGTTAGGTTATATTACGTTATGGACGAATATAATGTTCCCACCGAGAAGTAGCGGCCGACCCGCCAGGAATTTTGGAAAATACTACATCCGAGATGTTAGGTTGCCTTAGGTTAGGATATATAACGTTATAGACGCATAGAATGTCCCCACCGAGACGTACGGGACGATACGAACTGGATTCTGTAAAACATTACCAGCGAGGGGCTAGATGGGTTAGGTTAGTTAATATTGCGTTGTAGACGTATACAATTTGCCCACCGAGAAGTAGGGGCTGACCCGGCTGGAATGTTGTAAAATACTACATTCGAGATGTTAGGTTGCCTTAGGTTAGGATATATAACGTTCTAGACGCATATAATTTCCCCACCGAGAAGTACGGGGAGACACGACCGGGATTCTGTAAAACATTACACGCGAGGGGCTAGATGGGTTAGGTTAGGTTATATTACGTTATAGACGTATATATTGTACCCAACGAGAATTAGGGGCCGACCCGAGTGGAATGTTGTAAAATACTACATTCGAGATGTTAGGTTGCCTTAGGTTAGGATATATAACGTTATAGACGCATACAATGTCCCCACCGAGACGTACGGGACGACACGTACTGGATTCTGTAAAACATTACCAGCGAGGGGCTAGATGGGTTATTTTAGGTAATATTACGTTGTAGACGTATATAATGTTCCCACCGAGAAGTATTGGCCGACCCGCCTGGAATGTTGTAAAATACTACATTCGAGATGTTAAGTTGCCTTAGGTTAGGCTATATAACGTTATAGACGTATATAATGTACGAACCGTGACGTACGGGGCGACACGAACGGGATTCTGTGAAACATTACCAGCGTGGGTCTAGATGGGTTAGGTTAGGTTATATTATGAAATAGACTTATTTAATGTTCCCACCGAGAAGTAGGTTCCGCCCCGCCAGGAATGTTGTAAAATACTACATCCGAGATGTTAGGTTGCCTTAGGTTAGGATATATAACGTTATAGACGCATACAATGTTCCCACCGAGAAGTAGGTTCCGCCCCGCCAGGAATGGTGTAAAATACTACATCCGAGATGTTAAGTTGCCTTAGGTTAGGATATACAACGTTATAGACGCATACAATGTCCCCACCGAAACGAACGGGGCGACACGAACTCGATTCTGTAAAACATTACCAGCGAGGGGCTAGATGAGTTAGGTTAGGTAATATTACGTTGTAGACGTATATAATGTTCCCACCGAGAAGTAGGGGCCGACACGCCTGGAATGTTGTAAAATACTACATTCGAGATGTTAAGTTGCCTTAGGTTAGGATATATAACGTTATAGACTTATATAATGTCCGCACCGAGACGTACGGGACGCCACGAACGGGATTCTGAAAAACATTACCGCCGAGGGGCTAGATGCGTTAGGTTAGGTTATATTACGTTATGGACAAATATAATGTTCCCACCGAGAAGTAGCGGCCGACCCGCCAGGAATTTTGGAAAATACTACATCCGAGATGTTAGGTTGCCTTAGGTTAGGATATATTACGTTATGGACGTATATAATGTTCCCACCGAGAAGTAGGGGCCGACCGGCCAGGAATTTTGGAAAATACTACATCCGAGATGTTAGGTTGCCTTAGGTTAGGATATATAACGTTATAGACGCATACAATGTCCCCACCGAAACGTACGGGACGACACGAACTCGAATCTGTAAAACATTACCAGCGAGGGGCTAGATGAGTTAGGTTAGGTAATATTACGTTGTAGACGTATATAATGTTCCCACCGAGAAGTAGGGGCCGACACGCCTGGAATGTTGTAAAATACTACATTCTAGATGTTAAGTTGCCTTAGGTTAGGATATATAACGTTATAGACTTATATAATGTCCGCACCGAGACGTACGGGACGCCACGAACGGGATTCTGAAAAACATTACCCCCGAGGGGCTAGATGCGTTAGGTTAGGTTATATTACGTTATGGACGAATATAATGTTCCCACCGAGAAGTAGCGGCCGACCCGCCAGGAATTTTGGAAAATACTACATTCGAGATGTTAGGTTGCCTTAGGTTAGGATATATAACGTTATAGACGCATAGAATGTCCCCACCGAGACGTACGGGACGATACGAGCTGGATTCTGTAAAACATTACCAGCGAGGGGCTAGATGGGTTAGGTTAGTTAATATTGCGTTGTAGACGTATACAATTTGCCCACCGAGAAGTAGGGGCTGACCCGGCTGGAATGTTGTAAAATACTACATTCGAGATGTTAGGTTGCCTTAGGTTAGGATATATAACGTTCTAGACGCATATAATTTCCCCACCGAGAAGTACGGGGAGACACGACCGGGATTCTGTAAAACATTACACGCGAGGGGCTAGATGGGTTAGGTTAGGTTATATTACGTTATAGACGTATATACTGTACCCAACGAGAATTAGGGGCCGACCCGAGTGGAATGTTGTAAAATACTACATTCGAGATGTTAGGTTGCCTTAGGTTAGGATATATAACGTCATAGACTTATATAATGTCCGCACCGAGACGTACGGGACGACACGAACGGGATTCTGTAAAACATTACCGACGCGGGGCTAGATGGCTTAGGTTAGGTTATATTAGGTTATGGACGTATATAATGTTCCCACCGAGAAGTAGGGGCCGACCCGCCAGGAATTTTGGAAAATACTACATCCCAGATGTTAGGTTGCCTTAGGTTAGGATATATAACGTTATAGACGCATACAATGTCCCCACCGAGACGTACGGGACGACACGAACTGGATTCTGTAAAACATTACCAGCGAGGGGCTAGATGAGTTAGGTTAGGTAATATTACGTTGTAGACGTATATAATGTACCCACCGAGAAGTAGGGGCCGACACGCCTGGAATGTTGTAAAATACTACATTCGAGATGTTAAGTTGCCTTAGGTTAGGATATATAACGTTATAGACTTATATAATGTCCGCACCGAGACGTACGGGACGCCACGAACGGGATTCTGAAAAACATTACCGCCGAGGGGCTAGATGCGTTAGGTTAGGTTATATTACGTTATGGACAAATATAATGTTCCCACCGAGAAGTAGCGGCCGGCCCGCCAGGAATTTTGGAAAATACTACATCCGAGATGTTAGGTTGCCTTAGGTTAGGATATATAACGTTATAGACGCATACAATGTCCCCACCGAAACGTACGGGACGACACGAACTCGATTCTGTAAAACATTACCAGCGAGGGGCTAGATGAGTTAGGTTATGTAATATTACGTTGTAGACGTATATAATGTTCCCACCGAGAAGTAGGGGCCGACACGCCTGGAATGTTGTAAAATACTACATTCTAGATGTTAAGTTGCCTTAGGTTCGGATATATAACGTTATAGACTTATATAATGTCCGCACCGAGACGTACGGGACGCCACGAACGGGATTCTGAAAAACATTACCGCCGAGGGGCTAGATGCGTTAGGTTAGGTTATATTACGTTATGGACGAATATAATGTTCCCACCGAGAAGTAGCGGCCGACCCGCCAGGAATTTTGGAAAATACTACATCCGAGATGTTAGGTTGCCTTAGGTTAGGATATATAACGTTATAGACGCATAGAATGTCCCCACCGAGACGTACGGGACGATACGAACTGGATTCTGTAAAACATTACCAGCGAGGGGCTAGATGGGTTAGGTTAGTTAATATTGCGTTGTAGACGTATACAATTTGCCCACCGAGAAGTAGGGGCTGACCCGGCTGGAATGTTGTAAAATACTACATTCGAGATGTTAGGTTGCCTTAGGTTAGGATATATAACATTCTAGACGCATATAATTTCCCCACCGAGAAGTACGGGGAGACACGACCGGGATTCTGTAAAACATTACACGCGAGGGGCTAGATGGGTTAGGTTAGGTTATATTACGTTATAGACGTATATACTGTACCCAACGAGAATTAGGGGCCGACCCGAGTGGAATGTTGTAAAATACTACATTCGAGATGTTAGGTTGCCTTAGGTTAGGATATATAACGTCATAGACTTATATAATGTCCGCACCGAGACGTACGGGACGACACGAACGGGATTCTGTAAAACATTACCGACGCGGGGCTAGATGGCTTAGGTTAGGTTATATTAGGTTATGGACGTATATAATGTTCCCACCGAGAAGTAGGGGCCGACCCGCCAGGAATTTTGGAAAATACTACATCCCAGATGTTAGGTTGCCTTAGGTTAGGATATATAACGTTATAGACGCATACAATGTCCCCACCGAGACGTACGGGACGACACGTACTGGATTCTGTAAAACATTACCAGCGAGGGGCTAGATGAGTTAGGTTAGGTAATATTACTTTGTAGACGTATATAATGTTCCCACCGAGAAGTAGGGGCCGACACGCCTGGAATGTTGTAAAATACTACATTCTAGATGTTAAGTTGCCTTAGGTTAGGATATATAACGTTATAGACTTATATAATGTCCGCACCGAGACGTACGGGACGATACGAACTGGATTCTGTAAAACATTACCAGCGAGGGGCTAGATGGGTTATTTTAGGTAATATTACGTTGTAGACGTATATAATGTTCCCACCGAGAAGTATTGGCCGACCCGCCTGGAATGTTGTAAAATACTACATTCGAGATGTTAAGTTGCCTTAGGTTAGGCTATATAACGTTATAGACGTATATAATGTCCGAACCGTGACGTACGGGGCGACACGAACGGGATTCTGTGAAACATTACCAGCGTGGGTCTAGATGGGTTAGGTTAGGTTATATTATGAAATAGACTTATTTAATGTTCCCACCGAGAAGTAGGTTCCGCCCCGCCAGGAATGTTGTAAAATACTACATCCGAGATGTTAGGTTGCCTTAGGTTAGGATATATAACGTTATAGACGCATACAATGTTCCCACCGAAAAGTAGGTTCCGCCCCGCCAGGAATGTTGTAAAATACTACATCCGAGATGTTAAGTTGCCTTAGGTTAGGATATACAACGTTATAGACGCATACAATGTCCCCACCGAAACGTACGGGGCGACACGAACTCGATTCTGTAAAACATTACCAGCGAGGGGCTAGATGAGTTAGGTTAGGTAATATTACGTTGTAGACGTATATAATGTTCCCACCGAGAAGTAGGGGCCGACACGCCTGGAATGTTGTAAAATACTACATTCGAGATGTTAAGTTGCCTTAGGTTAGGATATATAACGTTATAGACTTATATAATGTCCGCACCGAGACGTACGGGACGCCACGAACGGGATTCTGAAAAACATTACCGCCGAGGGGCTAGATGCGTTAGGTTAGGTTATATTACGTTATGGACGAATATAATGTTCCCATCGAGAAGTAGGGGCCGACCGGCCAGGAATTTTGGAAAATACTACATCCGAGATGTTAGGTTGCCTTAGGTTAGGATATATAACGTTATAGACGCATACAATGTCCCCACCGAAACGTACGGGACGACGCGAACTCGAATCTGTAAAACATTACCAGCGAGGGGCTAGATGAGTTAGGTTAGGTAATATTACGTTGTAGACGTATATAATGTTCCCACCGAGAAGTAGGGGCCGACACGCCTGGAATGTTGTAAAATACTACATTCTAGATGTTAAGTTGCCTTAGGTTAGGATATATAACGTTATAGACTTATATAATGTCCGCACCGAGACGTACGGGACGCCACGAACGGGATTCTGAAAAACATTACCCCCGAGGGGCTAGATGCGTTAGGTTAGGTTATATTACGTTATGGACGAATATAATGTTCCCACCGAGAAGTAGCGGCCGACCCGCCAGGAATTTTGGAAAATACTACATCCGAGATGTTAGGTTGCCTTAGGTTAGGATATATAACGTTATAGACGCATAGAATGTCCCCACCGAGACGTACGGGACGATACGAACTGGATTCTGTAAAACATTACCAGCGAGGGGCTAGATGGGTTATTTTAGGTAATATTACGTTGTAGACGTATATAATGTTCCCACCGAGAAGTATTGGCCGACCCGCCTGGAATGTTGTAAAATACTACATTCGAGATGTTAAGTTGCCTTAGGTTAGGCTATATAACGTTATAGACGTATATAATGTCCGAACCGTGACGTACGGGGCGACACGAACGGGATTCTGTGAAACATTACCAGCGTGGGTCTAGATGGGTTAGGTTAGGTTATATTATGAAATAGACTTATTTAATGTTCCCACCGAGAAGTAGGTTCCGCCCCGCCAGGAATGTTGTAAAATACTACATCCGAGATGTTAGGTTGCCTTAGGTTAGGATATATAACGTTATAGACGCATACAATGTTCCCACCGAAAAGTAGGTTCCGCCCCGCCAGGAATGTTGTAAAATACTACATCCGAGATGTTAAGTTGCCTTAGGTTAGGATATACAACGTTATAGACGCATACAATGTCCCCACCGAAACGTACGGGGCGACACGAACTCGATTCTGTAAAACATTACCAGCGAGGGGCTAGATGAGTTAGGTTAGGTAATATTACGTTGTAGACGTATATAATGTTCCCACCGAGAAGTAGGGGCCGACACGCCTGGAATGTTGTAAAATACTACATTCGAGATGTTAAGTTGCCTTAGGTTAGGATATATAACGTTATAGACTTATATAATGTCCGCACCGAGACGTACGGGACGCCACGAACGGGATTCTGAAAAACATTACCGCCGAGGGGCTAGATGCGTTAGGTTAGGTTATATTACGTTATGGACAAATATAATGTTCCCACCGAGAAGTAGCGGCCGACCCGCCAGGAATTTTGGAAAATACTACATCCGAGATGTTAGGTTGCCTTAGGTTAGGATATATAACGTTATAGACGCATACAATGTCCCCACCGAAACGTACGGGACGACACGAACTCGATTCTGTAAAACATTACCAGCGAGGGGCTAGATGAGTTAGGTTAGGTAATATTACGTTGTAGACGTATATAATGTTCCCACCGAGAAGTAGGGGCCGACCCGAGTGGAATGTTGTAAAATACTACATTCGAGATGTTAGGTTGCCTTAGGTTAGGATATATAACGTCATAGACTTATATAATGTCCGCACCGAGACGTACGGGACGACACGAACGGGATTCTGTAAAACATTACCGACGCGGGGCTAGATGGCTTAGGTTAGGTTATATTAGGTTATGGACGTATATAATGTTCCCACCGAGAAGTAGGGGCCGACCCGCCAGGAATTTTGGAAAATACTACATCCCAGATGTTAGGTTGCCTTAGGTTAGGATATATAACGTTATAGACGCATACAATGTCCCCACCGAGACGTACGGGACGACACGTACTGGATTCTGTAAAACATTACCAGTGAGGGACTAGATGAGTTAGGTTAGGTAATATTACGTTGTAGACGTATATAATGTTCCCACCGAGAAGTAGGGGCCGACACGCCTGGAATGTTGTAAAATACTACATTCGAGATGTTAAGTTGCCTTAGGTTAGGATATATAACGTTATAGACTTATATAATGTCCGCACCGAGACGTACGGGACGCCACGAACGGGATTCTGAAAAACATTACCGCCGAGGGGCTAGATGCGTTAGGTTAGGTTATATTACGTTATGGACAAATATAATGTTCCCACCGAGAAGTAGCGGCCGACCCGCCAGGAATTTTGGAAAATACTACATCCGAGATGTTAGGTTGCCTTAGGTTAGGATATATAACGTTATAGACGCATACAATGTCCCCACCGAAACGTACGGGACGACACGAACTCGATTCTGTAAAACATTACCAGCGAGGGGCTAGATGAGTTAGGTTAGGTAATATTACGTTGTAGACGTATATAATGTTCCCACCGAGAAGTAGGGGCCGACACGCCTGGAATGTTGTATAATACTACATTCTAGATGTTAAGTTGCCTTAGGTTAGGATATATAACGTTATAGACTTATATAATGTCCGCACCGAGACGTACGGGACGCCACGAACGGGATTCTGAAAAACATTACCGCCGAGGGGCTAGATGCGTTAGGTTAGGTTATATTACGTTATGGACGAATATAATGTTCCCACCGAGAAGTAGCGGCCGACCCGCCAGGAATTTTGGAAAATACTACATCCGAGATGTTAGGTTGCCTTAGGTTAGGATATATAACGTTATAGACGCATAGAATGTCCCCACCGAGACGTACGGGACGATACGAACTGGATTCTGTAAAACATTACCAGCGAGGGGCTAGATGGGTTAGGTTAGTTAATATTGCGTTGTAGACGTATACAATTTGCCCACCGAGAAGTAGGGGCTGACCCGGCTGGAATGTTGTAAAATACTACATTCGAGATGTTAGGTTGCCTTAGGTTAGGATATATAACGTTCTAGACGCATATAATTTCCCCACCGAGAAGTACGGGGAGACACGACCGGGATTCTGTAAAACATTACACGCGAGGGGCTAGATGGGTTAGGTTAGGTTATATTACGTTATAGACGTATATACTGTACCCAACGAGAATTAGGGGCCGACCCGAGTGGAATGTTGTAAAATACTACATTCGAGATGTTAGGTTGCCTTAGGTTAGGATATATAACGTCATAGACTTATATAATGTCCGCACCGAGACGTACGGTACGACACGAACGGGATTCTGTAAAACATTACCGACGCGGGGCTAGATGGCTTAGGTTAGGTTATATTAGGTTATGGACGTATATAATGTTCCCACCGAGAAGTAGGGGCCGACCCGCCAGGAATTTTGGAAAATACTACATCCCAGATGTTAGGTTGCCTTAGGTTAGGATATATAACGTTATAGACGCATACAATGTCCCCACCGAGACGTACGGGACGACACGTACTGGATTCTGTAAAACATTACCAGCGAGGGGCTAGATGAGTTAGGTTAGGTAATATTAGGTTGTAGACGTATATAATGTTCCCACCGAGAAGTAGGGGCCGACACGCCTGGAATGTTGTAAAATACTACATTCGAGATGTTAAGTTGCCTTAGGTTAGGATATATAACGTTATAGACTTATATATTGTCCGCACCGAGACTTACGGGACGCCACGAACGGGATTCTGAAAAACATTACCGCCGAGGGGCTAGATGCGTTAGGTTAGGTTATATTACGTTATGGACAAATATAATGTTCCCACCGAGAAGTAGCGGCCGACCCGCCAGGAATTTTGGAAAATACTACATCCGAGATGTTAGGTAGCCTTAGGTTAGGATATATAACGTTATAGACGCATACAATGTCCCCACCGAAACGTACGGGACGACACGAACTCGATTCTGTAAAACATTACCAGCGAGGGGCTAGATGAGTTAGGTTAGGTAATATTACGTTGTAGACGTATATAATGTTCCCACCGAGAAGTAGGGGCCGACACGCCTGGAATGTTGTAAAATACTACATTCTAGATGTTAAGTTGCCTTAGGTTAGGATATATAACGTTATAGACTTATATAATGTCCGCACCGAGACGTACGGTACGCCACGAACGGGATTCTGAAAAATATTACCGCCGAGGGGCTAGATGCGTTAGGTTAGGTTATATTACGTTATGGACAAATATAATGTTCCCACCGAGAAGTAGCGGCCGACCCGCCAGGAATTTTGGAAAATACTACATCCGAGATGTTAGGTTGCCTTATTTTAGGATATGTAACGTTATAGACGCATAGAATGTCCCCACCGAGACGTACGGGACGATACGAACTGGATTCTGTAAAACATTACCAGCGAGGGGCTTAGGTTAGTGGTTAGGTTAGTCAATATTGCGTTGTAGACGTATACAATTTGCCCACCGAGAAGTAGGGGCTGACCCGGCTGGAATGTTGTAAAATACTACATTCGAGATGTTAGGTTGCCTTAGGTTAGGATATATAACGTTCTAGACGCATATAATTTCCCCACCGAGAAGTACGGGGAGACACGACCGGGATTCTGTAAAACATTACACGCGAGGGGCTAGATGGGTTAGGTTAGGTTATATTACGTTATAGACGTATATACTGTACCCAACGAGAATTAGGGGCCGACCCGAGTGGAATGTTGTAAAATACTACATTCGAGATGTTAGGTTGCCTTAGGTTAGGATATATAACGTCATAGACTTATATAATGTCCGCACCGAGACGTACGGGACGACACGAACGGGATTCTGTAAAACATTACCGACGCGGGGCTAGATGGCTTAGGTTAGGTTATATTAGGTTATGGACGTATATAATGTTCCCACCGAGAAGTAGGGGCCGACCCGCCAGGAATTTTGGAAAATACTACATCCCAGATGTTAGGTTGCCTTAGGTTAGGATATATAACGTTATAGACGCATACAATGTCCCCACCGAGACGTACGGGACGACACGTACTGGATTCTGTAAAACATTACCAGCGAGGGGCTAGATGAGCTAGGTTAGGTAATATTACGTTGTAGACGTATATAATGTTCCCACCGAGAAGTAGGGGCCGACACGCCTGGAATGTTGTAAAATACTACATTCGAGATGTTAAGTTGCCTTAGGTTAGGATATATAACGTTATAGACTTATATAATGTCCGCACCGAGACGTACGGGACGCCACGAACGGGATTCTGAAAAACATTACCGCCGAGGGGCTAGATGCGTTAGGTTAGGTTATATTACGTTATGGACAAATATAATGTTCCCACCGAGAAGTAGCGGCCGACCCGCCAGGAATTTTGGAAAATACTACATCCGAGATGTTAGGTTGCCTTAGGTTAGGATATATAACGTTATAGACGCATACAATGTCCCCACCGAAACGTACGGGACGACACGAACTCGATTCTGTAAAACATTATCAGCGAGGGGCTAGATGAGTTAGGTTAGGTAATATTACGTTGTAGACGTATATAATGTTCCCACCGAGAAGTAGGGGCCGACACGCCTGGAATGTTGTAAAATACTACATTCTAGATGTTAAGTTGCCTTAGGTTAGGATATATAACGTTATAGACTTATATAATGTCCGCACCGAGACGTACGGGACGCCACGAACGGGATTCTGAAAAACATTACCGCCGAGGGGCTAGATGCGTTAGGTTAGGTTATATTACGTTATGGACGAATATAATGTTCCCACCGAGAAGTAGCGGCCGACCCGCCAGGAATTTTGGAAGATACTACATCCGAGATGTTAGGTTGCCTTAGGTTAGGATATATAACGTTATAGACGCATAGAATGTCCCCACCGAGACGTACGGGACGATACGAACTGGATTCTGTAAAACATTACCAGCGAGGGGCTAGATGGGTTAGGTTAGTTAATATTGCGTTGTAGACGTATACAATTTGCCCACCGAGAAGTAGGGGCTGACCCGGCTGGAATGTTGTAAAATACTACATTCGAGATGTTAGGTTGCCTTAGGTTAGGATATATAACGTTCTAGACGCATATAATGTCCGAACCGTGACGTACGGGGCGACACGAAAGGGATTCTGTGAAACATTACCAGCGTGGGTCTAGATGGGTTAGGTTAGGTTATATTATGAAATAGACTTATTTAATGTTCCCAACGAGAAGTAGGTTCCGCCCCGCCAGGAATGTTGTAAAATACTACATCCGAGATGTTAAGTTGCCTTAGGTTAGGATATATAACGTTATAGACGCATACAATGTCCCCACCGAGACGTACGGGACGACACGTACTGGATTCTATAGAACATTACCAGCGAGGGGCTAGATGGGTTATTTTAGGTAATATTACGTTGTAGACGTATATAATGTTCCGAGAGAGAAGTAGGGGCCGACCCGCGAGGAATGTTGTAAAATACTACATTCGAGATGTTAGGATGCCTTAGGTTAGGATATATAACGTTCTAGACGCATATAATTTCCCCACCGAGAAGTACGGCGAGACACGACCGGGATTCTGTAAAACATTACCCGCGAGGGGCTAGATGGGTTAGGTTAGGTTATATTACGTTATAGACGTATATATTGTACCCAACGAGAATTAGGGGCCGACCCGAGTGGTATGTTGTAAAATACTACATTCGAGATGTTAGGTTGCCTTAGGTTAGGCTATATAACGTTATAGACGTATATAATGTCCGAACCGTGACGTACGGGGCGACACGAACGGGATTCTGTGAAACATTACCAGCGTGGATCTAGATGGGTTAGGTTAGGTTATATTATGAAATAGACTTATTTAATGTTCCCAACGAGAAGTAGGTTCCGCCCCGCCAGGAATGTTGTAAAATACTACATCCGAGATGTTAAGTTGCCTTAGGTTAGGATATATAACGTTATAGACTTATATGATGTCCGCACCGAGACGTACGGGACGACACGAACGGGATTCTGTAAAACATTACCAGCGAGGGGCTAGATGAGTTAGGTTAGGTAATATTACGTTGTAGACGTATATAATGTTCCCACCGAGAAGTAGGGGCCGACACGCCTGGAATGTTGTAAAATACTACATTCTAGATGTTAAGTTGCCTTAGGTTAGGATATATAACGTTATAGACTTATATAATGTCCGCACCGAGACGTACGGGACGCCACGAACGGGATTCTGAAAAACATTACCGCCGAGGGGCTAGATGCGTTAGGTTAGGTTATATTACGTTATGGACGAATATAATGTTCCCACCGAGAAGTAGCGGCCGACCCGCCAGGAATTTTGGAAAATACTACATCCGAGATGTTAGGTTGCCTTAGGTTAGGATATATAACGTTATAGACGCATAGAATGTCCCCACCGAGACGTACGGGACGATACGAACTGGATTCTGTAAAACATTACCAGCGAGGGGCTAGATGGGTTAGGTTAGTTAATATTGCGTTGTAGACGTATACAATTTGCCCACCGAGAAGTAGGGGCTGACCCGGCTGGAATGTTGTAAAATACTACATTCGAGATGTTAGGTTGCCTTAGGTTAGGATATATAACGTTCTAGACGCATATAATTTCCCCACCGAGAAGTACGGGGAGACACGACCGGGATTCTGTAAAACATTACACGCGAGGGGCTAGATGGGTTAGGTTAGGTTATATTACGTTATAGACGTATATACTGTACCCAACGAGAATTAGGGGCCGACCCGAGTGGAATGTTGTAAAATACTACATTCGAGATGTTAGGTTGCCTTAGGTTAGGATATATAACGTCATAGACTTATATAATGTCCGCACCGAGACGTACGGTACGACACGAACGGGATTCTGTAAAACATTACCGACGCGGGGCTAGATGGCTTAGGTTAGGTTATATTAGGTTATGGACGTATATAATGTTCCCACCGAGAAGTAGGGGCCGACCCGCCAGGAATTTTGGAAAATACTACATCCCAGATGTTAGGTTGCCTTAGGTTAGGATATATAACGTTATAGACGCATACAATGTCCCCACCGAGACGTACGGGACGACACGTACTGGATTCTGTAAAACATTACCAGCGAGGGGCTAGATGAGTTAGGTTAGGTAATATTAGGTTGTAGACGTATATAATGTTCCCACCGAGAAGTAGGGGCCGACACGCCTGGAATGTTGTAAAATACTACATTCGAGATGTTAAGTTGCCTTAGGTTAGGATATATAACGTTATAGACTTATATATTGTCCGCACCGAGACTTACGGGACGCCACGAACGGGATTCTGAAAAACATTACCGCCGAGGGGCTAGATGCGTTAGGTTAGGTTATATTACGTTATGGACAAATATAATGTTCCCACCGAGAAGTAGCGGCCGACCCGCCAGGAATTTTGGAAAATACTACATCCGAGATGTTAGGTAGCCTTAGGTTAGGATATATAACGTTATAGACGCATACAATGTCCCCACCGAAACGTACGGGACGACACGAACTCGATTCTGTAAAACATTACCAGCGAGGGGCTAGATGAGTTAGGTTAGGTAATATTACGTTGTAGACGTATATAATGTTCCCACCGAGAAGTAGGGGCCGACACGCCTGGAATGTTGTAAAATACTACATTCTAGATGTTAAGTTGCCTTAGGTTAGGATATATAACGTTATAGACTTATATAATGTCCGCACCGAGACGTACGGTACGCCACGAACGGGATTCTGAAAAATATTACCGCCGAGGGGCTAGATGCGTTAGGTTAGGTTATATTACGTTATGGACAAATATAATGTTCCCACCGAGAAGTAGCGGCCGACCCGCCAGGAATTTTGGAAAATACTACATCCGAGATGTTAGGTTGCCTTAGGTTAGGATATATAACGTTATAGACGCATACAATGTCCCCACCGAAACGTACGGGACGACACGAACTCGATTCTGTAAAACATTACCAGCGAGGGGCTAGATGAGTTAGGTTAGGTAATATTACGTTGTAGACGTATATAATGTTCCCACCGAGAAGTAGGGGCCGACACGCCTTGGATGTTGTAAAATACTACATTCTAGATGTTAAGTTGCCTTAGGTTAGGATATATAACGTTATAGACTTATATAATGTCCGCACCGAGACGTACGGGACGCCACGAACGGGATTCTGAAAAACATTACCGCCGAGGGGCTAGATGCGTTAGGTTAGGTTATATTACGTTATGGACGAATATAATGTTCCCACCGAGAAGTAGCGGCCGACCCGCCAGGAATTTTGGAAAATACTACATCCGAGATGTTAGGTTGCCTTATTTTAGGATATGTAACGTTATAGACGCATAGAATGTCCCCACCGAGACGTACGGGACGATACGAACTGGATTCTGTAAAACATTACCAGCGAGGGGCTTAGGTTAGTGGTTAGGTTAGTCAATATTGCGTTGTAGACGTATACAATTTGCCCACCGAGAAGTAGGGGCTGACCCGGCTGGAATGTTGTAAAATACTACATTCGAGATGTTAGGTTGCCTTAGGTTAGGATATATAACGTTCTAGACGCATATAATTTCCCCACCGAGAAGTACGGGGAGACACGACCGGGATTCTGTAAAACATTACACGCGAGGGGCTAGATGGGTTAGGTTAGGTTATATTACGTTATAGACGTATATACTGTACCCAACGAGAATTAGGGGCCGACCCGAGTGGAATGTTGTAAAATACTACATTCGAGATGTTAGGTTGCCTTAGGTTAGGATATATAACGTCATAGACTTATATAATGTCCGCACCGAGACGTACGGGACGACACGAACGGGATTCTGTAAAACATTACCGACGCGGGGCTAGATGGCTTAGGTTAGGTTATATTAGGTTATGGACGTATATAATGTTCCCACCGAGAAGTAGGGGCCGACCCGCCAGGAATTTTGGAAAATACTACATCCCAAATGTTAGGTTGCCTTAGGTTAGGATATATAACGTTATAGACGCATACAATGTCCCCACCGAGACGTACGGGACGACACGTACTGGATTCTGTAAAACATTACCAGCGAGGGGCTAGATGGGTTATTTTAGGTAATATTACGTTGTAGACGTATATAATGTTCCGAGAGAGAAGTAGGGGCCGACCCGCGAGGAATGTTGTAAAATACTACATTCGAGATGTTAGGTTGCCTTAGGTTAGGATATATAACGTTCTAGACGCATATAATTTCCCCACCCAGAAGTACGGGGAGACAGGACCGGGATTCTGTAAAACATTACCCGCGAGGGGCTAGATGGGTTAGGTTAGGTTATATTACGTTATAGACGTATATATTGTACCCACCGAGAAGTAGGGGCTGACCCGGCTGGAATGTTGTAAAATACTACATTCGAGATGTTAGGTTGCCTTAGGTTAGGATATATAACGTCATAGACTTATATAATGTCCGCACCGAGACGTACGGGACGACACGAACGGGATTCTGTAAAACATTACCGACGCGGGGCTAGATGGCGTAGGTTAGGTTATATTAGGTTATGGACGTATATAATGTTCCCACCGAGAAGTAGGGGCCGACCCGCCAGGAATTTTGGAAAATACTACATCCCAGATGTTAGGTTGCCTTAGGTTAGGATATATAACGTTATAGACGCATACAATGTCCCCACCGAGACGTACGGGACGACACGTACTGGATTCTGTAAAACATTACCAGCGAGGGGCTAGATGAGCTAGGTTAGGTAATATTACGTTGTAGACGTATATAATGTTCCCACCGAGAAGTAGGGGCCGACACGCCTGGAATGTTGTAAAATACTACATTCGAGATGTTAAGTTGCCTTAGGTTAGGATATATAACGTTATAGACTTATATAATGTCCGCACCGAGACGTACGGGACGCCACGAACGGGATTCTGAAAAACATTACCGCCGAGGGGCTAGATGCGTTAGGTTAGGTTATATTACGTTATGGACAAATATAATGTTCCCACCGAGAAGTAGCGGCCGACCCGCCAGGAATTTTGGAAAATACTACATCCGAGATGTTAGGTTGCCTTAGGTTAGGATATATAACGTTATAGACGCATACAATGTCCCCACCGAAACGTACGGGACGACACGAACTCGATTCTGTAAAACATTATCAGCGAGGGGCTAGATGAGTTAGGTTAGGTAATATTACGTTGTAGACGTATATAATGTTCCCACCGAGAAGTAGGGGCCGACACGCCTGGAATGTTGTAAAATACTACATTCTAGATGTTAAGTTGCCTTAGGTTAGGATATATAACGTTATAGACTTATATAATGTCCGCACCGAGACGTACGGGACGCCACGAACGGGATTCTGAAAAACATTACCGCCGAGGGGCTAGATGCGTTAGGTTAGGTTATATTACGTTATGGACGAATATAATGTTCCCACCGAGAAGTAGCGGCCGACCCGCCAGGAATTTTGGAAGATACTACATCCGAGATGTTAGGTTGCCTTAGGTTAGGATATATAACGTTATAGACGCATAGAATGTCCCCACCGAGACGTACGGGACGATACGAACTGGATTCTGTAAAACATTACCAGCGAGGGGCTAGATGGGTTAGGTTAGTTAATATTGCGTTGTAGACGTATACAATTTGCCCACCGAGAAGTAGGGGCTGACCCGGCTGGAATGTTGTAAAATACTACATTCGAGATGTTAGGTTGCCTTAGGTTAGGATATATAACGTTCTAGACGCATATAATGTCCGAACCGTGACGTACGGGGCGACACGAAAGGGATTCTGTGAAACATTACCAGCGTGGGTCTAGATGGGTTAGGTTAGGTTATATTATGAAATAGACTTATTTAATGTTCCCAACGAGAAGTAGGTTCCGCCCCGCCAGGAATGTTGTAAAATACTACATCCGAGATGTTAAGTTGCCTTAGGTTAGGATATATAACGTTATAGACGCATACAATGTCCCCACCGAGACGTACGGGACGACACGTACTGGATTCTATAGAACATTACCAGCGAGGGGCTAGATGGGTTATTTTAGGTAATATTACGTTGTAGACGTATATAATGTTCCGAGAGAGAAGTAGGGGCCGACCCGCGAGGAATGTTGTAAAATACTACATTCGAGATGTTAGGATGCCTTAGGTTAGGATATATAACGTTCTAGACGCATATAATTTCCCCACCGAGAAGTACGGCGAGACACGACCGGGATTCTGTAAAACATTACCCGCGAGGGGCTAGATGGGTTAGGTTAGGTTATATTACGTTATAGACGTATATATTGTACCCAACGAGAATTAGGGGCCGACCCGAGTGGTATGTTGTAAAATACTACATTCGAGATGTTAGGTTGCCTTAGGTTAGGCTATATAACGTTATAGACGTATATAATGTCCGAACCGTGACGTACGGGGCGACACGAACGGGATTCTGTGAAACATTACCAGCGTGGATCTAGATGGGTTAGGTTAGGTTATATTATGAAATAGACTTATTTAATGTTCCCAACGAGAAGTAGGTTCCGCCCCGCCAGGAATGTTGTAAAATACTACATCCGAGATGTTAAGTTGCCTTAGGTTAGGATATATAACGTTATAGACTTATATGATGTCCGCACCGAGACGTACGGGACGACACGAACGGGATTCTGTAAAACATTACCGACGAGGGGCTAGATGGCTTAGGTTAGGTTATATTACGTTATGGACGTATATAATGTTCCCACCGAGAAGTAGGGGCCGACCGGCCAGGAATTTTGGAAAATACTACATCCGAGATGTTAGGTTGCCTTAGGTTAGGATATACAACGTTATAGACGCATACAATGTCCCCACCGAAACGTACGGGGCGACACGAACTCGATTCTGTAAAACATTACCAGCGAGGGGCTAGATGAGTTAGGTTAGGTAATATTGCGTTGTAGACGTATATAATGTTCCCACCGAGAAGTAGGGGCCGACACGCCTGGAATGTTGTAAAATACTACATTCGAGATGTTAAGTTGCCTTAGGTTAGGATATATAACGTTATAGACTTATATAATGTCCGCACCGAGACGTACGGGACGCCACGAACGGGATTCTGAAAAACATTACCGCCGAGGGACTAGATGCGTTAGGTTAGGTTATATTACGTTATGGACAAATATAATGTTCCCACCGAGAAGTAGCGGCCGACCCGCCAGGAATTTTGGAAAATACTACATCCGAGATGTTAGGTTGCCTTAGGTTAGGATATATTACGTTATGGACGTATATAATGTTCCCACCGAGATGTAGGGGCCGACCGGCCAGGAATTTTGGAAAATACTACATCCGAGATGTTAGGTTGCCTTAGGTTAGGATATATAACGTTATAGACGCATAGAATGTCCCCACCGAGACGTACGGGACGATACGAACTGGATTCTGTAAAACATTACCAGCGAGGGGCTAGATGGGTTAGGTTAGTTAATATTGCGTTGTAGACGTATACAATTTGCCCACCGAGAAGTAGGGGCTGACCCGGCTGGAATGTTGTAAAATACTACATTCGAGATGTTAGGTTGCCTTAGGTTAGGATATATAACGTTCTAGACGCATATAATTTCCCCACCGAGAAGTACGGGGAGACACGACCGGGATTCTGTAAAACATTACACGCGAGGGGCTAGATGGGTTAGGTTAGGTTATATTACGTTATAGACGTATATACTGTACCCAACGAGAATTAGGGGCCGACCCGAGTGGAATGTTGTAAAATACTACATTAGGGATGTTAGGTTGCCTTAGGTTAGGATATATAACGTCATAGACTTATATAATGTCCGCACCGAGACGTACGGGACGACACGAACGGGATTCTGTAAAACATTACCGACGCGGGGCTAGATGGCTTAGGTTAGGTTATATTAGGTTATGGACGTATATAATGTTCCCACCGAGAAGTAGGGGCCGACGCGCCAGGAATTTTGGAAAATACTACATCCCAAATGTTAGGTTGCCTTAGGTTAGGATATATAACGTTATAGACGCATACAATGTCCCCACCGAGACGTACGGGACGACACGTACTGGATTCTGTAAAACATTACCAGCGAGGGGCTAGATGGGTTATTTTAGGTAATATTACGTTGTAGACGTATATAATGTTCCGAGAGAGAAGTAGGGGCCGACCCGCGAGGAATGTTGTAAAATACTACATTCGAGATGTTAGGTTGGCTTAGGTTAGGATATATAACGTTCTAGACGCATATAATTTCCCCACCCAGAAGTACGGGGAGACACGACCGGGATTCTGTAAAACATTACCCGCGAGGGGCTAGATGGGTTAGGTTAGGTTATATTACGTTATAGACGTATATATTGTACCCAACGAGAATTAGGGGCCGACCCGAGTGGAATGTTGTAAAATACTACATTCGAGATGTTAGGTTGCCTTAGGTTAGGCTATATAACGTTATAGACGTATATAATGTCCGAACCGTGACGTACGGGGCGACACGAACGGGATTCTGTGAATCATTACCAGCGTGGGTCTAGATGGGTTAGGTTAGGTTATATTATGAAATAGACTTATTTAATGTTCCCAACGAGAAGTAGGTTCCGCCCCGCCAGGAATGTTGTAAAATACTACATCCGAGATGTTAAGTTGCCTTAGGTTAGGATATATAACGTTATAGACTTATATGATGTCCGCACCGAGACGTACGGGACGACACGAACGGGATTCTGTAAAACATTACCGACGAGGGGCTAGATGGCTTAGGTTAGGTTATATTACGTTATGGACGTATATAATGTTCCCACCGAGAAGTAGGAGCCGACCGGCCAGGAATTTTGGAAAATACTACATCCGAGATGTTAGGTTGCCTTAGGTTAGGATATACAACGTTATAGACGCATACAATGTCCCCACCGAAACGTACGGGGCGACACGAACTCGATTCTGTAAAACATTACCAGCGAGGGGCTAGATGAGTTAGGTTAGGTAATATTGCGTTGTAGACGTATATAATGTTCCCACCGAGAAGTAGGGGCCGACACGCCTGGAATGTTGTAAAATACTACATCCGAGATGTTAGGTTGCCTTAGGTTAGGCTATATAACGTTATAGACGTATATAATGTCCGAACCGTGACGTACGGGGCGACACGAACGGGATTCTGTGAAACATTACCAGCGTGGGTCTAGATGGGTTAGGTTAGGTTATATTATGAAATAGACTTATATAATGTTCCCACCGAGAAGTAGGTTCCGCCCCGCCAGGAATGTTGTAAAATACTACATCCGATATGTTAGGTTGCCTTAGGTTAGGATATATAACGTTATAGACGCATACAATATCCCCACCGAGACGTACGGGACGACACGTACTGGATTCTATAAAACATTACCAGCGAGGGGCTAGATGGGTTATTTTAGGTAATATTACGTTGTAGACGTATATAATGTTCCGAGAGAGAAGTAGGGGCCGACCCGCGAGGAATGTTGTAAAATACTACATTCGAGATGTTAGGTTGCCTTAGGTTAGGATATATAACGTTCTAGACGCATATAATTTCCCCACCGAGAAGTACGGGGAGACACGACCGGGATTCTGTAAAACATTACCCGCGAGGGGCTAGATGGGTTAGGTTAGGTTCTATTACGTTATAGACGTATATATTGTACCCAACGAGAATTAGGGGCCGACCCGAGTGGAATGTTGTAAAATACTACATTCGAGATGTTAGGTTGCCTTAGGTTAGGCTATATAACGTTATAGACGTATATAATGTCCGAACCGTGACGTACGGGGCGACACGAACGGGATTCTGTGAAACATTACCAGCGTGGGTCTAGATGGGTTAGGTTAGGCTATATTATGAAATAGACTTATTTAATGTTCCCAACGAGAAGTAGGTTCCGCCCCGCCAGGAATGTTGTAAAATACTACATCCGAGATGTTAAGTTGCCTTAGGTTAGGATATATAACGTTATAGACGCATACAATGTCCCCACCGAGACGTACGGGATGACACGTACTGGATTCTGCAAAACTTTACCAGCGAGGGGCTAGATGGGTTATTTGAGGTAATATTACGTTGTAGACGTATATAATGTTCCGAGCGAGAAGTAGGGGCCGACCCGCCAGGAATGTTGTAAAATACTACATCCGAGATGTTAAGTTGCCTTAGGTTAGGATATATAACGTTATAGACTTATATAATGTCCGCACCGAGACGTACGGGACGCCACGAACGGGATTCTGAAAAACATTACCGCCGAGGGGCTAGATGGGTTAGGTTAGGTTATATTACGTTATGGACAAATATAATGTTCCCACCGAGAAGTAGCGGCCGACCCGCCAGGAATTTTGGAAAATACTACATCCGAGATGTTAGGTTGCCTTAGGTTAGGATATATTACGTTATGGACGTATATAATGTTCCCACCGAGAAGTAGGGGTCGACCGGCCAGGAATTTTGGAAAATACTACATCCGAGATGTTAGGTTGCCTTAGGTTAGGATATATAACGTTATAGACGCATACAATGTCCCCATCGAAACGTACGGGACGACACGAACTCGATTCTGTTAAACATTACCAGCGAGGGGCTAGATGAGTTAGGTTAGGTAATATTACGTTGTAGACGTATATAATGTTCCCACCGAGAAGTAGGGGCCGACACGCCTGGAATGTTGTAAAATACTACATTCTAGATGTTAAGTTGCCTTAGGTTAGGATATATAACGTTATAGACTTATATAATGTCCGCACCGAGACGTACGGGACGACACGAACGGGATTCTGTAAAACATTACCGACGCGGGGCTAGATGGCTTAGGTTAGGTTATATTAGGTTATGGACGTATATAATGTTCCCACCGAGAAGTAGGGGCCGACGCGCCAGGAATTTTGGAAAATACTACATCCCAAATGTTAGGTTGCCTTAGGTTAGGATATATAACGTTATAGACGCATACAATGTCCCCACCGAGACGTACGGGACGACACGTACTGGATTCTGTAAAACATTACCAGCGAGGGGCTAGATGGGTTATTTTAGGTAATATTACGTTGTAGACGTATATAATGTTCCGAGAGAGAAGTAGGGGCCGACCCGCGAGGAATGTTGTAAAATACTACATTCGAGATGTTAGGTTGGCTTAGGTTAGGATATATAACGTTCTAGACGCATATAATTTCCCCACCCAGAAGTACGGGGAGACACGACCGGGATTCTGTAAAACATTACCCGCGAGGGGCTAGATGGGTTAGGTTAGGTTATATTACGTTATAGACGTATATATTGTACCCAACGAGAATTAGGGGCCGACCCGAGTGGAATGTTGTAAAATACTACATTCGAGATGTTAGGTTGCCTTAGGTTAGGCTATATAACGTTATAGACGTATATAATGTCCGAACCGTGACGTACGGGGCGACACGAACGGGATTCTGTGAATCATTACCAGCGTGGGTCTAGATGGGTTAGGTTAGGTTATATTATGAAATAGACTTATTTAATGTTCCCAACGAGAAGTAGGTTCCGCCCCGCCAGGAATGTTGTAAAATACTACATCCGAGATGTTAAGTTGCCTTAGGTTAGGATATATAACGTTATAGACTTATATGATGTCCGCACCGAGACGTACGGGACGACACGAACGGGATTCTGTAAAACATTACCGACGAGGGGCTAGATGGCTTAGGTTAGGTTATATTACGTTATGGACGTATATAATGTTCCCACCGAGAAGTAGGAGCCGACCGGCCAGGAATTTTGGAAAATACTACATCCGAGATGTTAGGTTGCCTTAGGTTAGGATATACAACGTTATAGACGCATACAATGTCCCCACCGAAACGTACGGGGCGACACGAACTCGATTCTGTAAAACATTACCAGCGAGGGGCTAGATGAGTTAGGTTAGGTAATATTGCGTTGTAGACGTATATAATGTTCCCACCGAGAAGTAGGGGCCGACACGCCTGGAATGTTGTAAAATACTACATCCGAGATGTTAGGTTGCCTTAGGTTAGGCTATATAACGTTATAGACGTATATAATGTCCGAACCGTGACGTACGGGGCGACACGAACGGGATTCTGTGAAACATTACCAGCGTGGGTCTAGATGGGTTAGGTTAGGTTATATTATGAAATAGACTTATATAATGTTCCCACCGAGAAGTAGGTTCCGCCCCGCCAGGAATGTTGTAAAATACTACATCCGATATGTTAGGTTGCCTTAGGTTAGGATATATAACGTTATAGACGCATACAATATCCCCACCGAGACGTACGGGACGACACGTACTGGATTCTATAAAACATTACCAGCGAGGGGCTAGATGGGTTATTTTAGGTAATATTACGTTGTAGACGTATATAATGTTCCGAGAGAGAAGTAGGGGCCGACCCGCGAGGAATGTTGTAAAATACTACATTCGAGATGTTAGGTTGCCTTAGGTTAGGATATATAACGTTCTAGACGCATATAATTTCCCCACCGAGAAGTACGGGGAGACACGACCGGGATTCTGTAAAACATTACCCGCGAGGGGCTAGATGGGTTAGGTTAGGTTCTATTACGTTATAGACGTATATATTGTACCCAACGAGAATTAGGGGCCGACCCGAGTGGAATGTTGTAAAATACTACATTCGAGATGTTAGGTTGCCTTAGGTTAGGCTATATAACGTTATAGACGTATATAATGTCCGAACCGTGACGTACGGGGCGACACGAACGGGATTCTGTGAAACATTACCAGCGTGGGTCTAGATGGGTTAGGTTAGGCTATATTATGAAATAGACTTATTTAATGTTCCCAACGAGAAGTAGGTTCCGCCCCGCCAGGAATGTTGTAAAATACTACATCCGAGATGTTAAGTTGCCTTAGGTTAGGATATATAACGTTATAGACGCATACAATGTCCCCACCGAGACGTACGGGATGACACGTACTGGATTCTGCAAAACTTTACCAGCGAGGGGCTAGATGGGTTATTTGAGGTAATATTACGTTGTAGACGTATATAATGTTCCGAGCGAGAAGTAGGGGCCGACCCGCCAGGAATGTTGTAAAATACTACATCCGAGATGTTAAGTTGCCTTAGGTTAGGATATATAACGTTATAGACTTATATAATGTCCGCACCGAGACGTACGGGACGCCACGAACGGGATTCTGAAAAACATTACCGCCGAGGGGCTAGATGGGTTAGGTTAGGTTATATTACGTTATGGACAAATATAATGTTCCCACCGAGAAGTAGCGGCCGACCCGCCAGGAATTTTGGAAAATACTACATCCGAGATGTTAGGTTGCCTTAGGTTAGGATATATTACGTTATGGACGTATATAATGTTCCCACCGAGAAGTAGGGGTCGACCGGCCAGGAATTTTGGAAAATACTACATCCGAGATGTTAGGTTGCCTTAGGTTAGGATATATAACGTTATAGACGCATACAATGTCCCCATCGAAACGTACGGGACGACACGAACTCGATTCTGTTAAACATTACCAGCGAGGGGCTAGATGAGTTAGGTTAGGTAATATTACGTTGTAGACGTATATAATGTTCCCACCGAGAAGTAGGGGCCGACACGCCTGGAATGTTGTAAAATACTACATTCTAGATGTTAAGTTGCCTTAGGTTAGGATATATAACGTTATAGACTTATATAATGTCCGCACCGAGACGTACGGGACGCCACGAACGGGATTCTGAAAAACATTATCGCCGAGGGGCTAGATGCGTTAGGTTAGGTTATATTACGTTATGGACGAATATAATGTTCCCACCGAGAAGTAGCGGCCGACCCGCCAGGAATTTTGGAAAATACTACATCCGAGATGTTAGGTTGCCTTAGGTTAGGATATATAACGTTATAGACGCATAGAATGTCCCCACCGAGACGTACGGGACGATACGAACTGGATTCTGTAAAACATTACCAGCGAGGGGCTAGATGGGTTAGGTTAGTTAATATTGCGTTGTAGACGTATACAATTTGCCCACCGAGAAGTAGGGGCTGACCCGGCTGGAATGTTGTAAAATACTACATTCGAGATGTTAGGTTGCCTTAGGTTAGGATATATAACGTTCTAGACGCATATAATTTCCCCACCGAGAAGTACGGGGAGACAGGACCGGGATTCTGTAAAACATTACACGCGAGGGGCTAGATGGGTTAGGTTAGGTTATATTACGTTATAGACGTATATACTGTACCCAACGAGAATTAGGGGCCGACCCGAGTGGAATGTTGTAAAATACTACATTAGAGATGTTAGGTTGCCTTAGGTTAGGATATATAACGTCATAGACTTATATAATGTCCGCACCGAGACGTACGGGACGACACGAACGGGATTCTGTAAAACATTACCGACGCGGGGCTAGATGGCTTAGGTTAGGTTATATTAGGTTATGGACGTATATAATGTTCCCACCGAGAAGTAGGGGCCGACGCGCCAGGAATTTTGGAAAATACTACATCCCAGATGTTAGGTTGCCTTAGGTTAGGATATATAACGTTATAGACGCATACAATGTCCCCACCGAGAAGTACGGGACGACACGTACTGGATTCTGTAAAACATTACCAGCGAGGGGCTAGATGGGTTATTTTAGGTAATATTACGTTGTAGACGTATATAATGTTCCGAGAGAGAAGTAGGGGCCGACCCGCGAGGAATGTTGTAAAATACTACATTCGAGATGTTAGGTTGCCTTAGGTTAGGATATATAACGTTCTAGACGCATATAATTTCCCCACCGAGAAGTACGGGGAGACACGACCGGGATTCTGTAAAACATTACCCGCGAGGGGCTAGATGGGTTAGGTTAGGTTATATTACGTTATAGACGTATATATTGTACCCAACGAGAATTAGGGGCCGACCCGAGTGGAATGTTGTAAAATACTACATTCGAGATGTTAGGTTGGCTTAGGTTAGGATATATAACGTCATAGACTTATATAATGTCCGCACCGAGACGTACGGGACGACACGAACGGGATTCTGTAAAACATTACCGCCGACGGGCTAGATGGGTTAGGTTAGGTTATATTACGTTATGGACGCATACAATGTTCCCACCGAGAAGTAGGGGCTGACCCGCCAGGAGTTTTGGAAAATACTACATCCGAGATGTTAGGTTTCCTTAGGTTAGGATATATAACGTTATAGACGCATACAATGTCCCCACCGACACGTACGGGACGCCACGAACGGGATTCTGTAAAACATTACCGCCGAGGGGCTAGATGGGTTAGGTTAGGTTATATTGCGTTATGGACGAATATAATGTTCCCACCGAGAAGTAGGAGCCGACGCGCCAGGAATGTTGTAAAATTATACATTCGACATGTTAGGATTGCCTTAGGCTAGGATATATATCGTTAAAGACGTATATAATGTTCCCACCGAGAAATAGGGGCCGACACGCCAGGAATGTTGTAAAACATTACATCCGAGGTGTTAGGTTGCCTTAGGCTAGGATAGATAGCGTTATAGACGTATATAATGTTCCCACCGAGAAGTAGGGGCCGACGCGCCAGGAGTGCTGTAAAATATTACATTCGACATGTTAGGTTGTCTTAGGCTAGGATATATAACGTTATAGACGTATATAATGTTCCCAACGAGAAGTAGGGGCCGACGCGCTAGGAATGTTGTAAAATATTACATCCGAGATGTTAGGTTGCCTTAGGTTAGGATATATAACGTTATAGACGTATATATTGTTCCCACCGAGAAGTAGGGGCCGGCGTGCCAGGAATGTAGTAAAATATTACATCCGAGATGTTAGGTTGCCTTAGGATAGGATATATAAAGTTATAGACGTATATAATGTTCCCACCGTGAAGTAGGGGCCGGCGTGCCAGGAATGTAGTAAAATGTTACATCCGAGATGTTAGATTGCCTTAGGTTAGGATATATAACGTTATAGACTTATATACTGTTCCCACCGAGAAGTAGGTGCCGACGCGCCAGGAATGTTGTAAAATATTACATCCGAGATGTTAGGATTACCTTAGGCTAGGATATATAACGTTATAGACGTATATATTGTTCCCACCGAGAAGTAGGGCCCGGTGTGCCAGGAATGTAGTAAAATATTACATCCGAGATGTTAGGTTGCCCTAGGTTAGGATATATAACGTTATAGACGTATATATTGTTCCCACCGAGAAGTAGGGGCCGGCGTGCCAGGAATGTAGTAAAATATTACATCCGAGATGTTAGGTTGCCTTAGGTTAGGATATATAACGTTATAGACGAATATACTGTTCCCACCGAGAAGTAGTTGCCGACGCGCCTGGAATATTGTAAAATATTACATTCGACATGTAAGGTTGCCTTATGCTAGGATATATAACGTTATAGACGTATATAAAGTTCCCACCGAGAAGTAGGTGCCGACGAGCCAGGAATGTTGTAAAATATTACGCTCGACATGTTAGCTTGCCTTGGGCTAGGAGATATAGCGATATAGACGTATACAATGTCTCCACCGAGATGTAGGGGCCGACGTGCCACGAATGTAGTAAAATATTACATCCGAGGTGTTAGGTTCCCTTCGGTTAGGATATATAACGTTATAGACGTATATAATGTTCCCACCGAGAAGTAGGGGCCGGCGCACCAGGAATGTAGTAAAATATTACATCCGAGATGTTAGGATTACCTTAGGCTAGGATATATAACGTTATAGATGTATATATTGTTCCCACCGAGAAGTAGGGGCCGGCGTGCCAGGAATGTAGTGAAATATACATCCGAGATGTTAGGTTGCCTTAGGATAGGATATATAAAGTTATAGACGTATATAATGTTCCCACCGAGAAGTAGGTGCCGACGCGCCAGGAATGTTGTAAAATATTACATCCGAGATGTTAGGATTACCTTAGGCTAGGATATATAACGTTATAGATGTATATATTGTTCCCACCGAGAAGTAGGGGCCGGCGTGCCAGGAATGTAGTGAAATATACATCCGAGATGTTAGGTTGCCTTAGGATAGGATATATAAAGTTATAGACGTATATAATGTTCCCACCGAGAAGTAGGGGCCGGCGTGCCAGTAATGTAATAAAATATTACATCCGAGATGTTAGATTGCCTTAGGTTAGGATATATAACGTTATAGACTTATATACTGTTCCCACCGAGAAGTAGGTGCCGACGCGCCAGGAATGTTGTAAAATATTACATCCGAGATGTTAGGATTACCTTAGGCTAGGATATATAACGTTATAGACGTATATATTGTTCCCAACGAGGAGTAGGGCCCGGCGTGCAAGGAATGTAGTAAAATATTACATCCGAGATGTTAGGTTGCCTTAGGTTAGGATATATAACGTTATAGACGAATATACTGTTCCCACCGAGAAGTAGTTGCCGACGCGCCAGGAATGTTGTAAAATATTACATCCGAGATGTTAGGATTACCTTAGGCTAGGATATATAACGTTATAGACGTATATATTGTTCCCACCGAGAAGTAGGGGCCGGCGTGCCAGGAATGTAGTAAAATATTACATCCGAGATGTTAGGTTGCCTTAGGTTAGGATATATAACGTTATAGACGTATATATTGTTCCCACCGCGAAGTAGGGGCCGGCGTGCCAGGAATGTAGTAAAATATACATCCGAGATGTTAGGTTGCCTCAGGATGGGATATATAAAGTTATAGACGTATATAATGTTCCCACCGAGAAGTAGGGGCCGGCGTGCCAGGAATGTAGTAAAATATTACATCCGAGATGTTAGATTGCCTTAGGTTAGGATATATAACGTTATAGACTTATATACTGTTCCCACCGAGAAATAGGTGCCGACGCGCCAGGAATGTTGTAAAATATTACATCCGAGATGTTAGGATTACCTTAGGCTAGGATATATAACGTTATAGACGTATATATTGTTCCCACCGTGAAGTAGGGCCCGGCGTGCAAGGAATGTAGTAAAATATTACATCCGAGATGTTAGGTTGCCTTAGGTTAGGATATATAACGTTATAGACGTATATATTGTTCCCACCGAGAAGTAGGGGCCGGCGTGCCAGGAATGTAGTAAAATATTACATCCGAGATGTTAGGTTGCCTTAGGTTAGGAAATATGGCGTTATAGACGTATATAATGTTCCCACCGAGAAGTAGTGGCCAGCGCGCCAGGAATGTAGTAATATATTACATCCGAGATGTTAGGTTGCCTTAGGTTAGGATGTATAACGTTATTGACTTATATAATGTTCCCACGGAGAAATAGGAGCCGACGCGCCAGGAATGTTGTAAAATTATACATCCGAGATGTTAGGTTGCCTTAGGCTAGGATATATATCGTTAAAGACGTATATAATGTTCCCACCGAGAAATAGGGGCCGACACGCCAGGAATGTTGTAAAACATTACATCCGAGGTGTTAGGTTGCCTTAGGCTAGGATAGATAGCGTTATAGACGTATATAATGTTCCCACCGTGAAGTAGGGGCCGACGCGCCAGGAGTGCTGTAAAATATTACATTCGACATGTTAGGTTGTCTTAGGCTAGGATATATAACGTTGTAGACGTATATAATGTTCCCACCGTGAAGTAGGGGCCGGCGTGCCAGGAATGTAGTAAAATATTACATCCGAGATGTTAGGTTGCCTTAGGATAGGATATATAAAGTTATAGACGTATATAATGTTCCCACCGTGAAGTAGGGGCCGGCGTGCCAGGAATGTAGTAAAATGTTACATCCGAGATGTTAGATTGCCTTAGGTTAGGATATATAACGTTATAGACTTATATACTGTTCCCACCGAGAAGTAGGTGCCGACGCGCCAGGAATGTTGTAAAATATTACATCCGAGATGTTAGGATTACCTTAGGCTAGGATATATAACGTTATAGACGTATATATTGTTCCCACCGAGAAGTAGGGCCCGGCGTGCCAGGAATGTAGTAAAATATTACATCCGAGATGTTAGGTTGCCTTAGGTTAGGATATATAACGTTATAGACGTATATATTGTTCCCACCGAGAAGTAGGGGCCGGCGTGCCAGGAATGTAGTAAAATATTACATCCGAGATGTTAGGTTGCCTTCGGTTAGGATATATAACGTTATAGACGAATATACTGTTCCCACCGAGAAGTAGTTGCCGACGCGCCTGGAATATTGTAAAATATTACATTCGACATGTAAGGTTGCCTTATGCTAGGATATATAACGTTATAGACGTATATAAAGTTCCCACCGAGAAGTAGGTGCCGACGAGCCAGGAATGTTGCAAAATATTACGCTCGACATGTTAGGTTGCCTTAGGCTAGGATATATAGCGATATAGACGTATATAATTCTCCCATCGAGAAGTAGGTGCCGGCGCGCCAGGAATGTAGTAAAATATTACATCCGAGATGTTAGGTCGCCTTAGGCTAGGATATGTAACTTTATAGATGTATATAATGTTCCCACCGAGGAGTAGGGGCCAACGAGCCAGGAATGTGTTAAAATATTACATTCGACATGTTAAGTTGCCTTAGGCTAGGATATGTAACGTTATAGACGTATATAATGTTCCCACCTAGAAGTAGGGGCCAACGAGCCAGGAATGTGGTGAAATATTACATTCGACATGTAAGGTTGCCTTAGGCTAGGATATATAACGTTATAGACGTATATAATGTTCCCACCGAGAAGTAGGGGCCGACGAGCCAGGAATGTTGTAAAATATTACGCTCGACATGTTAGCTTGCCTTGGGCTAGGAGATATAGCGATATAGACGTATACAATGTCTCCACCGAGATGTAGGGGCCGACGTGCCACGAATGTAGTAAAATATTACATCCGAGGTGTTAGGTTCCCTTCGGTTAGGATATATAACGTTATAGACGTATATAATGTTCCCACCGAGAAGTAGGGGCCGGCGCACCAGGAATGTAGTAAAATATTACATCCGAGATGTTAGGTTGCCTTAGGCTAGGATATGTAACATTATAGACGTATATAATGATCCCACCGAGGAGTAGGGGCCAACGAGCCAGAAATGTGGTAAAATATTACATCCCGCATGTTAGGTTGCCTTAGGTTAGGATATATAACGCTATTGACTTATATAATGTTCCCACCAAGAAGTAGGGGCCGACGCGCCAGGAATGTTGTAAAATATTACATTCGACATGTTAGGATTGCCTTAGGTTAGGATATATAACGTTATAGACGTATATGATATTCCCACCGAGAAGTACGGGCCGACACGAAAGGTATGTTGTCCAATATTAGATTCGACATGTTAAGTTGCCTTGGGCTAGGATATATAACGCTATAGACGTATCTTATGTCCCCATCGAGAAGCAGGCGACGACACGCCAGGAATGTTGTAAAATTTTACATCCCAGATGTTAGGTTGAGTTAGGTTAGGATATACAACATTATAGACGTATGCAATTTCCCCATCGAGAAGCATGAGACGACACGCCAGGAATGTTGTAAAATATTACATTCGACATGTTAGGTCGCCTTAGGCTAGGATATATAACGTTATAGACTTATATACAGTTCCCTCCGACAAGTAGGTGCCGACGCGCCTGAAATGTTGTAAGATATTACATTCCACATGTTAGGTTTCCTTAAACGCGGATATATTGCGATGTAGACGTATATAATGTAACCACCGAGAAGTAGGGGCCCACGCGCCAGGAGTGTTGTAAAATATTACATTCGACGTGTTAGGGTTGCCCTAGGCTAGCATATATAACGTTATAGACGTATACGATATTCTCACCGAGAAGTACGGGTCGACACGCCAGGAATGTTGTCAAATATTACATCCGAGATGTTAGGTTCCCTTAGGTTAGGATATATAACGTTATTGACTTATATAATGTTCCAACCTAGAAATAGGGGCCGACGCGATAGGTATGTTGTAAAATATTACATTCGACATGTTAGGTTGCCTTAGGATATGATATGTAACATTATAGACGTATATAGTGTTCCCACCGTGAAGTAGCGGCCAACGAGCCAGGAATGTGGTAAAATATTACATTCAACATGTTAAGTTGCCTTAGGTTAGGATATATAACGTTGTAGACGAATATACTGTACCCACCGAGAAGTAGTTGCCGACGCGTCAGGAATGTTGTAAAATATTACACCCGAAATGTTAGGTTCCCCTATGTTAGGATATACAACGTTATAGATGTATAGAATGTTCCCACCGAGATGTAGGGACCGACATGCCAGGAATGTTCTAAAATATTACATTCGAGATGTTAGGTTGCTTTAGGTTAGGATATATATCGTTATAGACGTATATAATGTCCCCATCGAGAAACAGGCGACGGCACGCCAGAATGTTGTAAAATATTACATCCGAGATGTTAGGTTCCCTTAGGTTAGGATATACAACGTTATAGACGTATCTAATGTCCCCATCGAGAAGTAGGCGACGACACGCCAGAATGTTGTAAAATATTACATCCTATATGTTAGGTTGCCTTAGGCTAGGATATATAACGTGATAGACGTATATAATATTCCCACCGAGAAATAGGAGCCGACGCGTCAGGAATGTTGTAAAATATTACACCCGAGATGTTAGGTTGCTTTAGGTTAGGATATATATCGTTACAGAGGTATACAATTATGCCACCGAGAAGTAGGGACCGACATGCCAGGAATGTTGTTAAATATTACATCCGAAACGTTTGGTTGCCTTAGGTTAGGATGTACAACGTTATAGATGTATATTATGTCCCTATCCAGAAGTAGGTGACCACACGCCAGGAATGTTGTACAATATTACATGCGACATGTTAGGTTGCCTTAGGCAAGGATATCTAACCTTATAGATGTATATAATGTTACCACAGAGAACTACGGTCCGACACGTCAGGAATGATGTAAAATATTACATTCGACATGTTAGGTCGCCTTAGGCTAGGATATATAACGTTATAGACGTATATAATGTTCCCACCGAGAAATAGGGGCCGACGCGTCAGGAATGTTGTAAAATATTACACCCGAGATGTTAGGTTCCCTTAGGTTAGGATATACAACGTTATAGACGTATAGAATGTTCCCACCGAGATGTATGGACCGACATGCCTGGAATGTTGTAAAATATTACATCGGAGATGTTAGGTTGCTTTAGGTTAGGATATATATCGTTATAGACTTATATAATGTTCCCGCCGAGAGGTGGGGACCGACATGCCAGGAATGTTGTAAAATATGACATCCGGGTTGTTAGGTTGCTTTAGGTTAGGATATATATCGTTATAGACTTATATAATGTTCCCACTGAGACGTGGGGACCGACATGCCAGGAATGTTGTCAAATATTACATCCGAGATGTTAGGTTGTCTTAGGTAAGGATATACAAAGTTATAGATGTATATAATGTCCTCATCCAGAAGTAGGCGACGACACGCCAGGAGTGTTGTAAAATATTACATTTGACATGTTAGGTTTCCTTAGGCTAGGATATATAATGTTATACACGCATATAATGTTATCACCGAGAACTACGGGCCGACACGCCAGGAATGATGTAAAATATTACATTCGACATATTAGGTCGCCTTAGGCTAGGATATATAACGTTATAGACGTATATAATGTTCCCACCGAGAAATAGGGGCCGACGCGTCAGGAATGTTGTAAAATATTACATCCGAGATGTTAGGTTGCCTTAGGTTAGGATATACAACATTATATATGTATATAATGTCCCCATCGAGAAGCAGGCGACGACACGCCAGGAATGTTGTAAAATATTACATCGGAGATGTTAGGTTGCCTTAGAGTAGTATATATATCGTTATAGACGTATATAATACTCCCACCGAGAAATAGGGGCCGACGCGTCAGGAATGTTGTAAAATATTACACCCGAAATGTTAGGTTGCCTTAGGTTAGGATGTACAACGTTATAGACGTATAGAATGTTCCCACCGAGATGTAGGGACCGACATGCCAGGAATGTTGTAAAATATTACATCCGAGTCGTTAGGTTGCTTTAGGTTAGGATATATATCGTTATAGACTTATATAATGTTCCCACCGACAAGTGGGTACCGACATGCCAGGAATGTTGTAAAATATTACATCCCAAATGTTAGGTTGCTTTGGGTTAGGATATACAACGTTATAGACGTATATAATGTCCCCATCGAGAAGCAGGCGACGACACTCCAGGAATGTCGTAAAATATTACATTCGACATGTTAGGTTGCCTTAGGCTAGGATATATAATGTTATACACGCATATAATGTTATCACCGAGAACTACGGGCCGACACGCCAGGAATGATGTAAAATATTACATTCGACATGGTAGGTCGCCTTAGTCTAGGTTATATAACGTTATAGACATATATAATGTTCCCACCGAGAAATAGGGGCCGACGCGTCAGGAATGTTATAAAATATTACACCCGAGATGTTAAGTTGCCTTAGGTTAGGATATACAACATTATATATGTATATAAAGTCCCCATCGAGAAGTAGGCGTCGACACGCCAGGAATGTCGTAAAATATTACATCCGAGATGTTAGGTTGCCTTAGGCTAGGACATATATCGCTATAAACGTATACAATGTTCCCACCGATAAGTAGGGACCGACATGCCAGGAATGTTGTAAAATATTACATCCGAGATGTTTGGTTGCCTTAGGGTAGGATATACAACATTATGTATGTATATAATGTCCCCATCGAGAAGTACGGGACGACACGCCAGGAATGTCGTAAAATATTACATTAGACATGTTAGGTTGCCTTAGGCTAGCGTATATAATGCTATTGACGTATATAATGTTCCCACCGAGAAATAGGGGCCGACGCGTCAGGAATGTTGTAAAATATTACACCCGAAATGTTAGGTTGCCTTAGGTTAGGATATACAACGTTATAGACGTATATAATGTCCCCATCGAGAAGCAGGCGACGACACTACAGGAATGTCGTAAAATATTACATTCGACATGTTAGGTTGCCTTAGGCTAGGATATATAATGTTATACACGCATATAATGTTATCACCGAGAACTACGGGCCGACACGCCAGGAATGATGTAAAATATTACATTCGACATGGTAGGTCGCCTTAGTCTAGGTTATATAACGTTATAGACATATATAATGTTCCCACCGAGAAATAGGGGCCGACGCGTCAGGAATGCTATAAAATATTACACCCGAGATGTTAAGTTGCCTTAGGTTAGGATATACAACATTATATATGTATATAATGTCCCCATCGAGAAGTAGGCGTCGACACGCCAGGAATGTCCTAAAATATTACATTCGACATGTTAGGTTGCCTTAGGCTAGGATATATAACGCTATAGACGTACGTAATTTTACCACCGAGAACTACGAGCCGACACGCCAGGAATGATGTAAAATATTACATTCGACATGTTAGGTCGCCTTAGGCTAGGATATATAACGTTATAGACGTATATAATATTCCCACCGAGAAATAGGAGCCGACGCGTCAGGAATGTTGTAAAATATTACACCCGAGATGTTAGGTTGCTTTAGGTTAGGATATATATCGTTACAGACGTATACAATTTTGCCACCGAGATGTATGGACCGACATGCCTGGAATGTTGTAAAATATTACATCGGAGATGTTAGGTTGCTTTAGGTTAGGATATGTATCGTTATAGACTTATATAATGTTCCCGCCGAGAGGTGGGGACCGACATGCCAGGAATGTTGTAAAATATGACATCCGGGTTGTTAGGTTGCTTTAGGTTAGGATATATATCGTTATAGACTTATATAATGTTCCCACTGAGACGTGGGGACCGACATGCCAGGAATGTTGTCAAATATTACATCCGAGATGTTAGGTTGTCTTAGGTAAGGATATACAAAGTTATAGATGTATATAATGTCCTCATCCAGAAGTAGGCGACGACACGCCAGGAGTGTTGTAAAATATTATATCCCAGATGTTAGTTTGCGTTAGGTTAGAATATACAACGTTATAGACGTATATAATGTCCCCATCGAGAAGCAGGCGACGACACGCCAGGAATATTGTAAAATATTACATCCGAGATGTTAGGTTGCCTTAGAGTAGTATATATATCGTTATAGACGTATACAATGTTTCCACCGAGAAGTAGGGACCGACATGCCAGGAATGTTGTAAAATATTACATCCGAGATGTTTGGTTGCCTTAGGGTAGGATATACAACATTATATATGTACATAATGTCCCCATCGAGAAGTAGGGGACGACACGCCAGGAATGTCGTAAAATATTACATTCGACATGTTAGGTTGCCTTAGGATATGATATGTAACATTATAGACGTATATAGTGTTCCCACCGTGAAGTAGCGGCCAACGAGCCAGGAATGTGGTAAAATATTACATTCAACATGTTAAGTTGCCTTAGGTTAGGATATATAACGTTGTAGACGAATATACTGTACCCACCGAGAAGTAGTTGCCGACGCGCCTGGAATATTGTAAAATATTACATTCGACATGTAAGGTTGCCTTATGCTCGGATATATAACGTTATAGACGTATATAAAGTTCCCACCGAGAAGTAGGTGCCGACGAGCCAGGAATGTTGCAAAATATTACGCTCGACATGTTAGGTTGCCTTAGGCTAGGATATATAGCGATATAGACGTATATAATTCTCCCATCGAGAAGTAGGTGCCGGCGCGCCAGGAATGTAGTAAAATATTACATCCGAGATGTTAGGTCGCCTTAGGCTAGGATATGTAACTTTATAGATGTATATAATGTTCTCACCGAGTAGTAGGGGCCAACGAGCCAGGAATGTGTTAAAATATTACATTCGACATGTTAAGTTGCCTTAGGTTAGGATATATAACGTTATAGACGTATATAATGTGCCCACCGAGAGGTAGAGGGCGACGAGCCAGGAATGTTGTAAAATATTACTTTGGACATGTTAGCTTGCCTTAGGCTAGGATATATAACGTTATAGACGTATATAATGTTCCCACCGAGAAATAGGGGCCGACGCGTCAGGAATGTTGTAAAATATTACACCCGAAATGTTAGGTTCCCCTATGTTAGGATATACAACGTTATAGATGTATAGAATGTTCCCACCGAGATGTAGGGACCGACATGCCAGGAATGTTCTAAAATATTACATTCGAGATGTTAGGTTGCTTTATGTTAGGATATATATCGTTATAGACGTATATAATGTCCCCATCGAGAAGCAGGCGACGGCACGCCAGAATGTTGTAAAATATTACATCCGAGATGTTAGGTTCCCTTAGGTTAGGATATACAACGTTATAGACGTATCTAATGTCCCCATCGAGAAGTAGGCGACGACACGCCAGAATGTTGTAAAATATTACATCCTATATGTTAGGTTGCCTTAGGCTAGGATATATAACGTGATAGACGTATATAATATTCCCACCGAGAAATAGGAGCCGACGCGTCAGGAATGTTGTAAAATATTACACCCGAGATGTTAGGTTGCTTTAGGTTAGGATATATATCGTTACAGAGGTATACAATTATGCCACCGAGAAGTAGGGACCGACATGCCAGGAATGTTGTTAAATATTACATCCGAAACGTTTGGTTGCCTTAGGTTAGGATGTACAACGTTATAGATGTATATTATGTCCCTATCCAGAAGTAGGTGACCACACGCCAGGAATGTTGTACAATATTACATGCGACATGTTAGGTTGCCTTAGGCAAGGATATCTAACCTTATAGATGTATATAATGTTACCACCGAGAACTACGGTCCGACACGTCAGGAATGATGTAAAATATTACATTCGACATGTTAGGTCGCCTTAGGCTAGGATATATAACGTTATAGACGTATATAATGTTCCCACCGAGAAATAGGGGCCGACGCGTCAGGAATGTTGTAAAATATTACACCCGAGATGTTAGGTTCCCTTAGGTTAGGATATACAACGTTATAGACGTATAGAATGTTCCCACCGAGATGTATGGACCGACATGCCTGGAATGTTGTAAAATATTACATCGGAGATGTTAGGTTGCTTTAGGTTAGGATATATATCGTTATAGACTTATATAATGTTCCCGCCGAGAGGTGGGGACCGACATGCCAGGAATGTTGTAAAATATGACATCCGGGTTGTTAGGTTGCTTTAGGTTAGGATATATATCGTTATAGACTTATATAATGTTCCCACTGAGACGTGGGGACCGACATGCCAGGAATGTTGTCAAATATTACATCCGAGATGTTAGGTTGTCTTAGGTAAGGATATACAAAGTTATAGATGTATATAATGTCCTCATCCAGAAGTAGGCGACGACACGCCAGGAGTGTTGTAAAATATTACATTTGACATGTTAGGTTTCCTTAGGCTAGGATATATAATGTTATACACGCATATAATGTTATCACCGAGAACTACGGGCCGACACGCCAGGAATGATGTAAAATATTACATTCGACATATTAGGTCGCCTTAGGCTAGGATATATAACGTTATAGACGTATATAATGTTCCCACCGAGAAATAGGGGCCGACGCGTCAGGAATGTTGTAAAATATTACATCCGAGATGTTAGGTTGCCTTAGGTTAGGATATACAACCTTATATATGTATATAATGTCCCCATCGAGAAGCAGGCGACGACACGCCAGGAATGTTGTAAAATATTACATCGGAGATGTTAGGTTGCCTTAGAGTAGTATATATATCGTTATAGACGTATATAATACTCCCACCGAGAAATAGGGGCCGACGCGTCAGGAATGTTGTAAAATATTACACCCGAAATGTTAGGTTGCCTTAGGTTAGGATGTACAACGTTATAGACGTATAGAATGTTCCCACCGAGATGTAGGGACCGACATGCCAGGAATGTTGTAAAATATTACATCCGAGTCGTTAGGTTGCTTTAGGTTAGGATATATATCGTTATAGACTTATATAATGTTCCCACCGACAAGTGGGTACCGACATGCCAGGAATGTTGTAAAATATTACATCCCAAATGTTAGGTTGCTTTGGGTTAGGATATACAACGTTATAGACGTATATAATGTCCCCATCGAGAAGCAGGCGACGACACTCCAGGAATGTCGTAAAATATTACATTCGACATGTTAGGTTGCCTTAGGCTAGGATATATAATGTTATACACGCATATAATGTTATCACCGAGAACTACGGGCCGACACGCCAGGAATGATGTAAAATATTACATTCGACATGGTAGGTCGCCTTAGTCTAGGTTATATAACGTTATAGACATATATAATGTTCCCACCGAGAAATAGGGGCCGACGCGTCAGGAATGTTATAAAATATTACACCCGAGATGTTAAGTTGCCTTAGGTTAGGATATACAACATTATATATGTATATAATGTCCCCATCGAGAAGTAGGCGTCGACACGCCAGGAATGTCGTAAAATATTACATCCGAGATGTTAGGTTGCCTTAGGCTAGGACATATATCGCTATAAACGTATACAATGTTCCCACCGATAAGTAGGGACCGACATGCCAGGAATGTTGTAAAATATTACATCCGAGATGTTTGGTTGCCTTAGGGTAGGATATACAACATTATGTATGTATATAATGTCCCCATCGAGAAGTACGGGACGACACGCCAGGAATGTCGTAAAATATTACATTAGACATGTTAGGTTGCCTTAGGCTAGCATATATAATGCTATTGACGTATATAATGTTCCCACCGAGAAATAGGGGCCGACGCGTCAGGAATGTTGTAAAATATTACATCCGAGATGTTAGGTTGTCTTAGGTAAGGATATACAAAGTTATAGATGTATATAATGTCCTCATCCAGAAGTAGGCGACGACACGCCAGGAGTGTTGTAAAATATTACATTTGACATGTTAGGTTTCCTTAGGCTAGGATATATAATGTTATACACGCATATAATGTTATCACCGAGAACTACGGGCCGACACGCCAGGAATGATGTAAAATATTACATTCGACATATTAAGTCGCCTTAGGCTAGGATATATAACGTTATAGACGTATATAATGTTCCCACCGAGAAATAGGGGCCGACGCGTCAGGAATGTTGTAAAATATTACATCCGAGATGTTAGGTTGCCTTAGGTTAGGATATACAACATTATATATGTATATAATGTCCCCATCGAGAAGCAGGCGACGACACGCCAGGAATGTTGTAAAATATTACATCGGAGATGTTAGGTTGCCTTAGAGTAGTATATATATCGTTATAGACGTATATAATACTCCCACCGAGAAATAGGGGCCGACGCGTCAGGAATGTTGTAAAATATTACACCCGAAATGTTAGGTTGCCTTAGGTTAGGATGTACAACGTTATAGACGTATAGAATGTTCCCACCGAGATGTAGGGACCGACATGCCAGGAATGTTGTAAAATATTACATCCGAGTCGTTAGGTTGCTTTAGGTTAGGATATATATCGTTATAGACTTATATAATGTTCCCACCGACAAGTGGGTACCGACATGCCAGGAATGTTGTAAAATATTACATCCCAAATGTTAGGTTGCTTTGGGTTAGGATATACAACGTTATAGACGTATATAATGTCCCCATCGAGAAGCAGGCGACGACACTCCAGGAATGTCGTAAAATATTACATTCGACATGTTAGGTTGCCTTAGGCTAGGATATATAATGTTATACACGCATATAATGTTATCACCGAGAACTACGGGCCGACACGCCAGGAATGATGTAAAATATTACATTCGACATGGTAGGTCGCCTTAGTCTAGGTTATATAACGTTATAGACATATATAATGTTCCCACCGAGAAATAGGGGCCGACGCGTCAGGAATGTTATAAAATATTACACCCGAGATGTTAAGTTGCCTTAGGTTAGGATATACAACATTATATATGTATATAAAGTCCCCATCGAGAAGTAGGCGTCGACACGCCAGGAATGTCGTAAAATATTACATCCGAGATGTTAGGTTGCCTTAGGCTAGGACATATATCGCTATAAACGTATACAATGTTCCCACCGATAAGTAGGGACCGACATGCCAGGAATGTTGTAAAATATTACATCCGAGATGTTTGGTTGCCTTAGGGTAGGATATACAACATTATGTATGTATATAATGTCCCCATCGAGAAGTACGGGACGACACGCCAGGAATGTCGTAAAATATTACATTAGACATGTTAGGTTGCCTTAGGCTAGCATATATAATGCTATTGACGTATATAATGTTCCCACCGAGAAATAGGGGCCGACGCGTCAGGAATGTTGTAAAATATTACACCCGAAATGTTAGGTTGCCTTAGGTTAGGATATACAACGTTATAGACGTATATAATGTCCCCATCGAGAAGCAGGCGACGACACTACAGGAATGTCGTAAAATATTACATTCGACATGTTAGGTTGCCTTAGGCTAGGATATATAATGTTATACACGCATATAATGTTATCACCGAGAACTACGGGCCGACACGCCAGGAATGATGTAAAATATTACATTCGACATGGTAGGTCGCCTTAGTCTAGGTTATATAACGTTATAGACATATATAATGTTCCCACCGAGAAATAGGGGCCGACGCGTCAGGAATGCTATAAAATATTACACCCGAGATGTTAAGTTGCCTTAGGTTAGGATATACAACATTATATATGTATATAATGTCCCCATCGAGAAGTAGGCGTCGACACGCCAGGAATGTCCTAAAATATTACATTCGACATGTTAGGTTGCCTTAGGCTAGGATATATAACGCTATAGACGTACGTAATTTTACCACCGAGAACTACGAGCCGACACGCCAGGAATGATGTAAAATATTACATTCGACATGTTAGGTCGCCTTAGGCTAGGATATATAACGTTATAGACGTATATAATATTCCCACCGAGAAATAGGAGCCGACGCGTCAGGAATGTTGTAAAATATTACACCCGAGATGTTAGGTTGCTTTAGGTTAGGATATATATCGTTACAGACGTATACAATTTTGCCACCGAGATGTATGGACCGACATGCCTGGAATGTTGTAAAATATTACATCGGAGATGTTAGGTTGCTTTAGGTTAGGATATGTATCGTTATAGACTTATATAATGTTCCCGCCGAGAGGTGGGGACCGACATGCCAGGAATGTTGTAAAATATGACATCCGGGTTGTTAGGTTGCTTTAGGTTAGGATATATATCGTTATAGACTTATATAATGTTCCCACTGAGACGTGGGGACCGACATGCCAGGAATGTTGTCAAATATTACATCCGAGATGTTAGGTTGTCTTAGGTAAGGATATACAAAGTTATAGATGTATATAATGTCCTCATCCAGAAGTAGGCGACGACACGCCAGGAGTGTTGTAAAATATTATATCCCAGATGTTAGTTTGCGTTAGGTTAGAATATACAACGTTATAGACGTATATAATGTCCCCATCGAGAAGCAGGCGACGACACGCCAGGAATATTGTAAAATATTACATCCGAGATGTTAGGTTGCCTTAGAGTAGTATATATATCGTTATAGACGTATACAATGTTTCCACCGAGAAGTAGGGACCGACATGCCAGGAATGTTGTAAAATATTACATCCGAGATGTTTGGTTGCCTTAGGGTAGGATATACAACATTATATATGTACATAATGTCCCCATCGAGAAGTAGGGGACGACACGCCAGGAATGTCGTAAAATATTACATTCGACATGTTAGGTTGCCTTAGGATATGATATGTAACATTATAGACGTATATAGTGTTCCCACCGTGAAGTAGCGGCCAACGAGCCAGGAATGTGGTAAAATATTACATTCAACATGTTAAGTTGCCTTAGGTTAGGATATATAACGTTGTAGACGAATATACTGTACCCACCGAGAAGTAGTTGCCGACGCGCCTGGAATATTGTAAAATATTACATTCGACATGTAAGGTTGCCTTATGCTCGGATATATAACGTTATAGACGTATATAAAGTTCCCACCGAGAAGTAGGTGCCGACGAGCCAGGAATGTTGCAAAATATTACGCTCGACATGTTAGGTTGCCTTAGGCTAGGATATATAGCGATATAGACGTATATAATTCTCCCATCGAGAAGTAGGTGCCGGCGCGCCAGGAATGTAGTAAAATATTACATCCGAGATGTTAGGTCGCCTTAGGCTAGGATATGTAACTTTATAGATGTATATAATGTTCTCACCGAGTAGTAGGGGCCAACGAGCCAGGAATGTGTTAAAATATTACATTCGACATGTTAAGTTGCCTTAGGTTAGGATATATAACGTTATAGACGTATATAATGTGCCCACCGAGAGGTAGAGGGCGACGAGCCAGGAATGTTGTAAAATATTACTTTGGACATGTTAGCTTGCCTTAGGCTAGGATATATAACGTTATAGACGTATATAATGTTCCCACCGAGAAATAGGGGCCGACGCGTCAGGAATGTTGTAAAATATTACACCCGAAATGTTAGGTTCCCCTATGTTAGGATATACAACGTTATAGATGTATAGAATGTTCCCACCGAGATGTAGGGACCGACATGCCAGGAATGTTCTAAAATATTACATTCGAGATGTTAGGTTGCTTTATGTTAGGATATATATCGTTATAGACGTATATAATGTCCCCATCGAGAAGCAGGCGACGGCACGCCAGAATGTTGTAAAATATTACATCCGAGATGTTAGGTTCCCTTAGGTTAGGATATACAACGTTATAGACGTATCTAATGTCCCCATCGAGAAGTAGGCGACGACACGCCAGAATGTTGTAAAATATTACATCCTATATGTTAGGTTGCCTTAGGCTAGGATATATAACGTGATAGACGTATATAATATTCCCACCGAGAAATAGGAGCCGACGCGTCAGGAATGTTGTAAAATATTACACCCGAGATGTTAGGTTGCTTTAGGTTAGGATATATATCGTTACAGAGGTATACAATTATGCCACCGAGAAGTAGGGACCGACATGCCAGGAATGTTGTTAAATATTACATCCGAAACGTTTGGTTGCCTTAGGTTAGGATGTACAACGTTATAGATGTATATTATGTCCCTATCCAGAAGTAGGTGACCACACGCCAGGAATGTTGTACAATATTACATGCGACATGTTAGGTTGCCTTAGGCAAGGATATCTAACCTTATAGATGTATATAATGTTACCACCGAGAACTACGGTCCGACACGTCAGGAATGATGTAAAATATTACATTCGACATGTTAGGTCGCCTTAGGCTAGGATATATAACGTTATAGACGTATATAATGTTCCCACCGAGAAATAGGGGCCGACGCGTCAGGAATGTTGTAAAATATTACACCCGAGATGTTAGGTTCCCTTAGGTTAGGATATACAACGTTATAGACGTATAGAATGTTCCCACCGAGATGTATGGACCGACATGCCTGGAATGTTGTAAAATATTACATCGGAGATGTTAGGTTGCTTTAGGTTAGGATATATATCGTTATAGACTTATATAATGTTCCCGCCGAGAGGTGGGGACCGACATGCCAGGAATGTTGTAAAATATGACATCCGGGTTGTTAGGTTGCTTTAGGTTAGGATATATATCGTTATAGACTTATATAATGTTCCCACTGAGACGTGGGGACCGACATGCCAGGAATGTTGTCAAATATTACATCCGAGATGTTAGGTTGTCTTAGGTAAGGATATACAAAGTTATAGATGTATATAATGTCCTCATCCAGAAGTAGGCGACGACACGCCAGGAGTGTTGTAAAATATTACATTTGACATGTTAGGTTTCCTTAGGCTAGGATATATAATGTTATACACGCATATAATGTTATCACCGAGAACTACGGGCCGACACGCCAGGAATGATGTAAAATATTACATTCGACATATTAGGTCGCCTTAGGCTAGGATATATAACGTTATAGACGTATATAATGTTCCCACCGAGAAATAGGGGCCGACGCGTCAGGAATGTTGTAAAATATTACATCCGAGATGTTAGGTTGCCTTAGGTTAGGATATACAACATTATATATGTATATAATGTCCCCATCGAGAAGCAGGCGACGACACGCCAGGAATGTTGTAAAATATTACATCGGAGATGTTAGGTTGCCTTAGAGTAGTATATATATCGTTATAGACGTATATAATACTCCCACCGAGAAATAGGGGCCGACGCGTCAGGAATGTTGTAAAATATTACACCCGAAATGTTAGGTTGCCTTAGGTTAGGATGTACAACGTTATAGACGTATAGAATGTTCCCACCGAGATGTAGGGACCGACATGCCAGGAATGTTGTAAAATATTACATCCGAGTCGTTAGGTTGCTTTAGGTTAGGATATATATCGTTATAGACTTATATAATGTTCCCACCGACAAGTGGGTACCGACATGCCAGGAATGTTGTAAAATATTACATCCCAAATGTTAGGTTGCTTTGGGTTAGGATATACAACGTTATAGACGTATATAATGTCCCCATCGAGAAGCAGGCGACGACACTCCAGGAATGTCGTAAAATATTACATTCGACATGTTAGGTTGCCTTAGGCTAGGATATATAATGTTATACACGCATATAATGTTATCACCGAGAACTACGGGCCGACACGCCAGGAATGATGTAAAATATTACATTCGACATGGTAGGTCGCCTTAGTCTAGGTTATATAACGTTATAGACATATATAATGTTCCCACCGAGAAATAGGGGCCGACGCGTCAGGAATGTTATAAAATATTACACCCGAGATGTTAAGTTGCCTTAGGTTAGGATATACAACATTATATATGTATATAATGTCCCCATCGAGAAGTAGGCGTCGACACGCCAGGAATGTCGTAAAATATTACATCCGAGATGTTAGGTTGCCTTAGGCTAGGACATATATCGCTATAAACGTATACAATGTTCCCACCGATAAGTAGGGACCGACATGCCAGGAATGTTGTAAAATATTACATCCGAGATGTTTGGTTGCCTTAGGGTAGGATATACAACATTATGTATGTATATAATGTCCCCATCGAGAAGTACGGGACGACACGCCAGGAATGTCGTAAAATATTACATTAGACATGTTAGGTTGCCTTAGGCTAGCATATATAATGCTATTGACGTATATAATGTTCCCACCGAGAAATAGGGGCCGACGCGTCAGGAATGTTGTAAAATATTACACCCGAAATGTTAGGTTGCCTTAGGTTAGGATATACAACGTTATAGACGTATATAATGTCCCCATCGAGAAGCAGGCGACGACACTACAGGAATGTCGTAAAATATTACATTCGACATGTTAGGTTGCCTTAGGCTAGGATATATAATGTTATACACGCATATAATGTTATCACCGAGAACTACGGGCCGACCCGCCAGGAATGATGTAAAATATTACATTCGACATGGTAGGTCGCCTTAGTCTAGGTTATATAACGTTATAGACATATATAATGTTCCCACCGAGAAATAGGGGCCGACGCGTCAGGAATGCTATAAAATATTACACCCGAGATGTTAAGTTGCCTTAGGTTAGGATATACAACATTATATATGTATATAATGTCCCCATCGAGAAGTAGGCGTCGACACGCCAGGAATGTCCTAAAATATTACATTCGACATGTTAGGTTGCCTTAGGCTAGGATATATAACGCTATAGACGTACGTAATTTTACCACCGAGAACTACGAGCCGACACGCCAGGAATGATGTAAAATATTACATTCGACATGTTAGGTCGCCTTAGGCTAGGATATATAACGTTATAGACGTATATAATATTCCCACCGAGAAATAGGAGCCGACGCGTCAGGAATGTTGTAAAATATTACACCCGAGATGTTAGGTTGCTTTAGGTTAGGATATATATCGTTACAGACGTATACAATTTTGCCACCGAGATGTATGGACCGACATGCCTGGAATGTTGTAAAATATTACATCGGAGATGTTAGGTTGCTTTAGGTTAGGATATGTATCGTTATAGACTTATATAATGTTCCCGCCGAGAGGTGGGGACCGACATGCCAGGAATGTTGTAAAATATGACATCCGGGTTGTTAGGTTGCTTTAGGTTAGGATATATATCGTTATAGACTTATATAATGTTCCCACTGAGACGTGGGGACCGACATGCCAGGAATGTTGTCAAATATTACATCCGAGATGTTAGGTTGTCTTAGGTAAGGATATACAAAGTTATAGATGTATATAATGTCCTCATCCAGAAGTAGGCGACGACACGCCAGGAGTGTTGTAAAATATTATATCCCAGATGTTAGTTTGCGTTAGGTTAGAATATACAACGTTATAGACGTATATAATGTCCCCATCGAGAAGCAGGCGACGACACGCCAGGAATATTGTAAAATATTACATCCGAGATGTTAGGTTGCCTTAGAGTAGTATATATATCGTTATAGACGTATACAATGTTTCCACCGAGAAGTAGGGACCGACATGCCAGGAATGTTGTAAAATATTACATCCGAGATGTTTGGTTGCCTTAGGGTAGGATATACAACATTATATATGTACATAATGTCCCCATCGAGAAGTAGGGGACGACACGCCAGGAATGTCGTAAAATATTACATTCGACATGTTAGGTTGCCTTAGGCTAGGATATATAATGCTATAGACGTATATAATGTTCCCACCGTGAAATAGGGGCCGATGCGTCAGGAATGTTGTAAAATATTACACGCGAGATGTTAGGTTGCCTTAGGTTAGGATATACAACGTTATAGACGTATATAATGTCCCCATCGGGAAGTAGGCGCCGTCACGCCAGGAATGCTGTAAAATATTACTATAGAGAGGTTAGGTTGCCTTAGGTTATGATATATAACCTTGCAGACGTATATAATGTTCCCACCGAGATGTAGGGACCGACATGCCAGGAATGTTCTAAAATATTACATTCGAGATGTTACGTTGCTTTAGGTTAGGATATATATCGTTATAGACTTATATAATGTTCCCACCGAGACGTGGGGACCGACATGCCAGGAATGTTGTAAAATATTACATCTCAGAAGTTAGGTTGCTTTGGGTTAGGATATACAACGTTATAGACGTATATAATGTCCCTATCGAGAAGCAGGCAACGACACGCCAGGAATGTTGTAAAATATTAGATCCGAGATGTTAGGTTGCCTTAGGCTAGGACATATATCGCTATAGACGTATACAATGTTCCCACCGATATGTAGGGACCGACATGCCAGCAATGTTGTAAAATATTACATTCGAGATGTTACGTTGCTTTAGGTTTGGATATATATCGTTATAGACTTATATAATGTTCCCACCGAGACGTGGGTACCGACATGCCAGGAATGTTGTAAAATATTACATCCCAAATGTTAGGTTGCTTTGGGTTAGGATATACAACGTTATAAACGTATATAATGTCCCTATCGAGAAGCAGGCAATGACACGCCAGGAGTGTTGTAAAATATTACATCCGAGTTGTTAGGTTGCTTTAGGTTAGGATATATATCGTTATAGACTTATATAATGTTCCCACCGAGACGTGGGGACCGACATGCCAGGAATGTTGTAAAATATTACATCTCAGAAGTTAGGTTGCTTTGGGTTAGGATATACAACGTTATAGACGTATATAATGTCCCTATCGAGAAGCAGGCAACGACACGCCAGGAATGTTGTAAAATATTAGATCCGAGATGTTAGGTTGCCTTAGGCTAGGACATATATCGCTATAGACGTATACAATGTTCCCACCGATATGTAGGGACCGACATGCCAGCAATGTTGTAAAACATTACATCCGAGATGTTTGGTTGCCTTAGGGTAGGATATACAACATTATGTATGTATATAATGTCCCCATCGAGAAGTACGGGACGACACGCCAGGAATGTCGTAAAATATTACATTAGACATGTTAGGTTGCCTTAGGCTAGGATATATAATGCTATTGACGTATATAATGTTCCCACCGAGAAATAGGGCCCGACGCGTCAGGAATGTTGTAAAATATTACACCCGAAATGTTAGGTTGCCTTAGGTTAGGATATACAACGTTATAGACGTATATAATGTCACCATCGGGAAGTAGGCGCCGTCCCGCCAGGAATGCTGTAAAATATTACTATAGAGAGGTTAGGTTGCCTTAGGTTATGATATATAACCTTGCAGACGTATATAATGTTCCCACCGAGATGTAGGGACCGACATGCCAGGAATGTTCTAAAATATTACATTCGAGATGTTACGTTGCTTTAGGTTAGGATATATATCGTTATAGACTTATATAATGTTCCCACCGAGACGTGGGTACCGACATGCCAGGAATGTTGTAAAATATTACATCCCAAATGTTAGGTTGCTTTGGGTTAGGATATACAACGTTATAAACGTATATAATGTCCCTATCGAGAAGCAGGCAATGACACGCCAGGAGTGTTGTAAAATATTACATCCGAGTTGTTAGGTTGCTTTAGGTTAGGATATATATCGTTATAGACTTATATAATGTTACCACCGAGACGTGGGGACCGACATGCCAGGAATGTTGTAAAATATTACATCTCAGAAGTTAGGTTGCTTTGGGTTAGGATATACAACGTTATAGACGTATATAATGTCCCTATCGAGAAGCAGGCAACGACACGCCAGGAATGTTGTAAAATATTACATCCGAGATGTTAGGTTGCCTTAGGCTAGGACATATATCGCTATAGACGTATACAATGTTCCCACCGATAAGTAGGGACCGACATGCCAGGAATGTTGTAAAATATTACATCCGAGATGTTTGGTTGCCTTAGGGTAGAATATACAACATTATGTATGTATATAATGTCCCCATCGAGAAGTACGGGACGACACGCCAGGAATGTCGTAAAATATTACATTAGACATGTTAGGTTGCCTTAGGCTAGGATATATAATGCTATTGACGTATATAATGTTCCCACCGAGAAATAGGGGCCGACGCGTCAGGAATGTTGTAGAATATTACACCCGAAGTGTTAGGTTCCCTTAGGTTAGGATATACAACGTTAGAGACGTATAGAATGTTCCCACCGAGACGTGGGGACCGACATGCCAGGAATCTTGTAAAATATTACACCCGAGATGTTAGGTTGCTTTACGTTAGGATATACAACGATATAGGCGTATATAATGTCCCCATCGAGATGCAGGCGACGACACGCCAGAATGATGTAAAATATTACATTCGACATGTTAGGTTGCCTTAGGATAGGATATATAACGTTATAGACGTATATAATATTCCCACCGAGAAATAGGGGCCGACGCGTCAGGAATGTTGTAAAATATTACACCCGAGATGTTAGGTTCCCTTAGGTTAGCATATACAACGTTATAGACGTATAGAATATTCCCACCGAGATGTAGGGACCGACATGCCAGGAATGTTGTAAAATATTACATCCGAGTCGTTAGGTTGCTTTAGGTTAGGATATATATCGTTATAGACTTATATAATGTTCCCACCGACAAGTGGGTACCGACATGCCAGGAATGTTGTAAAATATTACATCCCAAATGTTAGGTTGCTTTGGGTTAGGATATACAACGTTATAGACGTATATAATGTCCCCATCGAGAAGCAGGCGACGACACTCCAGGAATGTCGTAAAATATTACATTCGACATGTTAGGTTGCCTTAGGCTAGGATATATAACGCTATAGACGTATGTAATTTTAGCACCGAGACGTAGGGACCGACATGCCAGGAATGTTTTAATATATTACATCCCAGACGTTAGGTTGCGTTAGGTTAGGACATACAACGTCATAGACGTATATAATGTACCCACCGAGACGTAGGGACCGACATGCCACGAATGTTTTAAAATATTATATCCGAGATGTTAGGTTGCCTTAGGATAGAATATAAAACATTATAGATGTATATAATGTCCCCATCGAGAAGTAGGCGACGACACGCTGGGAATGTTGTAAAATATTACATTCGACATGTTAGCTTGAGTTAGGCTAGGATATATAACGTTATAGACGTATACAATGTCCCCCCCGAGAAGTAGGGACCGACATGCCAGAAATGTTGTAAAATATTACATTCGAGATGTTAGGTTGCTTTAGGTTAGGATATATATCGTTATAGACTTATATAATGTTCCCACCGACAAGTGGGTACCGACATGCCAGGAATGTTGTAAAATATTACATCCCAAATGTTAGGTTGCTTTGGGTTAGGATATACAACGTTATAGACGTATATAATGTCCCTATCGAGAAGCAGGCAACGACACGCCAGGAATGTTGTAAAATATTGCATCCGAGATGTTAGGTTGCCTTAGGCTAGGACATATATCGCTATAGACGTATACAATGTTCCCACCGATAAGTAGGGACCGACATGCCAGGAATGTTGTAAAATATTACATCCGAGATGTTTGGTTGCCTTAGGGTAGGATATACAACATTATGTATGTATATAATGTCCCCATCGAGAAGTACGGGACGACACGCCAGGAATGTCGTAAAATATTACATTAGACATGTTAGGTTGCCTTAGGCTAGCATATATAATGCTATTGACGTATATAATGTTCCCACCGAGAAATAGGGGCCGACGCGCCAGGAATGTTGTAAAATATTACACCCGAAATGTTAGGTTGCTTTAGGTTAGGATATACAACGTTATAGACGTATATAATGTCCCCATCGAGAAGCAGGCGACGACACTCCAGGAATGTCGTAAAATATTACATTCGACATGTTAGGTTGCCTTAGGCTAGGATATATAATGTTATACACGCATATAATGTTATTACCGAGAACTACGGGCCGACACGCCAGGAATGATGTAAAATATTACATTCGACATGGTAGGTCGCCCTAGTCTAGGTTATATAACGTTATAGACATATATAATGTTCCCACCGAGAAATAGGGGCCGACGCGTCAGGAATGTTATAAAATATTACACCCGAGATGTTAAGTTGCCTTAGGTTAGGATATACAACATTATATATGTATATAATGTCCCCATCGAGAAGTAGGCGTCGACACGCCAGGAATGTCGTAAAATTTTACATTCGACATGTTAGGTTGCCTTAGGCTAGGATATATAACGCTATAGACGTATATAATATTCCCACCGAGAAATAGGAGCCGACGCGTCAGGAATGTTGTAAAATATTACACCCGAGATGTTAGGTTGCTTTAGGTTAGGATATATATCGTTACAGACGTATACAATTTTGCCACCGAGATGTATGGACCGACATGCCTGGAATGTTGTAAAATATTACATCGGAGATGTTAGGTTGCTTTAGGTTAGGATATATATCGTTATAGACTTATATAATGTTCCCGCCGAGAGGTGGGGACCGACATGCCAGAAATGTTGTAAAATATGACATCCGGGTTGTTAGGTTACTTTAGGTTAGGATATATATCGTTATAGACTTATATAATGTTCCCACTGAGACGTGGGGACCGACATGCCAGGAATGTTGTCAAATATTACATCCGAGATGTTAGGTTGTCTTAGGTAAGGATATACAAAGTTATAGATGTATATAATGTCCTCATCCAGAAGTAGGCGACGACACGCCAGGAGTGTTGTAAAATATTATATCCCAGATGTTAGGTTGCGTTAGGTTAGAATATACAACGTTATAGACGTATATAATGTCCCCATCGAGAAGCAGGCGACGACACGCCAGGAATATTGTAAAATATTACATCCGAGATGTTAGGTTGCCTTAGAGTAGTATATATATCGTTATAGACGTATACAATGTTTCCACCGAGAAGTAGGGACCGACATGCCAGGAATGTTGTAAAATATTACATCCGAGATGTTTGGTTGCCTTAGGGTAGGATATACAACATTATATATGTACATAATATCCCCATCGAGAAGTAGGGGACGACACGCCAGGAATGTCGTAAAATATTACATTCGACATGTTAGGTTGCCTTAGGCTAGGATATATAATGCTATAGACGTATATAATGTTCCCAGCGTGAAATAGGGGCCGATGCGTCAGGAATGTTGTAAAATATTACACGCGAGATGTTAGGTTGCCTTAGGTTAGGATATACAACGTTATAGACGTATATAATGTCCCCATCGGGAAGTAGGCGCCGTCACGCCAGGAATGCTGTAAAATATTACTATAGAGAGGTTAGGTTGCCTTAGGTTATGATATATAACCTTGCAGACGTATATAATGTTCCCACCGAGATGTAGGGACCGACATGCCAGGAATGTTCTAAAATATTACATTCGAGATGTTACGTTGCTTTAGGTTAGGATATATATCGTTATAGACTTATATAATGTTCCCACCGAGACGTGGGTACCGACATGCCAGGAATGTTGTAAAATATTACATCCCAAATGTTAGGTTGCTTTGGGTTAGGATATACAACGTTATAAACGTATATAATGTCCCTATCGAGAAGCAGGCAATGACACGCCAGGAGTGTTGTAAAATATTACATCCGAGTTGTTAGGTTGCTTTAGGTTAGGATATATATCGTTATAGACTTATATAATGTTCCCACCGAGACGTGGGGACCGACATGCCAGGAATGTTGTAAAATATTACATCTCAGAAGTTAGGTTGCTTTGGGTTAGGATATACAACGTTATAGACGTATATAATGTCCCTATCGAGAAGCAGGCAACGACACGCCAGGAATGTTGTAAAATATTAGATCCGAGATGTTAGGTTGCCTTAGGCTAGGACATATATCGCTATAGACGTATACAATGTTCCCACCGATAAGTAGGGACCGACATGCCAGGAATGTTGTAAAATATTACATCCGAGATGTTTGGTTGCCTTAGTGTAGGATATACAACATTATGTATGTATATAATGTCCCCGTCGAGAAGTACGGGACGACACGCCAGGAATGTCGTAAAATATTACATTAGACATTTTAGGTTGCCTTAGGCTAGGATATATAATGCTATTGACGTATATAATGTTCCCACCGAGAAATAGGGGCCGACGGGTCAGGAATGTTGTAAAATATTACACCCGAAATGTTAGGTTGCCTTAGGTTAGGATATACAACGTTATAGACGTATATAATGTCCCCATCGGGAAGTAGGCGCCGTCACGCCAAGAATGCTGTAAAATATTACTATAGAGAGGTTAGGTTGCCTTAGGTTATGATATATAACCTTGCAGACGTATATAATGTTCCCACCGAGATGTAGGGACTGACATGCCAGGAATGTTGTAAAATATTACATCCGAGTCGTTAGGTTGCTTTAGGTTAGGATATATATCGTTATAGACTTATATAATGTTCCCACCGACAAGTGGGTACCGACATGCCAGGAATGTTGTAAAATATTACATCCCAAATGTTAGGTTGCTTTGGGTTAGGATATACAACGTTATAGACGTATATAATGTCCCCATCGAGAAGCAGGCGACGACACTCCAGGAATGTCGTAAAATATTACATTCGACATGTTAGGTTGCCTTAGGCTAGGATATATAACGCTATAGACGTATGTAATTTTACCACCGAGACGTAGGGAGCGACATGCCAGGAATGTTTTAATATATTACATCCCAGACGTTAGGTTGCGTTAGGTTAGGACATACAACGTCATAGACGTATATAATGTACCCACCGAGACGTAGGGACCGACATGCCACGAATGTTTTAAAATATTACATTCGAGATGTTAGGTTGCCTTAGGTTAACATATGCAACGCTATAGATGTATATAATGTCCTCATCCAGAAGTAGGCGACGACACGCCAGGAGTGTTGTAAAATATTACATGTGACATGTTAGGTTTCCTTAGGCTAGGATATATAATGTTATACACGCATATAATGTTATCACCGAGAACTAGGGGCCGACACGCCAGGAATGATGTAAACTATTACATTCGACATGGTAGGTAGCCTTAGTCTAGGTTATATAACGTTATAGACATATATAATGTTCCCACCGAGAAATAGGGGCCGACGCGTCAGGAATGTTATAAAATATTACACCCGAGATGTTAAGTTGCCTTAGGTTAGGATATACAACATTATATATGTATATAATGTCCCCATCGAGAAGTAGGCGTCGACACGCCAGGAATGTCGTAAAATATTACATTCGACATGTTAGGTTGCCTTAGGCTAGGATATATAACGCTATAGACGTACGTAATTTTACCACCGAGAACTACGGGCCGACATGGCCAGGAATGATGTAAAATATTACATTCGACATGTTAGGTCGCCTTAGGCTAGGATATATAACGTTATAGACGTATATAATGTTCCCACCGAGAAATAGGGGCCGACGCGTCAGGAATGTTGTAAAATATTACACCCGAGATGTTAGGTTCCCTTAGGTTAGGATATACAACGTTATAGACGTATAGAATGTTCCCACCGAGATGTATGGACCGACATGCCAGGAATGTTGTCAAATATTACATCCGAGATGTTAGGTTGTCTTAGGTAAGGATATACAAAGTTATAGATGTATATAATGTCCTCATCCAGAAGTAGGCGACGACACGCCAGGAGTGTTGTAAAATATTACGTTTGACATGTTAGGTTTCCTTAGGCTAGGATATATAATGTTATACACGCATATAATGTTATCACCGAGAACTACGGGCCGACACGCCCGGAATGATGTAAAATATTACATTCGACATATTAGGTCGCCTTAGGCTAGGATATATAACGTTATAGACGTATATAATGTTCCCACCGAGAAATAGGGGCCGACGCGTCAGGAATGTTGTAAAATATTACACCCGAAATGTTAGGTTGCCTTAGGTTAGGATATACAACATTATATATGTATATAATGTCCCCATCGAGAAGTAGGCGACGACACGCCAGGAATGTTATCAACTATTACATCCAAGATGTTAGGTTGCCTTAGGTTAGGATATACAACGTTATAGACGTATATAATGTTCCCATCGGGAAGTAGGCGCCGTCACGCCAGGAATGCTGTAAAATATTACTATAGAGAGGTTAGGTTGCCTTAGGTTATGATATATAACCTTGCAGACGTATATAATGTTCCCACCGAGATGTAGGGACCGACATGCCAGGAATGTTCTAAAATATTACATTCGAGATGTTAGGTTGCTTTAGGTTAGGATATATATCGTTATAGACTTATATAATGTTCCCACCGAGACGTGGGGACCGACATGCCAGGAATGTTGTAAAATATTACATCTCAGATGTTAGGTTGCTTTGGGTTAGGATATACAACGTTATAGACGTATATAATGTCCCTATCGAGAAGCAGGCAACGACACGCCAGGAATGTTGTAAAATATTACACCCTGAAATGTTAGGTTGCCTTAGGTTAGGATATACAAATTATAGACGTATAGAATGTTCCCACCGAGATGTAGGGACCGACATGCCAGGAATGTTGTAAAATATTTCATCCGCGTTGTTAGGTTGCTTTAGGTTAGGATATATATCGTTATAGACTTATATAATGTTCCCACCGAGACGTGGGGACCGACATGCCAGGAATGTTGTGAAATATTACATCTCAGAAGTTAGGTTGCTTTGGGTTAGGATATACAACGTTATAGACGTATATAATGTCCCCGTCGAGAAGCAGGAAACGACACTCCAGGAATGTTGTAAAATATTACATCCGAGATGTTATGTTGCCTTACGTTAGGATATATAACGTTATAGACGTATATAATGTTCCCACCGAGAGGTACGGGCCGACACGCCAGGAATGTTATCAACTATTACATCGGAGATGTTATGTGGCCGTACGTTAGGATATATAACGTTATAGACCTATATAATGTTCCCACCGAGAAGTACGGGCCGACACACCAGGAATGTTATCAACTATTACATCCGAGATGTTATGTTGCCTTACGTTAGGATATATAACGTTATAGACGTATATAATATTCCCACCGAGAAATAGGGGCCGACGCGTCAGGAATGTTGTAAAATATTACACCCGGGATGTTAGGTTCCCTTAGGTTAGCATATACAACGTTATAGACGTATAGAATATTCCCACCGAGATGTAGGGACCGACATGCCAGGAATGTTGTAAAATATTACATCCGAGTCGTTAGGTTGCTTTAGGTTAGGATATATATCGTTATAGACTTATATAATGTTCCCACCGACAAGTGGGTACCGACATGCCAGGAATGTTGTAAAATATTACATCCCAAATGTTAGGTTGCTTTGGGTTAGGATATACAACGTTATAGACGTATATAATGTCCCCATCGAGAAGCAGGCGACGACACTCCAGGAATGTCGTAAAATATTACATTCGACATGTTAGGTTGCCTTAGGCTAGGATATATAACGCTATAGACGTATGTAATTTTACCACCGAGACGTAGGGACCGACATGCCAGGAATGTTTTAATATATTACATCCCAGACGTTAGGTTGCGTTAGGTTAGGACATACAACGTCATAGACGTATATAATGTACCCACCGAGACGTAGGGACCGACATGCCACGAATGTATTAAAACATTACATCCGAGGTGTTAGGTTTCCTTAGGTTAGTATATATAACGTTATAGACGTATATAATGTTCCCACCGAGATTTAGGTGCCGACGCGCCAGGAATGTTGTAAAACAATACACCCGAGGCGTTAGGTTGCCTTAGGTTAGGATATATAACGTTATTGACGTATATAATGTTCCCACCGAGAAGTAGGTGCCGAGGCGCCAGGAAGGTTGTAAAATATTATATCCGAGATGTTAGGTTGCCTTAGGTTAGGATATATAACGTTATTGACATATATACTGTTCCCACCGAGAAGTAGGTGCCGACGCGCCAGGAATGTGGTAAAATATTACATTCGACATGGTAGGTTTCCTTAGGCTAGGATTTATAGCGTAATAGACGTATATAATGTTCCCACCGAGAAGTAGGGGCCGAAGTGCCCGGGAATGTTGTAAAATATTACATCCGAGATGTTAGGTTGCCTTAGGCTAGGATATGTAACGTTATAGACGTATATAATGTTGCCACTGAGAAGTATGGTTCAACGAGCCAGGAATGTGGTAAAATATTACATTCGACATGTTAGGTTGCCTTAGGTTAGGATATATAACATTATAGACGTATATACTGTTCCCACCGAGAAGTAGGTGCCGATGCGCCAGGAATGTAGTAAAATATTACATCCGAGATGTTAGGTTGCCTTAAGCTGGGATATATAGCGTAATAGACGTATATAATGTCTCCACAGAGATGTAGGGGCCGTCGCGCCAGGAACGTTGTAAAATATTACATCCGAGATGTTAGGTTGCCTTAGGCTAGGATAAGTAACGTTATAGACGTATATAATGTTCCCACCGAGAAGTAGTTGCCAACGCGCCTGGAATATTGTAAAATATGACATTCGAGATGTAAGGTTGCCTTATGCTAGGATATATAACGTTATAGACGTATATAAAGTTCCCACCGAGAAGTAGGTGCCGACGAGCCAGGAATGTTGTAAAATATTACGCTCGACATATTAGGTTGCCTTAGGCTAAGATATATAGCGATATAGACGTATATAATGTTCCCATTGAGAAATAGCGGCCGGCGCGCCACGAATGTAGTAAAATATTACATCCGAGATGTTAGGATTGCCTTAGGCTAGGATATATCACGTTATAGACGTATATAATGTTCCCACCGAGAAGTAGTGGCCGACGAGCCAGGAATGTTGCAGAATATTACGCTCGACACGTTAGGTTGCCTTAGGCTAGGATATGTAGCGATATAGACGTATATAATGTTCCCATCGAGAAGTAGGGGCCGGCGCGTCAAGAATGTAGTAAAATATTACATCCGAGATGTTAGGTGGCCTTAGGCTAGGATATGTAACTTTATAGACGTATATAATGTTCCCACCGAGAAGTAGGGGCCAACGAGCCAGGAATGTTGTGAAATATTACATTCGACATGTAAGGTTGCCTTAGGCTAGGATATATAACGATATAAACGTATATAATGTTCCCACCGAGAAGTAGGGGCCAACAAGCCAGGAATGTGGTGAAATATTACATTCGACATGTAAGGTTGCCTTAGGCTAGGATATATAACGTTATAGACGTATATAATGTTCCCACCGAGAAGTAGGGGCCAACGAGCCAGGAATGTGGTGAAATATTACATTCGACATGTTAAGTTGCCTTAGGTTAGGATATATAACGTTATAGACGAATATACTGTTCCCACCGAGAAGTAGTTGCCGACGCGCCTGGAATATTGTAAAATATTACATTCGACATGTAAGGTTGCCTTATGCTAGGATATATAACGTTATAGACGTATATAATGTTCCCACCGAGAAGTAGGGGCCGACGAGCCAGGAATGTGATGAAATATTACATTGGACATGTTAAGTTGCCTTAGGCTAGGATATATAGCGTTATAGACGTATATAATGTTCCCACCGAGAAGTAGGGGCCGACGTGCCAGGAATGTAGTAAAATATTACATCCGAGATGTTAGGTTGCCTTAGGTTAGGATATATAGCGTTATAGACGTATATAATGTTCCCACCGAGAAGTAGGGGCCGACGTGCCAGGAATGTAGTGAAATATTACATCCGAGATGTTGGGTTGCCTTAGGTTAGGATATATAACGTTATTGACTTATATAATGTTCCCACGGAGAAATAGGGGCCGACGCGCCAGGAATGTTGTAAAATTATACATTCGACATGTTAGGATTGCCTTAGGCTAGGATATATATCGTTAAAGACGTATATAATGTTCCCACCGAGAAATAGGGGCCGACACGCCAGGAGTGTTGTAAAACATTACATCCGAGGTGTTAGGTTGCCTTAGGCTAGGATATATAGCGTTATAGACGTATATAATGTTCCCACCGAGAAGTAGGGGTCGACGTGCCAGGAATGTAGTAAAATATTACATCTGAGATGTTAGGTTGTCTTAGGTTAGGATATATAGCGTTATAGACGTATATAATGTTCCCACCGAGAAGTAGGGGCCGACGTGCCAGGAATGTAGTAAAATATTACATCCGAGATGTTAGGTTGCCTTAGGTTAGGATATATGGCGTTATAGACGTATATAATGTTCCCACCGAGAAGTAGTGGCCAGCGCGCCAGGAATGTAGTAAAATATTACATCCGAGATGTTAGGTTGCCTTAGGTTAGGATATATAACGTTATTGACTTATATAATGTTCCCACGGAGAAATAGGGGCCGACGCGCCAGGAATGCTGTAAAATTATACATTCTACATGTTAGGATTGCCTTAGGCTAGGATGTATATCGTTAAAGACGTATATAATGTTCCCACCGAGAAATAGGGGCCGACACGCCAGGAGTGTTGTAAAACATTACATCCGAGGTGTTAGGTTGCCTTAGGCTAGGATATATAGCGTTATAGACGTATATAATGTTCCCACCGAGAAGTAGGGGCCGACGCGCAAGGAATGCTGTAAAATATTACATTCGACATGTTAGGTTGTCTTAGGCTAGGATAAGTAACGTTATAGACGTATATAATGTTCCCACCGAGAAGTAGTTGCCGACGCGCATGGAATATTGTAAAATATTACATTCGAGATGTAAGGTTGCCTTATGCTAGGATATATAACGTTATGGACGTATATAAAGTTCCCACCGAGAAGTAGGTGCCGACGAGCCAGGAATGTTGTAAAATATTACGCTCGACATGTTAGGTTGCCTTAGGCTAAGATATATAGCGATATAGACGTATATAATGTTCCCATCGAGAAATAGCGGCCGGCGCGCCACGAATGTAGTAAAATATTACATCCGAGATGTTAGGATTGCCTTAGGCTAGGATATATCACGTTATAGACGTATATAATGTTCCCACCGAGAAGTAGTGGCCGACGAGCCAGGAATGTTGCAAAATATTACGCTCGACACGTTAGGTTGCCTTAGGCTAGGATATATAGCGATATAGACGTATATAATGTTCCCATCGAGAAGTAGGGGCCGGCGCGTCAGGAATGTAGTAAAATATTACATCCGAGATGTTAGGTGGCCTTAGGCTAGGATATGTAACTTTATAGATGTATATAATGTTCCCACCGAGGAGTAGGGGCCAACGAGCCAGGAATGTGGTAAAATATTACATTCGACATGTTAAGTTGCCTTAGGTTAGGATATATAACGTTATAGACGTATATAATGTTCGCACCGAGATGTAGAGGCCGACGAGCCAGGAATGTTGTAAAATTTTACGCTCGACACGTTAGGTTGCCTTAGGCTAGGATATATAGCGTGACAGACGTATATAATGTTCCCACCGAAAAGTAGGGGCCGGCGCGCCAGGAATGTAATAAAATATTACATCCGAAACGTTAGGTTGCCTTAGGCTAGGATATGTAACGTTATAGACGTATATAATGTTCCCACGGAGAAGTAGGGGCCAACGAGCCAGGAATGCTGTAAAATATTATATTCGACATGTTAGGTTGCCTTAAGCTAGGATATGTAGCGTTATAGACGTATATAATGTTCCCACCGAGAAGTAGTGTACAGCGCGCCAGGAATGTAGTAAAATATTACATCCGAGATGTTAGGTTGCCTTAGGTTAGGATATATAACGTTATTGACTTATATAATGTTCCCACGGAGAAATAGGGGCCGACGCGCCAGGAATGTTGTAAAATTATACATTCGACATGTTAGGATTGCCTTAGGCTAGGATATATATCGTTAAAGACGTATATAATGTTCCCACCGAGAAATAGGGGCCGACACGCCAGGAGTGTTGTAAAACATTACATCCGAGGTGTTAGGTTGCCTTAGGCTAGGATATATAGCGTTATAGACGTATATAATGTTCCCACCGAGAAGTAGGGGCCGACGCGCCAGGAATGCTGTAAAATATTACATTCGACATGTTAGGTTGTCTTAGGCTAGGATATATAACGTTATAGACGTATATAATGTTCCCACCGAAAAGTAGGGGCCGGCGGCCCAGGAATGTAGTATAATATTACATCCGAGATGTGGGGTTGCCTTAGGCTAGGATATGTAACGTTATAGACGTATATAATGTTCCCACCGAGAAGTAGGTGCCGACGCGCCAGGAACGTTGTAAAATATTACATCCGAGATGTTAGGTTGCCTTAGGTTAGGGTATATAACGTTATAGACTTATATAATGTTCCCACCGAGAAGTAGGGGCCGGCGTGCCAGGAATGTAGTAAAATATTACATCCGAGATGTTAGGATTACCTTAGGCTAGGATATATAACGTTATAGACGTATATATTGTTCCCACCGAGAAGTAGGGCCCCGCGTGCCAGGAATGTAGTAAAATATTACATCCGAGATGTTAGGTTGCCTTAGGTTAGGATATATAACGTTATAGACGTATATATTGTTCCCACCGAGAAGTAGGGGCCGGCGTGCCAGGAATGTAGTAAAATATTACATCCGAGATGTTAGGTTGCCTTAGGCTAGGATATATAAAGTTATAGACGTATATAATGTTCCCACCGTGAAGTAGGGGCCGGCGTGCCAGGAATGTAGTAAAATATTACATCCGAGATGTTAGATTGCCTTAGGTTAGGATATATAACGTTATAGACTTATATACCGTTCCCACCGAGAAGTAGGTGCCGACGCGCCACGAATGTTGTAAAATATTACATACGAGATGTTAGGATTACCTTAGGCTAGGATGTATAACGCTATAGACGTATATATTGTTCCCACCGAGAAGAAGGGCCCGGCGTGCCAGGAATGTAGTAAAATATTACATCCGAGATGTTAGGTTGCCTTAGGTTAGGATATATAACGTTATAGACGTATATATTGTTCCCACCGAGAAGTAGGGGCCGGCGTGCCAGGAATGTAGTAAAATATTACATCCGAGATGTTAGGTTGCCTTAGGTTAGGATATATAACGTCATAGACTTATATAATGTTCCCACCGAGAAGTAGGGGCCGACACGCCAGGAATGTGTTAAAATATTACATTCGACATGTTAAGTTGCCTTAGGTTAGGATATATAACGTTATAGACGTATATAATGTTCCCACCGAGAGGTAGATGGCGACGAGACAGGAATGTTGTAAAATTTTACGCTCGACACGTTAGGTTGCCTTAGGCTAGGATATATAGCGTTACAGACGTATATAATGTTCCCACCGAAAAGTAGGGGGCGGCGCGCCCGGAATGTAGTAAAATATTACATCCGAGACGTTAGGTTGCCTTAGGCTAGGATATGTAACATCATAGACGTATATAATGTTCCCACCGAGAAGTAGGGGCCAACGAGCCAGGAATGTGGTGAAATATTACATTCGACATGTAAGGTTGCCTTAGGCTAGGATATATAACGTTATAGACGTATATAATGTTCCCACCGAGAAGTAGGGGCCGACGAGCCAGGAATGTTGTAAAATATTACGCTCGACATGTTAGCTTGCCTTAGGCTAGGAGATATAGCGATATAGACGTATATAATGTCTCCACCGAGATGTAGGGGCCGACGTGCCACGAATGTAGTAAAATATTACATCCGAGGTGTTAGGTTCCCTTCGGTTAGGATATATAACGTTATAGACGTATAGAATGTTCCCACCGAGAAGTAGGGGCCTACACGCCAGGAATGTTATCAACTATTACATCCGAGATGTTAGGTTGCCTTAGGTTACGATATATAACGTTATAGACGTATATAATGTTCCCACCGAGATGTAGGGACTGACATGCCAGGAATGTTGTAAAATATTACATTCGAGATGTTAGGTTGCTTTAGGTTAGGATATATATCGTTATAGACTTATATAATGTACCCACCGAGACGTGGGGACCGACATGCCAGGAATGTTGTAAAATATTACATCCCAGAAGTTAGGTTGCTTTGGGTTAGGATATACAACGTTATAGACGTACATAATGTCCCCATCGAGAAGTAGGCGACGACACGCCAGGAATGTTATCAGCTATTACATCCAAGATGTTAGGTTGCCTTAGGTTAGGATATACAACGTTATAGACGTATATAATGTCCCCATCGGGAAGTAGGCGCCGTCACGCCAGGAATGCTGTAAAATATTACTGTAGAGAGGTTAGGTTGCCTTAGGTTATGATATATAACATTGCAGACGTATATAATGTTCCCACCGAGATGTAGGGACCGACATGCCAGGAATGTTGTAAAATATTACATTCGAGATGTTAGGTTGCTTTAGGTTAGAATATATATCGTTATAGACTTATATAATGTTCGCACCGAGACGTGGGGACCGACATGCCAGGAATGTTGTAAAATATTACATCCCAGAAGTTAGGTTGCTTTGGGTTAGGATATACAACGTTACGGACGTATATAATGTCCCCATCGAGAAGCAGGCGACGGCACGCCAGAATGTTGTAAAATATTACATCCGAGATGTCAGGTTCCCTTAGGTTAGGATATACAACGTTATAGACGTATCTAATGTCCCCATCGAGAAGTAGGCGACGACACGCCAGAATGTTGTAAAATATTACATCCTATATGGTAGGTTGCCTTAGGCTAGGATATATAACGTGATAGACGTATATAATATTCCCACCGAGAAATAAGGGCCGACGCGTCAGGAATGTTGTAAAATATTACATCCCAGATGTTAGGTTACGTCAGGTTAGGATATACAACGTTGTAGACGTATATAATGTCCCCTTCGAGAAGCAGGCGACGACACGCCAGAATGTTGTAAAATATTGCATTCGACATGTTAGGTTGCCTTAGTCTAGGATATGTAACGTTATAGACGTATATAATGTTCCCACCGAGAAATAGGGGCCGACACGCCAGGAATGTTGTAAAACATTACATCCGAGGTGTTAGGTTGCCTTAGGTTGGGATATACAACGTTATAGACTTATATATTGTTCCCACCGAGAAGTAGGGGCCGGCGTGCCAGGAATGTAGTAAAATATTACATCCGAGATGTTAGGTTGCCTTAGGTTGGTATATATAACGTTATAGACTTATATATTGTTCCCACCGAGAAGTAGGGGCCCGCGTGCCAGGAATGTAGTAAAATATTACATCTGAGATGTTAGGTTGCCTTAGGTTAGGGTATATAACGTTATAGACTTATATACTGTTCCCACCGAGAAGTAGGTGCCGACGCGCCAGGAATGTTGTAAAATATTACATCCGAGATGTTAGGATTACCTTAGGCTAGGATATATAACGTTATAGACGTATATATTGTTCCCACCGAGAAGTAGGGCCCCGCGTGCCAGGAATGTAGTAAAATATTACATCCGAGATGTTAGGTTGCCTTAGGTTAGGATATATAACGTTATAGACGTATATATTGTTCCCACCGAGAAGTAGGGGCCGGCGTGCCAGGAATGTAGTAAAATATTACATCCGAGATGTTAGGTTGCCTTAGGCTAGGATATATAAAGTTATAGACGTATATAATGTTCCCACCGTGAAGTAGGGGCCGGCGTGCCAGGAATGTAGTAAAATATTACATCCGAGATGTTAGATTGCCTTAGGTTAGGATATATAACGTTATAGACTTATATACTGTTCCCACCGAGAAGTAGGTGCCGACGCGCCACGAATGTTGTAAAATATTACATACGAGATGTTAGGATTACCTTAGGCTAGGATGTATAACGCTATAGACGTATATATTGTTCCCACCGAGAAGAAGGGCCCGGCGTGCCAGGAATGTAGTAAAATATTACATCCGAGATGTTAGGTTGCCTTAGGTTAGGATATATAACGTTATAGACGTATATATTGTTCCCACCGAGAAGTAGGGGCCGGCGTGCCAGGAATGTAGTAAAATATTACATCCGAGATGTTAGGTTGCCTTAGGTTAGGATATATAACGTCATAGACTTATATAATGTTCCCACCGAGAAGTAGGGGCCGACACGCCAGGAATGTTGTAAAACATTACATCCGAGGTGTTAGGTTGCCTTAGGCTAGGATATATAGCCTTATAGACGTATATAATGTTCCCACCGAGAAGTAGGGGCCAACGAGCCAGGAATGTGGTGAAATATTACATTCGACATGCTAAGTTGCCTTAGGTTAGGATATATAGCGTTATAGACGAATATACTGTTCCCACCGAGAAGTAGTTGCCGACGCGCCTGGAATATTGTAAAATATTACATTCGACATGTAAGGTTGCCTTATGCTAGGATATATAACGTTATAGACGTATATAATGTTCCCACCGAGAAGTAGGGGCCGACGAGCCAGGAATGTGGTGAAATATTACATTGGACATGTTAAGTTGCCTTAGGCTAGGATATATAGCGTTATAGACGTATATAATGTTCCCACCGAGAAGTAGGGGCCGACGTGCCAGGAATGTTGCAAAATATTACGCTCGACATGTTAGGTTGCCTTAGGCTAGGGCATATAGCGATATAGACGTACATAATTCTCCCATCGAGAAGTAGGTGCCGGCGCGCCAGGAATGTAGTAAAATATTACATCCGAGATGTTAGGTCGCCTTAGGCTAGGATATGTAACTTTATAGATGTATATAATGTTCCCACCGAGGAGTAGGGGCCAACGAGCCAGGAATGTGTTAAAATATTACATTCGACATGTTAAGTTGCCTTAGGTTAGGATATATAACGTTATAGACGTATATAATGTTCCCACCGAGAGGTAGATGGCGACGAGCCAGGAATGTTGTAAAATTTTACGCTCGACACGTTAGGTTGCCTTAGGCTAGGATATATAGCGTTACAGACGTATATAATGTTCCCACCGAAAAGTAGGGGGCGGCGCGCCCGGAATTTAGTAAAATATTACATCCGAGACGTTAGGTTGCCTTAGGCTAGGATATGTAACGTCATAGACGTATATAATGTTCCCACCGAGAAGTAGGGGCCAACGAGCCAGGAATGTGGTGAAATATTACATTCGACATGTAAGGTTGCCTTAGGCTAGGATATATAACGTTATAGACGTATATAATGTTCCCACCGAGAAGTAGGGGCCGACGAGCCAGGAATGTTGTAAAATATTACGCTCGACATGTTAGCTTGCCTTAGGCTAGGAGATATAGCGATATAGACGTATATAATGTCTCCACCGAGATGTAGGGGCCGACGTGCCACGAATGTAGTAAAATATTACATCCGAGGTGTTAGGTTCCCTTCGGTTAGGATATATAACGTTATAGACGTATAGAATGTTCCCACCGAGAAGTAGGGGCCTACACGCCAGGAATGTTATCAACTATTACATCCGAGATGTTAGGTTGCCTTAGGTTACGATATATAACGTTATAGACGTATATAATGTTCCCACCGAGATGTAGGGACTGACATGCCAGGAATGTTGTAAAATATTACATTCGAGATGTTAGGTTGCTTTAGGTTAGGATATATATCGTTATAGACTTATATAATGTACCCACCGAGACGTGGGGACCGACATGCCAGGAATATTGTAAAATATTACATCCCAGAAGTTAGGTTGCTTTGGGTTAGGATATACAACGTTATAGACGTACATAATGTCCCCATCGAGAAGTAGGCGATGACACGCCAGGAATGTTATCAGCTATTACATCCAAGATGTTAGGTTGCCTTAGGTTAGGATATACAACGTTATAGACGTATATAATGTCCCCATCGAGAAGCAGGCGACGACACGCCAGAAAGTTGTAAAATATTACATCCGAGATGTTAGGTTCCCTTATGTTAGGATATACAACGTTATAGACGTATCTAATGTCCCCATCAAGTAGCAGGCGACGACAGGCCAGAATGTTGTAAAATATTACATCCGATATGTTAGGTTGCTTTAGGCTAGGATATATAACGTGATAGACGTATATAATGTTCCCACCGAGAAATAGGGGCCGACGCGTCAGGAATCTTGTAAAATATTACATCCCAGATGTTAGGTTGCGTTAGATTAGGATATACAACGTTATAGACGTATATAATGTCCCCGTCGAGAAGCAGGCGACGACACGCCAGAATGTTGTAAAATATTACATTCGACATGTTAGGTTGCCTTAGGCTAGGATATGTAACGTTATAGACGTATATAATATTCCCACCGAGAAATAGGGGCCGACGTGTCAGGAATGTTGTAAAATATTGCACCCGAAATGATAGGTGCCCTTAGGTTAGGATATACAACGATATAGACGTATAGAATGTTCCCACCGAGATGTAGCAACAGACATTAGAGGAATGTTGTAAAATATTACATCCGAGATGTTAGGTTGCTTTAGGTTAGGATATATATCGTTATAGACTTATATAATGTTCCCACCGAGGCGTGGGGACCGACAAGCCTGGAAGGTTGTAAAATATTACATCCCAGAAGTTAGGTTGCTTTGGGTTAGGATATACTACGTTATAGACATATATAATGTCCCCATCGAGAAGCAGGCGACGACACGCCAGAATGTTGTAAAATATTACATCCGATATGTTAGGTTGCCTGAGGCTAGGATATATAACGTGATAGACGTATACCATGTCCCCACCGAGAAGTAGGGACCGACGCGTCAGGAATGTTATAAAATATTACATCCCAGATGTTAGGTTGCGTTAGGTTAGGATATACAACGTAATAGACGTATATAATGTCCCCTTCGAGAAGCAGGCGACGACACGCCAGAATGTTGTAAAATATTACATTCGACATGTTAGGTTGCCTTAGGCTAGGATATGTAACGTTATAGACGTATATAATATTCCCACCGAGAAATAGGGGCCGACGTGTCAGGAATGTTGTAAAATATTACACCCGAAATGACAGGTTCCCTTAGGTTAGGATATACAACGTTATAGACGTATAGAATGTTCCCACAGAGACGTGGGGACCGATATGCCAGGAATGTTGTAAAATATTACATCCCAGAAGTTAGGTTGCTTTGGGTTAGGATATACTACGTTATAGACGTATATAATGTCCCCATCGAGAAGAAGGCGACGACACGCCAGAATGTTGTCAAATATTACATCCGATATGTTAGGTTGCCTTAGGCTAGGATATATAACGTGATAGACGTATATTATGTTTCCACCGAGAAATAGGGGCCGACGCGTCAGAAAAGTTGTAAAATATTACTTCCCAGATGTTAGGTTGCGTAACGTTAGTATATACAACGTAATAGACGTATATAATGTCCCCTTCGAGCAGCAGGCGACGACACGCCGGAATGTTATAAAATATTACATTCGACATGTTAGGTCGCCTTAGGCTAGGATATATAACGTTATAGACGTATATAATGTACCCACCGAGAAATAGGGGCCGACGCGTCAGGAATGTTGTAAAATATTACTGCCGAGTGGTTAGGTTCCCTTAGGTTATGATATATATCGTTATAGAGGTATATAATGTTCCCACCTAGAAGTAGGTACCGACATGCCAGGAATGTTGTAATATAATACATCCGAGATGTTAGGTTCCCTTAGGTTAGGATATATAACGTTATAGACGTATATAATGTCCCCATCGAGAAGTAGGCGGCGACACGCCAGGAATGTTGTAAAATATTACATCCGAAATGTTAGGTTGCCTTAGGTTAGGATATATATCGTTATAGACGTATATAATGTTCCCGCCGGGACGTAGGGTCCGATATGCGAGGAATGTTTTAAAATATTACATCCGATATGTTAGGTTGCCTTAGGCTAGGATATATAACGTGATAGACGTATATAATTTTTCCACCGAGAAATAGGGGCCGACGTGTCAGGAATGTTGTAAAATATTACATCCCAGATGTTAGGTTGCGTTAGGTTAGGATATACAACGTAATAGACGTATATAATGTCACCTTCGAGAAGCAGGCGACGACACGCCAGAATGTTGTAAAATATTACATTCGACACGTTAGGTTGCCTTAGGCTAGGATATGTAACGTTATAGACGTATATAATATTCCCACCGAGAAATAGGGGCCGACGTGTCAGGAATGTTGTAAAATATTACACCCGAAATGATAGGTTCCCTTAGGTTAGGATATACAACGTTATAGACGTATAGAATGTTCCCACCGAGATGTAGGGACCGACATGTCAAGAATGTTGTAAAATAATACATCCGAGATGATAGGTTGCCTTAGGTTAGGATATATATCGTTATAGACGTATACCATGTTCCCACCGAGAAGTAGGAACCGACGCGACAGGAATGTTGTAAAATATTACATCCCAGAAGTTAGGTTGCTTTTGGTTAGGATATACAGCGTTATAGACGTATATAATGTCCCCACCGAGAAGTACGGGACGAAACGACGTGGATTCTGCAAAACATTATCACCGAGGGGCAAAATGGGTTAGGTTAGGTTATATTACGATATAGACGTATCTAATTTCCCCATCGAGAAGCAGGCGACGACACGCCAGAATGTTGTAAAATATTACATCCGATATGTTAGGTTGCCTTAGGCTAGGATATATAACGTGATAGACGTATATTATGTTTCCACCGAGAAATAGGGGCCGACGCGTCAGAAAAGTTGTAAAATATTACTTCCCAGATGTTAGGTTCCCTTAGGTTAGGATATATAACGTTATAGACGTATATAATGTCCCCATCGAGAAGTAGGCGGCGACACGACAGGAATGTTGTAAAATATTACATCCGAAATGTTAGGTTGCCTTAGGTTAGGATATATATCGTTATAGACGTATATAATGTTCCCGCCGGGACGTAGGGTCCGATATGCGAGGAATGTTTTAAAATATTAAATCCGATATGTTAGGTTGCCTTAGGCTAGGATATATAACGTGATAGACGTATATAATGTTTCCACCGAGAAATAGGGGCCGACGTGTCAGGAATGTTGTAAAATATTACATCCCAGATGTTAGGTTGCGTTAGGTTAGGATATACAACGTAATAGACGTATATAATGTCACCTTCGAGAAGCAGGCGACGACACGCCAGAATGTTGTAAAATATTACATTCGACACGTTAGGTTGCCTTAGGCTAGGATATGTAACGTTATAGACGTATATAATATTCCCACCGAGAAATAGGGGCCGACGTGTCAGGAATGTTGTAAAATATTACACCCGAAATGATAGGTTCCCTTAGGTTAGGATATACAACGTTATAGACGTATAGAATGTTCCCACCGAGATGTAGGGACCGACATGCCAAGAATGTTGTAAAATAATACATCCGAGATGATAGGTTGCCTTAGGTTAGGATATATATCGTTATAGACGTATGCCATGTTCCCACCGAGAAGTAGGAACCGACGCGACAGGAATGTTGTAAAATATTACATCCCAGAAGTTAGGTTGCTTTGGGTTAGGATAGACAACGTTATAGACGTATATAATGTCCCCACCGAGAAGTACGGGACGAAACGACGTGGATTCTGCAAAACATTATCACCGAGGGGCAAAATGGGTTAGGTTAGGTTATATTACGATATAGACGTATCTAATGTCCCCATCGAGAAGCAGGCGACGACACGCCAGAATGTTGTAAAATATTACATCCGATATGTTAGGCTGCCTTAGGCTAGGATATATAACGTGATAGACGTATATTATGTTTCCACCGAGAAATAGGGGCCGACGCGTCAGAAAAGTTGTAAAATATTACATCCCAGATGTTAGGTTGCGTAAGGTTAGTATATACAACGTAATAGACGTATATAATGTCCCCTTCGAGAAGCAGGCGACGACACGCCAGAATGCTATAAAATATTACATTCGACATGTTAGGTCGCCTTAGGCTAGGATATATAACGTTATAGACGTATATAATGTACCCACCGAGAAATAGGGGCCGACGCGTCAGGAATGTTGTAAAATAATACTGCCGAGTGGTTAGGTTCCCTTAGGTCACGATATATATCGTTATAGAGGTATATAATGTTCCCACCGAGAAGTAGGTACCGACATGCCAGGAATGTTGTAATATAATACATCCGAGATGTTAGGTTCCCTTAGGTTAGGATATATAACGTTATAGACGTATATAATGTCCCCATCGAGAAGTAGGCGGCGACACGCCAGGAATGTTGTAAAATATTACATCCGAAATGTTAGGTTGCCTTAGGTTAGGATATATATCGTTATAGACGTATATAATGTTCCCGCCGGGACGTAGGGTCCGATATGCGAGGAATGTTTTAAAATATTACATACGAGATGTTTGGTTGCCTTAGGTTAGGATATATATCGTTATAGACGTATATAATGTTCCCATAGAGAATTAAGGGCCGTCCCGCCTGAAATGTTGTCAAATACTACATTCGAGATGTTAGGTTCCCTTAGGTTAGGATATATAACTTTATAGACGAATATAATGTTCCCACCGAGAAGTAGGGATCGACATGCAAGGAGTGTTGTAAAATAATACATCCGAGATGTTAGGTTGCCTTAGGTTAGGATATATATCGTTATAGACGTATATAACGTTCCCGCCGGGTCGTAGGAACCGACATTCCAGGAATGTTGTAAAAAATTACATACGAGATGTTATCTTGCCTTACGTTAGGATATATAACGTTATAGACGTATATAATGTCCCCATCGAGAAGTAGGCGGCGACACGCCAGGAATGTTTTAAAATAATACATCCGAGATGTTAGGTTGCCTTAGGTTAGGATATATATCGTTATAGACGTATATAATGTTCCCGCCGGGACGTAGGGACCGATATGCGAGGAATGTTTTAAAATACTACATACGAGATGTTTGGTTGCCTTAGGTTAGGATATATATCGTTATAGACGTATATAATGTTCCCACCGAGAAGTAGGGGCCGACCCGCCTGGAATGTGGTAAAATAGTACATTCGAGATGTTAGGTTGCCTTAGGTTAGGATATATAACGTTATAGACTTATATAATGTCCGCACCAAGACGTACGGGACGACACGAACGGAATTCTGTAAAACATTAGCAGCGGGGGTATATATGGGTTAGGTTAGGTTATTTTGCGATATAGACGTATATAATGTTCCCACCGCGAAGTTGGGTTCGACCCGCCAGGAATGTTGTAAAATACTACATTCGAGGTATTAGGTTGCCTTAGGTTAGGATGTATAACGTTATAGACGTATATAATTTCCTCAGCGAGACGTACGGGACGACACGAACGAGAATCTGTAAAACATTACCAGCGAAGGTCTAGATGGGGTAGGTTAGGTTATATTACGTTATAGACGTATATAATGTTCCCACCGAGAATTAAGGGCCGATCCGCCTGAAATGTTGTGAAATACAACATTCGAGATGTTAGATTGCCTTAGGATAGGATGTATAACGTTATAGAAGCGTGTAATGTCCCCACCGAGACGTAGGAGACGACGTGTACGGGATTGTGTAATACATTACCAGCGAGAGTCTAGATGGTATAAGCTAGGTTATACTACGTTATAGACGTATATAATGTTCCCATAGAGAATTAAGGGCCGTCCCGCCTGAAATGTTGTCAAATACTACATTCGAGATGTTAGGTTGCGTTAGGTTAGGATATACAACGTTATAGACGTATATAATGTCCCCTTCTAGAAGCAGGCGACGACACGCCAGAATGTTGTAAAATATTACATTCGACATGTTAGGTTGCCTTAGGCTAGGATATAAAACGTTATAGACGTATATAATATTCCCACCTAGAAATAGGGGCCGACGCGTCAGGAATGTTGTAAAATATTACACCCGAGATGTTAGGTTCCCTTAGGTTAGGATATACGACGTTATAGACGTATAGAATGTTCCCACCGAGATGTAGGGACCGACATGCCAGGAATCTTGTAAAATATGACATCCGAGTTGTTAGGTTGCTTTAGGTTAGGATATATATCGTTATAGACTTATATAATGTTCCCACCGAGACGTGGGGACCGACATGCCAGGAATGTTGTAAAATATTACATCCCAGAAGTTAGGTTGCTTTGGGTTAGGATATACAACGTTATAGACGTATATAATGTCCCCATCGAGAAGCAGGCGACGACACGCCAGAAAGTTGTAAAATATTACATCCGAGATGTTAGGTTCCCTTATGTTAGGATATACAACGTTATAGACGTATCTAATGTCCCCATCAAGAAGCAGGCGACGACAGGCCAGAATGTTGTAAAATATTACATCCGATATGTTAGGTTGCTTTAGGCTAGGATATATAACGTGATAGACGTATATAATGTTCCCACCGAGAAATAGGGGCCGACGCGTCAGGAATCTTGTAAAATGTTACATCCCAGATGTTAGGTTGCGTTAGATTAGGATATACAACGTTATAGACGTATATAATGTCCCCGTCGAGAAGCAGGCGACGACACGCCAGAATGTTGTAAAATATTACATCCGAGATGTTATGTTGCCTTACGTTAGGATATATAACGTTATAGACGTATACAATGTTCCCACCGATAAGTACGGGCCGACACGCCAGGAATGTTATCAACTATTACATCCGAGATGTTTGGTTCCCTTCGGTTAGGATATATAACGTTATAGACGTACATAATGTCCCCATTGAGAAGTAGGCGACGACACGCCAGAAATGTTGTAAAATATTACATCCGAGATGTTAGGTTGCCTTAGGTTAGGATATATAACGTTATTGACTTATTTAATGTTCCCACAGAGAAGTAGGGCCCGACTCGCCAGGAATGTTGTAGAATATTACATTCGACGTGTTAGGTTGCCTTAGGCTAGGATATATAGCGTTATAGTAGTATGTAATGTTCCCACCGGGAAGTAGGGGCCAGCGCGCCAGGAATGTGGGAAAATATTACATCCGAGATGTTAGGTCGCCTTAGGCTAGGATATACAACGTTATAGACGTATATAACGTTACCACAGAGAAGTGGGGACGGGCATGCCAGGAATGTTGTAAAATATTACGGTAGAGATGTTATGTTGTCTTAGGTTAGGATATATAAAGTTATAGGCGTATGTAATATTCCCACCGAGAAGTAGGGGCCGACGCGCCAGGACTGTTGTAAAATATTACATCCGAGATGTTAGGTTGCCTTAGGTTAGGACATACAACGTTATAGACGTATATAATGTCCCAATCGAGAAGCAGGCGAAGACACGCCAGGAATGTTGTAAAATATTACATCCGAGATGTTAGGTTGCCTTAGATTAGGATATACAACGTTATAGACGTATATAATATCCCCATCGAGAAGCAGGCGACGACATGCCAGGAATGTTGTAAAATATTACACCCGAAATGATAGGTTCCCTTAGGTTAGGATATACAACGCTACAGACGTATATAACGTTACCACAGAGAAGTGGGGACGGGCATGCCTGGAATGTTGTAAAATATTACGGTAGAGATGTTATGTTGCCTTAGGTTAGGATATATAAAGTTATAGGCGTATGTAATATTCCCATCGAGAAGTAGGCGGCGACACGCCAGGAATGTTTTAAAATAATGCATCCGAGATGTTAGGTTGCCTTAGGTTAGGATATATGTCGTTATAGACGTATCTAATGTCCCCATCGAGAAGCAGGCGACGACACGCCAGAATGTTGTAAAATATTACATCCGATATGTTAGGTTGACTTAGGCTAGGATATATAATGTGATAGACGTATATAATGTTTCCACCGAGAAATAGGGGCCGACGCGTCAGGAATGTTGTAAAATATGACATCCGAGTTGTTAGGTTGCTTTAGGTTAGGATATATATCGTTATAGACGTATATAATGTACCCTTCGAGAAGCAGGCGACGACACGCCAGAATGTTGTAAAATATTACATTCGACATGTTAGGTTGCCTTAGGCTAGGATATGTAACGTTATAGACGTATATAATATTCCCACCGAGAAATAGGGGCCGACGTGTCAGGAATGTTGTAAAATATTGCACCCGAAATGATAGGTGCCCTTAGGTTAGGATATACAACGATATAGACGTATAGAATGTTCCCACCGAGATGTAGCAACAGACATTAGAGGAATGTTGTAAAATATTACATCCGAGATGTTAGGTTGCTTTAGGTTAGGATATATATCGTTATAGACTTATATAATGTTCCCACCGAGGCGTGGGGACCGACAAGCCTGGAAGGTTGTAAAATATTACATCCCAGAAGTTAGGTTGCTTTGGGTTAGGATATACTACGTTATAGACATATATAATGTCCCCATCGAGAAGCAGGCGACGACACGCCAGAATGTTGTAAAATATTACATCCGATATGTTAGGTTGCCTGAGGCTAGGATATATAACGTGATAGACGTATACCATGTCCCCACCGAGAAGTAGGGACCGACGCGTCAGGAATGTTATAAAATATTACATCCCAGATGTTAGGTTGCGTTAGGTTAGGATATACAACGTAATAGACGTATATAATGTCCCCTTCGAGAAGCAGGCGACGACACGCCAGAATGTTGTAAAATATTACATTCGACATGTTAGGTTGCCTTAGGCTAGGATATGTAACGTTACAGACGTATATAATATTCCCACCCAGAAATAGGGGCCGACGTGTCAGGAATGTTGTAAAATATTACACCCGAAATGACAGGTTCCCTTAGGTTAGGATATACAACGTTATAGACGTATAGAATGTTCCCACAGAGACGTGGGGACCGATATGCCAGGAATGTTGTAAAATATTACATCCCAGAAGTTAGGTTGCTTTGGGTTAGGATATACTACGTTATAGACGTATATAATGTCCCCATCGAGAAGAAGGCGACGACACGCCAGAATGTTGTCAAATATTACATCCGAGATGTTAGGTTGCCTTAAGTTAGGATATATATCGTTATAGACGTATATAATGTTCCCGCCGGTACGTAGGGACCGATATGCGAGTAATGTTTTAAAATATTACATACGAGATGTTTGGTTGCCTTAGGTTAGGATATATATCGTTATAGACGTATATAATATTCCCACCGAGAAGTAGGGGCCGACACGCCTGGAATGTTGCAAAATACTACATTCGAGATGTTAAGTTGCCTTAGGTTAGGATATATAACGTTATAGACTTATATAATGCCCGTACCGAGACGTACGGGACGACACGAACGGGATTCTGTAAAACATCACCGGTGAGGGGCTAGATGGGTTAGGTTAGGTTATATTACGTTATGGGCGTATATAAAGTTCCCACCGAGAAGTAGGGGCCGACACGCCAGGTATTTTGGAAAATACTATATCCGAAATGTTAGGTTGCCTCAGGTTAGCATATATAACGTTATAGACGTATATAATGTCCGCACCGTGACGTACGGGGCGACACGAACGGGATTCTGTGTAACATTACCAGCGAGGGTATAGATGGGTTAGGTTAGGTTATATTGCGATATAGACTTATATAATGTCCCTACCGAGAAGTGGGGCCGACCCGCCAGGAATGTTGTGAAATACTACATTCGAGACATTAGGCTGCCTTCGGGTGGGGTATACAATGTTATAGACGTATATAATGTCCCCACCGAGAAGTATAAACCAACCCGAACGGGATTCTGTAAAACATTACCGCCGAGGGGCTAGATGGGTTAGATTAGGTTATATTACGTTATGGACGTATATAATGTTCCCACCGAGAAGTAGGGGCCGACACGCCAGGAATGTTGTAAAATACTACATTCGAGATGTTAGGTTGCCTTAGGTTAGGATATATAACGTTATAGACGCATACAATGTCCCCACCGAGACGTACGGGACGACACGAACTGGATTCTGTAAAACATTACCAGCGAGGGTCTAGATGGGTTAGGTTAGGTAATATTGCGATATAGACGTATATAATGTGTCCACCGAGAAGTAGGGGCCGACCCGCCTGGAATGTTGTAAAATACCACATTCGAGATGTTAGGTTGCCTTCGGGTGGGATATACAATTTTATAGACGTATATAATGTCCCCACAGAGAAGTATGAACCAACCCGAACGGGATTCTGTAAAACATTACCGCCGAGGGGCTAGATGGGTTAGGTTAGGTTATATTACTTTATGGACGTATATAATGTTCCCACCGAGAAGTAGGGGTGACCCGCCAGGAATGTTGTAAAATACAACATCCGAGATGTTAGGTTGCCTTAGGTTAGGATATATAACGTTCTAGACGCATATAATTTCCCCACCGAGAAGTACGGGCCGACACGACCGGGATTCTGTAAAACATTACCAGCGAGGTGCTAGATGGGTTAGGTTAGGTTATATTGCGATATAGACGTATATAATGTGTCCACCGAGAAGTAAGGGCCGACCCGTCTGGAATGTTGTAAAACACTACGTTAGAGATGTTAGGTTGCGTTAGGTTAGGATATATAACGTTATAGACGCATTCAATGTCCCCACCAAGACGTACGGGACGACACGAATTGGATTCTGTAAAACATTATCAGCGAGGGGCTAGATGGGTTTGGTTAGGTTATATTACGTTGTAGACGTATATAGTGAACCCAACGAGAATTAGGGGCCGACCCGAGTGGAATGTTGTAAAATACTACATTAGAGATGTTAGGTTGCCTTAGGTTAGGATATATAACGTTATAGACGCATACAATGTCCCCACCGAGATGTACGGGACGACACGAACTGGATTCTGTAAAACATTACCAGCGAGGGTCTAGATGGGTTAGGTTAGGTAATATTGCGATATAGACGTATATAATGTGTCCACCGAGAAGTAGGGGCCGACCCGCCTGGAATGTTGTAAAATACTACATTCGAGATGTTAGGTTGCCTTAGGTTAGGATATATAACGTTATAGACTTATATAATGTCCGCACCGTGACGTACGGGGCGACACGAACGGGATTCTGTGAAACATTACCAGCGAGGGGCTAGATGGGTTAGGTTAGGTTATATTACGTTATAGACGTATATAATGTTCCCACCGAGAAGTAGGGGCCGACCCGCCAGGTATTTTGGAAAATACTATATCCGTGATGTTAGGTTGCCTTTGGTTAGGATATATAACGTTATAGACTTATATAATGTCCGCACCGAGACGTACGGGACGACACGAACGGGTTTCTGTAAAACATTACCGCCGAGGGGCTAGATGGGTTAGGTTAGGTTATATTACGTTATAGACGTATATAATGTTCCCACCGAGAAGTAGGGGCCAACCCGCCAGGTATTTTGGAAAATACTACATCCGAGATGTTAGGTTGCCTTAGGTTAGGATATATAACGTTATAGACGTATACAATGTCCCCACCGAGACGTACGGGACGACACGAATTGGATTCTGTAAAACATTACTAGCGAGGGGCTAGATGGGTTAGGTTAGGTAAAATTGCGATATAGACGTATATAATGTGTCCACCGAGAAGTAGGGGCCGACCCGCCAGGAATGTTGTAAAATACTACGTTAGAGATGTTAGGTTGCCTTAGGTTAGGATATATAACGTTATAGACGCATACAATGTCCCCACCAAGACGTACGGGACGACACGATCTGGATTCCGTAAAACATTACCAGCGAGGGTCTAGATGGGTTTGGTTAGGTTATATTACGTTGTAGACGTATATAGTGTACCCAACGAGAATTAGGGGCCGACCCGAGTGGAATGTTGTAAAATACTACATTCGAGATGTTAGGTTGCCTTAGGTTAGGATATATAACGTTATAGACGCATACAATGTCCCCACCGAGACGTACGGGACGACATGAACTGGATTCTGTAAAACATTACCAGCGAGGGTCTAGATGGGTTAGGTTAGGTAATATTGCGATATAGACGTATATAATGTGTCCACCGAGAAGTAGGGGCCGACCCGCCTGGAATGTTGTAAAATACTACATTCGAGATGTTAGGTTGCCTTAGGTTAGGATATATAACGTTATAGACATATATAATGTCCGCACCGTGACGTACGGGGCGACACGAACGGGATTCTGTGAAACATTACCAGCGAGGGGCTAGATGGGTTAGGTTAGGTTATATTACGTTATAGACGTATATAATGTTCCCACCGAGAAGTAGGGGCCGACCCGCCAGGTATTTTGGAAAATACTATATCCGTGATGTTAGGTTGCCTTTGGTTAGGATATATAACGTTATAGGCTTATATAATGTCCGCACCGAGACGTACGGGACGAAACGAACGGGTTTCTGTAAAACATTACCGCCGAGGGGCTAGATGGGTTAGGTTAGGTTATATTACGTTATAGACGTATATAATGTTCCCAACGAGAAGTAGGGGCCAACCCGCCAGGTATTTTGGAAAATACTACATCCGAGATGTTAGGTTGCCTTAGGTTAGGATATATAACGTTACAGACGCATACAATGTCCCCACCGAGACGTACGGGACGACACGAACTGGATTCTGTAAAACATTACCAGCGAGGGTCTAGATGGGTTAGGTTAGGTAATATTGCGATATAGACGTATATAATGTGTCCACCGAGAAGTAGGGGCCGACCCGCCTGGAATGTTGTAAAATACTACATTCGAGATGTTAGGTTGCCTTAGGTTAGGATATATAACGTTATAGACTTATATAATGTCCGCACCGTGACGTACGGGGCGACACGAACGGGATTCTGTGAAACATTACCAGCGAGGGGCTAGATGGGTTAGGTTACGTTATATTACGTTATAGACGTATATAATGTTCCCACCGAGAAGTAGGGGCCGACCCGCCAGGTATTTTGGAAAATACTATATCCGTGATGTTAGGTTGTCTTTGGTTAGGATATGTAACGTTATAGACTTATATAATGTCCGCACCGAGACGTACGGGACGACACGAACGGGTTTCTGTAAAACATTACCGCCGAGGGTCTAGATGGGTTAGGTTAGGTTATATTACGTTATAGACGTATATAATGTTCCCACCGAGAAGTAGGGGCCAACCCGCCAGGTATTTTGGAAAATACTACATCCGAGATGTTAGGTTGCCTTAGGTTAGGATATATAACGTTATAGACGCATACAATGTCCCCACCGAGACGTACGGGACGACACGAACTGGATTCTGTAAAACATTACCAGCGAGGGGCTAGATGGGTTAGGTTAGGTAAAATTGCGATATAGACGTATATAATGTGTCCACCGAGAAGTAGGGGCCGACCCGCCAGGAATGTTGTAAAATACTACATTCGAGATGTTAGGTTGCCTTAGGTTAGGATATATAACGTTATAGACTTATATAATGTCCGCACCGTGACGTACGGGGCGACACGAACGGGATTCTGTGAAACATTACCACCGAGGGGCTAGATGGGTTAGGTTAGGTTATATTACGTTATAGACGTATATAATGTTCCCACCGAGAAGTAGGGGCCGACCCGCCAGGTATTTTGGAAAATACTATATCCGTGATGTTAGGTTGCCTTTGGTTAGGATATATAACGTTATAGACTTATATAATGTCCGCACCGAGACGTACGGGACGACACGAACGGGTTTCTGTAAAACATTACCGCCGAGGGTCTAGATGGGTTAGGTTAGGTTATATTACGTTATAGACGTATATAATGTTCCCACCGAGAAGTAGGGGCCAACCCGCCAGGTATTTTGGAAAATACTACATCCGAGATGTTAGGTTGCCTTAGGTTAGGATATATAACGTTATAGACGCATACAATGTCCCCACCGAGACGTACGGGACGACACGAACTGGATTCTGTAAAACATTACCAGCGAGGGGCTAGATGGGTTAGGTTAGGTAAAATTGCGATATAGACGTATATAATGTGTCCACCGAGAAGTAGGGGCCGACCCGCCAGGAATGTTGTAAAATACTACGTTAGAGATGCTAGGTTGCCTTAGGTTAGGATATATAACGTTATAGACGCATACAATGTCCCCACCGAGATGTACGGGACGACACGAACTGGATTCTGTAAAACATTACCAGCGAGGGTCTAGATGGGTTAGGTTAGGTAATATTGCGATATAGACGTATATAATGTGTCCACCGAGAAGTAGGGGCCGACCCGCCTGGAATGTTGTAAAATACTACATTCGAGATGTTAGGTTGCCTTAGGTTAGGATATATAACGTTATAGACTTATATAATGTCCGCACCGTGACGTACGGGGCGACACGAACGGGATTCTGTGAAACTTTACCAGCGAGGGGCTAGATGGGTTAGGTTAGGTTATATTACGTTATAGACGTATATAATGTTCCCACCGAGAAGTAGGGGCCGACCCGCCAGGTATTTTGGAAAATACTATATCCGTGATGTTAGGTTGCCTTTGGTTAGGATATATAACGTTATAGACTTATATAATGTCCGCACCGTGACGTACGGGACGAAACGAACGGGTTTCTGTAAAACATTACCGCCGAGGGTCTAGATGGGTTAGGTTAGGTTATATTGCGATATAGACGTATATAATGTGTCCACCGAGAAGTAAGGGCCGACCCGTCTGGAATGTTGTAAAACACTACGTTAGAGATGTTAGGTTGCGTTAGGTTAGGATATATAACGTTATAGACGCATTCAATGTCCCCACCAAGACGTACGGGACGACACGAATTGGATTCTGTAAAATATTATCAGCGAGGGGCTAGATGGGTTTGGTTAGGTTATATTACGTTGTAGACGTATATAGTGTACCCAACGAGAATTAGGGGCCGACCCGAGTGGAATGTTGTAAAATACTACATTCGAGATGTTAGGTTGCCTTAGGTTAGGATATATAACGCTATAGACGCATACAATGTCCCCACCGAGATGTACGGGACGACACGAACTGGATTCTGTAAAACATTACCAGCGAGGGTCTAGATGGGTTAGGTTAGGTAATATTGCGATATAGACGTATATAATGTGTCCACCGAGAAGTAGGGGCCGACCCGCCTGGAATGTTGTAAAATACTACATTCGAGATGTTAGGTTGCCTTAGGTTAGGATATATAACGTTATAGACTTATATAATGTCCGCACCGTGACGTACGGGGCGACACGAACGGGATTCTGTGAAACATTACCAGCGAGGGGCTAGATGGGTTAGGTTAGGTTATATTACGTTATAGACGTATATAATGTTCCCACCGAGAAGTAGGGGCCGACCCGCCAGGTATTTTGGAAAATACTATATCCGTGATGTTAGGTTGCCTTTGGTTAGGATATATAACGTTATAGACTTATATAATGTCCGCACCGAGACGTACGGGACGACACGAACGGGTTTCTGTAAAACATTACCGCCGAGGGGCTAGATGGGTTAGGTTAGGTTATATTACGTTATAGACGTATATAATGTTCCCACCGAGAAGTAGGGGCCAACCCGCCAGGTATTTTGGAAAATACTACATCCGAGATGTTAGGTTGCCTTAGGTTAGGATATATAACGTTATAGACGCATACAATGTCCCCACCGAGACGTACGGGACGACACGAACTGGATTCTGTAAAACATTACCAGCGAGGGGCTAGATGGGTTAGGTTAGGTAAAATTGCGATATAGACGTATATAATGTGTCCACCGAGAAGTAGGGGCCGACCCGCCAGGAATGTTGTAAAATACTACGTTAGAGATGTTAGGTTGCCATAGGTTAGGATATATAACGTTATAGACGCATACAATGTCCCCACCAAGACGTACGGGACGACACGAACTGGATTCCGTAAAACATTACCAGCGAGGGTCTAGATGGGTTTGGTTAGGTTATATTACGTTGTAGACGTATATAGTGTACCCAACGAGAATTAGGGGCCGACCCGAGTGGAATGTTGTAAAATACTACATTCGAGATGTTAGGTTGCCTTAGGTTAGGATATATAACGTCATAGACGCATACAATGTCCCCACCGAGATGTACGGGACGACACGAACTGGATTCTGTAAAACATTACCAGCGAGGGTCTAGATGGGTTAGGTTAGGTAATATTGCGATATAGACGTATATAATGTGTCCACCGAGAAGTAGGGGCCGACCCGCCTGGAATGTTGTAAAATACTACATTCGAGATGTTAGGTTGCCTTAGGTTAGGATATATAACGTTATAGACTTATATAATGTCCGCACCGTGACGTACGGGGCGACACGAACGGGATTCTGTGAAACATTACCAGCGAGGGGCTAGATGGGTTAGGTTAGGTTATATTACGTTATAGACGTATATAATGTTCCCACCGAGAAGTAGGGGCCGACCCGCCAGGTATTTTGGAAAATACTATATCCGTGATGTTAGGTTGCCTTTGGTTAGGATATATAACGTTATAGACTTATATAATGTCCGCACCGAGACGTACGGGACGACACGAACGGGTTTCTGTAAAACATTACCGCCGAGGGTCTAGGTGGGTTAGGTTAGGTTATATTACGTTATAGACGTATATAATGTTCCCACCGAGAAGTAGGGGCCGACCCGCCAGGAATGTTGCAAAATACTACGTTAGAGATGTTAGGTTGCCTTAGGTTAGGATATATAACGTTATAGACGCATACAATGTCCCCACCAAGACGTACGGAACGACACGAACTGGATTCCGTAAAACATTACCAGCGAGGATCTAGATGGGTTTGGTTAGGTTATATTACGTTGTAGACGTATATAGTGTACCCAACGAGAATTAGGGGCCGACCCGAGTGGAATGTTGTAAAATACTACATTCGAGATGTTAGGTTGCCTTAGGTTAGGATATATAACGTTATAGACTAATATAATGTCCGCACCGTGACGTACGGTGCGACACGAACGGGATTCTGTGAAACATTACCAGCGAGGGGCTAGATGGATTAGGTTAGGTTATATTACGTTATAGACGTATATAATGTTCCCACCGAGAAGTAGGGGCCGACCCGAGTGGAATGTTGTAAAATACTACATTCGAGATGTTAGGTTGCCTTAGGTTAGGATATATAACGTCATAGACGCATACAATGTCCCCACCGAGATGTACGGGACGACACGAACTGGATTCTGTAAAACATTACCACCGAGGTGCTAGATGGGTTAGGTTAGGTTATATTGCGATATAGACGTATATAATGTGTCCACCGAGAAGTAAGGGCCGACCCGTCTGGAATGTTGTAAAACACTACGTTAGAGATGTTAGGTTGCGTTAGGTTAGGATATATAACGTTATAGACGCATTCAATGTCCCCACCAAGACGTACGGGACGACACGAACTGGATTCTGTAAAACATTATCAGCGAGGGGCTAGATGGGTTTGGTTAGGTTATATTACGTTGTAGACGTATATAGTGTACCCAACGAGAATTAGGGGCCGACCCGAGTGGAATGTTGTAAAATACTACATTCGAGATGTTAGGTTGCCTTAGGTTAGGATATATAACGTTATAGACGCATACAATGTCCCCACCGAGATGTACGGGACGACACGAACTGGATTCTGTAAAACATTACCAGCGAGGGTCTAGATGGGTTAGGTTAGGTAATATTGCGATATAGACGTATATAATGTGTCCACCGAGAAGTAGGGGCCGACCCGCCTGGAATGTTGTAAAATACTACATTCGAGATGTTAGGTTGCCTTAGGTTAGGATATATAACGTTATAGACTTATATAATGTCCGCACCGTGACGTACGGGGCGACACGAACGGGATTCTGTGAAACATTACCAGCGAGGGGCTAGATGGGTTAGGTTAGGTTATATTACGTTATAGACGTATATAATGTTCCCACCGAGAAGTAGGGGCCGACCCGCCAGGTATTTTGGAAAATACTATATCCGTGATGTTAGGTTGCCTTTGGTTAGGATATATAACGTTATAGACTTATATAATGTCCGCACCGAGACGTACGGGACGACACGAACGGGTTTCTGTAAAACATTACCGCCGAGGGGCTAGATGGGTTAGGTTAGGTTATATTACGTTATAGACGTATATAATGTTCCCACCGAGAAGTAGGGGCCAACCCGCCAGGTATTTTGGAAAATACTACATCCGAGATGTTAGGTTGCCTTAGGTTAGGATATATAACGTTATAGACGCATACAATGTCCCCACCGAGACGTACGGGACGACACGAACTGGATTCTGTAAAACATTACCAGCGAGGGGCTAGATGGGTTAGGTTAGGTAAAATTGCGATATAGACGTATATAATGTGTCCACCGAGAAGTAGGGGCCGACCCGCCAGGAATGTTGTAAAATACTACGTTAGAGATGTTAGGTTGCCATAGGTTAGGATATATAACGTTATAGACGCATACAATGTCCCCACCAAGACGTACGGGACGACACGAACTGGATTCCGTAAAACATTACCAGCGAGGGTCTAGATGGGTTTGGTTAGGTTATATTACGTTGTAGACGTATATAGTGTACCCAACGAGAATTAGGGGCCGACCCGAGTGGAATGTTGTAAAATACTACATTCGAGATGTTAGGTTGCCTTAGGTTAGGATATATAACGTCATAGACGCATACAATGTCCCCACCGAGATGTACGGGACGACACGAACTGGATTCTGTAAAACATTACCAGCGAGGGTCTAGATGGGTTAGGTTAGGTAATATTGCGATATAGACGTATATAATGTGTCCACCGAGAAGTAGGGGCCGACCCGCCTGGAATGTTGTAAAATACTACATTCGAGATGTTAGGTTGCCTTAGGTTAGGATATATAACGTTATAGACTTATATAATGTCCGCACCGTGACGTACGGGGCGACACGAACGGGATTCTGTGAAACATTACCAGCGAGGGGCTAGATGGGTTAGGTTAGGTTATATTACGTTATAGACGTATATAATGTTCCCGCCGAGAAGTAGGGGCCGACCCGCCAGGTATTTTGGAAAATACTATATCCGTGATGTTAGGTTGCCTTTGGTTAGGATATATAACGTTATAGACTTATATAATGTCCGCACCGAGACATACGGGACGAAACGAACGGGTTTCTGTAAAACATTACCGCCGAGGGGCTAGATGGGTTAGGTTAGGTTATATTACGTTATAGACGTATATAATGTTCCCACCGAGAAGTAGGGGCCAACCCGCCAGGTATTTTGGAAAACACTACATCCGAGATGTTAGGTTGCCTTAGGTTAGGATATATAACGTTATAGACGCATACAATGTCCCCACCGAGACGTACGGGACGACACGAACTGGATTCTGTAAAACATTACCAGCGAGGGGCTAGATGGGTTAGGTTAGGTAAAATTGCGATATAGATGTATATAATGTGTCCACCGAGAAGTAGGGGCCGACCCGCCAGGAATGTTGTAAAATACTACGTTAGAGATGTTAGGTTGCCTTAGGTTAGGATATATAACGTTATAGACGCATACAATGTCCCCACCAAGACGTACGGGACGACACGAACTGGATTCCGTAAAACATTACAAGCGAGGGTCTAGATGGGTTTGGTTAGGTTATATTAAGTTGTAGACGTATATAGTGTACCCAACGAGAATTAGGGGCCGACCCGTGTGGAATGTTGTAAAATACTACATTCGAGATGTTAGGTTGCCTTTGGTTAGCATATATAACGTTATAGACGTATATAATGTCCGCACCGTGACGTACGGGGCGACACGAACGGGATTCTGTGAAACATTACCAGCGAGGGGCTAGATGGGTTAGGTTAGGTTATATTACGTTATAGACGTATATAATGTTCCCACCGAGAAGTAGGGGCCGACCCGCCAGGTATTTTGGAAAATACTATATCCGTGATGTTAGGTTGCCTTTGGTTAGGATATATAACGTTATAGACTTATATAATGTCCGCACCGAGACGTACGGGACGACACGAACGGGTTTCTGTAAAACATTACCGCCGAGGGTCTAGATGGGTTAGGTTAGGTTATATTACGTTATAGACGTATATAATGTTCCCACCGAGAAGTAGGGGCCAACCCGCCAGGTATTTTGGAAAATACTACATCCGAGATGTTAGGTTGCCTTAGGTTAGGATATATAACGTTATAGACGCATACAATGTCCCCACCGAGACGTACGGGACGACACGAACTGGATTCTGTAAAACATTACCAGCGAGGGGCTAGATGGGTTAGGTTAGGTAAAATTGCGATATAGACGTATATAATGTGTCCACCGAGAAGTAGGGGCCGACCCGCCAGGAATGTTGTAAAATACTACGTTAGAGATGTTAGGTTGCCTTAGGTTAGGATATATAACGTTATAGACTTATATAATGTCCGCACCGTGACGTACGGGGCGACACGAACGGGATTCTGTGAAACATTACCAGCGAGGGGCTAGATGGATTAGGTTAGGTTATATTACGTTATAGACATATATAATGTTCCCACCGAGAAGTAGGGGCCGACCCGCCAGGTATTTTGGAAAATACTATATCCGTGATGTTAGGTTGCCTTTGGTTAGGATATATAACGTTATAGACTTATATAATGTCCGCACCGAGACGTACGGGACGAAACGAACGGGTTTCTGTAAAACATTACCGCCGAGGGGCTAGATGGGTTAGGTTAGGTTATATTACGTTATAGACGTATATAATGTTCCCACCGAGAAGTAGGGGCCAACCCGCCAGGTATTTTGGAAAATACTACATCCGAGATGTTAGGTTGCCTTAGGTTAGGATATATAACGTTATAGACGCATACAATGTCCCCACCGAGACGTACGGGACGACACGAACTGGATTCTGTAAAACATTACCAGCGCGGGGCTAGATGGGTTAGGTTAGGTAAAATTGCGATATAGACGTATATAATGTGTCCACCGAGAAGTAGGGGCCGACCCGCCAGGAATGTTGTAAAATACTGCGTTAGAGATGTTAGGTTGCCTTAGGTTAGGATATATAACGTTATAGACGCATACAATGTCCCCACCAAGACGTACGGGACGACACGAACTGGATTCCGTAAAACATTACCAGCGAGGGTCTAGATGGGTTTGGTTAGGTTATATTACGTTGTAGACGTATATAGTGTACCCAACGAGAATTAGGGGCCGACCCGAGTGGAATGTTGTAAAATACTACATTCGAGATGTTAGGTTGCCTTAGGTTAGGATATATAACGTTATAGACGCATACAATGTCCCCACCGAGATGTACGGGACGACACGAACTGGATTCTGTAAAACATTACCAGCGAGGGTCTAGATGGGTTAGGTTAGGTAATATTGCGATATAGACGTATATAATGTGTCCACCGAGAAGTAGGTGCCGACCCGAGTGGAATGTTGTAAAATACTACATTCGAGATGTTAGGTTGCTTTTGGTTAGCATATATAACGTTATAGACGTATATAATGTCCGCACCGTGACGTACGGGGCGACACGAACGGGATTCTGTGAAACATTACCAGCGAGGGGCTAGATGGGTTAGGTTAGGTTATATTACGTTATAGACGTATATAATGTTCCCACCGAGAAGTAGGGGCCGACCCGCCAGGTATTTTGGAAAATACTATATCCGTGATGTTAGGTTGCCTTTGGTTAGGATATATAACGTTATAGACTTATATAATGTCCGCACCGAGACGTACGGGACGACACGAATGGGTTTCTGTAAAACATTACCGCCGAAGGGCTAGATGGGTTAGGTTAGGTTATATTACGTTATAGACGTATATAATGTTCCCACCGAGAAGTAGGGGCCGACCCGCCAGGTATTTTGGAAAATACTATATCCGTGATGTTAGGTTGCCTTTGGTTAGGATATATAACGTTATAGACTTATATAATGTCCGCACCGAGACGTACGGGACGACTCGAACGGGTTTCTGTAAAGCATTACCGCCGAGGGGCTAGATGGGTTAGGTTAGGTTATATTACGTTATGGACGTATATAATGTTCCCACCGAGAAGTAGGGGCGACCCGCCAGGAATGTTGTAAAATACAACATCCGAAATGTTAGGTTGCCTTAGGTTAGGATATATAACGTTCTAGACGCATATAATTTCCCCACCGAGAAGTACGGGCCGACACGACCGGGATTCTGTAAAACATTACCAGCGAGGTGCTAGATGTGTTAGGTTAGGTTATATTGCGATATAGACGTATATAATGTGTCCACCGAGAAGTAAGGGCCGACCCGTCTGGAATGTTGTAAAACACTACGTTAGAGATGTTAGGTTGCGTTAGGTTAGGATATATAACGTTATAGACGCATTCAATGTCCCCACCAAGACGTACGGGACGACACGTATTGGATTCTGTAAAACATTATCAGCGAGGGGCTAGATGGGTTTGGTTAGGTTATATTACGTTGTAGACGTATATAGTGTACCCAACGAGAATTAGGGGCCCACCCGCCAGGAATGTTGTAAAATACTACGTTAGAGATGTTAGGTTGCCTTAGGTTAGGATATATAACGTTATAGACGCATACAATGTCCCCACCAAGACGTACGGGACGACACGAACTGGATTCCGTAAAACATTACCAGCGAGGGTCTAGATGGGTTTGGTTAGGTTATATTACGTTGTAGACGTATATAGTGTACCCAACGAGAATTAGGGGCCGACCCGAGTGGAATGTTGTAAAATACTACATTCGAGATGTTAGGTTGCCTTAGGTTAGGATATATAACGTCATAGACGCATACAATGTCCCCACCGAGATGTACGGGACGACACGAACTGGATTCTGTAAAACATTACCAGCGAGGGTCTAGATGGGTTAGGTTAGGTAATATTGCGATATAGACGTATATAATGTGTCCACCGAGAAGTAGGGGCCGACCCGCCTGGAATGTTGTAAAATACTACATTCGAGATGTTAGGTTGCCTTAGGTTAGGATATATAACGTTATAGACTTATATAATGTCCGCACCGTGACGTACGGGGCGACACGAACGGGATTCTGTGAAACATTACCAGCGAGGGGCTAGATGGGTTAGGTTAGGTTATATTACGTTATAGACGTATATAATGTTCCCACCGAGAAGTAGGGGCCAACCCGCCAGGTATTTTGGAAAATACTACATCCGAGATGTTAGGTTGCCTTAGGTTAGGATATATAACGTTATAGACGCATACAATGTCCCCACCGAGACGTACGGGACGACACGAACTGGATTCTGTAAAACATTACCAGCGAGGGGCTAGACGGGTTAGGTTAGGTAAAATTGCGATATAGACGTATATAATGTGTCCACCGAGAAGTAGGGGCCGACCCGCCAGGAATGTTGTAAAATACTGCGTTAGAGATGTTAGGTTGCCTTAGGTTAGGATATATAACGTTATAGACGCATACAATGTCCCCACCAAGACGTACGGGACGGCACGAACTGGATTCCGTAAAACATTACCAGCGAGGGTCTAGATGGGTTTGGTTAGGTTATATTACGTTGTAGACGTATATAATGTGTCCACCGAGAAGTAGGGGCCGACCCGCCAGGAATGTTGTAAAATACTACGTTAGAGATGTTAGGTTGCCTTAGGTTAGGATATATAACGTTATAGACGCATACAATGTCCCCACCAAGACGTACGGGACGACACGAACTGGATTCCGTAAAACATTACAAGCGAGGGTCTAGATGGGTTTGGTTAGGTTATATTAAGTTGTAGACGTATATAGTGTACCCAACGAGAATTAGGGGCCGACCCGTGTGGAATGTTGTAAAATACTACATTCGAGATGTTAGGTTGCCTTTGGTTAGCATATATAACGTTATAGACGTATATAATGTCCGCACCGTGACGTACGGGGCGACACGAACGGGATTCTGTGAAACATTACCAGCGAGGGGCTAGATGGGTTAGGTTAGGTTATATTACGTTATAGACGTATATAATGTTCCCACCGAGAAGTAGGGGCCGACCCGCCAGGTATTTTGGAAAATACTATATCCGTGATGTTAGGTTGCCTTTGGTTAGGATATATAACGTTATAGACTTATATAATGTCCGCACCGAGACGTACGGGACGACACGTACGGGTTTCTGTAAAACATTACCGCCGAGGGGCTAGATGGGTTAGGTTAGGTTATATTACGTTATGGACGTATATAATGTTCCCACCGAGAAGTAGGGGCGACCCGCCAGGAATGTTGTAAAATACAAAATCCGACATGTTAGGTTGCCTTAGGTTAGGATATATAACGTTCTAGACGCATATAATTTCCCCACCGAGAAGTACGGGCCGACACGACCGGGATTCTGTAAAACATTACCAGCGAGGTGCTAGATGGGTTAGGTTAGGTTATATTGCGATATAGACGTATATAATGTGTCCACCGAGAAGTAAGGGCCGACCCGTCTGGAATGTTGTAAAACACTACGTTAGAGATGTTAGGTTGCGTTAGGTTAGGATATATAACGTTATAGACGCATTCAATGTCCCCACCAAGACGTACGGGACGACACGAATTGGATTCTGTAAAACATTATCAGCGAGGGGCTAGATGGGTTTGGTTAGGTTATATTACGTTGTAGACGTATATAGTGTACCCAACGAGAATTAGGGGCCGACCCGAGTGGAATGTTGTAAAATACTACATTCGAGATGTTAGGTTGCCTTAGGTTAGGATATATAACGTTATAGACGCATACAATGTCCCCACCGAGATGTACGGGACGACACGAACTGGATTCTGTAAAACATTACCAGCGAGGGTCTAGATGGGTTAGGTTAGGTAATATTGCGATATAGACGTATATAATGTGTCCACCGAGAAGTAGGGGCCGACCCGAGTGGAATGTTGTAAAATACCACATTCGAGATGTTAGGTTGCCTTCGGGTGGGATATACAATGTTATAGACGTATATAATGTCCCCACAGAGAAGTATGAACCAACCCGAACGGGATTCTGTAAAACATTACCGCCGAGGGGCTAGATGGGTTAGGTTAGGTTATATTACTTTATGGACGTATATAATGTTCCCACCGAGAAGTAGGGGCGACCCGCCAGGAATGTTGTAAAATACAACACCCGAGATGTTAGGTTGCCTTAGGTTAGGATATATAACGTTCTAGACGCATATAATTTCCCCACCGAGAAGTACGGGCCGACACGACCGGGATTCTGTAAAACATTACCAGCGAGGTGCTAGATGGGTTAGGTTAGGTTATATTGCGATATAGACGTATATAATGCGTCCACCGAGAAGTAAGGGCCGACCCGTCTGGAATGTTGTAAAACACTACGTTAGAGATGTTAGGTTGCGTTAGGTTAGGATATATAACGTTATAGACGCATTCAATGTCCCCACCAAGACGTACGGGACGACACGAACTGGATTCTGTAAAACATTATCAGCGAGGGGCTAGATGGGTTTGGTTAGGTTATATTACGTTGTAGGCGTATATAGTGTACCCAACGAGAATTAGGGGCCGACCCGCCAGGAATGTTGTAAAATACTACATTCGAGATGTTAGGTTGCCTTAGGTTAGGATATATAACGTCATAGACGCATACAATGTCCCCACCGGGATGTACGGGACGACACGAACTGGATTCTGTAAAACATTACCAGCGAGGGTCTAGATGGGTTAGGTTAGGTAATATTGCGATATAGACGTATATAATGTGTCCACCGAGAAGTAGGGGCCGACCCGCCTGGAATGTTGTAAAATACTACATTCGAGATGTTAGGTTGCCTTAGGTTAGGATATATAACGTTATAGACTTATATAATGTCCGCACCGTGACGTACGGGGCGACACGAACGGGATTCTGTGAAACATTACCAGCGAGGGGCTAGATGGGTTAGGTTAGGTTATATTACGTTATAGACGTATATAATGTTCCCACCGAGAAGTAGGGGCCGACCCGCAAGGTATTTTGGAAAATACTATATCCGTGATGTTAGGTTGCCTTTGGTTAGGATATATAACGTTATAGACTTATATAATGTCCGCACCGAGACGTACGGGACGAAACGAACGGGTTTCTGTAAAACATTACCGCCGAGGGGCTAGATGGGTTAGGTTAGGTTATATTACGTTATAGACGTATATAATGTTCCCACCGAGAAGTAGGGGCCAACCCGCCAGGTATTTTGGAAAATACTACATCCGAGATGTTAGGTTGCCTTAGGTTAGGATATATAACGTTATAGACGCATACAATGTCCCCACCGAGACGTACGGGACGACACGAACTGGATTCTGTAAAACATTACCAGCGAGGGGCTAGATGGGTTAGGTTAGGTAAAATTGCGATATAGACGTATATAATGTGTCCACCGAGAAGTAGGGGCCGACCCGCCAGGAATGTTGTAAAATACTGCGTTAGAGATGTTAGGTTGCCTTAGGTTAGGATATATAACGTTATAGACGCATGCAATGTCCCCACCAAGACGTACGGGACGACACGAACTGGATTCCGTAAAACATTACCAGCGAGGGTCTAGATGGGTTTGGTTAGGTTATATTACGTTGTAGACGTATATAGTGTACCCAACGAGAATTAGGGGCCGACCCGAGTGGAATGTTGTAAAATACTACATTCGAGATGTTAGGTTGCCTTAGGTTAGGATATATAACGTTATAGACGCAAACAATGTCCCCACCGAGACGTACGGGACGACACGAACTGGATTCTGTAAAACATTACCAGCGAGGGTCTAGATGGGTTAGGTTAGGTAATATTGCGATATAGACGTATATAATGTGTCCACCGTGAAGTAGGGGCCGACCCGCCTGGAATGTTGTAAAATACTACGTTAGAGATGTTAGGTTGCCTTAGGTTAGGATACATAACGTTATAGACGCATACAATGTCCCCACCAAGACGTACGGGACGACACGAACTGGATTCCGTAAAACATTACCAGCGAGGGTCTAGATGGGTTTGGTTAGGTTATATTACGTTGTAGACGTATATAGTGTACCCAACGAGAATTAGGGGCCGACCCGAGTGGAATGTTGTAAAATACTACATTCGAGATGTTAGGTTGCCTTAGGTTAGGATATATAACGTTCTAGACGCATATAATTTCCCCACCGAGAAGTACGGGCCGACACGACCGGGATTCTGTAAAACATTACCAGCGAGGTGCTAGATGGGTTATGTTAGGTTATATTGCGATATAGACGTATATAATGTGTCCACTGAGGAGTAAGGGCCGACCCGTCTGGAATGTTGTAAAACACTACGTTAGAGATGTTAGGTTGCGCTAGGTTAGGATATATAACGTTATAGACGCATTCAATGTCCCCACCAAGACGTACGGGACGACACGAACTGGATTCTGTAAAACATTATCAGCGAGGGGCTAGATGGGTTTGGTTAGGTTATATTACGTTGTAGACGTATATAGTGTACCCAACGAGAATTAGGGGCCGACCCGAGTGGAATGTTGTAAAATACTACGTTCGAGATGTTAGGTTGCCTTAGGTTATGATATATAACGTTATAGACGCATACAATGTCCCCACCGAGACGTACGGGAAGACACGAACTGGATTCTGTAAAACATTACCAGCGAGGGTCTAGATGGGTTAGGTTAGGTAATATTGCGATATAGATGTATATAATGTGTCCACCGAGAAGTAGGGGCCGACCCGCCTGGAATGTTGTAAAATACTACATTCGAGATGTTAGGTTGCCTTTGGTTAGCATATATAACGTTATAGACGTATATAATGTCCGCACCGTGACGTACGGGGCGACAAGAACGGGATTCTGTGAAACATTACCAGCGAGGGGCTAGATGGGTTAGGTTAGGTTATATTACGTTATAGACGTATATAATGTCCCCACAGAGAAGTATGAACCAACCCGAACGGGATTCTGTAAAACATTACCGCCGAGGGGCTAGATGGGTTAGGTTAGGTTATATTACGTTATGGACGTTTATAATGTTCCCACCGAGAAGTAGGGGCGACCCGCCAGGAATGTTGTAAAATACAACATCCGAGATGTTAGGTTGCCTTAGGTTAGGATATATAACGTTATAGACGCATACAATGTCCCCACCGAGACGTACGGGACGACACGAACTGGATTCTGTAAAACATTACCAGCGAGGGGCTAGATGGGTTAGGATAGGTAAAATTGCGATATAGACGTATATAATGTGTCCACCGTGAAGTAGGGGCCGACCCGCCTGGAATGTTGTAAAATACTACGTTAGAGATGTTAGGTTGCCTTAGGTTAGGATACATAACGTTATAGACGCATACAATGTCCCCACCAAGACGTACGGGACGACACGAACTGGATTCCGTAAAACATTACCAGCGAGGGTCTAGATGGGTTTGGTTAGGTTATATTACGTTGTAGACGTATATAGTGTACCCAACGAGAATTAGGGGCCGACCCGAGTGGAATGTTGTAAAATACTACATTCGAGATGTTAGGTTGCCTTAGGTTAGGATATATAACATTATAGACGCATACAATGTCCCCACCGAGACGAACGGTACGACACGAACTGGATTCTGTACAACATTACCAGCGAGGGGCTAGATGGGTTAGGATAGGTAAAATTGCGATATAGACGTATATAATGTGTCCACCGTGAAGTAGGGGCCGACCCGCCTGGAATGTTGTAAAATACTACGTTAGAGATGTTAGGTTGCCTTAGGTTAGGATACATAACGTTATAGACGCATACAATGTCCCCACCAAGACGTACGGGACGACACGAACTGGATTCCGTAAAACATTACCAGCGAGGGTCTAGATGGGTTTGGTTAGGTTATATTACGTTGTAGACGTATATAGTGTACCCAACGAGAATTAGGGGCCGACCCGAGTGGAATGTTGTAAAATACTACATTCGAGATGTTAGGTTGCCTTAGGTTAGGATATATAACGTTATAGACGCATACAATGTCCCCACCGAGACGTACGGGACGACACGAACTGGATTCTGTAAAACATTACCAGCGAGGGTCTAGATGGGTTAGGTTAGGTAATATTGCGATATAGACGTATATAATGTGTCCACCGAGAAGTAGGGGCCGACCCGCCTGGAATGTTATAAAATACTACATTCGAGATGTTAGGTTGCCTTAGGTTAGGATATATAACGTTATAGACTTATATAATGTCCGCACCGATACGTACGGGACGACACGAACGGGATTCTGTAAAACATTACCGCCGAGGGGCTAGATGGGTTAGGTTAGGTTATATTACGTTATAGACGTATATAATGTTCCCACCGAGAAGTAGGGGCCAACCCGCCAGGTATTTTGGAAAATACTACATCCGAGATGTTAGGTTGCCTTAGGTTAGGATGTATAACGTTATAGGCGCATACAATGTCCCCACCGAGACGTACGGGACGACACGAACTGGATTCTGTAAAACATTACCGCCGAGGGGCTAGATGGGTTAGGTTAGGTTATATTACGTTATAGACGTATATAATGTTCCCACCGAAAAGTAGGGGACGACACGAACTGGATTCTGTAAAACATTATCAGCGAGGGGCTAGATGAGTTTGGTTAGGTTATATTACGTTGTAGACGTATATAGTGTACCCAACCAGAATTAGGGGCCGACCCGAGTGGAATGTTGTAAAATACTACATCCGAGATGTTAGGTTGCCTTAGGTTAGGATGTATAACGTTATAGACGCATACAATGTCCCCACCGAGACGTACGGGACGACACGAACTGGATTCTGTAAAACATTACCGCCGAGGGGCTAGATGGATTAGGTTAGGTTATATTACGTTACGGACGTATATAATGTTCCCACCGAGAAGTAGGGGCGACCCGCCAGGAATGTTGAAAAATACAACATCCGAGATGTTAGGTTGCCTTAGGTTAGGATATATAACGTTCTAGACGCATATAATTTCCCTACCGAGAAGTACGGGCCGACACGACCGGGATCCTGTAAAACATTACCGCCGAGGGGCTAGATGGGTTAGGTTAGGTTATATTACGTTATAGACGTATATAATGTTCCCACCGAGAAGTAGGGGACGACACGAACTGGATTCTGTAAAACATTATCAGCGAGGGGCTAGATGGGTTTGGTTAGGTTATATTACGTTGTAGACGTATATAGTGTACCCAACGAGAATTAGGGGCCGACCCGAGTGGAAAATACTACATTCGAGATGTTAGGTTGCCTTAGGTTAGGATATATAACGTTATAGACGCATACAATGTCCCCACCGAGACGTACGGGACGACACGAACTGGATTCTGTAAAACATTACCAGCGAGGGTCTAGATGGGTTAGGTTAGGTAATATTGCGATATAGACGTATATAATGTGTCCACCGAGAAGTAGGGGCCGACCCGCCTGGAATGTTATAAAATACTACATTCGAGATGTTAGGTTGCCTTAGGTTAGGATATATAACGTTATAGACTTATATAATGTCCGCACCGAGACGTACGGGACGACACGAACGGGATTCTGTAAAACATTACCGCCGAGGGGCTAGATGGGTTAGGTTAGGTTATATTACGTTATAGACGTATATAATGTTCCCACCGAGAAGTAGGGGCCAACCCGCCAGGTATTTTGGAAAATACTACATCCGAGATGTTAGGTTGCCTTAGGTTAGGATGTATAACGTTATAGGCGCATACAATGTCCCCACCGAGACGTACGGGACGACACGAACTGGATTCTGTAAAACATTACCGCCGAGGGGCTAGATGGGTTAGGTTAGGTTATATTACGTTATAGACGTATATAATGTTCCCACCGAAAAGTAGGGGACGACACGAACTGGATTCTGTAAAACATTATCAGCGAGGGGCTAGATGAGTTTGGTTAGGTTATATTACGTTGTAGACGTATATAGTGTACCCAACCAGAATTAGGGGCCGACCCGAGTGGAATGTTGTAAAATACTACATCCGAGATGTTAGGTTGCCTTAGGTTAGGATGTATAACGTTATAGACGCATACAATGTCCCCACCGAGACGTACGGGACGACACGAACTGGATTCTGTAAAACATTACCGCCGAGGGGCTAGATGGATTAGGTTAGGTTATATTACGTTACGGACGTATATAATGTTCCCACCGAGAAGTAGGGGCGACCCGCCAGGAATGTTGAAAAATACAACATCCGAGATGTTAGGTTGCCTTAGGTTAGGATATATAACGTTCTAGACGCATATAATTTCCCTACCGAGAAGTACGGGCCGACACGACCGGGATCCTGTAAAACATTACCGCCGAGGGGCTAGATGGGTTAGGTTAGGTTATATTACGTTATAGACGTATATAATGTTCCCACCGAGAAGTAGGGGACGACACGAACTGGATTCTGTAAAACATTATCAGCGAGGGGCTAGATGGGTTTGGTTAGGTTATATTACGTTGTAGACGTATATAGTGTACCCAACGAGAATTAGGGGCCGACCCGAGTGGAAAATACTACATTCGAGATGTTAGGTTGCCTTAGGTTAGGATATATAACGTTATAGACGCATACAATGTCCCCACCGAGACGTACGGGACGACACGAACTGGATTCTGTAAAACATTACCAGCGAGGGTCTAGATGGGTTAGGTTAGGTAATATTGCGATATAGACGTATATAATGTTCCCACCGAGAAGTAGGGGCCGACCCGCCAGGTATTTTGGAAAATACTATATCCGTGATGTTAGGTTGCCTTTGGTTAGGATATATAACGTTATAGACTTATATAATGTCCGCACCGAGACGTATGGGACGACACGAACGGGTTTCTGTAAAACATTACCGCCGAGGGGCTAGATGGCTTAGGTTAGGTTATATTACGTTATAGACGTATATAATGTTCCCACCGAGAAGTAGGGGCCGAACCGCCAGGTATTTTGGAAAATACTATATCCGTGATGTTAGGTTGCCTTTGGTTAGCATATATAACGTTATAGACGTATATAATGTCCGCACCGTGACGTACGGGGCGACACGAACGGGATTCTGTGAAACATTACCAGCGAGGGTATAGATTGGTTAGGTTAGGTTATATTGCGATATAGACTTATATAATGTCCCTACCGAGAAGTGGGGCCGACCCGTCAGGAATGTTGTGAAATACCACATTCGAGATGTTAGGTTGCCTTCGGGTGGGATATACAATGTTATAGAGGTATATAATGTCCCCACAGAGAAGTATGAACCAACCCGAACGGGATTCTGTAAAACATTACCGCCGAGGGGCTAGATGGGTTAGGTTAGGTTATATTACGTTATGGACGTATATAATGTTCCCACCGAGAAGTAGGGGCGACCCGCCAGGAATGTTGTAAAATACAACATCCGAGATGTTAGGTTGCCTTAGGTTAGGATATATAACGTTCTAGACGCATATAATTTCCCCACCGAGAAGTACGGGCCGACACGACCGGGATTCTGTAAAACATTACCAGCGAGGTGCTAGATGGGTTATGTTAGGTTATATTGCGATATAGACGTATATAATGTGTCCACTGAGGAGTAAGGGCCGACCCGTCTGGAATGTTGTAAAACACTACGTTAGAGATGTTAGGTTGCGCTAGGTTAGGATATATAACGTTATAGACGCATTCAATGTCCCCACCAAGACGTACGGGACGACACGAACTGGATTCTGTAAAACATTATCAGCGAGGGGCTAGATGGGTTTGGTTAGGTTATATTACGTTGTAGACGTATATAGTGTACCCAACGAGAATTAGGGGCCGACCCGAGTGGAAAATACTACATTCGAGATGTTAGGTTGCCTTAGGTTAGGATATATAACGTTATAGACGCATACAATGTCCCCACCGAGACGTACGGGACGACACGAACTGGATTCTGTAAAACATTACCAGCGAGGGTCTAGATGGGTTAGGTTAGGTAATATTGCGATATAGACGTATATAATGTGTCCACCGAGAAGTAGGGGCCGACCCGCCTGGAATGTTGTAAAATACTACATTCGAGATGTTAGGTTGCCTTTGGTTAGCATATATAACGTTATAGACGTATATAATGTCCGCACCGTGACGTACGGGGCGACAAGAACGGGATTCTGTGAAACATTACCAGCGAGGGGCTAGATGGGTTAGGTTAGGTTATATTACGTTATAGACGTATATAATGTCCCCACAGAGAAGTATGAACCAACCCGAACGGGATTCTGTAAAACATTACCGCCGAGGGGCTAGATGGGTTAGGTTAGGTTATATTACGTTATGGACGTATATAATGTTCCCACCGAGAAGTAGGGGCGACCCGCCAGGAATGTTGTAAAATACAACATCCGAGATGTTAGGTTGCCTTAGGTTAGGATATATAACGTTATAGACGCATACAATGTCCCCACCGAGACGTACGGGACGACACGAACTGGATTCTGTAAAACATTACCAGCGAGGGGCTAGATGGGTTAGGATAGGTAAAATTGCGATATAGACGTATATAATGTGTCCACCGTGAAGTAGGGGCCGACCCGCCTGGAATGTTGTAAAATACTACGTTAGAGATGTTAGGTTGCCTTAGGTTAGGATACATAACGTTATAGACGCATACAATGTCCCCACCAAGACGTACGGGACGACACGAACTGGATTCCGTAAAACATTACCAGCGAGGGTCTAGATGGGTTTGGTTAGGTTATATTACGTTGTAGACGTATATAGTGTACCCAACGAGAATTAGGGGCCGACCCGAGTGGAATGTTGTAAAATACTACATTCGAGATGTTAGGTTGCCTTAGGTTAGGATATATAACATTATAGACGCATACAATGTCCCCACCGAGACGAACGGTACGACACGAACTGGATTCTGTACAACATTACCAGCGAGGGGCTAGATGGGTTAGGATAGGTAAAATTGCGATATAGACGTATATAATGTGTCCACCGTGAAGTAGGGGCCGACCCGCCTGGAATGTTGTAAAATACTACGTTAGAGATGTTAGGTTGCCTTAGGTTAGGATACATAACGTTATAGACGCATACAATGTCCCCACCAAGACGTACGGGACGACACGAACTGGATTCCGTAAAACATTACCAGCGAGGGTCTAGATGGGTTTGGTTAGGTTATATTACGTTGTAGACGTATATAGTGTACCCAACGAGAATTAGGGGCCGACCCGAGTGGAATGTTGTAAAATACTACATTCGAGATGTTAGGTTGCCTTAGGTTAGGATATATAACGTTATAGACGCATACAATGTCCCCACCGAGACGAACGGTACGACACGAACTGGATTCTGTAAAACATTACCAGCGAGGGGCTAGATGGGTTAGGTTAGGTAAAATTGCGATATAGACGTATATAATGTGTCCACCGAGAAGTAGGGGCCGACCCGCCTGGAATGTTGTAAAATACTACGTTAGAGATGTTAGGTTGCCTTAGGTTAGGATATATAACGTTATAGACGCATACAATGTCCCCACCAAGACGTACGGGACGACACGAACTGGATTCTGTAAAAAATTACCAGCGAGGGTCTAGATGCGTTTGGTTAGGTTATATTACGTTGTAGACGTATATAATGTTCCCACCGAGAAGTAGGGGCCGACCCGCCAGGTATTTTGGAAAATACTATATCCGTGATGTTAGGTTGCCTTTGGTTAGGATATATAACGTTATAGACTTATATAATGTCCGCACCGAGACGTACGGGACGACACGAACGGGTTTCTGTAAAACATTACCGCCGAGGGGCTAGATGGGTTAGGTTAGGTTATATTACGTTATGGACGTATATAATGTTCCCACCGAGAAGTAGGGGCGACCCGCCAGGAATGTTGTAAAATACAACATCCGAGATGTTAGGTTGCCTTAGGTTAGGACATATAACGTTCTAGACGCATATAATTTCCCCACCGAGAAGTACGGGCCGACACGACCGGGATTCTGTAAAACATTACCAGCGAGGGGCTAGATGGGTTTGGTTAGGTTATATAACGTTGTAGACGTATATAGTGTACCCAACGAGAATTAGGGGCCGACCCGCCAGGAATGTTGTAAAATACAACATCCGAGATGTTAGGTTGCCTTAGGTTAGGATATATAACGTTATAGACGCATACAATGTCCCCACCAAGACGTACGGGACGACACGAACTGGATTCCGTAAAACATTACCAGCGAGGGTCTAGATGGGTTTGGTTAGGTTATATTACGTTGTAGACGTATATAGTGTACCCAACGAGAATTAGGGGCCGACCCGAGTGGAATGTTGTAAAATACTACATTCGAGATGTTAGGTTGCCTTAGGTTAGGATATATAACGTCATAGACGCATACAATGTCCCCACCGAGATGTACGGGACGACACGAACTGGATTCTGTAAAACATTACCAGCGAGGGTCTAGATGGGTTAGGTTAGGTAATATTGCGATATAGACGTATATAATGTGTTCACCGAGAAGTAGGGGCCGACCCGCCTGGAATGATGTAAAATACTACATTCGAGATGTTAGGTTGCCTTAGGTTAGGATATATAACGTTATAGACTTATATAATGTCCGCACCGTGACGTACGGGGCGACACGAACGGGATTCTGTGAAACATTACCAGCGAGGGGCTAGATGGGTTAGGTTAGGTTATATTACGTTATAGACGTATATAATGTTCCCACCGAGAAGTAGGGGCCGACCCGCAAGGTATTTTGGAAAATACTATATCCGTGATGTTAGGTTGCCTTTGGTTAGGATATATAACGTTATAGACTTATATAATGTCCGCACCGAGACGTACGGGACGAAACGAACGGGTTTCTGTAAAACATTACCGCCGAGGGGCTAGATGGGTTAGGTTAGGTTATATTACGTTATAGACGTATATAATGTTCCCACCGAGAAGTAGGAGCCAACCCGCCAGGTATTTTGGAAAATACTACATCCGAGATGTTAGGTTGCCTTAGGTTAGGATATATAACGTTATAGACGCATACAATGTCCCCACCGAGACGTACGGGACGACACGAACTGGATTCTGTAAAACATTACCAGCGAGGGGCTAGATGGGTTAGGTTAGGTAAAATTGCGATATAGACGTATATAATGTGTCCACCGAGAAGTAGGGGCCGACCCGCCAGGAATGTTGTAAAATACTACGTTAGAGATGTTAGGTTGCCTTAGGTTAGGGTATATAACGTTATAGACGCATACAATGTCCCCACCAAGACGTACGGGACGACACGAACTGGATTCCGTAAAACATTACCAGCGAGGGTCTAGATGGGTTTGGTTAGGTTATATTACGTTGTAGACGTATATAGTGTACCCAACGAGAATTAGGGGCCGACCCGAGTGGAATGTTGTAAAATACTACATTCGAGATGTTAGGTTGCCTTAGGTTAGGATATATAACGTCATAGACGCATACAATGTCCCCACCGAGATGTACGGGGCGACACGAACGGGATTCTGTGAAACATTACCAGCGAGGGGCTAGATGGGTTAGGTTAGGTTATATTACGTTATAGACGTATATAATGTTCCCACCGAGAAGTAGGGGCCGACCCGCCAGGTATTTTGGAAAATACTATATCCGTGATGTTAGGTTGCCTTTGGTTAGGATATATAACGTTATAGACTTATATAATGTCCGCACCGAGACGTACGGGACGAAACGAACGGGTTTCTGTAAAACATTACCGCCGAGGGGCTAGATGGGTTAGGTTAGGTTATATTACGTTATAGACGTATATAATGTTCCCACCGAGAAGTAGGGGCCAACCCGCCAGGTATTTTGGAAAATACTACATCCGAGATGTTAGGTTGCCTTAGGTTAGGATATATAACGTTATAGACGCATACAATGTCCCCACCGAGACGTACGGGACGACACGAACTGGATTCTGTAAAACATTACCAGCGAGGGGCTAGATGGGTTAGGTTAGGTTATATTACGTTATAGACGTATATAATGTTCCCACCGAGAAGTAGGGGCCGACCCGCCAGGTATTTTGGAAAATACTATATCCGTGATGTTAGGTTGCCTTTGGTTAGGATATATAACGTTATAGACTTATATAATGTCCGCACCGAGACGTACGGGACGAAACGAACGGGTTTCTGTAAAACATTACCGCCGAGGGGCTAGATGGGTTAGGTTAGGTTATATTACGTTATAGACGTATATAATGTTCCCACCGAGAAGTAGGGGCGATCCGCCAGGAATGTTGTAAAATACAACATCCGAGATGTTAGGTTGCCTTAGGTTAGGATATATAACGTTCTAGACGCATATAATTTCCCCACCGAGAAGTACGGGTCGACACGACCGGGATTCTGTAAAACATTACCAGCGAGGTGCTAGATGGGTTATGTTAGGTTATATTGCGATATAGACGTATATAATGTGTCCACTGAGGAGTAAGGGCCGACCCGTCTGGAATGTTGTAAAACACTACGTTAGAGTTGTTAGGTTGCGCTAGGTTAGGATATATAACGTTATAGACGCATTCAATGTCCCCACCAAGACGTACGGGACGACACGAACTGGATTCTGTAAAACATTATCAGCGAGGGGCTAGATGGGTTTGGTTAGGTTATATTACGTTGTAGACGTATATAGTGTACCCAACGAGAATTAGGGTCCGACCCGAGTGGAATGTTGTAAAATACTACGTTCGAGATGTTAGGTTGCCTTAGGTTAGGATATATAACGTTATAGACGCATACAATGTCCCCACCGAGACGTACGGGACGACACGAACTGGATTCTGTAAAACATTACCAGCGCGGGTCTAGATGGGTTAGGTTAGGTAATATTGCGATATAGACGTATATAATGTGTCCACCGAGAAGTAGGGGCCGACCCGCCTGGAATGTTGTAAAATACTACATTCGAGATGTTAGGTTGCCTTAGGTTAGGATATATAACGTTATAGACTTATATAATGTCCGCACCGTGACGTACGGGGCGACACGAACGGGATTCTGTGAAACATTACCAGCGAGGGGCTAGATGGGTTAGGTTAGGTTATATTACGTTATAGACGTATATAATGTTCCCACCGAGAAGTAGGGGCCAACCCGCCAGGTATTTTGGAAAATACTACATCCGAGATGTTAGGTTGCGTTTGGTTAGGATATATAACGTTATAGACTTATATAATGTCCGCACCGAGACGTACGGGACGACACGAACGGGTTTCTGTAAAACATTACCGCCGAGGGTCTAGATGGGTTAGGTTAGGTTATATTACGTTATAGACGTATATAATGTTCCCACCGTGAAGTAGGGGACAACCCGCCAGGTATTTTGGAAAATACTACATCCGAGATGTTAGGTTGCCTTAGGTTAGGATATATAACGTTATAGACGCATACAATGTCCCCACCAAGACGTACGGGACGGCACGAACTGGATTCTGTAAAACATTACCAGCGAGGGTCTAGATGGGTTTGGTTAGGTTATATTACGTTATAGACGTATATAGTGTACCCAACAAGAATTAGGGGCCGACACGACCGGGATTCTGGAAAACATTACCGCCGAGGGGCTAGATGGGTTAGGTTAGGTTATATTACGTTATAGACGCATACAATGTCCCCACCGAGACGTACGGGACGACACGAACTGGATTCTGTAAAACATTACCAGCGAGGGGCTAGATGGGTTAGGTTAGGTTATATTACGTTATAGACGTATATAATGTTCCCACCGAGAAGTAGGGGCCGACCCGCCAGGTATTTTGGAAAATACTATATCCGTGATGTTAGGTTGCCTTTGGTTAGGATATATAACGTTATAGACTTATATAATGTCCGCACCGAGACGTACGGGACGAAACGAACGGGTTTCTGTAAAACATTACCGCCGAGGGGCTAGATGGGTTAGGTTAGGTTATATTACGTTATAGACGTATATAATGTTCCCACCGAGAAGTAGGGGCGATCCGCCAGGAATGTTGTAAAATACAACATCCGAGATGTTAGGTTGCCTTAGGTTAGGATATATAACGTTCTAGACGCATATAATTTCCCCACTGAGAAGTACGGGTCGACACGACCGGGATTCTGTAAAACATTACCAGCGAGGTGCTAGATGGGTTATGTTAGGTTATATTGCGATATAGACGTATATAATGTGTCCACTGAGGAGTAAGGGCCGACCCGTCTGGAATGTTGTAAAACACTACGTTAGAGTTGTTAGGTTGCGCTAGGTTAGGATATATAACGTTATAGACGCATTCAATGTCCCCACCAAGACGTACGGGACGACACGAACTGGATTCTGTAAAACATTATCAGCGAGGGGCTAGATGGGTTTGGTTAGGTTATATTACGTTGTAGACGTATATAGTGTACCCAACGAGAATTAGGGTCCGACCCGAGTGGAATGTTGTAAAATACTACGTTCGAGATGTTAGGTTGCCTTAGGTTAGGATATATAACGTTATAGACGCATACAATGTCCCCACCGAGACGTACGGGACGACACGAACTGGATTCTGTAAAACATTACCAGCGCGGGTCTAGATGGGTTAGGTTAGGTAATATTGCGATATAGACGTATATAATGTGTCCACCGAGAAGTAGGGGCCGACCCGCCTGGAATGTTGTAAAATACTACATTCGAGATGTTAGGTTGCCTTAGGTTAGGATATATAACGTTATAGACTTATATAATGTCCGCACCGTGACGTACGGGGCGACACGAACGGGATTCTGTGAAACATTACCAGCGAGGGGCTAGATGGGTTAGGTTAGGTTATATTACGTTATAGACGTATATAATGTTCCCACCGAGAAGTAGGGGCCAACCCGCCAGGTATTTTGGAAAATACTACATCCGAGATGTTAGGTTGCGTTTGGTTAGGATATATAACGTTATAGACTTATATAATGTCCGCACCAAGACGTACGGGACGACACGAACGGGTTTCTGTAAAACATTACCGCCGAGGGTCTAGATGGGTTAGGTTAGGTTATATTACGTTATAGACGTATATAATGTTCCCACCGAGAAGTAGGGGACAACCCGCCAGGTATTTTGGAAAATACTACATCCGAGATGTTAGGTTGCCTTAGGTTAGGATATATAACGTTATAGACGCATACAATGTCCCCACCAAGACGTACGGGACGGCACGAACTGGATTCTGTAAAACATTACCAGCGAGGGTCTAGATGGGTTTGGTTAGGTTATATTACGTTATAGACGTATATAGTGTACCCAACAAGAATTAGGGGCCGACACGACCGGGATTCTGGAAAACATTACCGCCGAGGGGCTAGATGGGTTAGGTTAGGTTATATTACGTTATAGACGCATACAATGTCCCCACCGAGACGTACGGGACGACACGAACTGGATTCTGTAAAACATTACCAGCGAGGGTCTAGATGGGTTAGGTTAGGTAATATTGCGATATAGACGTATATAATGTGTCCACCGAGAAGTAGGGGCGGAACCGCCTGGAATGTTGTAAAATACTACATTCGAGATGTTAGGTTGCCTTTGGTTAGCATATATAACGTTATAGACGTATATAATGTCCGCACCGTGACGTACGGGGCGACAAGAACGGGATTCTGTGAAACATTACCAGCGAGGGGCTAGATGGGTTAGGTTAGGTTATATTACGTTATATACGTATATAATGTTCCCACCGAGAAGTAGGGGCCGACCCGCCAGGTATTTTGGAAAATACTATATCCGTGATGTTAGGTTGCCTTTGGTTAGCATATATAACGTTATAGACGTATATAATGTCCGCACCGTGACGTGCGGGGCGACACGAACGGGATTCTGTGAAACATTACCAGCGAGGGGCTAGATGGGTTAGGATAGGTAAAATTGCGATATAGACGTATATAATGTGTCCACCGTGAAGTAGGGGCCGACCCGCCTGGAATGTTGTAAAATACTACGTTAGAGATGTTAGGTTGCCTTAGGTTAGGATACATAACGTTATAGACGCATACAATGTCCCCGCCAAGACGTACGGGACGACACGAACTGGATTCCGTAAAACATTACCAGCGAGGGTCTAGATGGGTTTGGTTAGGTTATATTACGTTGTAGACGTATATAGTGTACCCAACGAGAATTAGGGGCCGACCCGAGTGGAGTGTTGTAAAATACTACATTCGAGATGTTAGGTTGCCTTAGGTTAGGATATATAACGTTATAGACTTATATAATGTCCGCACCGTGACGTACGGGGCGACACGAACGGGATTCTGTGAAACATTACCAGCGAGGGGCTAGATGGGTTAGGTTAGGTTATATTACGTTATAGACGTATATAATGTTCCCACCGAGAAGTAGGGGCCGACCCGCCAGGTATTTTGGAAAATACTATATCCGTGATGTTAGGTTGCCTTTGGTTAGGATATATAACGTTATAGACTTATATAATGTCCGCACCGAGACGTACGGGACGAAACGAACGGGTTTCTGTAAAACATTACCGCCGAGGGGCTAGATGGGTTAGGTTAGGTTATATTACGTTATAGACGTATATAATGTTCCCACCGAGAAGTAGGGGCCAACCCGCCAGGTATTTTGGAAAATACTACATCCGAGATGTTAGGTTGCCTTAGGTTAGGATATATAACGTTATAGACGCATACAATGTCCCCACCGAGACGTACGGGACGACACGAACTGGATTCTGTAAAACATTACCAGCGAGGGGCTAGATGGGTTAGGTTAGGTTATATTACGTTATAGACGTATATAATGTTCCCACCGAGAAGTAGGGGCCGACCCGCCAGGTATTTTGGAAAATACTATATCCGTGATGTTAGGTTGCCTTTGGTTAGGATATATAACGTTATAGACTTATATAATGTCCGCAACGAGACGTACGGGACGAAACGAACGGGTTTCTGTAAAACATTACCGCCGAGGGGCTAGATGGGTTAGGTTAGGTTATATTACGTTATAGACGTATATAATGTTCCCACCGAGAAGTAGGGGCGATCCGCCAGGAATGTTGTAAAATACAACATCCGAGATGTTAGGTTGCCTTAGGTTAGGATATATAACGTTCTAGACGCATATAATTTCCCCACCGAGAAGTACGGGTCGACACGACCGGGATTCTGTAAAACATTACCAGCGAGGTGCTAGATGGGTTATGTTAGGTTATATTGCGATATAGACGTATATAATGTGTCCACTGAGGAGTAAGGGCCGACCCGTCTGGAATGTTGTAAAACACTACGTTAGAGTTGTTAGGTTGCGCTAGGTTAGGATATATAACGTTATAGACGCATTCAATGTCCCCACCAAGACGTACGGGACGACACGAACTGGATTCTGTAAAACATTATCAGCGAGGGGCTAGATGGGTTTGGTTAGGTTATATTACGTTGTAGACGTATATAGTGTACCCAACGAGAATTAGGGTCCGACCCGAGTGGAATGTTGTAAAATACTACGTTCGAGATGTTAGGTTGCCTTAGGTTAGGATATATAACGTTATAGACGCATACAATGTCCCCACCGAGACGTACGGGACGACACGAACTGGATTCTGTAAAACATTACCAGCGCGGGTCTAGATGGGTTAGGTTAGGTAATATTGCGATATAGACGTATATAATGTGTCCACCGAGAAGTAGGGGCCGACCCGCCTGGAATGTTGTAAAATACTACATTCGAGATGTTAGGTTGCCTTAGGTTAGGATATATAACGTTATAGACTTATATAATGTCCGCACCGTGACGTACGGGGCGACACGAACGGGATTCTGTGAAACATTACCAGCGAGGGGCTAGATGGGTTAGGTTAGGTTATATTACGTTATAGACGTATATAATGTTCCCACCGAGAAGTAGGGGCCAACCCGCCAGGTATTTTGGAAAATACTACATCCGAGATGTTAGGTTGCGTTTGGTTAGGATATATAACGTTATAGACTTATATAATGTCCGCACCGAGACGTACGGGACGACACGAACGGGTTTCTGTAAAACATTACCGCCGAGGGTCTAGATGGGTTAGGTTAGGTTATATTACGTTATAGACGTATATAATGTTCCCACCGTGAAGTAGGGGACAACCCGCCAGGTATTTTGGAAAATACTACATCCGAGATGTTAGGTTGCCTTAGGTTAGGATATATAACGTTATAGACGCATACAATGTCCCCACCAAGACGTACGGGACGGCACGAACTGGATTCTGTAAAACATTACCAGCGAGGGTCTAGATGGGTTTGGTTAGGTTATATTACGTTATAGACGTATATAGTGTACCCAACAAGAATTAGGGGCCGACACGACCGGGATTCTGGAAAACATTACCGCCGAGGGGCTAGATGGGTTAGGTTAGGTTATATTACGTTATAGACGCATACAATGTCCCCACCGAGACGTACGGGACGACACGAACTGGATTCTGTAAAACATTACCAGCGAGGGTCTAGATGGGTTAGGTTAGGTAATATTGCGATATAGACGTATATAATGTGTCCACCGAGAAGTAGGGGCGGAACCGCCTGGAATGTTGTAAAATACTACATTCGAGATGTTAGGTTGCCTTTGGTTAGCATATATAACGTTATAGACGTATATAATGTCCGCACCGTGACGTACGGGGCGACAAGAACGGGATTCTGTGAAACATTACCAGCGAGGGGCTAGATGGGTTAGGTTAGGTTATATTACGTTATAGACGTATATAATGTTCCCACCGAGAAGTAGGGGCCGACCCGCCAGGTATTTTGGAAAATACTATATCCGTGATGTTAGGTTGCCTTTGGTTAGGATATATAACGTTATGGACTTATATAATGTCCGCACCGAGACGTACGGGACGAAACGAACGGGTTTCTGTAAAACATTACCGCCGAGGGGCTAGATGGGTTAGGTTAGGTTATATTACGTTATAGACGTATATAATGTTCCCACCGAGAAGTAGGGGCGATCCGCCAGGAATGTTGTAAAATACAACATCCGAGATGTTAGGTTGCCTTAGGTTAGGATATATAACGTTCTAGACGCATATAATTTCCCCACTGAGAAGTACGGGTCGACACGACCGGGATTCTGTAAAACATTACCAGCGAGGTGCTAGATGGGTTATGTTAGGTTATATTGCGATATAGACGTATATAATGTGTCCACTGAGGAGTAAGGGCCGACCCGTCTGGAATGTTGTAAAACACTACGTTAGAGTTGTTAGGTTGCGCTAGGTTAGGATATATAACGTTATAGACGCATTCAATGTCCCCACCAAGACGTACGGGACGACACGAACTGGATTCTGTAAAACATTATCAGCGAGGGGCTAGATGGGTTTGGTTAGGTTATATTACGTTGTAGACGTATATAGTGTACCCAACGAGAATTAGGGTCCGACCCGAGTGGAATGTTGTAAAATACTACGTTCGAGATGTTAGGTTGCCTTAGGTTAGGATATATAACGTTATAGACGCATACAATGTCCCCACCGAGACGTACGGGACGACACGAACTGGATTCTGTAAAACATTACCAGCGCGGGTCTAGATGGGTTAGGTTAGGTAATATTGCGATATAGACGTATATAATGTGTCCACCGAGAAGTAGGGGCCGACCCGCCTGGAATGTTGTAAAATACTACATTCGAGATGTTAGGTTGCCTTAGGTTAGGATATATAACGTTATAGACTTATATAATGTCCGCACCGTGACGTACGGGGCGACACGAACGGGATTCTGTGAAACATTACCAGCGAGGGGCTAGATGGGTTAGGTTAGGTTATATTACGTTATAGACGTATATAATGTTCCCACCGAGAAGTAGGGGCCAACCCGCCAGGTATTTTGGAAAATACTACATCCGAGATGTTAGGTTGCGTTTGGTTAGGATATATAACGTTATAGACTTATATAATGTCCGCACCGAGACGTACGGGACGACACGAACGGGTTTCTGTAAAACATTACCGCCGAGGGTCTAGATGGGTTAGGTTAGGTTATATTACGTTATAGACGTATATAATGTTCCCACCGAGAAGTAGGGGACAACCCGCCAGGTATTTTGGAAAATACTACATCCGAGATGTTAGGTTGCCTTAGGTTAGGATATATAACGTTATAGACGCATACAATGTCCCCACCAAGACGTACGGGACGGCACGAACTGGATTCTGTAAAACATTACCAGCGAGGGTCTAGATGGGTTTGGTTAGGTTATATTACGTTATAGACGTATATAGTGTACCCAACAAGAATTAGGGGCCGACACGACCGGGATTCTGGAAAACATTACCGCCGAGGGGCTAGATGGGTTAGGTTAGGTTATATTACGTTATAGACGCATACAATGTCCCCACCGAGACGTACGGGACGACACGAACTGGATTCTGTAAAACATTACCAGCGAGGGTCTAGATGGGTTAGGTTAGGTAATATTGCGATATAGACGTATATAATGTGTCCACCGAGAAGTAGGGGCGGAACCGCCTGGAATGTTGTAAAATACTACATTCGAGATGTTAGGTTGCCTTTGGTTAGCATATATAACGTTATAGACGTATATAATGTCCGCACCGTGACGTACGGGGCGACAAGAACGGGATTCTGTGAAACATTACCAGCGAGGGGCTAGATGGGTTAGGTTAGGTTATATTACGTTATATACGTATATAATGTTCCCACCGAGAAGTAGGGGCCGACCCGCCAGGTATTTTGGAAAATACTATATCCGTGATGTTAGGTTGCCTTTGGTTAGCATATATAACGTTATAGACGTATATAATGTCCGCACCGTGACGTGCGGGGCGACACGAACGGGATTCTGTGAAACATTACCAGCGAGGGGCTAGATGGGTTAGGATAGGTAAAATTGCGATATAGACGTATATAATGTGTCCACCGTGAAGTAGGGGCCGACCCGCCTGGAATGTTGTAAAATACTACGTTAGAGATGTTAGGTTGCCTTAGGTTAGGATACATAACGTTATAGACGCATACAATGTCCCCGCCAAGACGTACGGGACGACACGAACTGGATTCCGTAAAACATTACCAGCGAGGGTCTAGATGGGTTTGGTTAGGTTATATTACGTTGTAGACGTATATAGTGTACCCAACGAGAATTAGGGGCCGACCCGAGTGGAGTGTTGTAAAATACTACATTCGAGATGTTAGGTTGCCTTAGGTTAGGATATATAACGTTATAGACTTATATAATGTCCGCACCGTGACGTACGGGGCGACACGAACGGGATTCTGTGAAACATTACCAGCGAGGGGCTAGATGGGTTAGGTTAGGTTATATTACGTTATAGACGTATATAATGTTCCCACCGAGAAGTAGGGGCCGACCCGCAAGGTATTTTGGAAAATACTATATCCGTGATGTTAGGTTGCCTTTGGTTAGGATATATAACGTTATAGACTTATATAATGTCCGCACCGAGACGTGCGGGACGAAACGAACGGGTTTCTGTAAAACATTACCGCCGAGGGGCTAGATGGGTTAGGTTAGGTTATATTACGTTATAGACGTATATAATGTTCCCACCGAGAAGTAGGAGCCAACCCGCCAGGTATTTTGGAAAATACTACATCCGAGATGTTAGGTTGCCTTAGGTTAGGATATATAACGTTATAGACGCATACAATGTCCCCACCGAGACGTACGGGACGACACGAACTGGATTCTGTAAAACATTACCAGCGAGGGGCTAGATGGGTTAGGTTAGGTAAAATTGCGATATAGACGTATATAATGTGTCCACTGAGGAGTAAGGGCCGACCCGTCTGGAATGTTGTAAAACACTACGTTAGAGTTGTTAGGTTGCGCTAGGTTAGGATATATAACGTTATAGACGCATTCAATGTCCCCACCAAGACGTACGGGACGACACGAACTGGATTCTGTAAAACATTATCAGCGAGGGGCTAGATGGGTTTGGTTAGGTTATATTACGTTGTAGACGTATATAGTGTACCCAACGAGAATTAGGGTCCGACCCGAGTGGAATGTTGTAAAATACTACGTTCGAGATGTTAGGTTGCCTTAGGTTAGGATATATAACGTTATAGACGCATACAATGTCCCCACCGAGACGTACGGGACGACACGAACTGGATTCTGTAAAACATTACCAGCGCGGGTCTAGATGGGTTAGGTTAGGTAATATTGCGATATAGACGTATATAATGTGTCCACCGAGAAGTAGGGGCCGACCCGCCTGGAATGTTGTAAAATACTACATTCGAGATGTTAGGTTGCCTTAGGTTAGGATATATAACGTTATAGACTTATATAATGTCCGCACCGTGACGTACGGGGCGACACGAACGGGATTCTGTGAAACATTACCAGCGAGGGGCTAGATGGGTTAGGTTAGGTTATATTACGTTATAGACGTATATAATGTTCCCACCGAGAAGTAGGGGCCAACCCGCCAGGTATTTTGGAAAATACTACATCCGAGATGTTAGGTTGCGTTTGGTTAGGATATATAACGTTATAGACTTATATAATGTCCGCACCGAGACGTACGGGACGACACGAACGGGTTTCTGTAAAACATTACCGCCGAGGGTCTAGATGGGTTAGGTTAGGTTATATTACGTTATAGACGTATATAATGTTCCCACCGTGAAGTAGGGGACAACCCGCCAGGTATTTTGGAAAATACTACATCCGAGATGTTAGGTTGCCTTAGGTTAGGATATATAACGTTATAGACGCATACAATGTCCCCACCAAGACGTACGGGACGGCACGAACTGGATTCTGTAAAACATTACCAGCGAGGGTCTAGATGGGTTTGGTTAGGTTATATTACGTTATAGACGTATATAGTGTACCCAACAAGAATTAGGGGCCGACACGACCGGGATTCTGGAAAACATTACCGCCGAGGGGCTAGATGGGTTAGGTTAGGTTATATTACGTTATAGACGCATACAATGTCCCCACCGAGACGTACGGGACGACACGAACTGGATTCTGTAAAACATTACCAGCGAGGGTCTAGATGGGTTAGGTTAGGTAATATTGCGATATAGACGTATATAATGTGTCCACCGAGAAGTAGGGGCGGAACCGCCTGGAATGTTGTAAAATACTACATTCGAGATGTTAGGTTGCCTTTGGTTAGCATATATAACGTTATAGACGTATATAATGTCCGCACCGTGACGTACGGGGCGACAAGAACGGGATTCTGTGAAACATTACCAGCGAGGGGCTAGATGGGTTAGGTTAGGTTATATTACGTTATAGACGTATATAATGTTCCCACCGAGAAGTAGGGGCCGACCCGCCAGGTATTTTGGAAAATACTATATCCGTGATGTTAGGTTGCCTTTGGTTAGGATATATAACGTTATGGACTTATATAATGTCCGCACCGAGACGTACGGGACGAAACGAACGGGTTTCTGTAAAACATTACCGCCGAGGGGCTAGATGGGTTAGGTTAGGTTATATTACGTTATAGACGTATATAATGTTCCCACCGAGAAGTAGGGGCGATCCGCCAGGAATGTTGTAAAATACAACATCCGAGATGTTAGGTTGCCTTAGGTTAGGATATATAACGTTCTAGACGCATATAATTTCCCCACTGAGAAGTACGGGTCGACACGACCGGGATTCTGTAAAACATTACCAGCGAGGTGCTAGATGGGTTATGTTAGGTTATATTGCGATATAGACGTATATAATGTGTCCACTGAGGAGTAAGGGCCGACCCGTCTGGAATGTTGTAAAACACTACGTTAGAGTTGTTAGGTTGCGCTAGGTTAGGATATATAACGTTATAGACGCATTCAATGTCCCCACCAAGACGTACGGGACGACACGAACTGGATTCTGTAAAACATTATCAGCGAGGGGCTAGATGGGTTTGGTTAGGTTATATTACGTTGTAGACGTATATAGTGTACCCAACGAGAATTAGGGTCCGACCCGAGTGGAATGTTGTAAAATACTACGTTCGAGATGTTAGGTTGCCTTAGGTTAGGATATATAACGTTATAGACGCATACAATGTCCCCACCGAGACGTACGGGACGACACGAACTGGATTCTGTAAAACATTACCAGCGCGGGTCTAGATGGGTTAGGTTAGGTAATATTGCGATATAGACGTATATAATGTGTCCACCGAGAAGTAGGGGCCGACCCGCCTGGAATGTTGTAAAATACTACATTCGAGATGTTAGGTTGCCTTAGGTTAGGATATATAACGTTATAGACTTATATAATGTCCGCACCGTGACGTACGGGGCGACACGAACGGGATTCTGTGAAACATTACCAGCGAGGGGCTAGATGGGTTAGGTTAGGTTATATTACGTTATAGACGTATATAATGTTCCCACCGAGAAGTAGGGGCCAACCCGCCAGGTATTTTGGAAAATACTACATCCGAGATGTTAGGTTGCGTTTGGTTAGGATATATAACGTTATAGACTTATATAATGTCCGCACCGAGACGTACGGGACGACACGAACGGGTTTCTGTAAAACATTACCGCCGAGGGTCTAGATGGGTTAGGTTAGGTTATATTACGTTATAGACGTATATAATGTTCCCACCGAGAAGTAGGGGACAACCCGCCAGGTATTTTGGAAAATACTACATCCGAGATGTTAGGTTGCCTTAGGTTAGGATATATAACGTTATAGACGCATACAATGTCCCCACCAAGACGTACGGGACGGCACGAACTGGATTCTGTAAAACATTACCAGCGAGGGTCTAGATGGGTTTGGTTAGGTTATATTACGTTATAGACGTATATAGTGTACCCAACAAGAATTAGGGGCCGACACGACCGGGATTCTGGAAAACATTACCGCCGAGGGGCTAGATGGGTTAGGTTAGGTTATATTACGTTATAGACGCATACAATGTCCCCACCGAGACGTACGGGACGACACGAACTGGATTCTGTAAAACATTACCAGCGAGGGTCTAGATGGGTTAGGTTAGGTAATATTGCGATATAGACGTATATAATGTGTCCACCGAGAAGTAGGGGCGGAACCGCCTGGAATGTTGTAAAATACTACATTCGAGATGTTAGGTTGCCTTTGGTTAGCATATATAACGTTATAGACGTATATAATGTCCGCACCGTGACGTACGGGGCGACAAGAACGGGATTCTGTGAAACATTACCAGCGAGGGGCTAGATGGGTTAGGTTAGGTTATATTACGTTATATACGTATATAATGTTCCCACCGAGAAGTAGGGGCCGACCCGCCAGGTATTTTGGAAAATACTATATCCGTGATGTTAGGTTGCCTTTGGTTAGCATATATAACGTTATAGACGTATATAATGTCCGCACCGTGACGTGCGGGGCGACACGAACGGGATTCTGTGAAACATTACCAGCGAGGGGCTAGATGGGTTAGGATAGGTAAAATTGCGATATAGACGTATATAATGTGTCCACCGTGAAGTAGGGGCCGACCCGCCTGGAATGTTGTAAAATACTACGTTAGAGATGTTAGGTTGCCTTAGGTTAGGATACATAACGTTATAGACGCATACAATGTCCCCGCCAAGACGTACGGGACGACACGAACTGGATTCCGTAAAACATTACCAGCGAGGGTCTAGATGGGTTTGGTTAGGTTATATTACGTTGTAGACGTATATAGTGTACCCAACGAGAATTAGGGGCCGACCCGAGTGGAGTGTTGTAAAATACTACATTCGAGATGTTAGGTTGCCTTAGGTTAGGATATATAACGTTATAGACTTATATAATGTCCGCACCGTGACGTACGGGGCGACACGAACGGGATTCTGTGAAACATTACCAGCGAGGGGCTAGATGGGTTAGGTTAGGTTATATTACGTTATAGACGTATATAATGTTCCCACCGAGAAGTAGGGGCCGACCCGCAAGGTATTTTGGAAAATACTATATCCGTGATGTTAGGTTGCCTTTGGTTAGGATATATAACGTTATAGACTTATATAATGTCCGCACCGAGACGTGCGGGACGAAACGAACGGGTTTCTGTAAAACATTACCGCCGAGGGGCTAGATGGGTTAGGTTAGGTTATATTACGTTATAGACGTATATAATGTTCCCACCGAGAAGTAGGAGCCAACCCGCCAGGTATTTTGGAAAATACTACATCCGAGATGTTAGGTTGCCTTAGGTTAGGATATATAACGTTATAGACGCATACAATGTCCCCACCGAGACGTACGGGACGACACGAACTGGATTCTGTAAAACATTACCAGCGAGGGGCTAGATGGGTTAGGTTAGGTAAAATTGCGATATAGACGTATATAATGTGTCCACCGAGAAGTAGGGGCCGACCCGCCAGGAATGTTGTAAAATACTACGTTAGAGATGTTAGGTTGCCTTAGGTTAGGGTATATAACGTTATAGACGCATACAATGTCCCCACCAAGACGTACGGGACGACACGAACTGGATTCCGTAAAACATTACCAGCGAGGGTCTAGATGGGTTTGGTTAGGTTATATTACGTTGTAGACGTATATAGTGTACCCAACGAGAATTAGGGGCCGACCCGAGTGGAATGTTGTAAAATACTACATTCGAGATGTTAGGTTGCCTTAGGTTAGGATATATAACGTCATAGACGCATACAATGTCCCCACCGAGATGTACGGGGCGACACGAACGGGATTCTGTGAAACATTACCAGCGAGGGGCTAGATGGGTTAGGTTAGGTTATATTACGTTATAGACGTATATAATGTTCCCACCGAGAAGTAGGGGCCGACCCGCCAGGTATTTTGGAAAATACTATATCCGTGATGTTAGGTTGCCTTTGGTTAGGATATATAACGTTATAGACTTATATAATGTCCGCACCGAGACGTACGGGACGAAACGAACGGGTTTCTGTAAAACATTACCGCCGAGGGGCTAGATGGGTTAGGTTAGGTTATATTACGTTATAGACGTATATAATGTTCCCACCGAGAAGTAGGGGCCAACCCGCCAGGTATTTTGGAAAATACTACATCCGAGATGTTAGGTTGCCTTAGGTTAGGATATATAACGTTATAGACGCATACAATGTCCCCACCGAGACGTACGGGACGACACGAACTGGATTCTGTAAAACATTACCAGCGAGGGGCTAGATGGGTTAGGTTAGGTTATATTACGTTATAGACGTATATAATGTTCCCACCGAGAAGTAGGGGCCGACCCGCCAGGTATTTTGGAAAATACTATATCCGTGATGTTAGGTTGCCTTTGGTTAGGATATATAACGTTATAGACTTATATAATGTCCGCACCGAGACGTACGGGACGAAACGAACGGGTTTCTGTAAAACATTACCGCCGAGGGGCTAGATGGGTTAGGTTAGGTTATATTACGTTATAGACGTATATAATGTTCCCACCGAGAAGTAGGGGACAACCCGCCAGGTATTTTGGAAAATACTACATCCGAGATGTTAGGTTGCCTTAGGTTAGGATATATAACGTTATAGACGCATACAATGTCCCCACCAAGACGTACGGGACGGCACGAACTGGATTCTGTAAAACATTACCAGCGAGGGTCTAGATGGGTTTGGTTAGGTTATATTACGTTATAGACGTATATAGTGTACCCAACAAGAATTAGGGGCCGACACGACCGGGATTCTGGAAAACATTACCGCCGAGGGGCTAGATGGGTTAGGTTAGGTTATATTACGTTATAGACGCATACAATGTCCCCACCGAGACGTACGGGACGACACGAACTGGATTCTGTAAAACATTACCAGCGAGGGTCTAGATGGGTTAGGTTAGGTAATATTGCGATATAGACGTATATAATGTGTCCACCGAGAAGTAGGGGCGGAACCGCCTGGAATGTTGTAAAATACTACATTCGAGATGTTAGGTTGCCTTTGGTTAGCATATATAACGTTATAGACGTATATAATGTCCGCACCGTGACGTACGGGGCGACAAGAACGGGATTCTGTGAAACATTACCAGCGAGGGGCTAGATGGGTTAGGTTAGGTTATATTACGTTATATACGTATATAATGTTCCCACCGAGAAGTAGGGGCCGACCCGCCAGGTATTTTGGAAAATACTATATCCGTGATGTTAGGTTGCCTTTGGTTAGCATATATAACGTTATAGACGTATATAATGTCCGCACCGTGACGTGCGGGGCGACACGAACGGGATTCTGTGAAACATTACCAGCGAGGGGCTAGATGGGTTAGGATAGGTAAAATTGCGATATAGACGTATATAATGTGTCCACCGTGAAGTAGGGGCCGACCCGCCTGGAATGTTGTAAAATACTACGTTAGAGATGTTAGGTTGCCTTAGGTTAGGATACATAACGTTATAGACGCATACAATGTCCCCGCCAAGACGTACGGGACGACACGAACTGGATTCCGTAAAACATTACCAGCGAGGGTCTAGATGGGTTTGGTTAGGTTATATTACGTTGTAGACGTATATAGTGTACCCAACGAGAATTAGGGGCCGACCCGAGTGGAGTGTTGTAAAATACTACATTCGAGATGTTAGGTTGCCTTAGGTTAGGATATATAACGTTATAGACTTATATAATGTCCGCACCGTGACGTACGGGGCGACACGAACGGGATTCTGTGAAACATTACCAGCGAGGGGCTAGATGGGTTAGGTTAGGTTATATTACGTTATAGACGTATATAATGTTCCCACCGAGAAGTAGGGGCCGACCCGCAAGGTATTTTGGAAAATACTATATCCGTGATGTTAGGTTGCCTTTGGTTAGGATATATAACGTTATAGACTTATATAATGTCCGCACCGAGACGTGCGGGACGAAACGAACGGGTTTCTGTAAAACATTACCGCCGAGGGGCTAGATGGGTTAGGTTAGGTTATATTACGTTATAGACGTATATAATGTTCCCACCGAGAAGTAGGAGCCAACCCGCCAGGTATTTTGGAAAATACTACATCCGAGATGTTAGGTTGCCTTAGGTTAGGATATATAACGTTATAGACGCATACAATGTCCCCACCGAGACGTACGGGACGACACGAACTGGATTCTGTAAAACATTACCAGCGAGGGGCTAGATGGGTTAGGTTAGGTAAAATTGCGATATAGACGTATATAATGTGTCCACCGAGAAGTAGGGGCCGACCCGCCAGGAATGTTGTAAAATACTACGTTAGAGATGTTAGGTTGCCTTAGGTTAGGGTATATAACGTTATAGACGCATACAATGTCCCCACCAAGACGTACGGGACGACACGAACTGGATTCCGTAAAACATTACCAGCGAGGGTCTAGATGGGTTTGGTTAGGTTATATTACGTTGTAGACGTATATAGTGTACCCAACGAGAATTAGGGGCCGACCCGAGTGGAATGTTGTAAAATACTACATTCGAGATGTTAGGTTGCCTTAGGTTAGGATATATAACGTCATAGACGCATACAATGTCCCCACCGAGATGTACGGGGCGACACGAACGGGATTCTGTGAAACATTACCAGCGAGGGGCTAGATGGGTTAGGTTAGGTTATATTACGTTATAGACGTATATAATGTTCCCACCGAGAAGTAGGGGCCGACCCGCCAGGTATTTTGGAAAATACTATATCCGTGATGTTAGGTTGCCTTTGGTTAGGATATATAACGTTATAGACTTATATAATGTCCGCACCGAGACGTACGGGACGAAACGAACGGGTTTCTGTAAAACATTACCGCCGAGGGGCTAGATGGGTTAGGTTAGGTTATATTACGTTATAGACGTATATAATGTTCCCACCGAGAAGTAGGGGCCAACCCGCCAGGTATTTTGGAAAATACTACATCCGAGATGTTAGGTTGCCTTAGGTTAGGATATATAACGTTATAGACGCATACAATGTCCCCACCGAGACGTACGGGACGACACGAACTGGATTCTGTAAAACATTACCAGCGAGGGGCTAGATGGGTTAGGTTAGGTTATATTACGTTATAGACGTATATAATGTTCCCACCGAGAAGTAGGGGCCGACCCGCCAGGTATTTTGGAAAATACTATATCCGTGATGTTAGGTTGCCTTTGGTTAGGATATATAACGTTATAGACTTATATAATGTCCGCACCGAGACGTACGGGACGAAACGAACGGGTTTCTGTAAAACATTACCGCCGAGGGGCTAGATGGGTTAGGTTAGGTTATATTACGTTATAGACGTATATAATGTTCCCACCGAGAAGTAGGGGCGATCCGCCAGGAATGTTGTAAAATACAACATCCGAGATGTTAGGTTGCCTTAGGTTAGGATATATAACGTTCTAGACGCATATAATTTCCCCACCGAGAAGTACGGGTCGACACGACCGGGATTCTGTAAAACATTACCAGCGAGGTGCTAGATGGGTTATGTTAGGTTATATTGCGATATAGACGTATATAATGTGTCCACTGAGGAGTAAGGGCCGACCCGTCTGGAATGTTGTAAAACACTACGTTAGAGTTGTTAGGTTGCGCTAGGTTAGGATATATAACGTTATAGACGCATTCAATGTCCCCACCAAGACGTACGGGACGACACGAACTGGATTCTGTAAAACATTATCAGCGAGGGGCTAGATGGGTTTGGTTAGGTTATATTACGTTGTAGACGTATATAGTGTACCCAACGAGAATTAGGGTCCGACCCGAGTGGAATGTTGTAAAATACTACGTTCGAGATGTTAGGTTGCCTTAGGTTAGGATATATAACGTTATAGACGCATACAATGTCCCCACCGAGACGTACGGGACGACACGAACTGGATTCTGTAAAACATTACCAGCGCGGGTCTAGATGGGTTAGGTTAGGTTATATTACGTTATAGACGTATATAATGTTCCCACCGAGAAGTAGGGGCCGACCCGCCAGTTATTTTGGAAAATACTATATCCGTGATGTTAGGTTGCGTTTGGTTAGGATATATAACGTTATAGACTTATATAATGTCCGCACCGAGACGTACGGGACGACACGAACGGGTTTCTGTAAAACATTACCGCCGAGTGTCTAGATGGGTTAGGTTAGGTTATATTACGTTATAGACGTATATAATGTTCCCACCGAGAAGTAGGGGCCAACCCGCCAGGTATTTTGGAAAATACTACATCCGAGATGTTAGGTTGCGTTTGGTTAGGATATATAACGTTATAGACTTATATAATGTCCGCACCGAGACGTACGGGACGACACGAACGGGTTTCTGTAAAACATTACCGCCGAGGGTCTAGATGGGTTAGGTTAGGTTATATTACGTTATAGACGTATATAATGTTCCCACCGTGAAGTAGGGGACAACCCGCCAGGTATTTTGGAAAATACTACATCCGAGATGTTAGGTTGCCTTAGGTTAGGATATATAACGTTATAGACGCATACAATGTCCCCACCAAGACGTACGGGACGGCACGAACTGGATTCTGTAAAACATTACCAGCGAGGGTCTAGATGGGTTTGGTTAGGTTATATTACGTTATAGACGTATATAGTGTACCCAACAAGAATTAGGGGCCGACACGACCGGGATTCTGGAAAACATTACCGCCGAGGGGCTAGATGGGTTAGGTTAGGTTATATTACGTTATAGACGCATACAATGTCCCCACCGAGACGTACGGGACGACACGAACTGGATTCTGTAAAACATTACCAGCGAGGGTCTAGATGGGTTAGGTTAGGTAATATTGCGATATAGACGTATATAATGTGTCCACCGAGAAGTAGGGGCGGAACCGCCTGGAATGTTGTAAAATACTACATTCGAGATGTTAGGTTGCCTTTGGTTAGCATATATAACGTTATAGACGTATATAATGTCCGCACCGTGACGTACGGGGCGACAAGAACGGGATTCTGTGAAACATTACCAGCGAGGGGCTAGATGGGTTAGGTTAGGTTATATTACGTTATATACGTATATAATGTTCCCACCGAGAAGTAGGGGCCGACCCGCCAGGTATTTTGGAAAATACTATATCCGTGATGTTAGGTTGCCTTTGGTTAGCATATATAACGTTATAGACGTATATAATGTCCGCACCGTGACGTGCGGGGCGACACGAACGGGATTCTGTGAAACATTACCAGCGAGGGTATAGATGGGTTAGGTTAGGTTATATTGCAATATAGACTTATATAATGTTCCTACCGAGAAGTGGGGCCGACCCGCCAGGAATGTTGTGAAATACCACATTCGAGATGTTAGGTTGCCTTCGGGTGGGATATACAATGTTATAGACGTATATAATGTCCCCACAGAGAAGTATGAACCAACCCGAACGGGATTCTGTAAAACATTACCGCCGATGGGCTAGATGGGTTAGGTTAGGTTATATTACGTTATGGACGTATATAATGTTCCCACCGAGAAGTAGGGGCGACCCGCCAGGAATGTTGTAAAATACAACATCCGAGATGTTAGGTTGCCTTAGGTTAGGATATATAACGTTATAGACGCATACAATGTCCCCACCGAGACGTACGGGACGACACGAACTGGATTCTGTAAAACATTACCAGCGAGGGGCTAGATGGGTTAGGATAGGTAAAATTGCGATATAGACGTATATAATGTGTCCACCGTGAAGTAGGGGCCGACCCGCCTGGAATGTTGTAAAATACTACGTTAGAGATGTTAGGTTGCCTTAGGTTAGGATACATAACGTTATAGACGCATACAATGTCCCCGCCAAGACGTACGGGACGACACGAACTGGATTCCGTAAAACATTACCAGCGAGGGTCTAGATGGGTTTGGTTAGGTTATATTACGTTGTAGACGTATATAGTGTACCCAACGAGAATTAGGGGCCGACCCGAGTGGAGTGTTGTAAAATACTACATTCGAGATGTTAGGTTGCCTTAGGTTAGGATATATAACGTTATAGACTTATATAATGTCCGCACCGTGACGTACGGGGCGACACGAACGGGATTCTGTGAAACATTACCAGCGAGGGGCTAGATGGGTTAGGTTAGGTTATATTACGTTATAGACGTATATAATGTTCCCACCGAGAAGTAGGGGCCGACCCGCAAGGTATTTTGGAAAATACTATATCCGTGATGTTAGGTTGCCTTTGGTTAGGATATATAACGTTATAGACTTATATAATGTCCGCACCGAGACGTACGGGACGAAACGAACGGGTTTCTGTAAAACATTACCGCCGAGGGGCTAGATGGGTTAGGTTAGGTTATATTACGTTATAGACGTATATAATGTTCCCACCGAGAAGTAGGAGCCAACCCGCCAGGTATTTTGGAAAATACTACATCCGAGATGTTAGGTTGCCTTAGGTTAGGATATATAACGTTATAGACGCATACAATGTCCCCACCAAGACGTACGGGACGGCACGAACTGGATTCTGTAAAACATTACCAGCGAGGGTCTAGATGGGTTTGGTTAGGTTATATTACGTTATAGACGTATATAGTGTACCCAACAAGAATTAGGGGCCGACACGACCGGGATTCTGGAAAACATTACCGCCGAGGGGCTAGATGGGTTAGGTTAGGTTATATTACGTTATAGACGCATACAATGTCCCCACCGAGACGTACGGGACGACACGAACTGGATTCTGTAAAACATTACCAGCGAGGGTCTAGATGGGTTAGGTTAGGTAATATTGCGATATAGACGTATATAATGTGTCCACCGAGAAGTAGGGGCCGACCCGCCTGGAATGTTGTAAAATACTACATTCGAGATGTTAGGTTGCCTTTGGTTAGCATATATAACGTTATAGACGTATATAATGTCCGCACCGTGACGTACGGGGCGACAAGAACGGGATTCTGTGAAACATTACCAGCGAGGGGCTAGATGGGTTAGGTTAGGTTATATTACGTTATATACGTATATAATGTTCCCACCGAGAAGTAGGGGCCGACCCGCCAGGTATTTTGGAAAATACTATATCCGTGATGTTAGGTTGCCTTTGGTTAGCATATATAACGTTATAGACGTATATAATGTCCGCACCGTGACGTGCGGGGCGACACGAACGGGATTCTGTGAAACATTACCAGCGAGGGTATAGATGGGTTAGGTTAGGTTATATTGCAATATAGACTTATATAATGTCCCTACCGAGAAGTGGGGCCGACCCGCCAGGAATGTTGTGAAATACCACATTCGAGATGTTAGGTTGCCTTCGGGTGGGATATACAATGTTATAGACGTATATAATGTCCCCACAGAGAAGTATGAACCAACCCGAACGGGATTCTGTAAAACATTACCGCCGAGGGGCTAGATGGGTTAGGTTAGGTTATATTACGTTATGGACGTATATAATGTTCCCACCGAGAAGTAGGGGCGACCCGCCAGGAATGTTGTAAAATACAACATCCGAGATGTTAGGTTGCCTTAGGTTAGGATATATAACGTTATAGACGCATACAATGTCCCCACCGATACGAACGGGACGACACGAACTGGATTCTGTAAAACATTACCAGCGAGGGGCTAGATGGGTTAGGTTAGGTAAAATTGCGATATAGACGTATATAATGTGTCCACCGAGAAGTAGGGGCCGACCCGCCTGGAATGTTGTAAAATACTACGTTAGAGATGTTAGGTTGCCTTAGGTTAGGATATATAACGTTATAGACGCATACAATGTCCCCACCAAGACGTACGGGACGACACGAACTGGATTCTGTAAAACATTACCAGCGAGTGTCTAGATGCGTTTGGTTAGGTTATATTACGTTGTAGACGTACATAATGTTCCCACCGAGAAATAGGGGCCGACCCGCCAGGTATTTTGGAAAATACTATATCCGTGATGTTAGGTTGCCTTTGGTTAGCATATATAACGTTATAGACGTATATAATGTCCGCACCGTGACGTGCGGGGCGACACGAACGGGATTCTGTGAAACATTACCAGCGAGGGTATAGATGGGTTAGGTTAGGTTATATTACGTTATGGACGTATATAATGTTCCCACCGAGAAGTAGGGGCGACCCGCCAGGAATGTTGTAAAATACAACATCCGAGATGTTAGGTTGCCTTAGGTTAGGATATATAACGTTCTAGACGCATATAATTTCCCCACCGAGAAGTACGGGCCGACACGACCGGGATTCTGTAAAACATTACCAGCGAGGGGCTAGATGCGTTTGGTTAGGTTATATTACGTTGTAGACGTATATAATGTACCCAACGAGAATTAGGGGCCGACCCGAATGGAATGTTGTAAAATACTACATTCGAGATGTTAGGTTGCCTTGGGTTAGGATATATAACGTTATAGACGCATACAATGTCCCCACCGAGAAGTAAGGGCCGTCACGACCGGGATTCTGTAAATCATTACCAGCGAGGTGCTAGATGGGTTAGGTTAGGTTAAATTGCGATATAGACGTATATAATATGTCCACCGAGAAGTAGGGGCCGACCCGCCTGGAATGTCGTAAAACACTACGTTAGAGATGTTAGGTTGCGTTAGGTTAGGATATATAACGTTATAGACGCATTCAATGTCCCCACCAAGACGTACGGGACGACACGAACTGGATTCTGTAAAACATTACCAGCGAGTGGCTAGATGGGTTTGGTTAGGTTATATTACGTTGTAGACGTATATAGTGTTCCCACCGAGAAGTAGGGGCCAACCCGCCAGGTATTTTGGAAAATACTACATCCGAGATGTTAGGTTGCCTTAGGTTAGGATATATAACGTCATAGACGCATACAATGACCCCACCGAGATGTACGGGGCGACACGAACGGGATTCTGTGAAACATTACCAGCGAGGGGCTAGATGGGTTAGGTTAGGTTATATTACGTTATAGACGTATATAATGTTCCCACCGAGAAGTAGGGGCCGACCCGCCAGGTATTTTGGAAAATACTATATCCGTGATGTTAGGTTGCCTTTGGTTAGGATATATAACGTTATAGACTTATATAATGTCCGCACCGAGACGTACGGGACGAAACGAACGGGTTTCTGTAAAACATTACCGCCGAGGGGCTAGATGGGTTAGGTTAGGTTATATTACGTTATAGACGTATATAATGTTCCCACCGAGAAGTAGGGGCCAACCCGCCAGGTATTTTGGAAAATACTACATCCGAGATGTTAGGTTGCCTTAGGTTAGGATATATAACGTTATAGACGCATACAATGTCCCCACCGAGACGTACGGGACGACACGAACTGGATTCTGTAAAACATTACCAGCGAGTGGCTAGATGGGTTTGGTTAGGTTATATTACGTTGTAGACGTATATAGTGTTCCCACCGAGAAGTAGGGGCCGACCCGTCTGGAATGTTGTAAAACACTACGATAGAGTTGTTAGGTTGCGCTAGGTTAGGATATATAACGTTATAGAACGCATTCAATGTCCCCACCAAGACGTACGGGACGACACGAACTGGATTCTGTAAAACATTATCAGCGAGGGGCTAGATGGGTTTGGTTAGGTTATATTACGTTGTAGACGTATATAGTGTACCCAACGAGAATTAGGGTCCGACCCGAGTGGAATGTTGTAAAATACTACGTTCGAGATGTTAGGTTGCCTTAGGTTAGGATATATAACGTTATAGACGCATACAATGTCCCCACCGAGACGTACGGGACGACACGAACTGGATTCTGTAAAACATTACCAGCGCGGGTCTAGATGGGTTAGGTTAGGTAATATTGCGATATAGACGTATATAATGTGTCCACCGAGAAGTAGGGGCCGACCCGCCTGGAATGTTGTAAAATACTACATTCGAGATGTTAGGTTGCCTTAGGTTAGGATATATAACGTTATAGACTTATATAATGTCCGCACCGTGACGTACGGGGCGACACGAACGGGATTCTGTGAAACATTACCAGCGAGGGGCTAGATGGGTTAGGTTAGGTTATATTACGTTATAGACGTATATAATGTTCCCACCGAGAAGTAGGGGCCGACCCGCCAGTTATTTTGGAAAATACTATATCCGTGATGTTAGGTTGCGTTTGGTTAGGATATATAACGTTATAGACTTATATAATGTCCGCACCGAGACGTACGGGACGACACGAACGGGTTTCTGTAAAACATTACCGCCGAGTGTCTAGATGGGTTAGGTTAGGTTATATTACGTTATAGACGTATATAATGTTCCCACCGAGAAGTAGGGGCCAACCCGCCAGGTATTTTGGAAAATACTACATCCGAGATGTTAGGTTGCGTTTGGTTAGGATATATAACGTTATAGACTTATATAATGTCCGCACCGAGACGTACGGGACGACACGAACGGGTTTCTGTAAAACATTACCGCCGAGGGTCTAGATGGGTTAGGTTAGGTTATATTACGTTATAGACGTATATAATGTTCCCACCGAGAAGTAGGGGACAACCCGCCAGGTATTTTGGAAAATACTACATCCGAGATGTTAGGTTGCCTTAGGTTAGGATATATAACGTTATAGACGCATACAATGTCCCCACCAAGACGTACGGGACGGCACGAACTGGATTCTGTAAAACATTACCAGCGAGGGTCTAGATGGGTTTGGTTAGGTTATATTACGTTATAGACGTATATAGTGTACCCAACAAGAATTAGGGGCCGACACGACCGGGATTCTGGAAAACATTACCGCCGAGGGGCTAGATGGGTTAGGTTAGGTTATATTACGTTATAGACGCATACAATGTCCCCACCGAGACGTACGGGACGACACGAACTGGATTCTGTAAAACATTACCAGCGAGGGTCTAGATGGGTTAGGTTAGGTAATATTGCGATATAGACGTATATAATGTGTCCACCGAGAAGTAGGGGCCGACCCGCCTGGAATGTTGTAAAATACTACATTCGAGATGTTAGGTTGCCTTTGGTTAGCATATATAACGTTATAGACGTATATAATGTCCGCACCGTGACGTACGGGGCGACAAGAACGGGATTCTGTGAAACATTACCAGCGAGGGGCTAGATGGGTTAGGTTAGGTTATATTACGTTATATACGTATATAATGTTCCCACCGAGAAGTAGGGGCCGACCCGCCAGGTATTTTGGAAAATACTATATCCGTGATGTTAGGTTGCCTTTGGTTAGCATATATAACGTTATAGACGTATATAATGTCCGCACCGTGACGTGCGGGGCGACACGAACGGGATTCTGGAAAACATTACCGCCGAGGGGCTAGATGGGTTAGGTTAGGTTATATTACGTTATAGACGCATACAATGTCCCCACCGAGACGTACGGGACGACACGAACTGGATTCTGTAAAACATTACCAGCGAGGGTATAGATGGGTTAGGTTAGGTTATATTGCAATATAGACTTATATAATGTCCCTACCGAGAAGTGGGGCCGACCCGCCAGGAATGTTGTGATATACCACATTCGAGATGTTAGGTTGCCTTCGGGTGGGATATACAATGTTATAGACGTATATAATGTCCCCACAGAGAAGTATGAACCAACCCGAACGGGATTCTGTAAAACATTACCGCCGAGGGGCTAGATGGGTTAGGTTAGGTTATATTACGTTATGGACGTATATAATGTTCCCACCGAGAAGTAGGGGCGACCCGCCAGGAATGTTGTAAAATACAACATCCGAGATGTTAGGTTGCCTTAGGTTAGGATATATAACGTTATAGACGCATACAATGTCCCCACCGAGACGTACGGGACGACACGAACTGGATTCTGTAAAACATTACCAGCGAGGGGCTAGATGGGTTAGGATAGGTAAAATTGCGATATAGACGTATATAATGTGTCCACCGTGAAGTAGGGGCCGACCCGCCTGGAATGTTGTAAAATACTACGTTAGAGATGTTAGGTTGCCTTAGGTTAGGATACATAACGTTATAGACGCATACAATGTCCCCGCCAAGACGTACGGGACGACACGAACTGGATTCCGTAAAACATTACCAGCGAGGGTCTAGATGGGTTTGGTTAGGTTATATTACGTTGTAGACGTATATAGTGTACCCAACGAGAATTAGGGGCCGACCCGAGTGGAGTGTTGTAAAATACTACATTCGAGATGTTAGGTTGCCTTAGGTTAGGATATATAACGTTATAGACGCATACAATGTCCCCACCGAGACGAACGGTACGACACGAACTGGATTCTGTAAAACATTACCAGCGAGGGGCTAGATGGGTTAGGATAGGTAAAATTGCGATATAGACGTATATAATGTGTCCACCGAGAAGTAGGGGCCGACCCGCCTGGAATGTTGTAAAATACTACGTTAGAGATGTTAGGTTGCCTTAGGTTAGGATATATAACGTTATAGACGCATACAATGTCCCCACCAAGACGTACGGGACGACACGAACTGGATTCTGTAAAACATTACCAGCGAGGGTCTAGATGCGTTTGGTTAGATTATATTACGTTGTAGACGTATATAATGTTCCCACCGAGAAGTAGGGGCCGACCCGCCAGGTATTTTGGAAAATACTATATCCGTGATGTTAGGTTGCCTTTGGTTAGCATATATAACGTTATAGACGTATATAATGTCCGCACCGTGACGTGCGGGGCGACACGAACGGGATTCTGTGAAACATTACCAGCGAGGGTATAGATGGGTTAGGTTAGGTTATATTGCGATATAGACTTATATAATGTCCCTACCGAGAAGTGGGGCCGATCCGCCAGGAATGTTGTGAAATACCACATTCGAGATGTTAGGTTGCCTTCGGGTGGGATATACAATGTTATAGACGTATGTAATGTCCCCACAGAGAAGTATGAACCAACCCGAACGGGATTCTGTAAAACATTACCGCCGAGGGGCTAGATGGGTTAGGTTAGGTTATATTACGTTATGGACGTATATAATGTTCCCACCGAGAAGTAGGGGCGACCCGCCAGGAATGTTGTAAAATACAACATCCGAGATGTTAGGTTGCCTTAGGTTAGGATATATAACGTTCTAGACGCATATAATGTCCCCACCGATACGAACGGGACGACACGAACTGGATTCTGTAAAACATTACCAGCGAGGGGCTAGATGGGTTAGGTTAGGTAAAATTGCGATATAGACGTATATAATGTGTCCACCGAGAAGTAGGGGCCGACCCGCCTGGAATGTTGTAAAATACTACGTTAGAGATGTTAGGTTGCCTTAGGTTAGGATATATAACGTTATAGACGCATACAATGTCCCCACCAAGACGTACGGGACGACACGAACTGGATTCTGTAAAACATTACCAGCGAGTGTCTAGATGCGTTTGGTTAGGTTATATTACGTTGTAGACGTACATAATGTTCCCACCGAGAAATAGGGGCCGACCCGCCAGGTATTTTGGAAAATACTATATCCGTGATGTTAGGTTGCCTTTGGTTAGCATATATAACGTTATAGACGTATATAATGTCCGCACCGTGACGTGCGGGGCGAGACGAACGGGATTCTGTGAAACATTACCAGCGAGGGTATAGATGGGTTAGGTTAGGTTATATTACGTTATGGACGTATATAATGTTCCCACCGAGAAGTAGGGGCGACCCGCCAGGAATGTTGTAAAATACAACATCCGAGATGTTAGGTTGCCTTAGGTTAGGATATATAACGTTCTAGACGCATATAATTTCCCCACCGAGAAGTACGGGCCGACACGTCCGGGATTCTGTAAAACATTACCAGCGAGGTGCTAGATGGGTTAGGTTAGGTTATATTGCGATATAGACGTATATAATGTGTCCACCGAGAAGTAAGGGCCGACCCGTCTGGAATGTTGTAAAACACTACGTTAGAGATATTAGGTTGCGTTAGGTTAGGATATATAACGTTATAGACGCATTCAATGTCCCCACCAAGACGTACGGGACAACACGAACTGGATTCTGTAAAACATTATCAGCGAGGGGCTAGATGGGTTTGGTTAGGTTATATTACGTTGTAGACGTATATAGTGTACCCAACGAGAATTAGGGGCCGACCCGAGTGGAGTGTTGTAAAATACTACATTCGAGATGTTAGGTTGCCTTAGGTTAGGATATATAACGTTATAGACGCATACAATGTCCCCACCGAGACGAACGGTACGACACGAACTGGATTCTGTAAAACATTACCAGCGAGGGGCTAGATGGGTTAGGATAGGTAAAATTGCGATATAGACGTATATAATGTGTCCACCGAGAAGTAGGGGCCGACCCGCCTGGAATGTTGTAAAATACTACGTTAGAGATGTTAGGTTGCCTTAGGTTAGGATATATAACGTTATAGACGCATACAATGTCCCCACCAAGACGTACGGGACGACACGAACTGGATTCTGTAAAACATTACCAGCGAGGGTCTAGATGCGTTTGGTTAGATTATATTACGTTGTAGACGTATATAATGTTCCCACCGAGAAGTAGGGGCCGACCCGCCAGGTATTTTGGAAAATACTATATCCGTGATGTTAGGTTGCCTTTGGTTAGCATATATAACGTTATAGACGTATATAATGTCCGCACCGTGACGTGCGGGGCGACACGAACGGGATTCTGTGAAACATTACCAGCGAGGGTATAGATGGGTTAGGTTAGGTTATATTGCGATATAGACTTATATAATGTCCCTACCGAGAAGTGGGGCCGATCCGCCAGGAATGTTGTGAAATACCACATTCGAGATGTTAGGTTGCCTTCGGGTGGGATATACAATGTTATAGACGTATGTAATGTCCCCACAGAGAAGTATGAACCAACCCGAACGGGATTCTGTAAAACATTACCGCCGAGGGGCTAGATGGGTTAGGTTAGGTTATATTACGTTATGGACGTATATAATGTTCCCACCGAGAAGTAGGGGCGACCCGCCAGGAATGTTGTAAAATACAACATCCGAGATGTTAGGTTGCCTTAGGTTAGGATATATAACGTTCTAGACGCATATAATGTCCCCACCGATACGAACGGGACGACACGAACTGGATTCTGTAAAACATTACCAGCGAGGGGCTAGATGGGTTAGGTTAGGTAAAATTGCGATATAGACGTATATAATGTGTCCACCGAGAAGTAGGGGCCGACCCGCCTGGAATGTTGTAAAATACTACGTTAGAGATGTTAGGTTGCCTTAGGTTAGGATATATAACGTTATAGACGCATACAATGTCCCCACCAAGACGTACGGGACGACACGAACTGGATTCTGTAAAACATTACCAGCGAGTGTCTAGATGCGTTTGGTTAGGTTATATTACGTTGTAGACGTACATAATGTTCCCACCGAGAAATAGGGGCCGACCCGCCAGGTATTTTGGAAAATACTATATCCGTGATGTTAGGTTGCCTTTGGTTAGCATATATAACGTTATAGACGTATATAATGTCCGCACCGTGACGTGCGGGGCGAGACGAACGGGATTCTGTGAAACATTACCAGCGAGGGTATAGATGGGTTAGGTTAGGTTATATTACGTTATGGACGTATATAATGTTCCCACCGAGAAGTAGGGGCGACCCGCCAGGAATGTTGTAAAATACAACATCCGAGATGTTAGGTTGCCTTAGGTTAGGATATATAACGTTCTAGACGCATATAATTTCCCCACCGAGAAGTACGGGCCGACACGTCCGGGATTCTGTAAAACATTACCAGCGAGGTGCTAGATGGGTTAGGTTAGGTTATATTGCGATATAGACGTATATAATGTGTCCACCGAGAAGTAAGGGCCGACCCGTCTGGAATGTTGTAAAACACTACGTTAGAGATATTAGGTTGCGTTAGGTTAGGATATATAACGTTATAGACGCATTCAATGTCCCCACCAAGACGTACGGGACAACACGAACTGGATTCTGTAAAACATTATCAGCGAGGGGCTAGATGGGTTTGGTTAGGTTATATTACGTTGTAGACGTATATAGTGTACCCAACGAGAATTAGGGGCCGACCCGAGTGGAATGTTGTAAAATACTACATTCGAGATGTTAGGTTGCCTTAGGTTAGAATATATAACGTTATAGACGCGTACAATGTCCCCACCGAGACGTACGGGACGACACGAACTGGATTCTGTAAAACATTACCAGCGAGGGTCTAGATGGGTTAGGTTAGGTAATATTGCGATATAGACGTATATAATGTGTCCACCGAGAAGTAGGGGCCGACCCGCCTGGAATGTTGTAAAATACTACATTCGAGATGTTAGGTTGCCTTTGGTTAGCATATAAAACGTTATAGACGTATATAATGTCCGCACCATGACGTACGGGGCGACACGAACGGGATTCTGTGAAACATTACCAGCGAGGGGCTAGATGGATTAGGTTAGGTTATATTACGTTATAGACGTATATAATGTTCCCACCGAGAAGTAGGGGCCAACCCGCCAGGTATTTTGGAAAATACTACATCCGAGATGTTAGGTTGCCTTAGGTTAGGATATATAACGTTATAGACGCATACAATGTCCCCACCGAGACGTACGGGACGACACGAACTGGATTCTGTAAAACATTACCAGCGAGGGGCTAGATGGGTTAGGTTAGGTAAAATTGCGATATAGACGTATATAGTGTACCCAACGAGAATTAGGGGCCGACCCGAGTGGAATGTTGTAAAATACTACACACGAGATGTTAGGTTGCCTTAGGTTAGGATATATAACGTTATAGACGCATACAATGTCCACACCGAGACGTACGGGACGACACGAACTGGATTCTGTAAAACATTACCAGCGAGGGTCTAGATGCGTTTGGTTAGGTTATATTACGTTGTAGACGTATATAGTGTACCCAACGAGAATTAGGGGCCGACCCGAATGGAATGTTGTAAAATACTACATTCGAGATGTTAGGTTGCCTTGGGTTAGGATATATAACGTTATAGACGCATACAATGTCCCCACCGAGAAGTACGGGCCGTCACGACCGGGATTCTGTAAATCATTACCAGCGAGGTGCTAGATGGGTTAGGTTAGGTTAAATTGCGATATAGACGTATATAATATGTCCACCGAGAAGTAGGGGCCGACCCGCCTGGAATGTCGTAAAACACTACGTTAGAGATGTTAGGTTGCGTTAGGTTAGGATATATAACGTTATAGACGCATTCAATGTCCCCACCAAGACGTACGGGACGACACGAACTGGATTCTGTAAAACATTACCAGCGAGTGGCTAGATGGGTTTGGTTAGGTTATATTACGTTGTAGACGTATATAGTGTTCCCACCGAGAAGTAGGGGCCAACCCGCCAGGTATTTTGGAAAATACTACATCCGAGATGTTAGGTTGCCTTAGGTGAGGGTATATAATGTTATAGACGTATATAATGTCAGCACCGTGACGTACGGGGCGACACGAACGGAATTCTGTGAAACATTACCAGCGAGGGTCTAGATGGGTTAGGTTAGGTTATATTACGATATAGACTTATATAATGTTCCCAGCGAGAAGTAGGTTCAGCTCGCCAGGAATGTTGTAAAATACTACATCCGAGATGTTAGGTTGCCTTGGGTTAGGATATATAACGTTATAGACTTATATAATGCCCGTACCGAGACGTACGGGACGACACGAACGGGATTCTGTAAAACATCACCGCCGAGGGGCTAGATGGGTTAGGTTAGGTTATATTACGTTATAGACGTATCTAATGATCCCACCGAGAAGTAGGGGCCGACCCGCCAGGTATTTTGGAAAATATTATATCCGAGATGATAGGTTGTCTTTGGTTAGCATATATAACGTTATAGACGTATATAATGTCCGCACCGTGACGTACGGGGCGACACGAACGGGATTCTGTGAAACATTACCAGCGAGGGGCTAGATGGGTTAGGTTAGGTTATATTACGTTATAGACGTATATAATGTTCCCACCGAGAAGTAGGGGCCGACCCGCCAGGTATTTTGGAAAATACTATATCCGTGATGTTAGGTTGCCTTTGGTTAGCATATATAACGTTATAGACGTATATAATGTCCGCACCGTGACGTTCGGGGCGACACGAACGGGATTCTGTGAAACATTACCAGCGAGGGTATAGATGGGTTAGGTTAGGTTATATTGCGATATAGACTTATATAATGTCCCTACCGAGGAGTGGGGCCGACCCGGCAGGAACGTTGTGAAATACCACATTCGAGATGATAGGTTGCCTTCGGGTGGGATATACAATGTTATAGACGTATATAATGTCCCCACAGAGAAGTATGAACCAACCCGAACGGGATTCTGTAAAACATTACCGCCGAGGGGCTAGATGGGTTAGGTTAGATTATATTACGTTATGGACGTATATAATGTTCCCACCGAGAAGTAGGGGCCGACACTCCAGGAATGTTGTAAAATACTACATCCGAGATGTTAGGTTGACTTAGGTTAGGATATATAACGTTCTAGACACATATAATGTCCCCACCGAGAAGTACGGGCCGACACGACCGGAATTCTGTAAAACATTACCAGCGAGGGGCTAGATGGGTTAGGTTAGGTTATATTACGTTATAGACGTATATAATGTTCCCACCGAGAACTAGGGGCCGACCCGCCAGGTATTTTGGAAAATACTATATCCGTGATGTTAGGTTGCCTCTGGTTAGCATATATAACGTTATAGACGTATATAATGTCCGCACCGTGACGTACGGGGCGACACGAACGGGATTCTGTGAAACATTACCAGCGAGGGTATAGATGGGTTAGGTTAGGTTATATTGCGATATAGACTTATATAATGTCCCTACCGAGAAGTGGGGCCGACCCGCCAGGAATGTTGTGAAATACAACATTCGAGATGTTAGGTTGCCTTCGGGTGGGGTATACAATGTTATAGACGTATATACTGTCCCCACAGAGAAGTATGAACCAACCCGAACGGGATTCTGTAAAACATTACCGCCGAGGGGCTAGATGGGTTAGGTTAGGTTATATTACGTTATGGACGTATATAATGTTCCCACCGAGAAGTAGGGGCGACCCGCCAGGAATGTTGTAAAATACATCATCCGAGACGTTAGGTTGCCTTAGGTTAGGATATATAACGTTCTAAACGCATATAATTTCCCCACCGAGAAGTACGGGCCGACACGACCGGGATTCTGTAAAACATTACCAGCGAGGGTCTAGATGGGTTAGGTTAGGTTATATTACGATATAGACTTATATAATGTTCCCAGCGAGAAGTAGGTTCAGCTCGCCTGGAATGTTGTAAAATACTACATCCGAGATGTTAGGTTGCCTTAGGTTAGGATATATAATTATAGACTTATATAATGCCCGTACCGAGACGTACGGGACGACACGAACGGGATTCTGTAAAACATCACCGCCGAGGGGCTAGATGGGTTAGGTTAGGTTATATTACGTTATAGACGTATATAATGATCCCACCGAGAAGTAGGGGCCGACCCGCCAGGTATTTTGGAAAATACTATATCCGAGATGTTAGGTTGCCTTTGGATAGCATATATAACGTTATAGACGTATATAATGTCCGCACCATGACGTACGGGGCGACACGAACGGGATTCTGTGAAACATTACCAGCGAAGGTATAGATGGGTTAGGTTAGGTTATAATACGTTGTAGACCTATATAATGTTCCCACCGAGAAGTTGGGGCCGACCCGCCAGGAATGTTGTAAAATACTACATCCGAGATGTTAGGTTGCCTTAGGTTAGGATATACAATGTTCTAGACGCATATAATGTCCCCACCTAGAAGTACGGGCCGACACGAACGGCATTCTGTAAAACATTACTAGCGAGGGGCTAGATGGGTTAGGTTAGGTTATATTACGTTATAGACGTATATAATGTTCCCACCGAGAAGTAGGGGCCGACCCGCCAGGCATTTTGGAAAATACTATATCCGAGATGTTAGGTTGCCTTAGGTTACCATATATAACGTCATAGACTTATATAATGTCCGCACCTTGACGTACGGGGCGACACGAACGGGATTCTGTGAAAGGTTACCAGCGAGCGTCTAGATGGGTTAGGGTAGGTTATATTACGATATAGACTTATATAATGTTCTCACCGAGAAGTAGGGGCCGACCCGCCAGGAATGTTGTAAAATACTAAATCCGAGATGTTAGGTTGCCTTAGTTTAGGATATATAACGTTCTAGACGCATATAATGTCCCCACCGAGAGGTACGGGCCGACACGACCGGGATTCTGTAAAACATTACCAGCGAGGAGCTAGATGGGTTAGGTTAGGTTATACTGCGATATAGACGTATATAATGTGTCCACCGAGAAGTAGGGGCCGACCCGCCTGGAATGTTGTAAAATACTACGTTAGAGATGTTAGGTTGCCTTAGGTTAGGATATATAACGTTATAGACGCATACAATGTCCCCACCAAGACGTACGGGACGACACGAACTGGATTCTGTAAAACATTACCAGCGAGGGGCTAGATGGGTTTGGTTAGGTTATATTACGTTGTAGACGTATATAGTGTTCCCACCGAGAAGTAGGGGCCAACCCGCCAGGTATTTTGGAAAATACTACATCCGTGATGTTAGGTTGCCTTAGGTGAGGATATATAATGTTATAGACGTATATAATGTCAGCACCGTGACGTACGGGGCGACACGAACGGAATTCTGTGAAACCTTACCAGCGAGGGTCTAGATGGTTTAGGTTAGGTTATATTACGATATAGACTTATATAATGTTCCCAGCGAGAAGTAGGTTCAGCTCGCCAGGAATGTTGTAAAATACTACATCCGAGATGTTAGGTTGCCTTTGGTTAGCATATATAACGTTATAGACGTATATAATGTCCGCACCGTGACGTACGGGGCGACACGAACGGGATTCTGTGAAACATTACCAGCGAGGGGCTAGATGGGTTAGGTTAGGTTATATTATGTTATAGACGTATATAATGTTCCCACCGAGAAGTAGGGGCCGACCCGCCAGGTATTTTGGAAAATACTATATCCGTGATGTTAGGTTGCCTTTGGTTAGCATATATAACGTTATAGACGTATATAATGTCCCCAACAAGACGTACGGGACGACACGAACTGGATTCTGTAAAACATTACCAGCGAGGGGCTAGATGGGTTTGGTTAGGTTATATTACGTTGTAGACGTATATAGTGTTCCCACCGAGAAGTAGGGGCCGACCCGCCAGGTATTTTGGAAAATACTATATCCGTGATGTTAGGTTGCCTTTGGTTAGCATATATAACGTTATAGACGTATATAATGTCCGCACCGTGACGTACGGGGCGACACGAACGGGATTCTGTGAAACATTACCAGCGAGGGTATAGATGGGTTAGGTTAGGTTATATTGCGATATAGACTTATATAATGTCCCTACCGAGGAGTGGGGACGACCCGCCAGGAATGTTGTGAAATACCACATTCGAGATGATAGGTTGCCTTCGGGTGGGATATATAATGTTATAGACGTATATAATGTCCCCACAGAGAAGTATGAACCAACCCGAACGGGATTCTGTAAAACATTACCGCCGAGGGGCTAGATGGGTTAGGTTAGATTATATTACGTTATGGACGTATATAATGTTCCCACCGAGAAGTAGGGGCCGACACTCCAGGAATGTTGTAAAATACTACATCCGAGATGTTAGGTTGACTTAGGTTAGGATATATAACGTTCTAGACACATATAATGTCCCCACAGAGAAGTACGGGCCGACACGACCGGAATTCTGTAAAACATTACCAGCGAGGGGCTAGATGGGTTAGGTTAGGTTATATTACGTTATAGACGTATATAATGTTCCCACCGAGAACTAGGGGCCGACCCGCCAGGTATTTTGGAAAATACTATATCCGTGATGTTAGGTTGCCTCTGGTTAGCATATATAACGTTATAGACGTATATAATGTCCGCACCGTGACGTACGGGGCGACACGAACGGGATTCTGTGAAACATTACCAGCGAGGGTATAGATGGGTTAGGTTAGGTTATATTGCGATATAGACTTATATAATGTCCCTACCGAGAAGTGGGGCCGACCCGCCAGGAATGTTGTGAAATACAACATTCGAGATGTTAGGTTGCCTTCGGGTGGGATATACAATGTTATAGACGTATATAATGTCCCCACAGAGAAGTATGAACCAACCCGAACGGGATTCTGTAAAACATTACCGCCGAGGGGCTAGATGGGTTTGGTTAGGTTATATTACGTTGTAGACGTATATAGTGTTCCCACCGAGAAGTAGGGGCCAACCCGCCAGGTATTTTGGAAAATACTACATCCGAGATGTTAGGTTGCCTTAGGTGAGGATATATAATGTTATAGACGTATATAATGTCAGCACCGTGACGTACGGGGCGACACGAACGGAATTCTGTGAAACCTTACCAGCGAGGGTCTAGATGGGTTAGGTTAGGTTATATTACGATATAGACTTATATAATGTTCCCAGCGAGAAGTAGGTTCAGCTCGCCTGGAATGTTGTAAAATACTACATCCGAGATGTTAGGTTCCCTTAGGTTAGGATATATAATTATAGACTTATATAATGCCCGTACCGAGACGTACGGGACGACACGAACGGGATTCTGTAAAACATCACCGCCGAGGGGCTAGATGGGTTAGGTTAGGTTATATTACGTTATAGACGTATATAATGATCCCACCGAGAAGTAGGGGCCGACCCGCCAGGTATTTTGGAAAATACTATATCCGAGATGTTAGGTTGCCTTTGGATAGCATATATAACGTTATAGACGTATATAATGTCCGCACCATGACGTACGGGGCGACACGAACGGGATTCTGTGAAACATTACCAGCGAAGGTATAGATGGGTTAGGTTAGGTTATAATACGTTGTAGACCTATATAATGTTCCCACCGAGAAGTTGGGGCCGACCCGCCAGGAATGTTGTAAAATACTAAATCCGAGATGTTAGGTTGCCTTAGGTTAGGATATACAATGTTCTAGACGCATATAATGTCCCCACCTAGAAGTACGGGCCGACACGAACGGCATTCTGTAAAACATTACTAGCGAGGGGCTAGATGGGTTAGGTTAGGTTATATTACGTTATAGACGTATATAATGTTCCCACCGAGAAGTAGGGGCCGACCCGCCAGGCATTTTGGAAAATACTATATCCGAGATGTTAGGTTGCCTTAGGTTAGCATATATAACGTCATAGACTTATATAATGTCCGCACCTTGACGTACGGGGCGACACGAACGGGATTCTGTGAAAGGTTACCAGCGAGCGTCTAGATGGGTTAGGGTAGGTTATATTACGTTGTAGACGTATATAGTGTTCCCACCGAGAAGTAGGGGCCAACCCGCCAGGTATTTTGGAAAATACTACATCCGTGATGTTAGGTTGCCTTAGGTGAGGATATATAATGTTATAGACGTATATAATGTCAGCACCGTGACGTACGGGGCGACACGAACGGAATTCTGTGAAACCTTACCAGCGAGGGTCTAGATGGTTTAGGTTAGGTTATATTACGATATAGACTTATATAATGTTCCCAGCGAGAAGTAGGTTCAGCTCGCCAGGAATGTTGTAAAATACTACATCCGAGATGTTAGGTTGCCTTTGGTTAGCATATATAACGTTATAGACGTATATAATGTCCGCACCGTGACGTACGGGGCGACACGAACGGGATTCTGTGAAACATTACCAGCGAGGGGCTAGATGGGTTAGGTTAGGTTATATTATGTTATAGACGTATATAATGTTCCCACCGAGAAGTAGGGGCCGACCCGCCAGGTATTTTGGAAAATACTATATCCGTGATGTTAGGTTGCCTTTGGTTAGCATATATAACGTTATAGACGTATATAATGTCCCCAACAAGACGTACGGGACGACACGAACTGGATTCTGTAAAACATTACCAGCGAGGGGCTAGATGGGTTTGGTTAGGTTATATTACGTTGTAGACGTATATAGTGTTCCCACCGAGAAGTAGGGGCCGACCCGCCAGGTATTTTGGAAAATACTATATCCGTGATGTTAGGTTGCCTTTGGTTAGCATATATAACGTTATAGACGTATATAATGTCCGCACCGTGACGTACGGGGCGACACGAACGGGATTCTGTGAAACATTACCAGCGAGGGTATAGATGGGTTAGGTTAGGTTATATTGCGATATAGACTTATATAATGTCCCTACCGAGGAGTGGGGACGACCCGCCAGGAATGTTGTGAAATACCACATTCGAGATGATAGGTTGCCTTCGGGAGGGATATATAATGTTATAGACGTATATAATGTCCCCACAGAGAAGTATGAACCAACCCGAACGGGATTCTGTAAAACATTACCGCCGAGGGGCTAGATGGGTTAGGTTAGATTATATTACGTTATGGACGTATATAATGTTCCCACCGAGAAGTAGGGGCCGACACTCCAGGAATGTTGTAAAATACTACATCCGAGATGTTAGGTTGACTTAGGTTAGGATATATAACGTTCTAGACACATATAATGTCCCCACAGAGAAGTACGGGCCGACACGACCGGAATTCTGTAAAACATTACCAGCGAGGGGCTAGATGGGTTAGGTTAGGTTATATTACGTTATAGACGTATATAATGTTCCCACCGAGAACTAGGGGCCGACCCGCCAGGTATTTTGGAAAATACTATATCCGTGATGTTAGGTTGCCTCTGGTTAGCATATATAACGTTATAGACGTATATAATGTCCGCACCGTGACGTACGGGGCGACACGAACGGGATTCTGTGAAACATTACCAGCGAGGGTATAGATGGGTTAGGTTAGGTTATATTGCGATATAGACTTATATAATGTCCCTACCGAGAAGTGGGGCCGACCCGCCAGGAATGTTGTGAAATACAACATTCGAGATGTTAGGTTGCCTTCGGGTGGGATATACAATGTTATAGACGTATATAATGTCCCCACAGAGAAGTATGAACCAACCCGAACGGGATTCTGTAAAACATTACCGCCGAGGGGCTAGATGGGTTTGGTTAGGTTATATTACGTTGTAGACGTATATAGTGTTCCCACCGAGAAGTAGGGGCCAACCCGCCAGGTATTTTGGAAAATACTACATCCGAGATGTTAGGTTGCCTTAGGTGAGGATATATAATGTTATAGACGTATATAATGTCAGCACCGTGACGTACGGGGCGACACGAACGGAATTCTGTGAAACCTTACCAGCGAGGGTCTAGATGGGTTAGGTTAGGTTATATTACGATATAGACTTATATAATGTTCCCAGCGAGAAGTAGGTTCAGCTCGCCAGGAATGTTGTAAAATACTACATCCGAGATGTTAGGTTGCCTTTGGTTAGCATATATAACGTTATAGACGTATATAATGTCCGCACCGTGACGTACGGGGAGACACGAACGGGATTCTGTGAAACATTACCAGCGAGGGGCTAGATGGGTTAGGTTAGGTTATATTACGTTATAGACGTATATAATGTTCCCACCGAGAAGTAGGGGCCGACCCGCCAGGTATTTTGGAAAATACTATATCCGTGATGTTAGGTTGCCTTTGGTTAGCATATATAACGTTATAGACGTATATAGTGTCCGCACCGTGACGTACGGGGCGACACGAACGGGATTCTGTGAAACATTACCAGCGAGGGTATAGATGGGTTAGGTTAGGTTATATTGCGATATAGACTTATATAATGTCCCTACCGAGGAGTGGGGCCGACCCGCCAGGAATGTTGTGAAATACCACATTCGAGATGATAGGTTGCCTTCGGGTGGGATATACAATGTTATAGACGTATATAATGTCCCCACAGAGAAGTATGAACCAACCCGAACGGGATTCTGTAAAACATTACCGCCGAGGGGCTAGATGGGTTAGGTTAGATTATATTACGTTATGGACGTATATAATGTTCCCACCGAGAAGTAGGGGCGACCCGCCAGGAATGTTGTAAAATACATCATCCGAGACGTTAGGTTGCCTTAGGTTAGGATATATAACGTTCTAAACGCATATAATTTCCCCACCGAGAAGTACGGGCCGACACGACCGGGATTCTGTAAAACATTACCAGCGAGGGTCTAGATGGGTTAGGTTAGGTTATATTACGATATAGACTTATATAATGTTCCCAGCGAGAAGTAGGTTCAGCTCGCCTGGAATGTTGTAAAATACTACATCCGAGATGTTAGGTTGCCTTAGGTTAGGATATATAATTATAGACTTATATAATGCCCGTACCGAGACGTACGGGACGACACGAACGGGATTCTGTAAAACATCACCGCCGAGGGGCTAGATGGGTTAGGTTAGGTTATATTACGTTATAGACGTATATAATGATCCCACCGAGAAGTAGGGGCCGACCCGCCAGGTATTTTGGAAAATACTATATCCGAGATGTTAGGTTGCCTTTGGATATCATATATAACGTTATAGACGTATATAATGTCCGCACCATGACGTACGGGGCGACACGAACGGGATTCTGTGAAACATTACCAGCGAAGGTATAGATGGGTTAGGTTAGGTTATAATACGTTGTAGACCTATATAATGTTCCCACCGAGAAGTTGGGGCCGACCCGCCAGGAATGTTGTAAAATACTACATCCGAGATGTTACGTTGCCTTAGGTTAGGATATACAATGTTCTAGACGCATATAATGTCCCCACCTAGAAGTACGGGCCGACACGAACGGGATTCTGTAAAACATTACTAGCGAGGGGCTAGATGGGTTAGGTTAGGTTATATTACGTTATAGACGTATATAATGTTCCCACCGAGAAATAGGGGCCGACCCGCCAGGCATTTTGGAAAATACTATATCCGAGATGTTAGGTTGCCTTAGGTTAGCATATATAACGTCATAGACTTATATAATGTCCGCACCTTGACGTACGGGGCGACACGAACGGGATTCTGTGAAAGGTTACCAGCGAGCGTCTAGATGGGTTAGGGTAGGTTATATTACGATATAGACTTATATAATGTTCTCACCGAGAAGTAGGGGCCGACCCGCCAGGAATGTTGTAAAATACTAAATCCGAGATGTTAGGTTGCCTTAGTTTAGGATATATAACGTTCTAGACGCATATAATGTCCCCACCGAGAGGTACGGGCCGACACGACCGGGATTCTGTAAAACATTACCAGCGAGGAGCTAGATGGGTTAGGTTAGGTTATATTGCGATATAGACGTATATAATGTGTCCACCGAGAAGTAGGGGCCGACCCGCCTGGAATGTTGTAAAATACTACGTTAGAGATGTTAGGTTGCCTTAGGTTAGGATATATAACGTTATAGACGCATACAATGTCCCCACCAAGACGTACGGGACGACACGAACTGGATTCTGTAAAACATTACCAGCGAGGGGCTAGATGGGTTTGGTTAGGTTATATTACGTTGTAGACGTATATAGTGTTCCCACCGAGAAGTAGGGGCCAACCCGCCAGGTATTTTGGAAAATACTACATCCGTGATGTTAGTTGCCTTAGGTGAGGATATATAATGTTATAGACGTATATAATGTCAGCACCGTGACGTACGGGGCGACACGAACGGAATTCTGTGAAACCTTACCAGCGAGGGTCTAGATGGTTTAGGTTAGGTTATATTACGATATAGACTTATATAATGTTCCCAGCGAGAAGTAGGTTCAGCTCGCCAGGAATGTTGTAAAATACTACATCCGAGATGTTAGGTTGCCTTTGGTTAGCATATATAACGTTATAGACGTATATAATGTCCGCACCGTGACGTACGGGGCGACACGAACGGGATTCTGTGAAACATTACCAGCGAGGGGCTAGATGGGTTAGGTTAGGTTATATTACGTTATAGACGTATATAATGTTCCCACCGAGAAGTAGGGGCCGACCCGCCAGGTATTTTGGAAAATACTATATCCGTGATGTTAGGTTGCCTTTGGTTAGCATATATAACGTTATAGACGTATATAATGTCCGCACCGTGACGTACGGGGCGACACGAACGGGATTCTGTGAAACATTATCAGCGACGGTATAGATGGGTTAGGTTAGGTTATATTGCGATATAGACTTATATAATGTCCCTACCGAGAAGTGGGGCCGACCCGCCAGGAATGTTGTGAAATACCACATTCGAGATGTTAGGTTGCCTTCGGGTGGGATATACAATGTTATAGACGTATATAAAGTCCCCACCGAGACGTACGGTACGACACGAACTGGATTCTGTAAAACATTACCAGCGAGGGGCTAGATGGGTTAGGTTAGGTTATATTACGTTATGGACGTATATAATGTTCCCACCGAGAAGTAGGGGCGACCCGCCAGGAATGTTGTAAAATACAACATCCGAGATGTTAGGTTGCCTTAGGTTAGGATATATAACGTTCTAGACGCATATAATTTCCCCACCGAGAAGTACGGGCCGACACGACACGGATTCTGTAAAACATTACCAGCCAGGTGCTAGATGGGTTAGGTTAGGTTATATTGCGATATAGACGTATATAATGTGTCCACCGAGAAGTAAGGGCCGACCCGTCTGGAATGTTGCAAACACTACGTTAGAGATGTTAGGTTGCGTTAGGTTAGGATATATAACGTTATAGACTTATATAATGTCCGCACCGAGACGTACGGGACGACACGAACGGGATTCTGTAAAACATTACCGCCGAGGGGCTAGATGGGTTAGGTTAGGTTATATTACGTTATAGACGTATATAATGTTCCCACCGAGAAGTAGGGGCCAACCCGCCAGGTATTTTGGAAAATATTACATCCGAGATGTTAGGTTGCCTTAGGTTAGGATATATAACGTTATAGACGCATACAATGTCCCCACCGAGACGTACGGTACGACACGAACTGGATTCTGTAAAACATTACCAGCGAGGGGCTGGATGGGTTAGGTTAGGTAAAATTGCGATATAGACGTAAATAATGTGTCCACCGAGAAGTAGGGGCCGACCCGCCTGGAATGTTGTAAAATACTACGTTAGAGATGTTAGGTTGCCTTAGGTTAGGATACATAACGTTATAGACGCATACAATGTCCCCACCAAGACGTACGGGACGACACGAACTGGATTCTGTAAAACATTACCAGCGAGGGTCTACATGGGTTTGGTTAGGTTATATTACGTTGTAGACGTATATAGTGTACCCAACGAGAATTAGGGGCCAACCCGAGTGGAATGTTGTAAAATACTACATTCGAGATGTTAGGCTGCCTTAGGTTAGGATATATAACGTTCTAGACGCATATAATTTCCCCACCGAGAAGTACGGGCCGACACGACCGGGATTCTGTAAAACATTACCAGCGAGGTGCTAGATGGGTTAGGTTAGGTTATATTGCGATATAGACGTATATAATGTGTCCACCGAGAAGTAAGGGCCGACCCGTCTGGAATGTTGTAAAACACTACGTTAGAGATGTTAGGTTGCGTTAGGTTAGGATATATAACGTTATAGACGCATTCAATGTCCCCACCAAGACGTACGGGGCGACACGAACTGGATTCTGTAAAACATTACCAGCGAGGGTCTAGATGGGTTTGGTTAGGTTATATTACGTTGTAGACGTATATAGTGTACCCAACGAGAATTAGGGGCCGACCCGAGTGGAATGTTGTAAAATACTACATTCGAGATGTTAGGTTGCCTTGGGTTAGGATATATAACGTTATAGACGCATACAATGTCCCCACCGAGACGTACGGGACGACACGAACTGGATTCTGTAAAACATTACCAGCGAGGGGCTAGATGGGTTAGGTTAGGTAATATTGCGATATAGACGTATATAATGTGTCCACCGAGAAGTAGGGGCCGACCCGCCTGGAATGTTGTAAAATACTACGTTAGAGATGTTAGGTTGCGTTAGGTTAGGATATATAACGTTATAGACGCATTCAATGTCCCCACCAAGACGTAAGGGACGACACGAACTGGATTCTGTAAAACATTACCAGCGAGTGGCTAGATGGGTTTGGTTAGGTTATATTACGTTGTAGACGTATATAGTGTTCCCACCGAGAAGTAGGGGCCAACCCGCCAGGTATTTTGGAAAATACTACATCCGAGATGTTAGGTTGCCTTAGGTGAGAATATATAATGTTATAGACGTATATAATGTCAGCACCGTGACGTACGGGGCGACACGAACGGAATTCTGTGAAACATTACCAGCGAGGGTCTAGATGGGTTAGGTTAGGTTATATTACGATATAGACTTATATAATGTTCCCACCGAGAAGTAGGGGCCGACCCGCCAGGTATTTTGGAAAATACTATATCCGAGATGTTAGGTTGTCTTTGGTTAGCATATATAACGTTATAGACGTATATAATGTCCGCACCGTGACGTACGGGGCGACACGAACGGGATTCTGTGAAACATTACCAGCGAGGGTATAGATGGGTTAGGTTAGGTTATATTGCGATATAGACTTATATAATGTCCCTACCGAGAAGTGGGGCCGACCCGCCAGGAATGTTGTGAAATACCACATTCGAGATGTTAGGTTGCCTTCGGGTGGGATATACAATGTTATAGACGTATATAATGTCCCCACAGAGAAGTATGAACCAACCCGAACGGGATTCTGTAAAACATTACCGCCGAGGGGCTAGATGGGTTAGGTTAGGTTATATTACGTTATGGACGTATATAATGTTCCCACCGAGAAGTAGGGGCCAACCCGCCAGGTATTTTGGAAAATACTACATCCGAGATGTTAGGTTGCCTTAGGTTAGGATATATAACGTTATAGACGCATACAATGTCCCCACCGAGACGTACGGTACGACACGAACTGGATTCTGTAAAACATTACCAGCTAGGTGCTAGATGGGTTAGGTTAGGTTATATTGCGATATAGACGTATATAATGTGTCCACCGGGAAGTAAGGGCCGACCCGTCTGGAATGTTGTAAAACACTACGTTAGAGATGTTAGGTTGCGTTAGGTTAGGATATATAACGTTATAGACGCATTCAATGTCCCCACCAAGACGTACGGGACGACACGAACTGGATTCTGTAAAACATTACCAGCGAGGGTCTAGATGCGTTTGGTTAGGTTATATTATGTTGTAGACGTATATAGTGTACCCAACAAGAATTAGGGGCCGACCCGAGTGGAATGTTGTAAAATACTACATTCGAGATGTTAGGTTGCCTTGGGTTAGGATATATAATGTTATAGACGCATACAATGTCCCCACCGAGACGTACGGGACGACACGAACTGGATTCTGTAAAACATTACCAGCGAGGGGCTAGATGGGTTAGGTTAGGTAATATTGCGATATAGACGTATATAATGTGTCCACGGAGAAGTAGGGGCCGACCCGCCTGGAATGTTGTAAAATACTACGTTAGAGATGTTAGGTTGCGTTAGGTTAGGATATATAACGTTATAGACGCATTCAATGTCCCCACCAAGACGTAAGGGACGACACGAACTGGATTCTGTAAAACATTACCAGCGAGTGGCTAGATGGGATTGGTTAGGTTATATTACGTTGTAGACGTATATAGTGTTCCCACCGAGAAGTAGGGGCCAACCCGCCAGGTATTTTGGAAAATACTACATCCGAGATGTTAGGTTGCCTTAGGTGAGAATATATAATGTTATAGACGTATATAATGTCAGCACGTTAAGTACGGGGCGACACGAACGGAATTCTGTGAAACATTACCAGCGAGGGTCTAGATGGGTTAGGTTAGGTTATATTACGATATAGAGTTATATAATGTTCCCACCGAGAAGTAGGGGCCGACCCGCCAGGTATTTTGGAAAATACTATATCCGAGATGTTAGGTTGTCTTTGGTTAGCATATATAACGTTACAGACGTATATAATGTCCGCACCGTAACGTACGGGGCGACACGAACGGGATTCTGTGAAACATTACCAGCGAGGGTATAGATGGGTTAGGTTAGGTTATATTGCGATATAGACTTATATAATGTCCCTACCGAGAAGTGGGGCCGACCCGCCAGGAATGTTGTGAAATACCACATTCGAGATGTTAGGTTGCCTTCGGGTGGGATATACAATGTTATAGACGTATATAATGTCCCCACAGAGAAGTATGAACCAACCCGAACGGGATTCTGTAAAACATTACCGCCGAGGGGCTAGATGGGTTAGATTAGGTTATATTACGTTATAGACGTATATAATGTTCCCACCGAGAAGTAGGGGCCAACCCGCCAGGTATTTTGGAAAATACTACATCCGAGATGTTAGGTTGCCTTAGGTTAGGATATATAACGTTATAGACGCATACAATGTCCCCACCGAGACGTGCGGGACGACACGAACTGGATTCTGTAAAACATTACCGCCGAGGGGCTAGATGGGTTAGATTAGGTTATATTACGTTATGGACGTATATAATGTTCCCACCGAGAAGTAGGGGCCGACACGCCAGGAATGTTGTAAAATACTACATCCGAGATGTTAGGTTGACTTAGGTTAGGATATATAACGTTCTAGACACATAAAATGTCCCCACCTAGAAGTACGGGCCGACACGACCGGAATTCTGTAAAACATTACCAGCGAGGGGCTAGATTGGTTAGGTTAGGTTATATTACGTTATAGACGTATATAATGATCCCACCGAGAAGTAGGGGCCGACCCGCCAGGTATTTTGGAAAATACTATATCCGAGATGTTAGGTTGCCTTTGGTTAGCATATATAACGTTATAGACGTATATAATGACCGCACCATGACGTACGGGGCGACACGAACGGGATTCTGTAAAACATTACCAGCGAGGGTATAGATGGGTTAGGTTAGGTTATAATACGTTGTAGACCTATATAATGGTCCCACCGAGAAGTTGGGGCCGACCCGCCAGGAATGTTGTAAAATACTACATCCGAGATGTTAGGTTGCCTTAGGTTAGGATATACAATGTTCTAGACGCATATAATGTCCCCACCTAGAAGTACGGGCCGACACGAACGGGATTCTGTAAAACATTACTAGCGAGGGGCTAGATGGGTTAGGTTAGGTTATATTACGTTATAGACGTATATAATGTTCCCACCGAGAAGTAGGGGCCGACCCGCCAGGAATTTTGGAAAATACTATATCCGAGATGTTAGGTTGCCTTAGGTTAGCATATATAACGTCATAGACTTATATAATGTCCGCACCGTGACGTACAGGGCGACACGAACGGAATTCTGTGAAACATTATCAGCGAGGGTCTAGATGGGTTAGGTTAGGTTATATTACGATATAGACTTATATAATGTTACCAGCGAGAAGTAGGTTCAGCTCGCCAGGAATGTTGTAAAATACTACATCCGAGATGTTAGGTTGCCTTAGGTTAGGATATATAACGTTATAGACTTATATAATGCCCGTACCGAGACGTACGGGACGACACGAACGGGATTCTGTAAAACATCACCGCCGAGGGGCTAGATGGGTTAGGTTAGGTTATATTACGTTATAGACGTATATAATGATCCCACCGAGAAGTAGGGGCCGACCCGCCAGGTATTTTGGAAAATACTATATCCGAGATGTTAGGTTGCCTTTGGTTAGCATATATAACGTTATAGACGTATATAATGTCCGCACCGTGACGTACGGGGCGACACGAGCGGGATTCTGTGAAACATTACCAGCGAGGGTATAGATGGGTTAGGTTAGGTTATATTGCGATATAGACTTATATAATGTCCCTACCGAGAAGTGGGGCCGACCCGCCAGGAATGTTGTGAAATACTACGTTAGAGATGTTAGGTTGCGTTAGGTTAGGATATATAACGTTATAGACGCATTCAATGTCCCCACCAAGACGTACGGGACGACACGAACTGGATTCTGTAAAACATTATCAGCGAGGGGCTAGATGGGTTTGGTTAGGTTATATTACGTTGTAGACGTATATAGTGTACCCCACGAGAATTAGGGGCCGACCCGAGTGGAATGTTGTAAAATACTACATTCGAGATGTTAGGTTGCCTTAGGTTAGGATATATAACGTTATAGACGCATACAATGTCCCCACCGAGACGTACGGGACGACACGAACTGGATTCTGTAAAACATTACCAGCGAGGAGCTAGATGGGTTAGGTTAGGTAATATTGCGATATAGACGTATATAATGTGTCCACCGAGAAGTAGGGGCCGACCCGCCTGGAATGTTGTAAAATACTACGTTCGAGATGTTAGGTTGCCTTAGGTTAGGATATATAACGTTATAGACGCATACAATGTCACCACCAAAACGTACGGGAAGACACGAACTGGATTCTGTAAAACATTACCAGCCACAGGCTAGATGGGATAGGTTAAGTTATATTACGTTATAGACGTATATAATGTTCCCTCCGAGAAATAGGGGCCGACGCGCCAGGAATGTTGTAGAACATTACATCAGAAGTGCTGGTTGCCTTAGGTTAGGATATATAACGTTATAGACGTTGCCTTAGGTTAGGATATATAACGTTATTGACTCATATAATGTTCCCGCCAATTGGTACGGGCCGACGTGTCAGAAATGTAGTAAAATATTACACCGGGGATGCTAGGTTTCCTGAGGTTAGGATATATAACGTTATTGACTTATATAATATTCCCACCGAGAAATAGGGGCCGACGCGCTTGAAATGATGTAAAATATTACATTCGACATGTTAGGATGCCTCAGGCTAGGATATATAGCGTTATAGACGTATATAATTTTCCCACCGAGAAGTAGGAGCCGACATGCCAGGAATGTAGTAAAATATTACATCCGAGATATTAGGTTGCCTTAGGCGAGGATATACAGCGTTATAGACGTATATAATGTTACCACAGAGAAGTAGGGGCCAACGAACCAGGAATGTAGTAAAATATTACATCCGATATGTTAGGTTGCCTTAAGCTAGGATATATAGCGTTATAGACGTATATAATGTTCCCACCGAGAATTAGGGTCCGACCGGCCAGGAGTGTTGAAAAATACTACATCCGAGATGCTAGGTTACTTAGGTTAGGATATATAACGGTATAGACGTATATAATGTCCCCACCGAGAAGTAGGGGCCGACCGGCCTGGAATGTTGTAAAATACTACATTCGAGATGTTAAGTTGCCTAAGGTTAGCGTATATAACGTTATAGACGTATATAACGTACGCACCGTGACGTACGGGACGACACGAACGAGGTTCTGTAAGACATTACCAGCGAGGGGCTAGGTGGGTCAGGTTAGGTTATATTACGTTACAGACGTACATAATGTCCCCAACGATAAATAGGTTCCGACCCGCCAGGAATGTTGTAAACTATTACATCCCAGATGTTTGGTTGCCTTAGGTTAGGATATATATCGTTATAGACTTATATAATGTCCGAACCGAAATGTAGGATCCTACAAGCCAGGAACAATGTAAAACATTACATCCGAGGTGTTAGGTTGCCTTAGGATAGGATATATAACGTTATAGAGTTATATAATGTTCCCACCGAGAAGTAGAGGCCCACGCGCAGAGAGTATTGTAAAATATTACATTCGACATGTTAGGTTGCCTTAGGCTAGGATGTATAACGTTATAGACGTATATAATATTCCCACCGAGAAGTAAGGGCCGACATGCCAGGAATGTTGAAAAATATTACATTCGACATGTTAGGTCTCCTTAGGCTAGGATATATAACGTTATAGACGTATATAATGTTTCGACCGAGAAATATGGGCTGACACGTCGGGAATGTTGTAAAATATTACACCCGAGATGTTAGGTTGCCTTAAGTTAGGGTATACAACGTTATAGACGTATAGAATGTTCCCACCGAGACGTAGGGACCGAAATGCCAGGAATGTTGTAAAATTTTACATCCCAGATGTTAGGTTGCGTTAGGTTAGGATATACAACGTTATAGACTTATATAATGTCCCCATCGAGACGCAGTCGACGACGTGTCAGGAATGTTGTAAAATATTACACCCGAGATGTTAGGTTCCCTTAGGTTAGGATATACAACGTTATAGATGTATATAATGACGCCATCCAGAAGTAGGCGATGACACGCCAGGAATGATGTAAAATATTAAATTATGTAATAAAATTATTACATCCCAGATGTTAGGTTGCGTTGGGTTAAGATATACAACGTTATAGACGTATATTATGTCCCCATCGAGAAGGAGGCGACGACAGGCCAGGAATATTGTAAAATATTACATCCCAGATGTTAGGTTGCGTTAGGTTAGGATATACAACAGTATAGACGTATATAATGTCCCCATCGAGAAGCAGGAGACGACGCGCCAGGAATGTTGTAAAATATTACATTCGACATGTTAGGTTGCCTTAGGCTCGGATATATAACGTTATAGACGTATATAATGTTCCCACCGAGAAGTACGTGCCGAGACGCCAGGAATGTTGTCAACTATTACATCCGAGATGTTAGGTTGCCTTAGGTTAGGATATGTATCGTTATAGACGTATATAACGTTCCCACCGAGACGTATTGACCTACATGCCAGTAATGTTGTAAAATTATACATCCCAGAATTTAGGTTGCGTTAGGTTAGGATATACAACGTTATAGACGTATATAATGTTCCCACCGAGAAATAGGGGCCGACGCGTCAGGAATGATGTAAAATATTACACCCGAGATGTTATGTTGCCTTACGACAGGATATATAACGTTATATACGTATATAATGTTCCCACCGGAAAGTAGGAGCCGACGCGCCGGGAATGATGTAAAATATTACATTCGACATGTTAGGTCGCCTGAGGCTAGGATATATAACGTTATAGACGTATATAATGTTCCCACCGAGAAATAGGGGCCGACGCTCCAGGAATGTTGTAAAATATTACATCCGAGATGTTAGGTTGCCTTAGGTTAGGATATACAACGTCATAGATGTATATAATGTCCCCATCCAGAAGTAGGTGACGACACGCCAGGAATGTTGTACAATATTACACCCGAGATGTTAGGTTCCCTTAGGTTAGGATATACAACGTTATAGACTTATAGAATGTTCCCACCGAGAAGTAGGGACCGACATGCCAGGAATGTTGTAAAATATTACATCCGAGATGTTAGGTTGCCTTAGGTTAGGATATATATCGTTATAGACGTATATAATGTTCCCACCGAGACGTAGGGACCGACATGCCAGGAATGTTTTAAAATATTACATCCGAGATGTTAGGTTCCCATAGGTTAGGATACACAACGTTATAGACATATAGAATGTTCCCACCGACAAGTAGGGACAGACATGCCAGGAAGGTTGTAAAATATTACATCCGAGATGTCAGGTTGCCTTAGGTTAGGATATACAACGTTATAGATGTATATAATGTCCCCATCGTGAAGTAGGCGACGACACGCCAGGAATGTTGTAAAATATTACATCCGAGATGTTATGTTGCCTTACGACAGGATATATAACGTTATATACGTATATAATGTTCCCACCAGAAAGTAGGAGCCGACGCGCCGGGAATGATGTAAAATATTACATTCGACATGTTAGGTCGCCTGAGGCTAGGATATATAACGTTATAGACGTATATAATGTTCCCACCGAGAAATAGGGGCCGACGCTCCAGGAATGTTGTAAAATATTACATCCGAGATGTTGGGTTGCCTTAGGTTAGGATATACAACGTTATAGACGTATAGAATGCTCCCACCGAGAAGTAGCGACCGACATGCCAGGAATGTTGTAAAATATTACATCCGAGATGTTAGGTTGCTTTAGGTTAGGGTATATATCGTTATAGACGTATATAATGTTCCTACCGAGACGTGGGGACCGACATGCCAGGAATCTTGTAAAATATTACATCGCAGATGTTAGGTTGTTTAAGGTTAGGATATACAACGTTATAGACGTATATAATGTCCCCATCGAGAAGCAGGCGACGACACGCCAGGAGTGTTGTAAAATATTACATCCGAGATGTTGTGTTGCCTTACGATAGGATACATAACGTTATAGGCGTATATAATGTTCCCACCGAAAAGTAGGAGCCGACGCGACAGGAATGTTGTCAAATATTACATCCGTGATGTTAGATTGCCTTACGCTAGGATATATAACGTTATAGACGTATATAATGTTACCACCGAGAACTACGCGCCGACACGTCAGGAATGATGTAAAATATTACATTCGACATGGTAGGTCGCCTTAGGCTAGGATATATATCGCTATAGACGTATATGATGTTCCCACCGAGAAGTACGGGCTAACACGCCAGGAATGTTTTCAAATATTACACCCGAAATGTTAGGTTCCCTTAGGTTAGGATATATAACATTATAGACGTATATAATGTCCCCATCCAGAAGTAGGCGACGACACGCTAGGAATATTACATCCCAGATGTCAGGTTGCCTTAGGCTAGGATATACAACGTTATAGACGTATATTATGTCCCCATCGAGAAGCAGGCGATGACACGCCAGGAATGTTGTAAAATATTACATTCGACATGTTAGGTTGCCTTAGGCTAGAATATATAACGTTATAGACGTATATTATGTTCCCACCGAGAAGTACGCGCGGACACGCCAGGAATGTTTTCAACTATTACATCCGAGATGTTAGGTTGCCCTAGGTTAGGATATATATCGTTATAGACGTATATAATGTTCCCACCGAGAAGTACGGGCGGACACGCCAGGAATGTTGTCAACTATTACATCCGAGATGTTAGGTTGCCCTAGGTTAGGATATATATCGTTATAGACGTATACAATGTTTCCACCGAGAAGTAGGGACCGACATGCCAGGAATGTTGTAAAATATTACATCCGAGATGTTAGGCTGCCTTAGGTTAGGATATACAATGTTATAGATGTATATAATGTCCCCGTCGAGAAGTAGGCGACGACACGCCAGGAATGTTGTAAAATATTACATTCGACATGTTAGGTGGCCTTAGGCTAGGATATATAACGTTATAGACGTATATAATGTTCCCACCGAGAAGTACGGGCGGACACGCCAGGAATGTTTTCAACTATTACATCCGAGATGTTAGGTTGCCCTAGGTTAGGATATATATCGTTATAGACGTATACAATGTTTCCACCGAGAAGTAGGGACCGACATGCCGGGAATGTTGTAAAATATTACATCCGAGATGTTAGGCTGCCTTAGGTTAGGATATACAATGTTATAGATGTATATAATGTCCCCATCGAGACGTAGGCGACGACACGCCAGGAATATTGTTAAATATTATATTCGACACGTTAGGTGGCCTTAGGCTAGGATATATAACGTTATAGACGTATATAATGTTCCCACCGAGAAGTACGGGCGGACACGCCAGGAATGTTTTCAACTATTACATCCGAGACGTTAGGTTGCCCTAGGTTAGGATATATATCGTTATAGACGTATATAATGTTCCCACCGAGATGTAGGGTCCGACATGCCAGGAATGTTGTAAAATATCACATCCGAAATGTTAGGTTGCTTTAGGTTAGGATATATATCGTTATAGACGTATATAATGTTCCCACCGTGAAGTACGGGCGGACACGCCAGGAATGTTGACAACTATTACATCCGAGATGTTAGGTTGCCTTAGGTTAGGATATATAACGTCATAGACGTACATAATGTCCCCATCCAGAAGTAGGCGACGACACGACAGGAATGATGTAAAATATTACATTCGACATGTTAGGTCGCCTTAGGCTAGGATATATAACGTTATAGACGTATATAATGTTCCCACCGAAAAATAGAGGCCAACGCGTCAGGAATGTTGTAAAAGTTTACACCCGAGATGTTAGGTTCCCTTAGGTTAGGATATACAACGTTATAGACGTATAGTATGTTCCCACCGAGATGTAGGGACAGACATGCCAGGAATGTTGTAAAATATTAGATTCGACATGTTAGGTCGCCTTAGGCTAGGATATATCACGTTATAGACGTATATTATGTTCCCACCGAGAAGTACGCGCGGACACTCCAGGAATGTTGTCAACTATTACATCCGAGATGTTAGGTTGCCCTAGGTTAGGATATATATCGTCATAGACGTATACAATGTTTCCACCGAGAAGTAGGGACCGACATGCCAGGAATGTTGTCAACTATTACATCCGAGATGTTAGGTTGCCCTAGGTTAGGATATTTATCGTTATAGACTTATACAATGTTTCCCCCGAGAAGTAGGGACCGACATGCCAGGAATGTTGTAAAATATTACATCCGAGAGGTTAGGCTGCCTTAGGTTGGGATATGCAATGTTATAGATGTATATAATGTCCCCATCGAGAAGTAGGCGACGACACGCCAGGAAAGTTGTAAAATATTACATTCGCCATGTTAGGTTGCCCTAGTCTAGGATATATAACGTTATAGACGTATATAATGTTCCCACCGAAAAATAGGAGCCGACGCGTCAGGAATGTTGTAAAAGTTTACACCCGAGATGTTAGGTTCCCTTAGGTTAGGATATACAACGTTGTAGACGTATAGTATGTTCCCACCGAGATGTAGGGACCGACATGCCAGGAATGTTGAAAAATATTAGATTCGACATGTTAGGTCGCCTTAGGCTAGGATATATAACGTTATAGACGTATATAATGTCCCCATCCAGAAGTAGGCGACGACACGCTAGGAATATTACATCCCAGATGTCAGGTTGCCTTAGGCTAGGATATACAACGTTATAGACGTATATTATGTCCCCATCGAGAAGCAGGCGATGACACGCCAGGAATGTTGTAAAATATTACATCCGAGATGTTAGGCTGCCTTAGGTTAGGATATACAACGTTATAGATGTATATAATGTCCCCATCGTGAAGTAGGCGACGACACGCCAGGAATGTTGTAAAATATTACATCCGAGATGTTATGTTGCCTTACGACAGGATATATAACGTTATATACGTATATAATGTTCCCACCAGAAAGTAGGAGCCGACGCGCCGGGAATGATGTAAAATATTACATTCGACATGTTAGGTCGCCTGAGGCTAGGATATATAACGTTATAGACGTATATAATGTTCCCACCGAGAAATAGGGGCCGACGCTCCAGGAATGTTGTAAAATATTACATCCGAGATGTTGGGTTGCCTTAGGTTAGGATATACAACGTTATAGACGTATAGAATGCTCCCACCGAGAAGTAGCGACCGACATGCCAGGAATGTTGTAAAATATTACATCCGAGATGTTAGGTTGCTTTAGGTTAGGGTATATATCGTTATAGACGTATATAATGTTCCTACCGAGACGTGGGGACCGACATGCCAGGAATCTTGTAAAATATTACATCGCAGATGTTAGGTTGTTTAAGGTTAGGATATACAACGTTATAGACGTATATAATGTCCCCATCGAGAAGCAGGCGACGACACGCCAGGAGTGTTGTAAAATATTACATCCGAGATGTTGTGTTGCCTTACGATAGGATACATAACGTTATAGGCGTATATAATGTTCCCACCGAAAAGTAGGAGCCGACGCGACAGGAATGTTGTCAAATATTACATCCGTGATGTTAGATTGCCTTACGCTAGGATATATAACGTTATAGACGTATATAATGTTACCACCGAGAACTACGCGCCGACACGTCAGGAATGATGTAAAATATTACATTCGACATGTTAGGTCGCCTTAGGCTAGGATATATATCACTATAGACGTATATGATGTTCCCACCGAGAAGTACGGGCTAACACGCCAGGAATGTTTTCAAATATTACACCCGAAATGTTTGGTTCCCTTAGGTTAGGATATATAACATTATAGACGTATATAATGTCCCCATCCAGAAGTAGGCGACGACACGCTAGGAATATTACATCCCAGATGTCAGGTTGCCTTAGGCTAGGATATACAACGTTATAGACGTATATTATGTCCCCATCGAGAAGCAGGCGATGACACGCCAGGAATGTTGTAAAATATTACATTCGACATGTTAGGTTGCCTTAGGCTAGAATATATAACGTTATAGACGTATATTATGTTCCCACCGAGAAGTACGCGCGGACACGCCAGGAATGTTTTCAACTATTACATCCGAGATGTTAGGTTGCCCTAGGTTAGGATATATATCGTTATAGACGTATATAATGTTCCCACCGAGAAGTACGGGCGGACACGCCAGGAATGTTGTCAACTATTACATCCGAGATGTTAGGTTGCCCTAGGTTAGGATATATATCGTTATAGACGTATACAATGTTTCCACCGAGAAGTAGGGACCGACATGCCAGGAATGTTGTAAAATATTACATCCGAGATGTTAGGCTGCCTTAGGTTAGGATATACAATGTTATAGATGTATATAATGTCCCCGTCGAGAAGTAGGCGACGACACGCCAGGAATGTTGTAAAATATTACATTCGACATGTTAGGTGGCCTTAGGCTAGGATATATAACGTTATAGACGTATATAATGTTCCCACCGAGAAGTACGGGCGGACACGCCAGGAATGTTTTCAACTATTACATCCGAGATGTTAGGTTGCCCTAGGTTAGGATATATATCGTTATAGACGTATACAATGTTTCCACCGAGAAGTAGGGACCGACATGCCGGGAATGTTGTAAAATATTACATCCGAGATGTTAGGCTGCCTTAGGTTAGGATATACAATGTTATAGATGTATATAATGTCCCCATCGAGACGTAGGCGACGACACGCCAGGAATATTGTTAAATATTATATTCGACACGTTAGGTGGCCTTAGGCTAGGATATATAACGTTATAGACGTATATAATGTTCCCACCGAGAAGTACGGGCGGACACGCCAGGAATGTTTTCAACTATTACATCCGAGACGTTAGGTTGCCCTAGGTTAGGATATATATCGTTATAGACGTATATAATGTTCCCACCGAGAAGTACGGGCGGACACGCCAGGAATGTTGTCAAATATTACATCCGAGATGTTAGGTTGCCCTAGGTTGGGATATTTATCGTTATAGACTTATACAATGTTTCCCCCGAGAAGTAGGGACCGACATGCCAGGAATGTTGTAAAATATTACATCCGAGAGGTTAGGCTGCCTTAGGTTGGGATATGCAATGTTATAGATGTATATAATGTCCCCATCGAGAAGTAGGCGACGACACGCCAGGAAAGTTGTAAAATATTACATTCGCCATGTTAGGTTGCCCTAGTCTAGGATATATAACGTTATAGACGTATATAATGTTCCCACCGAAAAATAGGAGCCGACGCGTCAGGAATGTTGTAAAAGTTTACACCCGAGATGTTAGGTTCCCTTAGGTTAGGATATACAACGTTGTAGACGTATAGTATGTTCCCACCGAGATGTAGGGACCGACATGGCAGGAATGTTGAAAAATATTAGATTCGACATGTTAGGTCGCCTTAGGCTAGGGTATATAACGTTATAGACGTATATTATGTTCCCACCGAGAAGTACGGGCGGACACGCCAGGTATGTTTTCAACTATTACATCCGAGATGTTAGGTTGCCCTAGGTTAGGATATATATCGTTATAGACGTATATAATGTTCCCACCGAGAAGTACGGCGGACACGCCAGGGATGTTGTCAACTATTACATGCGAGATGTTAGGTTGCCCTAGGTTAGGATATTTATCGTTATAGACTTATACAATGTTTCCCCCGAGAAGTAGGGACCGACATGCCAGGAATGTTGTAAAATATTACATCCGAGAGGTTAGGCTGCCTTAGGTTGGGATATGCAATGTTATAGATGTATATAATGTCCCCATCGAGAAGTAGGCGACGACACGCCAGGAATGATGTAAAATATTACATTCGACATGTTAGGTCGCCTTAGGCTAGGATATATAACGTTATAGACGTATATAATGTTCCCACCGAAAAATAGAGGCCGACGCGTTAGGAATGTTGTAAAAGTTTACACCCGAGATGTTAGGTTCCCTTAGGTTAGGATATACAACGTTATAGACGTATAGTATGTTCCCACCGAGATGTAGGGACCGACATGCCAGGAATGTTGTAAAATATTAGATTCGACATGTTAGGTCGCCTTAGGCTAGGATATATCACGTTATAGACGTATATTATGTTCCCACCGAGAAGTACGCGCGGACACGCCAGGAATGTTGTCAACTATTACATCCGAGATGTTAGGTTGCACTAGGTTAAGATATATATCGTCATAGACGTATGCAATGTTTCCACCGAGAAGTAGGGACCGACATGCCAGGAATGTTGTAAAATATTACATCCGAGATGTTAGGTTGCCTTAGGTTAGGATATACAACGTTATAAATGTATATAATGACCCCATCAAATATAGGCGACGACACGCCAGGAATGTTGTAAAATATTACATCCCAGATGTTAGGTTGCGTTAGGTTAGGATATACAACGTTATAGACGTATAGAATGTTCCCACCGAGATGTAGGGACCGACATGCCAGGAATGTTGTAAAATATCACATCCGAAATGTTAGGTTGCTTTAGGTTAGGATATATATCGTTATAGACGTATATAATGTTCCCACCGTGAAGTACGCGCGGACACTCCAGGAATGTTGTCAACTATTACATCCGAGATGTTAGGTTGCCCTAGGTTAGGATATATATCGTCATAGACGTATACAATGTTTCCACCGAGAAGTAGGGACCGACATGCCAGGAATGTTGTCAACTATTACATCCGAGATGTTAGGTTGCCCTAGGTTAGGATATTTATCGTTATAGACTTATACAATGTTTCCCCCGAGAAGTAGGGACCGACATGCCAGGAATGTTGTAAAATATTACATCCGAGAGGTTAGGCTGCCTTAGGTTGGGATATGCAATGTTATAGATGTATATAATGTCCCCATCGAGAAGTAGGCGACGACACGCCAGGAAAGTTGTAAAATATTACATTCGCCATGTTAGGTTGCCCTAGTCTAGGATATATAACGTTATAGACGTATATAATGTTCCCACCGAAAAATAGGAGCCGACGCGTCAGGAATGTTGTAAAAGTTTACACCCGAGATGTTAGGTTCCCTTAGGTTAGGATATACAACGTTGTAGACGTATAGTATGTTCCCACCGAGATGTAGGGACCGACATGCCAGGAATGTTGAAAAATATTAGATTCGACATGTTAGGTCGCCTTAGGCTAGGATATATAACGTTATAGACGTATATAATGTCCCCATCCAGAAGTAGGCGACGACACGCTAGGAATATTACATCCCAGATGTCAGGTTGCCTTAGGCTAGGATATACAACGTTATAGACGTATATTATGTCCCCATCGAGAAGCAGGCGATGACACGCCAGGAATGTTGTAAAATATTACATCCGAGATGTTAGGCTGCCTTAGGTTAGGATATACAATGTTATAGATGTATATAATGTCCCCATCGAGAAGTAGGCGACGACACGCCAGGAATGTTGTAAAATATTACATTCGACATGTTAGGTTGCCTTAGGCTAGGATATATAACGTTATAGACGTATATAATGTTCCCACCGAAAAATAGGGGCCGAGGCGTCAGGAATGTTGTAAAATATTGCACCCGAGATGTTAGGTTCCCTTAGGTTAGGATACACAACGTTATAGACGTATAGTATGTTCCCACCGAGATGTAGGGACCGACATGCCAGGAATGTTGTAAAATATTACGTCCGAGATGTTAGGCTGCCTTAGGTTAGGATATATAACGTTATAGTCGTATATTATGTTCCCACCGAGAAGTACGCGCGGACAGGCCAGGAATGTTGTCAACTATTACATCCGAGATGTTAGGTTGCCCTAGGTTAGGATATATATCGTTATAGACGTATACAATGTTTTCACCGAGAAGTAGGGACCGACATGCCAGGAATGTTGTAAAATATTACATCCGAGATGTTAGGCTGCCTTAGGTTAGGATATACAATGTTATAGATGTATATAATGTCCCCACCGAGATGTAGGGACCGACATGCCAGGAATGTTGTAAAATATTACATCCGAGATGTTAGGTTGCCTTAGGTTAGGATATACAACGTTATAGATGTATATAATGACCCCATCCAATGTAGGCGACGACACGCCAGGAATGTTGTAAAATATTACAACCCAGATGTTAGGTTGCCCTAGGTTAGGATATTTATCGTTATAGACTTATACAATGTTTCCCCCGAGAAGTAGGGACCGACATGCCAGGAATGTTGTAAAATATTACATCCGAGATGATAGGCTGCCTTAGGTTAGGATATACAACATTATAGACGTATGTAATGTCCCCATCGAGAAGCAGGAGACGACACGCCAGGAATGTTGTAAAATATTACATTCGACATGTTAGGTGGCCTTAGGCTAGGATATATAACGTTATAGACGTATATAATGTTCCCACCGAGAAGTACGGGCGGACACGCCAGGAATGTTTTCAACTATTGCATCCGAGATGTTAGGTTGCCCTAGGTTAGGATATATATCGTTATAGACGTATATAATGTTCCCACCGAGAAGTACGCGCGGACACTCCAGGAATGTTGTCAACTATTACATCCGAGATGTTAGGTTGCCCTAGGTTAGGATATATATCGTCATAGACGTATACAATGTTTCCACCGAGAAGTAGGGACCGACATGCCAGGAATGTTGTAAAATATTACATCCGAGATGTTAGGTTGCGTTAGGTAAGGATATACAACATTACAGACGTATATAATGTGCCCATCGAGAAGCAGGAGACGACACGCCAGGAATTTTGTAAAATATTACATTCGACATGTTAGATCGCCTTAGGCTAGGATATATAACGTTATAGTCGTATATAATGTTCCCACCGAAAAAATAGGGGCCGACGCGTCAGGAATGTTGTAAAAGTTTACACCCGAGATGTTAGGTTCCCTTAGGTTAGGATATACAACGTTATAGACGTATAGTATGTTCCCACCGAGATGTAGGGACCGACATGCCAGGAATGTTGTAAAATATTACATCCGAGATGTTAGGGTGCGTTAGGTAAGGATATACAACATTACAGACGTATATAATGTGCCCATCGAGAAGCAGGAGACGACACGCCAGGAATGTTGTGAAATATTACATTCGACATGTTAGATCGCCTTAGGCTAGGATATATAACGTTATAGACGTATATAATGTTCCCACCGTGAAGTACGGGCGGACACGCCAGGAATGTTGTCAACTATTACATCCGAGATGTTAGGTTGCCTTAGGTTAGGATATATAACGTTATAGACGTACATAATGTCCCCATCCAGAAGTAGGCGACGACACGACAGGAATATTACATCCCAGATGTTAGGTTGCGTTAGGTTAGGATATACAACGTTATAGACGTATATAAGGTTCCCATCGAGAAGCAGGCGACGACACGCCACGAATGATGTAAAATATTACATTCGACATGTTAGGTCGCCTTAGGCTAGGATATATAACGTTATAGACGTATATAATGTTCCCACCGAAAAATAGAGGCCGACGCGTCAGGAATGTTGTAAAAGTTTACACCCGAGATGTTAGGTTCCCTTAGGTTAGGATATACAACGTTATAGACGTATAGTATGTTCCCACCGAGATGTAGGGACCGACATGCCAGGAATGTTGTAAAATATTAGATTCGACATGTTAGGTCGCCTTAGGCTAGGATATATCACGTTATAGACGTATATTATGTTCCCACCGAGATGTAGGGACCGACATGCCAGGAATGTTGTAAAATATTACATCCGAGGTGTTAGGTTGCGTTAGGTTTGGATATACAACGTTATAGACGTATATAAAGTCCCCATCGAGAAGCAGGCGACGACACGCCAGGAATGTTATAAAATATTACATCCGAGATGTTAGGTTGCCTTACGTTAGGATATACAACATTATAGATGTATATAATGACCCCATCCAGAAGTAGGCGACGACACACCAGGAATGTTGTAAAACATTACATCCCAGATGTTAGGTTGCGTTGGGTAAGTATATACAACGTTATAGACGTATATTATGTCCCCATCGCGAAGCAAGCGACAACACGCCAGGAATGTTGTAAAATATTACATCCCAGATGTTAGGTTGCGTTAGGTAAGGATATACAACATTACAGACGTATATAATGTGCCCATCGAGAAGCAGGAGACGACACGCCAGGAATGTTGTAAAATATTACATTCGACATGTTAGATCGCCTTAGGCTAGGATATATAACGTTATAGTCGTATATAATGTTCCCACCGAAGAAATAGGGGCCGACGCGTCAGGAATGTTGTAAAAGTTTACACCCGCGATGTTAGGTTCCCTTAGGTTAGGATATACAACGTTATAGACGTATAGTATGTTCCCACCGAGATGTTAAGGACCGACATGCCAGGAATGTTGTAAAATATTACATCCCATGTGTTAGGTTGCGTTAGGTTAGGATATATATCTTTGTAGACGTATAGAATGTTCCCACCGAGATGTAGGGACCGACATGCCAGGAATGTTGTAAAATATCACATCCGAGATGTTAGGTTGCCCTAGGTTAGGATATATATCGTCATAGACGTATACAATGTTTCCATCGAGAAGTAGCGACCGACATGCCAGGAATGTTGTAAAATATTACATCCGAGATGTTAGGCTACCTTAGGTTAGGATATATAACGTCATAGACGTACATAATGTCCCCATCCAGAAGTAGGCGACGACACGCCAGGAATGATGTAAAATATTACATTCGACATGTTAGGTCGCCTTAGGCTAGGATATATAACGTTATAGACGTATATAATGTTCCCACCGAAAAATAGAGGCCGACGCGTCAGGAATGTTGTAAAAGTTTACACCCGAGATGTTAGGTTCCCTTAGGTTAGGATATACAACGTTATGGACGTATAGTATGTTCCCACCGAGATGTAGAGACCGACATGCCAGGAATGTTGTAAAATATTAGATTCGACATGTTAGGTCGCCTTAGGCTAGGATATATCACGTTATAGACGTATATTATGTTCCCACCTAGAAGTACGCGCGGACACGCCAGGAATGTTGTCAACTATTACATCCGAGATGTTAGGTTGCCCTAGGTTAGGATATATATCGTCATATACGTATACAATGTTTCCACCGAGAAGTAGGGACCGACATGCCAGGAATGTTGTAAAATATTACATTCGAGACGTTAGGCTGCCTTAGGTTAGGATATACAATGTTATAGATGTATATAATGTCCCCATCGAGAAGGAGGCGACGACACGCCAGGAATGTTGTAAAATATTACATTCGACATGTTAGGTTGCCTTAGGCTAGGATATAAAACGTTATAGACGTATATAATATTCCCACCGAAAAATAGGGGCCGAGGCGTCAGGAATGTTGTAAAATATTACACCCAAGATGTTAGGTTCCCTTAGGTTAGGATACACAACGTTATAGACGTATAGTATGTTCCCACCGAGATGTAGGGACCGACATGCCAGGAATGTTGTAAAATATTACATCCGAGGTGTTAGGTTGCGTTAGGTTAGGATATACAACGTTATTGACGTATATAATGTCCCCATCGAGAAGCAGGCGACGACACGCCAGGAATGTTATAAAATATTACATCCGAGAAGTTAGGTTGCCTTACGTTAGGATATACTACATTATAGATGTATATAATGACCCCATCCAGAAGTAGGAACCGACATGCCAGAATGTTGTAAAATATTACATCGCAGATGTTAGGTTGCCTTAGGTTAGGATATACAACGTTATATATGAATATAATGTCCCAATCGAGAAGCAGGCGACGACACGGCAGGAATGTTGTAAAATATAACATCCGAGATGTTATGTTGCCTTACGTTAGGATATATATCGTTATAGACTTATATAATGTTCCCACCGAAAAGTAGGAGCCGACGCGCCAAGAATGTTGTAAAATATTACACCCGAGATGTTAGTTTCCCTTAGGTTAGGATATACAACGTTATAGACGTATAGAATGTTCAACCCGAGAAGTAGGGAGCGACGTGCCAGGAATGTAGTAAGATATTATATCCGAGATGTTAGGTTGCCTTAGGCTAGGATATGTAACGTTATAGACGTATATAATGTTCCCACCGAGAAGTAGGGGCCGAAGTGACGGGAATGTTGTAAAATATGACATTCGACATGTTATGTTGCCTTAGGCTAGGATATATAGCGTTATAGACGTATATAATGTTCCCACCGAGAAGTAGGGGCCGACGTGCCAGGAATGTAGTAAAATATTATATCCGAGATGTTAGGTTGCCTTAGGCTAGGATATATAACGTTATAGACGTATATAACGTTCCCACCGAGAAGTAGGGGCCGAAGTGACGGGAATGTTGTAAAATATGACATTCGACATGTTAGGTTGCCTTAGGCTGGGATATATAGCGTTATAGACGTATATAATGTTCCCACCGAGACGTAGGGACCGACATGCCAGGAATGTTTAAAATATTACATTCCAAATGTTAGGTTGCGCTAGGTTAGGATATACAACGTTATAGACGTATATAATGTCTCCATCGAGAAGCAGGCGACGACACGACAGGAGTGTTGTAAAATATTACATTTGATATGTTAGGTTTCCTTAGGCTAGGATATATCATTATAGACGCATATAATGTAACCACCGAGAACTACGGACAGACACGCCAGGAATGATGTAAAATATTACATTCGACATGTTAGGTCGCCTTAGGCTAGGATGTATAACGTTATAGACGTATATAATGTTCCCACCTAGAAATAGGGGCCGACGCGTCAGGAATGTTGTAAAATATTACACCCGAGATGTTAGGTTGCCTTAGGCTAGGATATATAACGTTATAGACGTATATAATGTTCCCACCGAGAAGTAGGGCCGAGGCGTCAGGAATGTTGTAAAATATTACATCTGAGTTGTTAGGTTGCATTAGGTTAGGATATACAACGTTATAGACGTATATAATGTCCCCATCGAGAAGCAGGCGACGAAACGCCAGGAATGTTATAAAATATTACATCCGAGATGTTAGGTTGCCTTACGTTAGGATATATAACATTATAGATGTATATAATGACCCCATCCAGACGTAGGCGACGACACGCCAGGAATGTTGTAAAACATTACATCCCAGATGTTAGGTTGCGTTGGGTAAGGATATACAACGTTATAGACGTATATTATGACCCCATCGCGAAGCAAGCGACGACACGCCAGGAATGTTGTAAAATATTACATCCCAGATGTTAGGTTGCGTTATGTAAGGATATACAACATTACAGACGTATATAATGTGCCCATCGAGAAGCAGGAGACGACACGCCAGGAATGTTGTAAAATATTACACTCGACATGTTAGGTCGCCTTAGGCTAGGATATATAACGTTATAGACGTATATAATGTTCCCACCGAAAAAATAGGGGCCTACGCGTCAGGAATGTTGTAAAAGTTTACACCCGGGATGTTAGGTTCCCTTAGGTTAGGATATACAACGTTATAGACGTATAGTATGTTCCCACCGAGATGTAGGGACCGACATGCCAGGAATGTTGTAAAATATTAAATCCCAGATGTTAGGTTGCGCTAGGTTAGGATATACAACGTTATAGACGTATATAATGTCCCCATCGAGAAGCAGGCAACGACACGCCAGGAATGTTGTAAAATATTACATCCGAGATGTTAGATTGCTTAGGCTAGGATATATATCGTTATAGTCGTATACAATGTTCCCACCGAGAAGTAGGAACCGACATGCCAGAATGTTGTAAAATATTACATCGCATATGTTAGGTTGCCTTAGGTTAGGATATACAACGTTATATATGAATATAATGTCCCAATCGAGAAGCAGGCGACGACACGCCAGGAATGTTGTAAAATATTACATCCGAGATGTTATATTGCCTTACGTTAGGATATATAAAGTTATAGACGTATATAATGTTCCCACCGAAAAGTAGGAGCCGACCCGCCTGGAATGTTGTAAAATACTACATCCCAGATGTTAGGTTGTGTTAGGTTAGGATATAAAACGTTATAGATGTATATAATGTCCCCATCGAGAAGCAGGCGACGACACGCCACGAATGATGTAAAATATTAAATCCCAGATGATACGTTGCGTTAGGTTAGGATATACAACGTTATAGACGTATATAATGTCCCCATCGAGAAGCAGGCGGCGACACGTCAGGAATGATGTAAAATATTAAATCCCAGATGTTAGGTTGTGTTAGGTTAGGATATACAACGTTATAGACGTATATAATGTCCCCATCGAGAAGCAGGCAACGACACGCCAGGAATGTTGTAAAATATTAAATCCGAGATGTTAGATTGCTTAGGCTAGGATATATATCGTTATAGACGTATACAATGTTCCCACCGAGAAGTAGAGACCGACATGCCAGGAATGTTGTAAAATATTACACCTGAGATGTTAGGTTCCCTTAGGTTAGGATATACAACGCTATACACGCATAGAATGTTCCCACCGAGAGGTAGGCGCCGACGATCCAGGAATGTTGTAAAATATTACGCTCGACATGTTAGTTTGCCTTAGGCTAGGATATATAGCGCTATAGACGTATATTATGTTCCCACCGAGATTTTGGGGCCCGGCGCGCCAGGAATGTAGTAAAATATTACATCCGAGATGTTAGGTTGCCTTAGGCTAGGATATGTAACGTTATAGACGTATATAATGTTCCCACCGAGAAGTAGGGGCCGACACGTCAGGAATGTTGTAAAACAATACATCCGAGGTGTTAGGTTGCCTTATTTTAGGATATATAACGTTATAGACGTATATACTGTTCCATCCGAGAAGTAGGTGCCGACGCGCCAGGAATGTTGTAAAATATTACATTCGACATGTTAGGTTGCCATAAGCTAGGATATATAACGTTATAGACGTATATAATGTTCCCACCGAGAAGTAGGGGCCGAAGTGACGGGAATGTTGTAAAATATAACATTCGACATGTTAGGTTGCCTTAGGCTAGGATATATAGCGTTATAGACGTATACAATGTTCCCACCGAGAAGTAGGTGCCGACGCGCCAGGAATGTTGTAAAATATTACATGCGACATGTTAGGTTGCCTTAGGCTAGGATATATAGCGTTATAGACGTATATAATGTTCCCACCGAGAAGTAGGGGCCGACACGTCAAGAATGTTGTAAAACAATACATCCGAGGTGTTAGGTTGCCTTATTTTAGGATATATAACGTTATAGACGTATATACTGTTCCCTCCGAGAAGTAGGTGCCGACGCGCCAGGAATGTTGTAAAATATTACATTCGACATGTTAGGTTGCCTTAAGCTAGGATATATAACGTTATAGACGTATATAATGTTCCCACCGAGAAGTAGGGGCCGAAGTGACGGGAATGTTGTAAAATATAACATTCGACATGTTAGGTTGCCTTAGGCTAGGATATATAGCGTTATAGACGTATATAATGTTCCCACCGAGAAGTAGGGGCCGACGTGCCAGGAATGTAGTAAAATATTACATCCGAGATGTTAGGTTGCCTTAGGCTAGGATATATAACGTTATAGACGTATATAACGTTCCCACCGAGAAGTAGGGGCCGAAGTGACGGGAATGTTGTAAAATATTACATTCGACATGTTAGATTGCCTTAAGCTAGGATATATAGCGTTATAGACGTATATAATGTTCCCACCGAGAAGTAGGGGCCGACGTGCCAGGAATGTAGTAAAATATTACATCCGAGATGTTAGGTTGCCTTAGGCTAGGATATATAACGTTATAGACGTATATAATGTTCCCACCGAGAAGTAGGGGCCGAAGTGACGGGAATGTTGTAAAATATGACATTCGACATGTTAGGTTGCCTTAGGCTAGGATATATAGCGTTATAGACGTATATAATGTTCCCACCGAGAAGTAGGTGCCGACGCGCCAGGAATGTTGTAAAATATTACATTCGACATGTTAGGTTGCCTTAAGCTAGGATATATAGTGTTATAGACGTATATAATGTTCCCACCGAGAAGTAGGGGCCGAAGTGACGGGAATGTTGTAAAATATTACATGCGACATGTTAGGTTGCCTTAGGCTAGGATATATAGCGTTATAGACGTATATAATGTTCCCACCGAGAAGTAGGGGCCGACGTGCCAGGAATGTAGTAAGATATTATATCCGAGATGTTAGGTTGCCTTAGGCTAGGATATGTAACGTTATAGACGTATATAATGTTCCCACCGAGAAGTAGGGGCAGAAGTGACGGGAATGTTGTAAAATATGACATTCGACATGTTAGGTTGCTTTAGGCTAGGATATATAGCGTTATAGACGTATATAATGTTCCCACCGAGAAGTAGGGGCCGACGTGCCAGGAATGTAGTAAAATATTACATCCGAGATGTTAGGTTGCCTTAGGCTAGGATATATAACGTTATAGACGTATATAACGTTCCCACCGAGAAGTAGGGGCCGAAGTGACGGGAATGTTGTAAAATATTACATTCGACATGTTAGATTGCCTTAAGCTAGGATATATAGCGTTATAGACGTATATAATTTTCCCACCGAGAAGTAGGGGCCGAAGTGACGGGAATGTTGTAAAATATTACATGCGACATGTTAGGTGCCTTAGGCTAGGATATATAGCGTTATAGACGTATATAATATTCCCACCGAGAAGTAGGGTCCGACGTGCCAGGAATGTAGTAAAATATTACATTCGACATGTTATGTTGCCTTAGGCTAGGATATATAGCGTTATAGACGTATATAATGTTCCCACCGAGAAGTAGGGGCCGACGTGCCAGGAATGTAGTAAAATATTACATCCGAGATGTTAGGTTGCCTTAGGCTAGGATATATAACGTTATAGACGTATATAATGTTCCCACCGAGAAGTAGGGGCCGAAGTGACGGGAATGTTGTAGAATATGACATTCGACATGTTAGGTTGCCTTAGGCTAGGATATATAGCGTTATAGACGTATATAATGTTCCCACCGAGAAGTAGGTGCCGACGCGCCAGGAATGTTGTAAAATATTACATTCGACATGTTAGGTTGCCTTAAGCTAGGATATATAGTGTTATAGACGTATATAATGTTCCCACCGAGAAGTAGGGGCCGAAGTGACGGGAATGTTGTAAAATATTACATGCGACATGTTAGGTTGCCTTAGGCTAGGATATATAGCGTTATAGACGTATATAATGTTCCCACCGAGAAGTAGGGGCCGACGTGCCAGGAATGTAGTAAGATATTATATCCGAGATGTTAGGTTGCCTTAGGCTAGGATATGTAACGTTATAGACGTATATAATGTTCCCACCGAGATGTAGGGGCAGAAGTGACGGGAATGTTGTAAAATATGACATTCGACATGTTAGGTTGCCTTAGGCTAGGATATATAGCGTTATAGACGTATATAATGTTCCCACCGAGAAGTAGGGGCCGACGTGCCAGGAATGAGTAAAATATTACATCCGAGATGTTAGGTTGCCTTAGGCTAGGATATATAACGTTATAGACGTATATAACGTTCCCACCGAGAAGTAGGGGCCGAAGTGACGGGAATGTTGTAAAATATTACATTCGACATGTTAGACTGCCTTAAGCTAGGATATATAGCGTTATAGACGTATATAATTTTCCCACCGAGAAGTAGGGGCCGAAGTGACGGGAATGTTGTAAAATATTACATGCGACATGTTAGGTGCCTTAGGCTAGGATATATAGCGTTATAGACGTATATAATGTTCCCACCGAGAAGTAGGGTCCGACGTGCCAGGAATGTAGTAAAATATTACATCCGAGATGTTAGGTTGCCTTAGGCTAGGATATATAACGTTATAGACGTATATAATGTTCCCACCGAGAAGTAGGGGCCGAAGTGACGGGAATGTTGTAAAATATGACATTCGACATGTTATGTTGCCTTAGGCTAGGATATATAGCGTTATAGACGTATATAATGTTCCCACCGAGAAGTAGGGGCCGACGTGCCAGGAATGTAGTAAAATATTATATCCGAGATGTTAGGTTGCCTTAGGCTAGGATATATAACGTTATAGACGTATATAACGTTCCCACCGAGAAGTAGGGGCCGAAGTGACGGGAATGTTGTAAAATATGACATTCGACATGTTAGGTTGCCTTAGGCTAGGATATATAGCGTTATAGACGTATATAATGTTCCCACCGAGAAGTAGGGTCCGACGTGCCAGGAATGTAGTAAAATATTACATCCGAGATGTTAGGTTGCCTTAGGCTAGGATATATAGCGTTATAGACGTATATAATGTTCCCACCGAGAAGTAGGGGCCGACGTGCCAGGAATGTAGTAAAATATTACATCCGAGATGTTAGGTTGCCTTAGGCTAGGATATGTAACGTTATAGACGTATATAATGTTCCCACCGAGAAGTAGGTGCCGACGCGCCAGGAATGTTGTAAAATATTACATTCGACATGTTAGATTGCCTTAAGCTAGGATATATAGCGTTATAGACGTATATAACGTTCCCACCGAGAAGTAGGGGCCGAAGTGACGGGAATGTTGTAAAATATTACATTCGACATGTTAGATTGCCTTAAGCTAGGATATATAGCGTTATAGACGTATATAATTTTCCCACCGAGAAGTAGGGGCCAAAGTGACGGGAATGTTGTAAAATATTACATGCGACATGTTAGGTGCCTTAGGCTAGGATATATAGCGTTATAGACGTATATAATGTTCCCACCGAGAAGTAGGGTCCGACGTGCCAGGAATGTAGTAAAATATTACATCCGAGATGTTAGGTTGCCTTAGGCTAGGATATATAACGTTATAGACGTATATAATGTTCCCACCGAGAAGTAGGGGCCGAAGTGACGGGAATGTTGTAAAATATGACATTCGACATGTTATGTTGCCTTAGGCTAGGATATATAGCGTTGTAGACGTATATAATGTTCCCACCGAGAAGTAGGGGCCGACGTGCCAGGAATGTAGTAAAATATTATATCCGAGATGTTAGGTTGCCTTAGGCTAGGATATATAACGTTATAGACGTATATAACGTTCCCACCGAGAAGTAGGGGCCGAAGTGACGCGAATGTTGTAAAATATGACATTCGACATGTTAGGTTGCCTTAGGCTAGGATATATAGCGTTATAGACGTATATAACGTTCCCACCGAGAAGTAGGTGCCGACGCGCCAGGAATGTTGTAAAATATTACATTCGACATGTTAGGTTGCCTTAAGCTAGGATATATAGTGTTATAGACGTATATAATGTTCCCACCGAGAAGTAGGGGCCGAAGTGACGGGAATGTTGTAAAATATTACATGCGACATGTTAGGTTGCCTTAGGCTAGGATATATAGCGTTATAGACGTATATAATGTTCCCACCGAGAAGTAGGGTCCGACGTGCCAGGTATGTAGTAAAATATTACATCCGAGAAGTTAGGTTGCCTTAGGCTAGGATATATAACGTTATAGACGTATATAATGTTCCCACCGAGAAGTAGGGGCGACGTGCCAGGAATGTAGTAAAATATTACATCCGATATGTTAGGTTGCCTTAGGCTAGGATATATAACGTTATAGACGTATATAACGTTCCCACCGAGAAGTAGGGGCCGAAGTGACGGGAATGTTGTAAAATATGACATTCGACATCTTAGGTTGCCTTAGGCTAGGATATATAGCGTTATAGACGTATATAATGTTCCCACCGAGAAGTAGGTGCCGACGCGCCAGGAATGTTGTAAAATATTACATTCGACATGTTAGGTTGCCTTAAGCTAGGATATATAGTGTTATAGACGTATATAATGTTCCCACCGAGAAGTAGGGGCCGAAGTGACGGGAATGTTGTAAAATATGACATTCGACATGTTATGTTGCCTTAGGCTAGGATATATAGCGTTATAGACGTATATAATGTTCCCACCGAGAAGTAGGGGCCGACGTGCCAGGAATGTAGAAAAATATTACATCCGAGGTGTTAGGTTGCCTTAGGCTAGGATATATAACGTTATAGACGTATATAATGTTCCCACCGAGAAGTAGGGGCCGAAGTGACGGGAATGTTGTAAAATATTACATCCGAGATGTTAGGTTGCCTTAGGCTAGGATATATAGCGTTATAGACGTATATAATGTTCCCACCGAGAAGTAGGGGCCGACGTGCCAGGAATGTAGTAAAATATTACATCCGAGGTGTTAGGTTGCCTTAGGCTAGGATATATAACGTTATAGACGTATATAATGTTCCCACCGAGAAGTAGGGGCCGAAGTGACGGGAATGTTGTGAAATATGACATTCGACATGTTAGGTTGCCTTAGGCTAGGATATATAGCGTTATAGACGTATATAATGTTCCCACCGAGAAGTAGGGGCCGAAGTGACGGGAATGTTGTAAAATATTACATTCGAGGTGTTAGGTTGCCTTAGGCTAGGATATATAACGTTATAGACGTATATAATGTTCCCACCGAGAAGTAGGGGCAGAAGTGACGGGAATGTTGTAAAATATGACATTCGACATGTTAGGTTGCCTTAGGCTAAGATATATAGCGTTATAGACGTATATAATGTACCCACCGAGAAGTAGGGGCCGACGTGCCAGGAATGTAGTAAAATATTACATTCGACATGTTAGGTTGCCTTAGGTTAGGATATCTAACGCTATAGACGTATATACTGTTCCCACCGAGAAGTAGGTCCCGACGCGCCAGGTATGTTGTAAAATATTACATCCAGGATGTTAGGTTGCCTTAGGCTAGGATATGTAACGTTATAGACGTATAAAATGTTCCCACCGAGAAGTAGGGGCCGAAGTGACGGGAATGTTGTAAAATATTACATGCGACATGTTAGGTTGCCTTAGGCTAGGATATATAGCGTTATAGACGTATATAATGTTCCCACCGAGAAGTAGGGGCCGACGTGCCAGGAATGTAGTAAGATATTATATCCGAGATGTTAGGTTGCCTTAGGCTAGGATATGTAACGTTATAGACGTATATAATGTTCCCACCGAGATGTAGGGGCAGAAGTGACGGGAATGTTGTAAAATATGACATTCGACATGTTAGGTTGCCTTAGGCTAGGATATATAGCGTTATAGACGTATATAATCTTCCCACCGAGAAGTAGGGGCCGACGTGCCAGGAATGAGTAAAATATTACATCCGAGATGTTAGGTTGCCTTAGGCTAGGATATATAACGTTATAGACGTATATAACGTTCCCACCGAGAAGTAGGGGCCGAAGTGACGGGAATGTTGTAAAATATTACATTCGACATGTTAGACGGCCTTAAGCTAGGATATATAGCGTTATAGACGTATATAATTTTCCCACCGAGAAGTAGGGGCCGAAGTGACGGGAATGTTGTAAAATATTACATGCGACATGTTAGGTGCCTTAGGCTAGGATATATAGCGTTATAGACGTATATAATGTTCCCACCGAGAAGTAGGGTCCGACGTGCCAGGAATGTAGTAAAATATTACATCCGAGATGTTAGGTTGCCTTAGGCTAGGATATATAACGTTATAGACGTATATAATGTTCCCACCGAGAAGTAGGGGCCGAAGTGACGGGAATGTTGTAAAATATGACATTCGACATGTTATGTTGCCTTAGGCTAGGATATATAGCGTTATAGACGTATATAATGTTCCCACCGAGAAGTAGGGGCCGACGTGCCAGGAATGTAGTAAAATATTATATCCGAGATGTTAGGTTGCCTTAGGCTAGGATATATAACGTTATAGACGTATATAACGTTCCCACCGAGAAGTAGGGGCCGAAGTGACGGGAATGTTGTAAAATATGACATTCGACATGTTAGGTTGCCTTAGGCTAGGATATATAGCGTTATAGACGTATATAATGTTCCCACCGAGAAGTAGGTGCCGACGCGCCAGGAATGTTGTAAAATATTACATTCGACATGTTAGATTGCCTTAAGCTAGGATATATAGCGTTATAGACGTATATAATTTTCCCACCGAGAAGTAGGGGCCGAAGTGACGGGAATGTTGTAAAATATTACATGCGACATGTTAGGTGCCTTAGGCTAGGATATATAGCGTTATAGACGTATATAATGTTCCCACCGAGAAGTAGGGTCCGACGTGCCAGGAATGTAGTAAAATATTACATCCGAGATGTTAGGTTGCCTTAGGCTAGGATATATAGCGTTATAGACGTATATAATGTTCCCACCGAGAAGTAGGGGCCGACGTGCCAGGAATGTTGTAAAATATTACATTCGACATGTTAGGTTGCCTTAAGCTAGGATATATAGCGTTATAGACGTATACAATGTTCCCACCGAGAAGTAGGTGCCGACGCGCCAGGAATGTTGTAAAATATTACATGCGACATGTTAGGTTGCCTTAGGCTAGGATATATAGCGTTATAGACGTATATAATGTTCCCACCGAGAAGTAGGGGCCGACACGTCAAGAATGTTGTAAAACAATACATCCGAGGTGTTAGGTTGCCTTATTTTAGGATATATAACGTTATAGACGTATATACTGTTCCCTCCGAGAAGTAGGTGCCGACGCGCCAGGAATGTTGTAAAATATTACATTCGACATGTTAGGTTGCCTTAAGCTAGGATATATAACGTTATAGACGTATATAATGTTCCCACCGAGAAGTAGGGGCCGAAGTGACGGGAATGTTGTAAAATATAACATTCGACATGTTAGGTTGCCTTAGGCTAGGATATATAGCGTTATAGACGTATATAATGTTCCCACCGAGAAGTAGGGGCCGACGTGCCAGGAATGTAGTAAAATATTACATCCGAGATGTTAGGTTGCCTTAGGCTAGGATATATAACGTTATAGACGTATATAACGTTCCCACCGAGAAGTAGGGGCCGAAGTGACGGGAATGTTGTAAAATATTACATTCGACATGTTAGATTGCCTTAAGCTAGGATATATAGCGTTATAGACGTATATAATGTTCCCACCGAGAAGTAGGGGCCGACGTGCCAGGAATGTAGTAAAATATTACATCCGAGATGTTAGGTTGCCTTAGGCTAGGATATATAACGTTATAGACGTATATAATGTTCCCACCGAGAAGTAGGGGCCGAAGTGACGGGAATGTTGTAAAATATGACATTCGACATGTTAGGTTGCCTTAGGCTAGGATATATAGCGTTATAGACGTATATAATGTTCCCACCGAGAAGTAGGTGCCGACGCGCCAGGAATGTTGTAAAATATTACATTCGACATGTTAGGTTGCCTTAAGCTAGGATATATAGTGTTATAGACGTATATAATGTTCCCACCGAGAAGTAGGGGCCGAAGTGACGGGAATGTTGTAAAATATTACATGCGACATGTTAGGTTGCCTTAGGCTAGGATATATAGCGTTATAGACGTATATAATGTTCCCACCGAGAAGTAGGCGCCGACGTGCCAGGAATGTAGTAAGATATTATATCCGAGATGTTAGGTTGCCTTAGGCTAGGATATGTAACGTTATAGACGTATATAATGTTCCCACCGAGAAGTAGGGGCAGAAGTGACGGGAATGTTGTAAAATATGACATTCGACATGTTAGGTTGCTTTAGGCTAGGATATATAACGTTATAGACGTATATAACGTTCCCACCGAGAAGTAGGGGCCGAAGTGACGGGAATGTTGTAAAATATTACATTCGACATGTTAGACGGCCTTAAGCTAGGATATATAGCGTTATAGACGTATATAATTTTCCCACCGAGAAGTAGGGGCCGAAGTGACGGGAATGTTGTAAAATATTACATGCGACATGTTAGGTGCCTTAGGCTAGGATATATAGCGTTATAGACGTATATAATGTTCCCACCGAGAAGTAGGGTCCGACGTGCCAGGAATGTAGTAAAATATTACATCCGAGATGTTAGGTTGCCTTAGGCTAGGATATATAACGTTATAGACGTATATAATGTTCCCACCGAGAAGTAGGGGCCGAAGTGACGGGAATGTTGTAAAATATGACATTCGACATGTTATGTTGCCTTAGGCTAGGATATATAGCGTTATAGACGTATATAATGTTCCCACCGAGAAGTAGGGGCCGACGTGCCAGGAATGTAGTAAAATATTATATCCGAGATGTTAGGTTGCCTTAGGCTAGGATATATAACGTTATAGACGTATATAACGTTCCCACCGAGAAGTAGGGGCCAAAGTGACGGGAATGTTGTAAAATATGACATTCGACATGTTAGGTTGCCTTAGGCTAGGATATATAGCGTTATAGACGTATATAATGTTCCCACCGAGAAGTAGGTGCCGACGCGCCAGGAATGTTGTAAAATATTACATTCGACATGTTAGATTGCCTTAAGCTAGGATATATAGCGTTATAGACGTATATAATTTTCCCACCGAGAAGTAGGGGCCGAAGTGACGGGAATGTTGTAAAATATTACATGCGACATGTTAGGTGCCTTAGGCTAGGATATATAGCGTTATAGACGTATATAATGTTCCCACCGAGAAGTAGGGTCCGACGTGCCAGGAATGTAGTAAAATATTACATCCGAGATGTTAGGTTGCCTTAGGCTAGGATATATAGCGTTATAGACGTATATAATGTTCCCACCGAGAAGTAGGGGCCGACGTGCCAGGAATGTTGTAAAATATTACATTCGACATGTTAGGTTGCCTTAAGCTAGGATATATAGCGTTATAGACGTATACAATGTTCCCACCGAGAAGTAGGTGCCGACGCGCCAGGAATGTTGTAAAATATTACATGCGACATGTTAGGTTGCCTTAGGCTAGGATATATAGCGTTATAGACGTATATAATGTTCCCACCGAGAAGTAGGGGCCGACACGTCAAGAATGTTGTAAAACAATACATCCGAGGTGTTAGGTTGCCTTATTTTAGGATATATAACGTTATAGACGTATATACTGTTCCCTCCGAGAAGTAGGTGCCGACGCGCCAGGAATGTTGTAAAATATTACATTCGACATGTTAGGTTGCCTTAAGCTAGGATATATAACGTTATAGACGTATATAATGTTCCCACCGAGAAGTAGGGGCCGAAGTGACGGGAATGTTGTAAAATATAACATTCGACATGTTAGGTTGCCTTAGGCTAGGATATATAGCGTTATAGACGTATATAATGTTCCCACCGAGAAGTAGGGGCCGACGTGCCAGGAATGTAGTAAAATATTACATCCGAGATGTTAGGTTGCCTTAGGCTAGGATATATAACGTTATAGACGTATATAACGTTCCCACCGAGAAGTAGGGGCCGAAGTGACGGGAATGTTGTAAAATATTACATTCGACATGTTAGATTGCCTTAAGCTAGGATATATAGCGTTATAGACGTATATAATGTTCCCACCGAGAAGTAGGGGCCGACGTGCCAGGAATGTAGTAAAATATTACATCCGAGATGTTAGGTTGCCTTAGGCTAGGATATATAACGTTATAGACGTATATAATGTTCCCACCGAGAAGTAGGGGCCGAAGTGACGGGAATGTTGTAAAATATGACATTCGACATGTTAGGTTGCCTTAGGCTAGGATATATAGCGTTATAGGCGTATATAATGTTCCCACCGAGAAGTAGGTGCCGACGCGCCAGGAATGTTGTAAAATATTACATCCGAGATGTTAGGTTGCCTTAGGCTAGGATATATAACGTTATAGACGTATATAACGTTCCCACCGAGAAGTAGGGGCCGAAGTGACGGGAATGTTGTAAAATATTACATTCGACATGTTAGATTGCCTTAAGCTAGGATATATAGCGTTATAGACGTATATAATGTTCCCACCGAGAAGTAGGGGCCGACCTGCCAGGAATGTAGTAAAATATTACATCCGAGATGTTAGGTTGCCTTAGGCTAGGATATATAACGTTATAGACGTATATAATGTTCCCACCGAGAAGTAGGGGCCGAAGTGACGGGAATGTTGTAAAATATGACATTCGACATGTTAGGTTGCCTTAGGCTAGGATATATAGCGTTATAGACGTATATAATGTTCCCACCGAGAAGTAGGTGCCGACGCGCCAGGAATGTTGTAAAATATTACATTCGACATGTTAGGTTGCCTTAAGCTAGGATATATAGTGTTATAGACGTATATAATGTTCCCACCGAGAAGTAGGGGCCGAAGTGACGGGAATGTTGTAAAATATTACATGCGACATGTTAGGTTGCCTTAGGCTAGGATATATAGCGTTATAGACGTATATAATGTTCCCACCGAGAAGTAGGGGCCGACGTGCCAGGAATGTAGTAAGATATTATATCCGAGATGTTAGGTTGCCTTAGGCTAGGATATGTAACGTTATAGACGTATATAATGTTCCCACCGAGAAGTAGGGGCAGAAGTGACGGGAATGTTGTAAAATATGACATTCGACATGTTAGGTTGCTTTAGGCTAGGATATATAGCGTTATAGACGTATATAATGTTCCCACCGAGAAGTAGGGGCCGACGTGCCAGGAATGTAGTAAAATATTACATCCGAGATGTTAGGTTGCCTTAGGCTAGGATATATAACGTTATAGACGTATATAACGTTCCCACCGAGAAGTAGGGGCCGAAGTGACGGGAATGTTGTAAAATATGACATTCGACATGTTAGGTTGCCTTAGGCTAGGATATATAGCGTTATAGACGTATATAATGTTCCCACCGAGAAGTAGGTGCCGACGCGCCAGGAATGTTGTAAAATATTACATTCGACATGTTAGATTGCCTTAAGCTAGGATATATAGCGTTATAGACGTATATAATTTTCCCACCGAGAAGTAGGGGCCGAAGTGACGGGAATGTTGTAAAATATTACATGCGACATGTTAGGTGCCTTAGGCTAGGATATATAGCGTTATAGACGTATATAATGTTCCCACTGAGAAGTAGGGTCCGACGTGCCAGGAATGTAGTAAAATATTACATCCGAGATGTTAGGTTGCCTTAGGCTAGGATATATAGCGTTATAGACGTATATAATGTTCCCACCGAGAAGTAGGGGCCGACGTGCCAGGAATTTAGTAAAATATTACATCCGAGATGTTAGGTTGCCTTAGGCTAGGATATGTAACGTTATAGACGTATATAATGTTCCCACCGAGAAGTAGGTGCCGACGCGCCAGGAATGTTGTAAAATATTACATCCGAGATGTTAGGTTGCCTTAGGCTAGGATATGTAACGTTGTAGACATATATAATGTTCCCACCGAGAAGTAGGGGCCGAAGTGACGGGAATGTAGTAAAATATGACATTCGACATGTTAGGTTGCCTTAGGCTAGGATATATAGCGTTATAGACGTATATAATGTTCCCACCGAGAAGTAGGGGCCGACGTGCCAGGAATGTAGTAAAATATTACATCCGAGATGTTAGGTTGCCTTAGGCTAGGATATATAACGTTATAGACGTATATAATGTTCCCACCGAGAAGTAGGGGCCGAAGTGACGGGAATGTTGTAAAATATGACATTCGACATGTTAGGTTGCCTTAGGCTAGGATATATAGCGTTATAGACGTATATAATGTTCCCACCGAGAAGTAGGTGCCGACGCGCCAGGAATGTTGTAAAATATTACATTCGACATGTTAGATTGCCTTAAGCTAGGATATATAGCGTTATAGACGTATATAATGTTCCCACCGAGAAGTAGGGGCCGAAGTGACGGGAATGTTGTAAAATATTACATGCGACATGTTAGGTTGCCTTAGGCTAGGATATATAGCGTTTTAGACGTATATAATGTTCCCACCGAGAAGTAGGGGCGACGTGCCAGGAATATAGTAAAATATTACATCCGAGGTGTTAGGTTGCCTTAGGCTAGGATATATAACGTTATAGACGTATATAACGTTCCCACCGAGAAGTAGGGGCCGAAGTGACGCGAATGTTGTAAAATATGACATTCGACATGTTAGGTTGCCTTAGGCTAGGATATATAGCGTTATAGACGTATATAACGTTCCCACCGAGAAGTAGGTGCCGACGCGCCAGGAATGTTGTAAAATATTACATTCGACATGTTAGGTTGCCTTAAGCTAGGATATATAGTGTTATAGACGTATATAATGTTCCCACCGAGAAGTAGGGGCCGAAGTGACGGGAATGTTGTAAAATATTACATGCGACATGTTAGGTTGCCTTAGGCTAGGATATATAGCGTTATAGACGTATATAATGTTCCCACCGAGAAGTAGGGTCCGACGTGCCAGGTATGTAGTAAAATATTACATCCGAGAAGTTAGGTTGCCTTAGGCTAGGATATATAACGTTATAGACGTATATAATGTTCCCACCGAGAAGTAGGGGCGACGTGCCAGGAATGTAGTAAAATATTACATCCGATATGTTAGGTTGCCTTAGGCTAGGATATATAACGTTATAGACGTATATAACGTTCCCACCGAGAAGTAGGGGCCGAAGTGACGGGAATGTTGTAAAATATGACATTCGACATCTTAGGTTGCCTTAGGCTAGGATATATAGCGTTATAGACGTATATAATGTTCCCACCGAGAAGTAGGTGCCGACGCGCCAGGAATGTTGTAAAATATTACATTCGACATGTTAGGTTGCCTTAAGCTAGGATATATAGTGTTATAGACCTATATAATGTTCCCACCGAGAAGTAGGGGCCGAAGTGACGGGAATGTTGTAAAATATGACATTCGACATGTTATGTTGCCTTAGGCTAGGATATATAGCGTTATAGACGTATATAATGTTCCCACCGAGAAGTAGGGGCCGACGTGCCAGGAATTTAGTAAAATATTACATCCGAGATGTTAGGTTGCCTTAGGCTAGGATATGTAACGTTATAGACGTATATAATGTTCCCACCGAGAAGTAGGTGCCGACGCGCCAGGAATGTTGTAAAATATTACATCCGAGATGTTAGGTTGCCTTAGGCTAGGATATGTAACGTTGTAGACATATATAATGTTCCCACCGAGAAGTAGGGGCCGAAGTGACGGGAATGTAGTAAAATATGACATTCGACATGTTAGGTTGCCTTAGGCTAGGATATATAGCGTTATAGACGTATATAATGTTCCCACCGAGAAGTAGGGGCCGACGTGCCAGGAATGTAGTAAAATATTACATCCGAGATGTTAGGTTGCCTTAGGCTAGGATATATAACGTTATAGACGTATATAATGTTCCCACCGAGAAGTAGGGGCCGAAGTGACGGGAATGTTGTAAAATATGACATTCGACATGTTAGGTTGCCTTAGGCTAGGATATATAGCGTTATAGACGTATATAATGTTCCCACCGAGAAGTAGGTGCCGACGCGCCAGGAATGTTGTAAAATATTACATTCGACATGTTAGATTGCCTTAAGCTAGGATATATAGCGTTATAGACGTATATAATGTTCCCACCGAGAAGTAGGGGCCGAAGTGACGGGAATGTTGTAAAATATTACATGCGACATGTTAGGTTGCCTTAGGCTAGGATATATAGCGTTTTAGACGTATATAATGTTCCCACCGAGAAGTAGGGGCGACGTGCCAGGAATATAGTAAAATATTACATCCGAGGTGTTAGGTTGCCTTAGGCTAGGATATATAACGTTATAGACGTATATAACGTTCCCACCGAGAAGTAGGGGCCGAAGTGACGCGAATGTTGTAAAATATGACATTCGACATGTTAGGTTGCCTTAGGCTAGGATATATAGCGTTATAGACGTATATAACGTTCCCACCGAGAAGTAGGTGCCGACGCGCCAGGAATGTTGTAAAATATTACATTCGACATGTTAGGTTGCCTTAAGCTAGGATATATAGTGTTATAGACGTATATAATGTTCCCACCGAGAAGTAGGGGCCGAAGTGACGGGAATGTTGTAAAATATTACATGCGACATGTTAGGTTGCCTTAGGCTAGGATATATAGCGTTATAGACGTATATAATGTTCCCACCGAGAAGTAGGGTCCGACGTGCCAGGTATGTAGTAAAATATTACATCCGAGAAGTTAGGTTGCCTTAGGCTAGGATATATAACGTTATAGACGTATATAATGTTCCCACCGAGAAGTAGGGGCGACGTGCCAGGAATGTAGTAAAATATTACATCCGATATGTTAGGTTGCCTTAGGCTAGGATATATAACGTTATAGACGTATATAACGTTCCCACCGAGAAGTAGGGGCCGAAGTGACGGGAATGTTGTAAAATATGACATTCGACATCTTAGGTTGCCTTAGGCTAGGATATATAGCGTTATAGACGTATATAATGTTCCCACCGAGAAGTAGGTGCCGACGCGCCAGGAATGTTGTAAAATATTACATTCGACATGTTAGGTTGCCTTAAGCTAGGATATATAGTGTTATAGACCTATATAATGTTCCCACCGAGAAGTAGGGGCCGAAGTGACGGGAATGTTGTAAAATATGACATTCGACATGTTATGTTGCCTTAGGCTAGGATATATAGCGTTATAGACGTATATAATGTTCCCACCGAGAAGTAGGGGCCGACGTGCCAGGAATGTAGTAAAATATTACATCCGAGGTGTTAGGTTGCCTTAGGCTAGGATATATAACGTTATAGACGTATATAATGTTCCCACCGAGAAGTAGGGGCCGAAGTGACGGGAATGTTGTAAAATATTACATCCGAGATGTTAGGTTGCCTTAGGCTAGGATATATAGCGTTATAGACGTATATAATGTTCCCACCGAGAAGTAGGGGCCGACGTGCCAGGAATGTAGTAAAATATTACATCCGAGGTGTTAGGTTGCCTTAGGCTAGGATATATAACGTTATAGACGTATATAATGTTCCCACCGAGAAGTAGGGGCCGAAGTGACGGGAATGTTGTGAAATATGACATTCGACATGTTAGGTTGCCTTAGGCTAGGATATATAGCGTTATAGACGTATATAATGTTCCCACCGAGAAGTAGGGGCCGAAGTGACGGGAATGTTGTAAAATATTACATTCGAGGTGTTAGGTTGCCTTAGGCTAGGATATATAACGTTATAGACGTATATAATGTTCCCACCGAGAAGTAGGGGCCGAAGTGACGGGAATGTTGTAAAATATGACATTCGACATGTTAGGTTGCCTTAGGCTAAGATATATAGCGTTATAGACGTATATAATGTACCCACCGAGAAGTAGGGGCCGACGTGCCAGGAATGTAGTAAAATATTACATTCGACATGTTAGGTTGCCTTAGGTTAGGATATCTAACGCTATAGACGTATATACTGTTCCCACCGAGAAGTAGGTCCCGACGCGCCAGGTATGTTGTAAAATATTACATCCAGGATGTTAGGTTGCCTTAGGCTAGGATATGTAACGTTATAGACGTATAAAATGTTCCCACCGAGAAGTAGGGGCCGAAGTGACGGGAATGTTGTAAAATATTACATGCGACATGTTAGGTTGCCTTAGGCTAGGATATATAGCGTTATAGACGTATATAATGTTCCCACCGAGAAGTAGGGGCCGACGTGCCAGGAATGTAGTAAGATATTATATCCGAGATGTTAGGTTGCCTTAGGCTAGGATATGTAACGTTATAGACGTATATAATGTTCCCACCGAGATGTAGGGGCAGAAGTGACGGGAATGTTGTAAAATATGACATTCGACATGTTAGGTTGCCTTAGGCTAGGATATATAGCGTTATAGACGTATATAATGTTCCCACCGAGAAGTAGGGGCCGACGTGCCAGGAATGAGTAAAATATTACATCCGAGATGTTAGGTTGCCTTAGGCTAGGATATATAGCGTTATAGACGTATATAATGTTCCCACCGAGAAGTAGGGGCCGAAGTGACGGGAATGTTGTAAAATATTACATGCGACATGTTAGGTTGCCTTAGGCTAGGATATATAGCGTTTTAGACGTATATAATGTTCCCACCGAGAAGTAGGGGCGACGTGCCAGGAATATAGTAAAATATTACATCCGAGATGTTAGGTTGCCTTAGGCTAGGATATATAACGTTATAGACGTATATAACGTTCCCACCGAGAAGTAGGGGCCGAAGTGACGCGAATGTTGTAAAATATGACATTCGACATGTTAGGTTGCCTTAGGCTAGGATATATAGCGTTATAGACGTATATAACGTTCCCACCGAGAAGTAGGTGCCGACGCGCCAGGAATGTTGTAAAATATTACATTCGACATGTTAGGTTGCCTTAAGCTAGGATATATAGTGTTATAGACGTATATAATGTTCCCACCGAGAAGTAGGGGCCGAAGTGACGGGAATGTTGTAAAATATTACATGCGACATGTTAGGTTGCCTTAGGCTAGGATATATAACGTTATAGACGTATATAATGTTCCCACCGAGAAGTAGGGGCGACGTGCCAGGAATGTAGTAAAATATTACATCCGATATGTTAGGTTGCCTTAGGCTAGGATATATAACGTTATAGACGTATATAACGTTCCCACCGAGAAGTAGGGGCCGAAGTGACGGGAATGTTGTAAAATATTACATTCGACATGTTAGATTGCCTTAAGCTAGGATATATAGCGTTATAGACGTATATAATGTTCCCACCGAGAAGTAGGGTCCGACGTGCCAGGAATGTAGTAAAATATTACATCCGAGATGTTAGGTTGCCTTAGGCTAGGATATATAACGTTATAGACGTATATAATGTTCCCACCGAGAAGTAGGGGCCGAAGTGACGGGAATGTTGTAAAATATGACATTCGACATGTTATGTTGCCTTAGGCTAGGATATATAGCGTTATAGACGTATATAATGTTCCCACCGAGAAGTAGGGGCCGACGTGCCAGGAATGTAGTAAAATATTATATCCGAGATGTTAGGTTGCCTTAGGCTAGGATATATAACGTTATAGACGTATATAACGTTCCCACCGAGAAGTAGGGGCCAAAGTGACGGGAATGTTGTAAAATATGACATTCGACATGTTAGGTTGCCTTAGGCTAGGATATATAGCGTTATAGACGTATATAATGTTCCCACCGAGAAGTAGGTGCCGACGCGCCAGGAATGTTGTAAAATATTACATTCGACATGTTAGATTGCCTTAAGCTAGGATATATAGCGTTATAGACGTATATAATTTTCCCACCGAGAAGTAGGGGCCGAAGTGACGGGAATGTTGTAAAATATTACATGCGACATGTTAGGTGCCTTAGGCTAGGATATATAGCGTTATAGACGTATATAATGTTCCCACCGAGAAGTAGGGTCCGACGTGCCAGGAATGTAGTAAAATATTACATCCGAGATGTTAGGTTGCCTTAGGCTAGGATATATAGCGTTATAGACGTATATAATGTTCCCACCGAGAAGTAGGGGCCGACGTGCCAGGAATGTTGTAAAATATTACATTCGACATGTTAGGTTGCCTTAAGCTAGGATATATAGCGTTATAGACGTATACAATGTTCCCACCGAGAAGTAGGTGCCGACGCGCCAGGAATGTTGTAAAATATTACATGCGACATGTTAGGTTGCCTTAGGCTAGGATATATAGCGTTATAGACGTATATAATGTTCCCACCGAGAAGTAGGGGCCGACGTGCCAGGAATGTAGTAAAATATTACATCCGAGATGTTAGGTTGCCTTAGGCTAGGATATATAACGTTATAGACGTATATAACGTTCCCACCGAGAAGTAGGGGCCGAAGTGACGGGAATGTTGTAAAATATTACATTCGACATGTTAGATTGCCTTAAGCTAGGATATATAGCGTTATAGACGTATATAATGTTCCCACCGAGAAGTAGGGGCCGACGTGCCAGGAATGTAGTAAAATATTACATCCGAGATGTTAGGTTGCCTTAGGCTAGGATATATAACGTTATAGACGTATATAATGTTCCCACCGAGAAGTAGGGGCCGAAGTGACGGGAATGTTGTAAAATATGACATTCGACATGTTAGGTTGCCTTAGGCTAGGATATATAGCGTTATAGGCGTATATAATGTTCCCACCGAGAAGTAGGTGCCGACGCGCCAGGAATGTTGTAAAATATTACATCCGAGATGTTAGGTTGCCTTAGGCTAGGATATATAACGTTATAGACGTATATAACGTTCCCACCGAGAAGTAGGGGCCGAAGTGACGGGAATGTTGTAAAATATTACATTCGACATGTTAGATTGCCTTAAGCTAGGATATATAGCGTTATAGACGTATATAATGTTCCCACCGAGAAGTAGGGGCCGACCTGCCAGGAATGTAGTAAAATATTACATCCGAGATGTTAGGTTGCCTTAGGCTAGGATATATAACGTTATAGACGTATATAATGTTCCCACCGAGAAGTAGGTGCCGACGCGCCAGGAATGTTGTAAAATATTACATGCGACATGTTAGGTTGCCTTAGGCTAGGATATATAGCGTTATAGACGTATATAATGTTCCCACCGAGAAGTAGGGGCCGACGTGCCAGGAATGTAGTAAAATATTACATCCGAGATGTTAGGTTGCCTTAGGCTAGGATATATAACGTTATAGACGTATATAACGTTCCCACCGAGAAGTAGGGGCCGAAGTGACGGGAATGTTGTAAAATATTACATTCGACATGTTAGATTGCCTTAAGCTAGGATATATAGCGTTATAGACGTATATAATGTTCCCACCGAGAAGTAGGGGCCGACGTGCCAGGAATGTAGTAAAATATTACATCCGAGATGTTAGGTTGCCTTAGGCTAGGATATATAACGTTATAGACGTATATAATGTTCCCACCGAGAAGTAGGGGCCGAAGTGACGGGAATGTTGTAAAATATGACATTCGACATGTTAGGTTGCCTTAGGCTAGGATATATAGCGTTATAGGCGTATATAATGTTCCCACCGAGAAGTAGGTGCCGACGCGCCAGGAATGTTGTAAAATATTACATCCGAGATGTTAGGTTGCCTTAGGCTAGGATATATAACGTTATAGACGTATATAACGTTCCCACCGAGAAGTAGGGGCCGAAGTGACGGGAATGTTGTAAAATATTACATTCGACATGTTAGATTGCCTTAAGCTAGGATATATAGCGTTATAGACGTATATAATGTTCCCACCGAGAAGTAGGGGCCGACCTGCCAGGAATGTAGTAAAATATTACATCCGAGATGTTAGGTTGCCTTAGGCTAGGATATATAACGTTATAGACGTATATAATGTTCCCACCGAGAAGTAGGGGCCGAAGTGACGGGAATGTTGTAAAATATGACATTCGACATGTTAGGTTGCCTTAGGCTAGGATATATAGCGTTATAGACGTATATAATGTTCCCACCGAGAAGTAGGTGCCGACGCGCCAGGAATGTTGTAAAATATTACATTCGACATGTTAGGTTGCCTTAAGCTAGGATATATAGTGTTATAGACGTATATAATGTTCCCACCGAGAAGTAGGGGCCGAAGTGACGGGAATGTTGTAAAATATTACATGCGACATGTTAGGTTGCCTTAGGCTAGGATATATAGCGTTATAGACGTATATAATGTTCCCACCGAGAAGTAGGGGCCGACGTGCCAGGAATGTAGTAAGATATTATATCCGAGATGTTAGGTTGCCTTAGGCTAGGATATGTAACGTTATAGACGTATATAATGTTCCCACCGAGAAGTAGGGGCAGAAGTGACGGGAATGTTGTAAAATATGACATTCGACATGTTAGGTTGCTTTAGGCTAGGATATATAGCGTTATAGACGTATATAATGTTCCCACCGAGAAGTAGGGGCCGACGTGCCAGGAATGTAGTAAAATATTACATCCGAGATGTTAGGTTGCCTTAGGCTAGGATATATAACGTTATAGACGTATATAACGTTCCCACCGAGAAGTAGGGGCCGAAGTGACGGGAATGTTGTAAAATATTACATTCGACATGTTAGATTGCCTTAAGCTAGGATATATAGCGTTATAGACGTATATAATTTTCCCACCGAGAAGTAGGGGCCGAAGTGACGGGAATGTTGTAAAATATTACATGCGACATGTTAGGTGCCTTAGGCTAGGATATATAGCGTTATAGACGTATATAATGTTCCCACCGAGAAGTAGGGTCCGACGTGCCAGGAATGTAGTAAAATATTACATTCGACATGTTATGTTGCCTTAGGCTAGGATATATAGCGTTATAGACGTATATAATGTTCCCACCGAGAAGTAGGGGCCGACGTGCCAGGAATGTAGTAAAATATTACATCCGAGATGTTAGGTTGCCTTAGGCTAGGATATATAACGTTATAGACGTATATAATGTTCCCACCGAGAAGTAGGGGCCGAAGTGACGGGAATGTTGTAGAATATGACATTCGACATGTTAGGTTGCCTTAGGCTAGGATATATAGCGTTATAGACGTATATAATGTTCCCACCGAGAAGTAGGTGCCGACGCGCCAGGAATGTTGTAAAATATTACATTCGACATGTTAGGTTGCCTTAAGCTAGGATATATAGTGTTATAGACGTATATAATGTTCCCACCGAGAAGTAGGGGCCGAAGTGACGGGAATGTTGTAAAATATTACATGCGACATGTTAGGTTGCCTTAGGCTAGGATATATAGCGTTATAGACGTATATAATGTTCCCACCGAGAAGTAGGGGCCGACGTGCCAGGAATGTAGTAAGATATTATATCCGAGATGTTAGGTTGCCTTAGGCTAGGATATGTAACGTTATAGACGTATATAATGTTCCCACCGAGATGTAGGGGCAGAAGTGACGGGAATGTTGTAAAATATGACATTCGACATGTTAGGTTGCCTTAGGCTAGGATATATAGCGTTATAGACGTATATAATGTTCCCACCGAGAAGTAGGGGCCGACGTGCCAGGAATGAGTAAAATATTACATCCGAGATGTTAGGTTGCCTTAGGCTAGGATATATAACGTTATAGACGTATATAACGTTCCCACCGAGAAGTAGGGGCCGAAGTGACGGGAATGTTGTAAAATATTACATTCGACATGTTAGACTGCCTTAAGCTAGGATATATAGCGTTATAGACGTATATAATTTTCCCACCGAGAAGTAGGGGCCGAAGTGACGGGAATGTTGTAAAATATTACATGCGACATGTTAGGTGCCTTAGGCTAGGATATATAGCGTTATAGACGTATATAATGTTCCCACCGAGAAGTAGGGTCCGACGTGCCAGGAATGTAGTAAAATATTACATCCGAGATGTTAGGTTGCCTTAGGCTAGGATATATAACGTTATAGACGTATATAATGTTCCCACCGAGAAGTAGGGGCCGAAGTGACGGGAATGTTGTAAAATATGACATTCGACATGTTATGTTGCCTTAGGCTAGGATATATAGCGTTATAGACGTATATAATGTTCCCACCGAGAAGTAGGGGCCGACGTGCCAGGAATGTAGTAAAATATTATATCCGAGATGTTAGGTTGCCTTAGGCTAGGATATATAACGTTATAGACGTATATAACGTTCCCACCGAGAAGTAGGGGCCGAAGTGACGGGAATGTTGTAAAATATGACATTCGACATGTTAGGTTGCCTTAGGCTAGGATATATAGCGTTATAGACGTATATAATGTTCCCACCGAGAAGTAGGTGCCGACGCGCCAGGAATGTTGTAAAATATTACATTCGACATGTTAGATTGCCTTAAGCTAGGATATATAGCGTTATAGACGTATATAATTTTCCCACCGAGAAGTAGGGGCCGAAGTGACGGGAATGTTGTAAAATATTACATGCGACATGTTAGGTGCCTTAGGCTAGGATATATAGCGTTATAGACGTATATAATGTTCCCACCGAGAAGTAGGGTCCGACGTGCCAGGAATGTAGTAAAATATTACATCCGAGATGTTAGGTTGCCTTAGGCTAGGATATATAGCGTTATAGACGTATATAATGTTCCCACCGAGAAGTAGGGGCCGACGTGCCAGGAATGTAGTAAAATATTACATCCGAGATGTTAGGTTGCCTTAGGCTAGGATATGTAACGTTATAGACGTATATAATGTTCCCACCGAGAAGTAGGTGCCGACGCGCCAGGAATGTTGTAAAATATTACATTCGACATGTTAGATTGCCTTAAGCTAGGATATATAGCGTTATAGACGTATATAACGTTCCCACCGAGAAGTAGGGGCCGAAGTGACGGGAATGTTGTAAAATATTACATTCGACATGTTAGATTGCCTTAAGCTAGGATATATAGCGTTATAGACGTATATAATTTTCCCACCGAGAAGTAGGGGCCGAAGTGACGGGAATGTTGTAAAATATTACATGCGACATGTTAGGTGCCTTAGGCTAGGATATATAGCGTTATAGACGTATATAATGTTCCCACCGAGAAGTAGGGTCCGACGTGCCAGGAATGTAGTAAAATATTACATCCGAGATGTTAGGTTGCCTTAGGCTAGGATATATAACGTTATAGACGTATATAACGTTCCCACCGAGAAGTAGGGGCCGAAGTGACGGGAATGTTGTAAAATATGACATTCGACATGTTAGGTTGCCTTAGGCTAGGATATATAGCGTTATAGACGTATATAATGTTCCCACCGAGAAGTAGGTGCCGACGCGCCAGGAATGTTGTAAAATATTACATTCGACATGTTAGATTGCCTTAAGCTAGGATATATAGCGTTATAGACGTATATAATTTTCCCACCGAGAAGTAGGGGCCGAAGTGACGGGAATGTTGTAAAATATTACATGCGACATGTTAGGTGCCTTAGGCTAGGATATATAGCGTTATAGACGTATATAATGTTCCCACTGAGAAGTAGGGTCCGACGTGCCAGGAATGTAGTAAAATATTACATCCGAGATGTTAGGTTGCCTTAGGCTAGGATATATAGCGTTATAGACGTATATAATGTTCCCACCGAGAAGTAGGGGCCGACGTGCCAGGAATTTAGTAAAATATTACATCCGAGATGTTAGGTTGCCTTAGGCTAGGATATGTAACGTTATAGACGTATATAATGTTCCCACCGAGAAGTAGGTGCCGACGCGCCAGGAATGTTGTAAAATATTACATCCGAGATGTTAGGTTGCCTTAGGCTAGGATATGTAACGTTGTAGACATATATAATGTTCCCACCGAGAAGTAGGGGCCGAAGTGACGGGAATGTAGTAAAATATGACATTCGACATGTTAGGTTGCCTTAGGCTAGGATATATAGCGTTATAGACGTATATAATGTTCCCACCGAGAAGTAGGGGCCGACGTGCCAGGAATGTAGTAAAATATTACATCCGAGATGTTAGGTTGCCTTAGGCTAGGATATATAACGTTATAGACGTATATAATGTTCCCACCGAGAAGTAGGGGCCGAAGTGACGGGAATGTTGTAAAATATGACATTCGACATGTTAGGTTGCCTTAGGCTAGGATATATAGCGTTATAGACGTATATAATGTTCCCACCGAGAAGTAGGTGCCGACGCGCCAGGAATGTTGTAAAATATTACATTCGACATGTTAGATTGCCTTAAGCTAGGATATATAGCGTTATAGACGTATATAATGTTCCCACCGAGAAGTAGGGGCCGAAGTGACGGGAATGTTGTAAAATATTACATGCGACATGTTAGGTTGCCTTAGGCTAGGATATATAGCGTTTTAGACGTATATAATGTTCCCACCGAGAAGTAGGGGCGACGTGCCAGGAATATAGTAAAATATTACATCCGAGGTGTTAGGTTGCCTTAGGCTAGGATATATAACGTTATAGACGTATATAACGTTCCCACCGAGAAGTAGGGGCCGAAGTGACGCGAATGTTGTAAAATATGACATTCGACATGTTAGGTTGCCTTAGGCTAGGATATATAGCGTTATAGACGTATATAACGTTCCCACCGAGAAGTAGGTGCCGACGCGCCAGGAATGTTGTAAAATATTACATTCGACATGTTAGGTTGCCTTAAGCTAGGATATATAGTGTTATAGACGTATATAATGTTCCCACCGAGAAGTAGGGGCCGAAGTGACGGGAATGTTGTAAAATATTACATGCGACATGTTAGGTTGCCTTAGGCTAGGATATATAGCGTTATAGACGTATATAATGTTCCCACCGAGAAGTAGGGTCCGACGTGCCAGGTATGTAGTAAAATATTACATCCGAGAAGTTAGGTTGCCTTAGGCTAGGATATATAACGTTATAGACGTATATAATGTTCCCACCGAGAAGTAGGGGCGACGTGCCAGGAATGTAGTAAAATATTACATCCGATATGTTAGGTTGCCTTAGGCTAGGATATATAACGTTATAGACGTATATAACGTTCCCACCGAGAAGTAGGGGCCGAAGTGACGGGAATGTTGTAAAATATGACATTCGACATCTTAGGTTGCCTTAGGCTAGGATATATAGCGTTATAGACGTATATAATGTTCCCACCGAGAAGTAGGTGCCGACGCGCCAGGAATGTTGTAAAATATTACATTCGACATGTTAGGTTGCCTTAAGCTAGGATATATAGTGTTATAGACCTATATAATGTTCCCACCGAGAAGTAGGGGCCGAAGTGACGGGAATGTTGTAAAATATGACATTCGACATGTTATGTTGCCTTAGGCTAGGATATATAGCGTTATAGACGTATATAATGTTCCCACCGAGAAGTAGGGGCCGACGTGCCAGGAATGTAGTAAAATATTACATCCGAGGTGTTAGGTTGCCTTAGGCTAGGATATATAACGTTATAGACGTATATAATGTTCCCACCGAGAAGTAGGGGCCGAAGTGACGGGAATGTTGTAAAATATTACATCCGAGATGTTAGGTTGCCTTAGGCTAGGATATATAGCGTTATAGACGTATATAATGTTCCCACCGAGAAGTAGGGGCCGACGTGCCAGGAATGTAGTAAAATATTACATCCGAGGTGTTAGGTTGCCTTAGGCTAGGATATATAACGTTATAGACGTATATAATGTTCCCACCGAGAAGTAGGGGCCGAAGTGACGGGAATGTTGTGAAATATGACATTCGACATGTTAGGTTGCCTTAGGCTAGGATATATAGCGTTATAGACGTATATAATGTTCCCACCGAGAAGTAGGGGCCGAAGTGACGGGAATGTTGTAAAATATTACATTCGAGGTGTTAGGTTGCCTTAGGCTAGGATATATAACGTTATAGACGTATATAATGTTCCCACCGAGAAGTAGGGGCCGAAGTGACGGGAATGTTGTAAAATATGACATTCGACATGTTAGGTTGCCTTAGGCTAAGATATATAGCGTTATAGACGTATATAATGTACCCACCGAGAAGTAGGGGCCGACGTGCCAGGAATGTAGTAAAATATTACATTCGACATGTTAGGTTGCCTTAGGTTAGGATATCTAACGCTATAGACGTATATACTGTTCCCACCGAGAAGTAGGTCCCGACGCGCCAGGTATGTTGTAAAATATTACATCCAGGATGTTAGGTTGCCTTAGGCTAGGATATGTAACGTTATAGACGTATAAAATGTTCCCACCGAGAAGTAGGGGCCGAAGTGACGGGAATGTTGTAAAATATGACATTCGACATGTTATGTTGCCTTAGGCTAGGATATATAGCGTTATAGACGTATATAATGTTCCCACCGAGAAGTAGGGGCCGACGTGCCAGGAATGTAGTAAAATATTATATCCGAGATGTTAGGTTGCCTTAGGCTAGGATATATAACGTTATAGACGTATATAACGTTCCCACCGAGAAGTAGGGGCCGAAGTGACGGGAATGTTGTAAAATATGACATTCGACATGTTAGGTTGCCTTAGGCTAGGATATATAGCGTTATAGACGTATATAATGTTCCCACCGAGAAGTAGGTGCCGACGCGCCAGGAATGTTGTAAAATATTACATTCGACATGTTAGATTGCCTTAAGCTAGGATATATAGCGTTATAGACGTATATAATTTTCCCACCGAGAAGTAGGGGCCGAAGTGACGGGAATGTTGTAAAATATTACATGCGACATGTTAGGTGCCTTAGGCTAGGATATATAGCGTTATAGACGTATATAATGTTCCCACCGAGAAGTAGGGTCCGACGTGCCAGGAATGTAGTAAAATATTACATCCGAGATGTTAGGTTGCCTTAGGCTAGGATATATAGCGTTATAGACGTATATAATGTTCCCACCGAGAAGTAGGGGCCGACGTGCCAGGAATGTAGTAAAATATTACATCCGAGATGTTAGGTTGCCTTAGGCTAGGATATGTAACGTTATAGACGTATATAATGTTCCCACCGAGAAGTAGGTGCCGACGCGCCAGGAATGTTGTAAAATATTACATTCGACATGTTAGATTGCCTTAAGCTAGGATATATAGCGTTATAGACGTATATAACGTTCCCACCGAGAAGTAGGGGCCGAAGTGACGGGAATGTTGTAAAATATTACATTCGACATGTTAGATTGCCTTAAGCTAGGATATATAGCGTTATAGACGTATATAATTTTCCCACCGAGAAGTAGGGGCCGAAGTGACGGGAATGTTGTAAAATATTACATGCGACATGTTAGGTGCCTTAGGCTAGGATATATAGCGTTATAGACGTATATAATGTTCCCACCGAGAAGTAGGGTCCGACGTGCCAGGAATGTAGTAAAATATTACATCCGAGATGTTAGGTTGCCTTAGGCTAGGATATATAACGTTATAGACGTATATAACGTTCCCACCGAGAAGTAGGGGCCGAAGTGACGGGAATGTTGTAAAATATGACATTCGACATGTTAGGTTGCCTTAGGCTAGGATATATAGCGTTATAGACGTATATAATGTTCCCACCGAGAAGTAGGTGCCGACGCGCCAGGAATGTTGTAAAATATTACATTCGACATGTTAGATTGCCTTAAGCTAGGATATATAGCGTTATAGACGTATATAATTTTCCCACCGAGAAGTAGGGGCCGAAGTGACGGGAATGTTGTAAAATATTACATGCGACATGTTAGGTGCCTTAGGCTAGGATATATAGCGTTATAGACGTATATAATGTTCCCACTGAGAAGTAGGGTCCGACGTGCCAGGAATGTAGTAAAATATTACATCCGAGATGTTAGGTTGCCTTAGGCTAGGATATATAGCGTTATAGACGTATATAATGTTCCCACCGAGAAGTAGGGGCCGACGTGCCAGGAATTTAGTAAAATATTACATCCGAGATGTTAGGTTGCCTTAGGCTAGGATATGTAACGTTATAGACGTATATAATGTTCCCACCGAGAAGTAGGTGCCGACGCGCCAGGAATGTTGTAAAATATTACATCCGAGATGTTAGGTTGCCTTAGGCTAGGATATGTAACGTTGTAGACATATATAATGTTCCCACCGAGAAGTAGGGGCCGAAGTGACGGGAATGTAGTAAAATATGACATTCGACATGTTAGGTTGCCTTAGGCTAGGATATATAGCGTTATAGACGTATATAATGTTCCCACCGAGAAGTAGGGGCCGACGTGCCAGGAATGTAGTAAAATATTACATCCGAGATGTTAGGTTGCCTTAGGCTAGGATATATAACGTTATAGACGTATATAATGTTCCCACCGAGAAGTAGGGGCCGAAGTGACGGGAATGTTGTAAAATATGACATTCGACATGTTAGGTTGCCTTAGGCTAGGATATATAGCGTTATAGACGTATATAATGTTCCCACCGAGAAGTAGGTGCCGACGCGCCAGGAATGTTGTAAAATATTACATTCGACATGTTAGATTGCCTTAAGCTAGGATATATAGCGTTATAGACGTATATAATGTTCCCACCGAGAAGTAGGGGCCGAAGTGACGGGAATGTTGTAAAATATTACATGCGACATGTTAGGTTGCCTTAGGCTAGGATATATAGCGTTTTAGACGTATATAATGTTCCCACCGAGAAGTAGGGGCGACGTGCCAGGAATATAGTAAAATATTACATCCGAGGTGTTAGGTTGCCTTAGGCTAGGATATATAACGTTATAGACGTATATAACGTTCCCACCGAGAAGTAGGGGCCGAAGTGACGCGAATGTTGTAAAATATGACATTCGACATGTTAGGTTGCCTTAGGCTAGGATATATAGCGTTATAGACGTATATAACGTTCCCACCGAGAAGTAGGTGCCGACGCGCCAGGAATGTTGTAAAATATTACATTCGACATGTTAGGTTGCCTTAAGCTAGGATATATAGTGTTATAGACGTATATAATGTTCCCACCGAGAAGTAGGGGCCGAAGTGACGGGAATGTTGTAAAATATTACATGCGACATGTTAGGTTGCCTTAGGCTAGGATATATAGCGTTATAGACGTATATAATGTTCCCACCGAGAAGTAGGGTCCGACGTGCCAGGTATGTAGTAAAATATTACATCCGAGAAGTTAGGTTGCCTTAGGCTAGGATATATAACGTTATAGACGTATATAATGTTCCCACCGAGAAGTAGGGGCGACGTGCCAGGAATGTAGTAAAATATTACATCCGATATGTTAGGTTGCCTTAGGCTAGGATATATAACGTTATAGACGTATATAACGTTCCCACCGAGAAGTAGGGGCCGAAGTGACGGGAATGTTGTAAAATATGACATTCGACATCTTAGGTTGCCTTAGGCTAGGATATATAGCGTTATAGACGTATATAATGTTCCCACCGAGAAGTAGGTGCCGACGCGCCAGGAATGTTGTAAAATATTACATTCGACATGTTAGGTTGCCTTAAGCTAGGATATATAGTGTTATAGACCTATATAATGTTCCCACCGAGAAGTAGGGGCCGAAGTGACGGGAATGTTGTAAAATATGACATTCGACATGTTATGTTGCCTTAGGCTAGGATATATAGCGTTATAGACGTATATAATGTTCCCACCGAGAAGTAGGGGCCGACGTGCCAGGAATGTAGTAAAATATTACATCCGAGGTGTTAGGTTGCCTTAGGCTAGGATATATAACGTTATAGACGTATATAATGTTCCCACCGAGAAGTAGGGGCCGAAGTGACGGGAATGTTGTAAAATATTACATCCGAGATGTTAGGTTGCCTTAGGCTAGGATATATAGCGTTATAGACGTATATAATGTTCCCACCGAGAAGTAGGGGCCGACGTGCCAGGAATGTAGTAAAATATTACATCCGAGGTGTTAGGTTGCCTTAGGCTAGGATATATAACGTTATAGACGTATATAATGTTCCCACCGAGAAGTAGGGGCCGAAGTGACGGGAATGTTGTGAAATATGACATTCGACATGTTAGGTTGCCTTAGGCTAGGATATATAGCGTTATAGACGTATATAATGTTCCCACCGAGAAGTAGGGGCCGAAGTGACGGGAATGTTGTAAAATATTACATTCGAGGTGTTAGGTTGCCTTAGGCTAGGATATATAACGTTATAGACGTATATAATGTTCCCACCGAGAAGTAGGGGCCGAAGTGACGGGAATGTTGTAAAATATGACATTCGACATGTTAGGTTGCCTTAGGCTAAGATATATAGCGTTATAGACGTATATAATGTACCCACCGAGAAGTAGGGGCCGACGTGCCAGGAATGTAGTAAAATATTACATTCGACATGTTAGGTTGCCTTAGGTTAGGATATCTAACGCTATAGACGTATATACTGTTCCCACCGAGAAGTAGGTCCCGACGCGCCAGGTATGTTGTAAAATATTACATCCAGGATGTTAGGTTGCCTTAGGCTAGGATATGTAACGTTATAGACGTATAAAATGTTCCCACCGAGAAGTAGGGGCCGAAGTGACGGGAATGTTGTAAAATATTACATGCGACATGTTAGGTTGCCTTAGGCTAGGATATATAGCGTTATAGACGTATATAATGTTCCCACCGAGAAGTAGGGGCCGACGTGCCAGGAATGTAGTAAGATATTATATCCGAGATGTTAGGTTGCCTTAGGCTAGGATATGTAACGTTATAGACGTATATAATGTTCCCACCGAGATGTAGGGGCAGAAGTGACGGGAATGTTGTAAAATATGACATTCGACATGTTAGGTTGCCTTAGGCTAGGATATATAGCGTTATAGACGTATATAATGTTCCCACCGAGAAGTAGGGGCCGACGTGCCAGGAATGAGTAAAATATTACATCCGAGATGTTAGGTTGCCTTAGGCTAGGATATATAGCGTTATAGACGTATATAATGTTCCCACCGAGAAGTAGGGGCCGAAGTGACGGGAATGTTGTAAAATATTACATGCGACATGTTAGGTTGCCTTAGGCTAGGATATATAGCGTTTTAGACGTATATAATGTTCCCACCGAGAAGTAGGGGCGACGTGCCAGGAATATAGTAAAATATTACATCCGAGATGTTAGGTTGCCTTAGGCTAGGATATATAACGTTATAGACGTATATAACGTTCCCACCGAGAAGTAGGGGCCGAAGTGACGCGAATGTTGTAAAATATGACATTCGACATGTTAGGTTGCCTTAGGCTAGGATATATAGCGTTATAGACGTATATAACGTTCCCACCGAGAAGTAGGTGCCGACGCGCCAGGAATGTTGTAAAATATTACATTCGACATGTTAGGTTGCCTTAAGCTAGGATATATAGTGTTATAGACGTATATAATGTTCCCACCGAGAAGTAGGGGCCGAAGTGACGGGAATGTTGTAAAATATTACATGCGACATGTTAGGTTGCCTTAGGCTAGGATATATAACGTTATAGACGTATATAATGTTCCCACCGAGAAGTAGGGGCGACGTGCCAGGAATGTAGTAAAATATTACATCCGATATGTTAGGTTGCCTTAGGCTAGGATATATAACGTTATAGACGTATATAACGTTCCCACCGAGAAGTAGGGGCCGAAGTGACGGGAATGTTGTAAAATATGACATTCGACATCTTAGGTTGCCTTAGGCTAGGATATATAGCGTTATAGACGTATATAATGTTCCCACCGAGAAGTAGGTGCCGACGCGCCAGGAATGTTGTAAAATATTACATTCGACATGTTAGGTTGCCTTAAGCTAGGATATATAGTGTTATAGACGTATATAATGTTCCCACCGAGAAGTAGGGGCCGAAGTGACGGGAATGTTGTAAAATATTACATGCGACATGTTAGGTTGCCTTAGGCTAGGATATATAACGTTATAGACGTATATAATGTTCCCACCGAGAAGTAGGGGCGACGTGCCAGGAATGTAGTAAAATATTACATCCGATATGTTAGGTTGCCTTAGGCTAGGATATATAACGTTATAGACGTATATAACGTTCCCACCGAGAAGTAGGGGCCGAAGTGACGGGAATGTTGTAAAATATGACATTCGACATCTTAGGTTGCCTTAGGCTAGGATATATAGCGTTATAGACGTATATAATGTTCCCACCGAGAAGTAGGTGCCGACGCGCCAGGAATGTTGTAAAATATTACATTCGACATGTTAGGTTGCCTTAAGCTAGGATATATAGTGTTATAGACGTATATAATGTTCCCACCGAGAAGTAGGGGCCGAAGTGACGGGAATGTTGTAAAATATGACATTCGACATGTTATGTTGCCTTAGGCTAGGATATATAGCGTTATAGACGTATATAATGTTCCCACCGAGAAGTAGGGGCCGACGTGCCAGGAATGTAGTAAAATATTACATCCGAGGTGTTAGGTTGCCTTAGGCTAGGATATATAACGTTATAGACGTATATAATGTTCCCACCGAGAAGTAGGGGCCGAAGTGACGGGAATGTTGTAAAATATTACATCCGAGATGTTAGGTTGCCTTAGGCTAGGATATATAGCGTTATAGACGTATATAATGTTCCCACCGAGAAGTAGGGGCCGACGTGCCAGGAATGTAGTAAAATATTACATCCGAGGTGTTAGGTTGCCTTAGGCTAGGATATATAACGTTATAGACGTATATAATGTTCCCACCGAGAAGTAGGGGCCGAAGTGACGGGAATGTTGTGAAATATGATATTCGACATGTTAGGTTGCCTTAGGCTAGGATATATAGCGTTATAGACGTATATAATGTTCCCACCGAGAAGTAGGGGCCGAAGTGACGGGAATGTTGTAAAATATTACATTCGAGGTGTTAGGTAGCCTTAGGCTAGGATATATAACGTTATAGACGTATATAATGTTCCCACCGAGAAGTAGGGGCCGAAGTGACGGGAATGTTGTAAAATATGACATTCGACATGTTAGGTTGCCTTAGGCTAAGATATATAGCGTTATAGACGTATATAATGTACCCACCGAGAAGTAGGGGCCGACGTGCCAGGAATGTAGTAAAATATTACATTCGACATGTTAGGTTGCCTTAGGTTAGGATATCTAACGCTATAGACGTATATACTGTTCCCACCGAGAAGTAGGTCCCGACGCGCCAGGTATGTTGTAAAATATTACATCCAGGATGTTAGGTTGCCTTAGGCTAGGATATGTAACGTTATAGACGTATAAAATGTTCCCACCGAGAAGTAGGGGCCGAAGTGACGGGAATGTTGTGAAATATGACATTCGACATGTTAGGTTGCCTTAGGCTAGGATATATAGCGTTATAGACGTATATAATGTTCCCACCGAGAAGTAGGGGCCGAAGTGACGGGAATGTTGTAAAATATGACATTCGACATGTTAGGTTGCCTTAGGCTAGGATATATAGCGTTATAGACGTATATAATGATCCCACCGAGAAGTAGGTGCCGACGCACTAGGAATGTTGTAAAATATTACATTCGACATGTTAGGTTGCCTTAAGCTAGGATATATAGTGTTATAGACGTATATAATGTTCCCACCGAGAAGTAGAAGCCGAAGTGACGGGAATGTTGTAAAATATTACATGCGACATGTTAGGTTGCCTTAGGCTAGGATATATAGCGTTATAGACGTATATAATGTTCCCACCGAGAAGTAGGGTCCGACGTGCCAGGAATGTAGTAAAATATTACATGCGAGATGTTAGGTTGCCTAAGGCTAGGATATATAACGTTATAGACGTATATAATGTTCCCACCGAGAAGTAGGGGCCGACGTGCCAGGAATGTAGTAAAATATTACATCCACGATGTGAGGTTGCCTTAGGCTAGAATATGTAACGTTATAGACGTATATAATGTTCCCACCGAGAAGTAGGGGCCGAAGTGACGGGAATGTTGTAAAGTATGACATTCGACATGTTAGGTTGCCTTAGGCTAGGATATATAGCGTTATAGACGTATATCATGCTCCCACCGAGAAGTAGGGGCCGACGTGCCAGGAATGTAGTAAAATATTACATCCGAGATGTTAGGTTGCCTTCGGCTAGGATATATAACGTTATAGACGTATATAATGTTCCCACCGAGAAGTAGGGGCCGAAGTGACGGGAATGTTGTAAAATATGACATTCGACATGTTAGGTTGCCTTAGGCTAGGATATATAGCGTTATAGACGTATATAATGTTCCCACCGAGAAGTAGGTGCCGACGCGCCAGGAAGGTTGTAAAATATTACATTCGACATGTTAGGTTTCCTTAAGCTAGGATATATAGCGTTATAGACGTATATAATGTTCCAACAGAGAAGTAGGGGCCGAAGTGCCGGGAATGTTGTAAAATATTACATGCGACATGTTTGGTTGCCTTAGGCTAGGATATATAGCGTTATAGACGTATATCATGCTCCCACCGAGAAGTAGAGGCCAACGTGCCAGGAATGTAGTAAAATATTACATCCGAGATGTTAGGTTGCCTTAGGCTAGGATATGTAACGTTATAGACGTATATAATGTTCCCACCGAGCAGTAGGGGCCGACGCGCCGAGAATGTTGTAAAATATTACATTCGACATGTTAGGTTGCCTTAGGCTAGGGTATATAGCGTTATAGACTTATATAATGTTCCCACCGAGAAGTAGGGGTCGGCGCGCCAGGAATGTAGTAAAATATTGCATCCGAGATGTTAGGATTGCCTTAGGCTAGGATATATAACGTTATTGACTTATAAAATGTTCTCACCCAGAAATAGGGGCCGACGCGCCAGGAATGTTGTAAAATATTACATTCGACATGTTAGGTTGCCTTAGGTTAGGATATCTAACGCTATAGACGTATATACTGTTCCCACCGAGAAGTAGGTCCCGACGCGCCAGGTATGTTGTAAAATATTACATCCAGGATGTTAGGTTGCCTTAGGCTGGGATATGTAACGTTATAGACGTATATAATGTTCCCACCGAGAAGTAGGGGCCGACACGTCAGGAATGTTTGTAAAACAATAAATCCGAGGTGTTAGGTTGCCTTATTTTAGGATATATAACATTACAGACGTATATACTGTTCCCTCCGAGAAGTTGGTGCCGACGCGCCAGGAATGTTGTAAAATATTACATCCGATATGTTAGGTTGCCTTAGGCTAGGATATATTGCGTTGTAGACGTATATAATGTTCCCACCGAGAAGTAGGGGCCGACGTGCCAGGAATGTAGTAAAATATTACATCCGAGATGTTAGGTTGCCTTAGGCTAGGATATATAACGTTATAGACGTATATAATGTTCCCACCGAGAAGTAGGGGCCGAAGTGACGGGCATGTTGTAAAATATGACATTCGACATGTTAGGTTGCCTTAGGCTAGGATATATACCGTTATAGACGTATATAATGTTCCCACCGAGAAGTAGGTGCCGACGCACCAGGAATGTTGTAAAATATTACATTCGACATGTTAGGTTGCCTTAAGCTAGGATATATAGCGTTATAGACGTATATAATGTTCCCACCGAGAAGTAGGGGCCGAAGTGACGGGAATGTTGTAAAATATTACATGCGACATGTTAGGTTGCCTTAGGCTAGGATATATAGCGTTATAGACGTATATAATGTTCCCACCGAGAAGTAGGGTCCGACGTGCCAGGAATGTAGTAAAATATTACATGCGAGATGTTAGGTTGCCTAAGGCTAGGATATATAACGTTATAGACGTATATAATGTTCCCACCGAGAAGTAGGGGCCGACGTGCCAGGAATGTAGTAAAATATTATATCCACGATGTGAGGTTGCCTTAGGCTAGAATATGTAACGTTATAGACGTATATAATGTTCCCACCGAGAAGTAGGGGCCGAAGTGACGGGAATGTTGTAAAGTATGACATTCGACATGTTAGGTTGCCTTAGGCTAGGATATATAGCGTTATAGACGTATATCATGCTCCCACCGAGAAGTAGGGGCCGACGTGCCAGGAATGTAGTAAAATATTACATCCGAGATGTTAGGTTGCCTTCGGCTAGGATATATAACGTTATAGACGTATATAATGTTCCCACCGAGAAGTAGGGGCCGAAGTGACGGGAATGTTGTAAAATATGACATTCGACATGTTAGGTTGCCTTAGGCTAGGATATATAGCGTTATAGACGTATATAATGTTCCCACCGAGAAGTAGGTGCCGACGCGCCAGGAAGGTTGTAAAATATTACATTCGACATGTTAGGTTTCCTTAAGCTAGGATATATAGCGTTATAGACGTATATAATGTTCCAACAGAGAAGTAGGGGCCGAAGTGCCGGGAATGTTGTAAAATATTACATGCGACATGTTTGGTTGCCTTAGGCTAGGATATATAGCGTTATAGACGTATATCATGCTCCCACCGAGAAGTAGAGGCCAACGTGCCAGGAATGTAGTAAAATATTACATCCGAGATGTTAGGTTGCCTTAGGCTAGGATATGTAACGTTATAGACGTATATAATGTTCCCACCGAGCAGTAGGGGCCGACGCGCCGAGAATGTTGTAAAATATTACATTCGACATGTTAGGTTGCCTTAGGCTAGGGTATATAGCGTTATAGACTTATATAATGTTCCCACCGAGAAGTAGGGGTCGGCGCGCCAGGAATGTAGTAAAATATTGCATCCGAGATGTTAGGATTGCCTTAGGCTAGGATATATAACGTTATTGACTTATAAAATGTTCTCACCCAGAAATAGGGGCCGACGCGCCAGGAATGTTGTAAAATATTACATTCGACATGTTAGGTTGCCTTAGGTTAGGATATCTAACGCTATAGACGTATATACTGTTCCCACCGAGAAGTAGGTCCCGACGCGCCAGGTATGTTGTAAAATATTACATCCAGGATGTTAGGTTGCCTTAGGCTGGGATATGTAACGTTATAGACGTATATAATGTTCCCACCGAGAAGTAGGGGCCGACACGTCAGGAATGTTTGTAAAACAATAAATCCGAGGTGTTAGGTTGCCTTATTTTAGGATATATAACATTATAGACGTATATACTGTTCCCTCCGAGAAGTTGGTGCCGACGCGCCAGGAATGTTGTAAAATATTACATCCGATATGTTAGGTTGCCTTAGGCTAGGATATATTGCGTTGTAGACGTATATAATGTTCCCACCGAGAAGTAGGGGCCGACGTGCGAGGAATGTAGTAAAATATTACATCCGAGATGTTAGGTTGCCTTAGGCTAGGATATATAGCGTTATAGACGTATATAATGTACCCACCGAGACGTAGGGGCCGACGTGCCAGGAATGTAGTAAAATATTACATCCACGATGTGAGGTTGCCTTAGGCTAGGATATGTAACGTTACAGACGTATATAATGTTCCCACCGAGAAGTAGGGGCCGAAGTGACGGGAATGTTGTAAAGTATGACATTCGACATGTTAGGTTGCCTTAGGCTAGGATATATAGCGTTATAGACGTATATCATGCTCCCACCGAGAAGTAGGGGCCAACGTGCCAGGAATGTAGTAAAATATTACATCCGATATGTTAGGTTGCCTTAGGCTAGGATATATAACGTTATAGACGTATATAATGTTCCCACCGAGAAGTAGGGGCCGAAGTGACGGGAATGTTGTAAAATATGACATTCGACATGTTAGGTTGCCTTAGGCTAGGATATATAGCGTTATAGACGTATATAATGTTCCCACCGAGAAGTTGGGGCCGACGCGCCGAGAATGTCGTAAAATATTACATTCGACATGTTAGGTTGCCTTAGGCTAGGGTATATAGCGTTATAGACGTATATAATGTTCCCACCGAGAAGTAGGGGTCGGCGCGCCAGGAATGTAGTAAAATATTGCATCCGAGATGTTAGGATTGCCTTAGGCTAGGATATATAACGTTATTGACTTATAAAATGTTCTCACCCAGAAATAGGGGCCGACGCGCCAGGAATGTTGTAAAATATTACATTCGACATGTTAGGTTGCCTTAGGATAGGATATCTAACGCTATAGACGTATATACTGTTCCCACCGAGAAGTAGTTCCCGACGCGCCAGGTATGTTGTAAAATATTACATCCAGGATGTTAGGTTGCCTTAGGCTAGGATATGTAACGTTATAGACGTATATAATGTTCCCACCGAGAAGTAGGGGCCGACACGTCAGGAATGTTTGTAAAACAATACATCCGAGGTGTTAGGTTGCCTTATTTTAGGATATATAACGTTATAGACGTATATACTGTTCCCTCCGAGAAGTAGGTGCCGACGCGCCAGGAATGTTGTAAAATATTACATCCGATATGTTAGGTTGCCTTGGGCTAGGATATATAGCGTTGTAGACGTATATAATGTTCCCACCGAGAAGTAGGGGCCGAAGTGACGGGAATGTTGTAAAATATGACATTCGACATGTTAGGTTGCCTTAGGCTAGGATATATAGCGTTATAGACGTATATAATGTTCCCACCGAGAAGTAGGGGCCGAAGTGAAGGGAATGTTGTAAAATATTACATGCGACATGTTAGGTTGCCTTAGGCTAGGATACATAACGTTATAGACGTATATAATGTTCCCACCGAGAAGTAGGGGCCGAAGTGACGGGAATGTTGTAAAATATGACATTCGACATGTTAGGTTGCCTTAGGCTAGGATATATAGCGTTATAGACGTATATAATGTACCCACCGAGACGTAGGGGCCGACGTGCCAGGAATGTAGTAAAATATTACATCCATTATGTGAGGTTGCCTTAGGCTAGGATATGTAACGTTATAGACGTATATAATGTTCCCACCGAGAAGTAGGGGCCGAAGTGACGGGAATGTTGTAAAGTATGACATTCGACATGTTAGGTTGCCTTAGGCTAGGATATATAGCGTTATAGACGTATATCATGCTCCCACCGAGAAGTAGGGGCCAACGTGCCAGGAATGTAGTAAAATATTACATCCGATATGTTAGGTTGCCTTAGGCTAGGATATATAACGTTATAGACGTATATAATGTTCCCACCGAGAAGTAGGGGCCGAAGTGACGGGAATGTTGTAAAATATGACATTCGACATGTTAGGTTGCCTTAGGCTAGGATATATAGCGTTATAGACGTATATAATGTTCCCACCGAGAAGTTGGGGCCGACGCGCCGAGAATGTCGTAAAATATTACATTCGACATGTTAGGTTGCCTTAGGCTAGGGTATATAGCGTTATAGACGTATATAATGTTCCCACCGAGAAGTAGGGGCCGACACGTCAGGAATGTTTGTAAAACAATACATCCGATGTGTTAGGTTGCCTTATTTTAGGATATATAACGTTATAGACGTATATACTGTTCCCTCCGAGAAGTAGGTGCCGACGCGCCAGGAATGTTGTAAAATATTACATCCGATATGTTAGGTTGCCTTAGGCTAGGATATATAACGTTATAGACGTATATACTGTTCCCACCGAGAAGTAGGTGCCGACGCGCCAGGAATGTTGTTAAATATTACATACGACATGTTAGGTTGCCTTAGGCTGGGATATATGGCGTTATAGACGTATGTAATGTTCCCACCGAGAAGTAGGGGCCGACGTGCCAGGAATGTTGTAAAATATTACATTCGACATGTTAGGTTGCCTTAGGCTAGGATATATAGCGTTATAGACGTATATAATGTTCCCACCGAGAAGTTGGGGCCGACGCGCCGAGAATGTCGTAAAATATTACATTCGACATGTTAGGTTGCCTTAGGCTAGGGTATATAGCGTTATAGACGTATATAATGTTCCCACCGAGAAGTAGGGGTCGGCGCGCCAGGAATGTAGTAAAATATTGCATCCGAGATGTTAGGATTGCCTTAGGCTAGGATATATAACGTTATTGACTTATAAAATGTTCTCACCCAGAAATAGGGGCCGACGCGCCAGGAATGTTGTAAAATATTACATTCGACATGTTAGGTTGCCTTAGGATAGGATATCTAACGCTATAGTCGTATATACTGTTCCCACCGAGAAGTAGGTCCCGACGCGCCAGGTATGTTGTAAAATATTACATCCAGGATGTTAGGTTGCCTTAGGCTAGGATATGTAACGTTATAGACGTATATAATGTTCCCACCGAGAAGTAGGGGCCGACACGTCAGGAATGTTTGTAAAACAATACATCCGAGGTGTTAGGTTGCCTTATTTTAGGATATATAACGTTATAGACGTATATACTGTTCCCTCCGAGAAGTAGGTGCCGACGCGCCAGGAATGTTGTAAAATATTACATCCGATATGTTAGGTTGCCTTGGGCTAGGATATATAGCGTTGTAGACGTATATAATGTTCCCACCGAGAAGTAGGGGCCGACGTGCCAGGAATGTAGTCAAATATTACATCCGAGATGTTAGGTTGCCTTAGGCTAGGATATATAACGTTATAGACGTATATAATGTTCCCACCGAGAAGTAGGGGCCGAAGTGACGGGCATGTTGTAAAATATGACATTCGACATGTTAGGTTGCCTTCGGCTAGGATATATAACGTTATAGACGTATATAATGTTCCCACCGAGAAGTAGGGGCCGAAGTGACGGGAATGTTGTAAAATATGACATTCGACATGTTAGGTTGCCTTAGGCTAGGATATATAGCGTTATAGACGTATATAATGTTCCCACCGAGAAGTAGGGGCCGAAGTGAAGGGAATGTTGTAAAATATTACATGCGACATGTTAGGTTGCCTTAGGCTAGGATATATAGCGCTATAGACGTATATAATGTTCCCACGGAGAAGTAGGGTCCGACGTGCCAGGAATGTAGTCAAATATTACATCCGAGATGTTAGGTTGCCTTAGGCTAGGATATATAACGTTATAGACGTATATAATGTTCCCACCGAGAAGTAGGGGCCGAAGTGACGGGCATGTTGTAAAATATGACATTCGACATGTTAGGTTGCCTTCGGCTAGGATATATAACGTTATAGACGTATATAATGTTCCCACCGAGAAGTAGGGGCCGAAGTGACGGGAATGTTGTAAAATATGACATTCGACATGTTAGGTTGCCTTAGGCTAGGATATATAGCGTTATAGACGTATATAATGTTCCCACCGAGAAGTAGGGGCCGAAGTGAAGGGAATGTTGTAAAATATTACATGCGACATGTTAGGTTGCCTTAGGCTAGGATATATAGCGCTATAGACGTATATAATGTTCCCACGGAGAAGTAGGGTCCGACGTGCCAGGAATGTAGTAAAATATTACATCCGAGATGTTAGGTTGCCTTAGGCTAGGATATATAACGTTATAGACGTATATAATGTTCCCACCTAGAAGTAGGGGCCGAAGTGACGGGAATGTTGTAAAATATGACATTCGACATGTTAGGTTGCCTTAGGCTAGGATATATAACGTTATAGACGTATATAATGTTCCCACCGAGAAGTAGGGGCCGAAGTGACGGGAATGTTGTAAAATATGACATTCGACATGTTAGGTTGCCTTAGGCTAGGATATATAGCGTTATAGACGTATATAATGTACCCACCGAGACGTAGGGGCCGACGTGCCAGGAATGTAGTAAAATATTACATCCGAGATGTTAGGTTGCCTTAGGCTAGGATATATAACGTTATAGACGTATATAATGTTCCCACCGAGAAGTAGGGGCCGAAGTGACGGGAATGTTGTAAAGTATGACATTCGACATGTTAGGTTGCCTTAGGCTAGGATATATAGCGTTATAGACGTATATCATGCTCCCACCGAGAAGTAGGGGCCAACGTGCCAGGAATGTAGTAAAATATTACATCCGATATGTTAGGTTGCCTTAGGCTAGGATATATAACGTTATAGACGTATATAATGTTCCCACCGAGAAGTAGGGGCCGAAGTGACGGGAATGTTGTAAAATATGACATTCGACATGTTAGGTTGCCTTAGGCTAGGATATATAGCGTTATAGACGTATATAATGTTCCCACCGAGAAGTTGGGGCCGACGCGCCGAGAATGTCGTAAAATATTACATTCGACATGTTAGGTTGCCTTAGGCTAGGGTATATAGCGTTATAGACGTATATAATGTTCCCACCGAGAAGTAGGGGCCGACACGTCAGGAATGTTTGTAAAACAATACATCCGAGGTGTTAGGTTGCCTTATTTTAGGATATATAACGTTATAGACGTATATACTGTTCCCTCCGAGAAGTAGGTGCCGACGCGCCAGGAATGTTGTAAAATATTACATCCGATATGTTAGGTTGCCTTAGGCTAGGATATATAGCGTTGTAGACGTATATAATGTTCCCACCGAGAAGTAGGGCCCGACGTGCCAGGAATGTTGTAAAATATGACATTCGACATGTTAGGTTGCCTTAGGCTAGGATATATAGCGTTATAGACGTATATAATGTACCCACCGAGACGTAGGGGCCGACGTGCCAGGAATGTAGTAAAATATTACATCCGAGATGTTAGGTTGCCTTAGGCTAGGATATATAACGTTATAGACGTATATAATGTTCCCACCGAGAAGTAGGGGCCGAAGTGACGGGAATGTTGTAAAGTATGACATTCGACATGTTAGGTTGCCTTAGGCTAGGATATATAGCGTTATAGACGTATATCATGCTCCCACCGAGAAGTAGGGGCCAACGTGCCAGGAATGTAGTAAAATATTACATCCGATATGTTAGGTTGCCTTAGGCTAGGATATATAACGTTATAGACGTATATAATGTTCCCACCGAGAAGTAGGGGCCGAAGTGACGGGAATGTTGTAAAATATGACATTCGACATGTTAGGTTGCCTTAGGCTAGGATATATAGCGTTATAGACGTATATAATGTTCCCACCGAGAAGTTGGGGCCGACGCGCCGAGAATGTCGTAAAATATTACATTCGACATGTTAGGTTGCCTTAGGCTAGGGTATATAGCGTTATAGACGTATATAATGTTCCCACCGAGAAGTAGGGGCCGACACGTCAGGAATGTTTGTAAAACAATACATCCGAGGTGTTAGGTTGCCTTATTTTAGGATATATAACGTTATAGACGTATATACTGTTCCCTCCGAGAAGTAGGTGCCGACGCGCCAGGAATGTTGTAAAATATTACATCCGATATGTTAGGTTGCCTTAGGCTAGGATATATAGCGTTGTAGACGTATATAATGTTCCCACCGAGAAGTAGGGCCCGACGTGCCAGGAATGTAGTAAAATATTACATCCGAGATGTTAGGTTGCCTTAGGCTAGGATATATAACGTTATAGACGTATATACTGTTCCCACCGAGAAGTAGGTGCCGACGCGCCAGGAATGTTGTTAAATATTACATACGACATGTTAGGTTGCCTTAGGCTGGGATATATAGCGTTATAGACGATTGTAATGTTCCCACCGAGAAGTAGGTGCCGACGCACCAGGAATGTTGTAAAATATTACATTCGACATGTTAGGTTGCCTTAAGCTAGGATATATAGCGTTATAGACGTATATAATGTTCCCACCGAGAAGTAGGGGCCGAAGTGACGGGAATGTTGTAAAATATGACATTCGACATGTTAGGTTGCCTTAGGCTAAGATATATAGCGTTATAGACGTATATAATGTACCCACCGAGACGTAGGGGCCGACGTGCCAGGAATGTAGTAAAATATTACATCCGAGATGTTAGGTTGCCTTCGGCTAGGATATATAACGTTATAGACGTATATAATGTTCCCACCGGGAAGTAGGGGTCGGCGCGCCAGGAATGTAGCAAAATACTGCATCCGAGATGTTAGGATTGCCTTAGGCTAGGATATATAACGTTATTGACTTATAAAATGTTCTCACCCAGAAATAGGGGCCGACGCGCCAGGAATGTTGTAAAATATTACATTCGACATGTTAGGTTGCCTTAGGTTAGGATATCTAACGCTATAGACGTATATACTGTTCCCACCGAGAAGTAGGTCCCGACGCGCCAGGTATGTTGTAAAATATTACATCCAGGATGTTAGGTTGCCTTAGGCTAGGATATGTAACGTTATAGACGTATATAATGTTCCCACCGAGAAGTAGGGGCCGACACGTCAGGAATGTTTGTAAAACAATACATCCGAGGTGTTAGGTTGCCTTATTTTAGGATATATAACGTTATAGACGTATATACTGTTCCCTCCGAGAAGTAGGTGCCGACGCGCCAGGAATGTTGTAAAATATTACATCCGATATGTTAGGTTGCCTTAGGCTAGGATATATAGCGTTATAGACGTATATAATGTTCCCACCGAGAAGTAGGGGCCGACGTGCCAGGAATGTAGTAAAATATTACATCCGAGATGTTAGGTTGCCTTAGGCTAGGATATATAACGTTATAGACGTATATAATGTTCCCACCGAGAAGTAGGGGCCGACGTGCCAGGAATGTAGTAAAATATTACATCCGAGATGTTAGGTTGCCTTAGGCTAGGATATATAACGTTATAGACGTATATACTGTTCCCACCGAGAAGTAGGTGCCGACGCGCCAGGAATGTTGTTAAATATTACATACGACATGTTAGGTTGCCTTAGGCTGGGATATATAGCGTTATAGACGTATGTAATGTTCCCACCGAGAAGTAGGGGCCGACGTGCCAGGAATGTTGTAAAATATTACATTCGACATGTTAGGTTGCCTTAGGCTAGGATATATAGCGTTATAGACGTATATAATGTTCCCACCGAGAAGTAGGGGCCGAAGTGACGGGAATGTTGTAAAATATTACATGCGACATGTTAGGTTGCCTTAGGCTAGGATATGTAACGTTATAGACGTATATAATGTTCCCACCGAGAAGTAGGGGCCGAAGTGACGGGAATGTTGTAAAATATGACATTCGACATGTTAGGTTGCCTTAGGCTAAGATATATAGCGTTATAGACGTATATAATGTACCCACCGAGACGTAGGGGCCGACGTGCCAGGAATGTAGTAAAATATTACATCCGAGATGTTAGGTTGCCTTAGGCTGGGATATATAGCGTTATAGACGTATGTAATGTTCCCACCGAGAAGTAGGGGCCGACGTGCCAGGAATGTTGTAAAATATTACATGCGACATGTTAGGTTGCCTTAGGCTAGGATATATAGCGCTATAGACGTATATAATGTTCCCTCCGAGAAGTAGGTGCCGACGCGCCAGGAATGTTGTAAAATATTACATCCGATATGTTAGGTTGCCTTAGGCTAGGATATATAGCGTTGTAGACGTATATAATGTTCCCACCGTTAAGTAGGGGCCGACGTGCCAGGAATGTAGTAAAATATTACATCCGAGATGTTAGGTTGCCTTAGGCTAGGATATATAACGTTATAGTCGTATATAATGTTCCCACCGAGAAGTAGGGGCCGAAGTGACGGGCATGTTGTAAAATATGACATTCGACATGTTAGGTTGCCTTCGGCTAGGATATATAATGTTATAGACGTATATAATGTTCCCACCGAGAAGTAGGGGCCGAAGTGACGGGAATGTTGTAAAATATGACATTCGACATGTTAGGTTGCCTTAGGCTAGGATATATAGCGTTATAGACGTATATAATGTTCCCACCGAGAAGTAGGGGCCGAAGTGAAGGGAATGTTGTAAAATATTACATGCGACATGTTAGGTTGCCTTAGGCTAGGATATATAGCGCTATAGACGTATATAATGTTCCCACCGAGAAGTTGGGCCGACGTGCCGGGAATGTAGTAAAATATTACATCCGGGATGTTAGGTTGCCTTAGGTTAGGATATATAGCGTTATTGACTTATATGAAGTTCCCACCGAGAAATAGGGGCCGACGCGCCAGGAATGTTGTAAAATTTTACATTCGACACGTTGGGATTGCCTTAGGCTAGGATATATAACGTTATAGACGTATATACTGTTCCAACCGAGAAGTAGGTGCCGACGCGCCAGGAATGTTGTTAAATATTACATACGACATGTTAGGTTGCCTTAGGCTGGGATATATAGCGTTATAGACGTATGTAATGTTCCCACCGAGAAGTAGGGGCCGACGTGCCAGGAATGTTGTAAAATATTACATTCGACATGTTAGGTTGCCTTAGGCTAGGATATATAGCGTTATAGACGTATATAATGTTTCCACCGAGAAGTAGGGGCCGAAGTGACGGGAATGTTGTAAAATATTACATGCGACATGTTAGGTTGCCTTAGGCTAGGATATGTAACGTTATAGACGTATATAATGTTCCCACCGAGAAGTAGGGGCCGAAGTGACGGGAATGTTGTAAAATATGACATTCGACATGTTAGGTTGCCTTAGGCTAAGATATATAGCGTTATAGACGTATATAATGTACCCACCGAGACGTAGGGGCCGACGTGCCAGGAATGTAGTAAAATATTACATCCGAGATGTTAGGTTGCCTTCGGCTAGGATATATAACGTTATAGACGTATATAATGATCCCACCGAGAAGTAGGTGCCGAAGTGACGGGAATGTTGTAAAATATGACATTCGACATGTTAGGTTGCCTTAGGCTAGGATATATAGCGTTATAGACGTATATAATGTTCCCACCGAGAAGTAGGTGCCGACGCGCCAGGAAGGTTGTAAAATATTACATTCGACATGTTAGGTTTCCTTAAGCTAGGCTATATAGCGTTATAGACGTATATAATGTTCCAACAGAGAAGTAGGGGCCGAAGTGCCGGGAATGTTGTAAAATATTACATTCGACATGTTAGGTTACCTTAAGCTAGGATATATAGCGTTATAGACGTATATAATGTTCCCACCGGGAAGTAGGGGCCGAAGTGACGGGAATGTTGTAAAATATTACATGCGACATGTTAGGTTGCCTTAGGCTAGGATATATAGCGCTATAGACGTATATAATGTTCCCACCGAGAAGTAGGGGCCGATGTGACGGGAATGTTGTAAAATATGACATTCGACATGTTAGGTTGCCTTAGGCTGAGATATATAGCGTTATAGACGTATATAATGTACCCACCGAGACGTAGGGGCCGACGTGCCAGGAATGTAGTAAAATATTACATTCGAGATGTTAGGTTGCCTTCGGCTAGGATATATAACGTTATAGACGTATATAATGTTCCCACCGAGAAGTAGGGGCCGAAGTGACGGGAATGTTGTAAAATATGACATTCAACATGTTAGGTTGCCTTAGGCTAGGATATATAGCGTTATAGACGTATATAATGTTCCCACCGAGAAGTAGGTGCCGACGCGCCAGGAATGTTGTAAAATATTACATTCGATATGTTAGGTTGCCTTAGGACAGGATATATAGCGTTATAGACGTATATAATGTTCCCACCGAGAAGTTGGGCCGACGTGCCGGGAATGTAGTAAAATATTACATCCGGGATGTTAGGTTGCCTTAGGTTAGGATATATAGCGTTATTGACTTATATGAAGTTCCCACCGAGAAATAGGGGCCGACGCGCCAGGAATGTTGTAAAATTTTACATTCGACACGTTGGGATTGCCTTAGGCTAGGATATATAACGTTATAGACGTATATACTGTTCCCACCGAGCAGTAGGTGCCGACGCGCCAGGAATGTTGTTAAATATTACATACGACATGTTAGGTTGCCTTAGGCTGGGATATATAGCGTTATAGACGTATGTAATGTTCCCACCGAGAAGTAGGGGCCGACGTGCCAGGAATGTTGTAAAATATTACATTCGACATGTTAGGTTGCCTTAGGCTAAGATATATAGCGTTATAGACGTATATAATGTTCCCACCGAGAAGTAGGGGCCGAAGTGACGGGAATGTTGTAAAATATGACATTCGACATGTTAGGTTGCCTTAGGCTAGGATATATAGCGTTATAGACGTATGTAATGTTCCCACCGAGAAGTAGGTGCCGACGCGCCAGGAAGGTTGTAAAATATTACATTCGACATGTTAGGTTTCCTTAAGCTAGGATATATAGCGTTATAGACGTATATAATGTTCCAACAGAGAAGTAGGGGCCGAAGTGCCGGGAATGTTGTAAAATATTACATGCGACATGTTTGGTTGCCTTAGGCTAGGATATATAGCGTTATAGACGTATATCATGCTCCCACCGAGAAGTAGAGGCCAACGTGCCAGGAATGTAGTAAAATATTACATCCGAGATGTTAGGTTGCCTTACGCTAGGATATGTAACGTTATAGACGTATATAATGTTCCCACCGAGAAGTAGGGGCCGACGCGCCGAGAATGTTGTAAAATATTACATTCGACATGTTAGGTTGCCTTAGGCTAGGGTATATAGCGTTATAGACGTATATAATGTTCCCACCGAGAAGTAGGGGTCGGCGCGCCAGGAATGTAGTAAAATATTGCATCCGAGATGTTAGGATTGCCTTAGGCTAGGATATATAACGTTATTGACTTATAAAATGTTCTCACCCAGAAATAGGGGCCGACGCGCCAGGAATGTTGTAAAATATTACATTCGACATGTTAGGTTGCCTTAGGTTAGGATATCTAACGCTATAGACGTATATAATGTTCCCACCGAGAAGTAGGTGCCGACGCACCAGGAATGTTGTAAAATATTACATCCGATATGTTAGGTTGCCTTAGGCTAGGATATATAACGTTATAGACGTATATAATGTTACCACCGAGAAGTAGGGGCCGGAGTGACGGGAATGTTGTAAAATATTACATTCGACATGTTAGGTTGCCTTAGGACAGGATATATAGCGTTATAGACGTATATAATGTTCCCACCGAGAAGTTGGGCCGACGTGCAGGGAATGTAGTAAAATATTACATCCGGGATGTTAGGTTGCCTTAAGTTAGGATATATAGCGTTATTGACTTATATGAAGTTCCCACCGAGAAATAGGGGCCGACGCGCCAGGAATGTTTTAAAATTTTACATTCGACACGTTGGGATTGCCTTAGGCTAGGATATATAATGTTATAGACGTATATATTGTTTCCACCGAGAAGTAGGTGCCGACGCGCCAGGAATGTTGTTAAATATTACATACGACATGTTAGGTTGCCTTAGGCTGGGATATATAGCGTTATAGACGTATGTAATGTTCCCACCGAGAAGTAGGTGCCGACGCACCAGGAATGTTGTAAAATATTACATTCGACATGTTAGGTTGCCTTAAGCTAGGATATATAGCGTTATAGACGTATATAATGTTCCCACCGAGAAGTAGGGGCCGAAGTGACGGGAATGTTGTAAAATATGACACTCGACATGTTAGGTTGCCTTAGGCTAAGATATATAGCGTTATAGACGTATATAATGTACCCACCGAGACGTAGGGGCCGACGTGCCAGGAATGTAGTAAAATATTACATCCGAGATGTTAGGTTGCCTTCGGCTAGGATATATAACGTTATAGACGTATATAATGTTCCCACCGAGAAGTAGGGGCCGAAGTGACGGGAATGTTGTAAAATATGACATTCGACATGTTAGGTTGCCTTAGGCTAGGATATATAGCGTTATAGACGTATATAATGTTCCCACCGAGAAGTAGGTGCCGACGCGCCAGGAAGGTTGTAAAATATTACATTCGACATGTTAGGTTGCCTTAGGCTAGGATATGTAACGTTATAGACGTATATAATGTTCCCACCGAGAAGTAGGGGCCGACACGTCAGGAATGTTTGTAAAACAATACATCCGAGGTGTTAGGTTGCCTTATTTTAGGATATATAACGTTATAGACGTATATACTGTTCCCTCCGAGAAGTAGGTGCCGACGCGCCAGGAATGTTGTAAAATATTACATCCGATATGTTAGGTTGCCTTAGGCTAGGATATATAGCGTTATAGACGTATATAATGTTCCCACCGAGAAGTAGGGGCCGACGTGCCAGGAATGTAGTAAAATATTACATTCGAGATGTTAGGTTGCCTTAGGCTAGGATATATAACGTTATAGACGTATATAATGTTCCCACCGAGAAGTAGGGGCCGAAGTGACGGGCATGTTGTAAAATATGACATTCGACATGTTAGGTTGCCTTAGGCTAGGATATATACCGTTATAGACGTATATAATGTTCCCACCGAGAAGTAGGTGCCGACGCACCAGGAATGTTGTAAAATATTACATCCGACATGTTAGGTTGCCTTAAGCTAGGATATATAGCGTTATAGACGTATATAATGTTCCCACCGAGAAGTAGGGGCCGAAGTGACGGGAATGTTGTAAAATATTACATGCGACATGTTAGGTTGCCTTAGGCTAGGATATATAGCGCTATAGACGTATATAATGTTCCCACCGAGAAGTAGGGGCCGAAGTGACGGGAATGTTGTAAAATATGACATTCGACATGTTAGGTTGCCTTAGGCTAAGATATATAGCGTTATAGACGTATATAATGTACCCACCGAGACGTAGGGGCGGACGTGCCAGGAATGTAGTAAAATATTACATTCGAGATGTTAGGTTGCCTTCGGCTAGGATATATAACGTTATAGACGTATATAATGTTCCCACCGATAAGTAGGGGCCGAAGTGACGGGAATGTTGTAAAATATGACATTCGACATGTTAGGTTGCCTTAGGCTAGGATATATAGCGTTATAGACGTATATAATGTTCCCACCGAGAAGTAGGTGCCGACGCGCCAGGAATGTTGTAAAATATTACATTCGACATGTTTGGTTGCCTTAGGCTAGGATATATAGCGTTATAGACGTATATCATGCTCCCACCGAGAAGTAGAGGCCAACGTGCCAGGAATGTAGTAAAATATTACATCCGAGATGTTAGGTTGCCTTAGGCTAGGATATGTAACGTTATAGACGTATATAATGTTCCCACCGAGAAGTAGGGGCCGACGCGCCGAGAATGTTGTAAAATATTACATTCGACATGTTAGGTTGCCTTAGGCTAGGGTATATAGCGTTATAGACTTATATAATGTACCCACCGAGAAGTAGGGGTCGGCGCGCCAGGAATGTAGTAAAATATTGCATCCGAGATGTTAGGATTGCCTTAGGCTAGGATATATAACGTTATTGACTTATAAAATGTTCTCACCCAGAAATAGGGGCCGACGCGCCAGGAATGTTGTAAAATATTACATTCGACATGTTAGGTTGCCTTAGGCTAGGATATATAGCGTTATAGACGTATATAATGTTCCCACCGAGAAGTAGGGGCCGTAGTGACGGGAATGTTGTAAAATATTACATCCGAGATGTTAGGTTGCCTTAGGTTAGGATATATAACGTTATAGACGTATATAATGTTCTCACCGAGAAGTAGGGGCCGAAGTGACGGGAATGTTGTAAAATATGACATTCGACATGTTAGGTTGCCTTAGGCTAGGATATATAGCGTTATAGACGTATATAATGTTCCCACCGAGAAGTAGGGGCCGACGTGCCAGGAATGTAGTAAAATATTACATCTGAGATGTGAGGTTGCCTTAGGCTAGGGTATGTAACGTTATAGACGTATATAATGTTCCCACCGAGAAGTAGGGGCCGAAGTGACGGGAATGTTGTAAAATATGACATTCTACATGTTAGGTTGCCTTAGGTTAGGATATATAACGTTATTGACTTATATAATCTTCTCACCGAGAAGTAGGGGCCGAAGTGACGGGAATGTTGTAAAATATTACATTCGACATGTTAGGTTGCCTTAGGACAGGATATATAGCGTTATAGACGTATATAATGTTCCCACCGAGAAGTTGGGCCGACGTGCCGGGAATGTAGTAAAATATTACATCCGGGATGTTAGGTTGCCTTAGGTTAGGATATATAGCGTTATTGACTTATATGAAGTTCCCACCGAGAAATAGGGGCCGACGCGCCAGGAATGTTTTAAAATTTTACATTCGACACGTTGGGATTGCCTTAGGCTAGGATATATAACGTTATAGACGTATATACTGTTTCCACCGAGAAGTAGGTGCCGACGCGCCAGGAATGTTGTTAAATATTACATACGACATGTTAGGTTGCCTTAGGCTGGGATATATAGCGTTATAGACGTATGTAATGTTCCCACCGAGAAGTAGGGGCCGACGTGCCAGGAATGTTGTAAAATATTACATTCGACATGTTAGGTTGCCTTAGGCTAGGATATATAGCGTTATAGACGTATATAATGTTCCCACCGAGAAGTAGGGGCCGTAATGACGGGAATGTTGTAAAATATTACATGCGACATGTTGGGTTGCCTTAGGCTAGGATATATAGCGCTATAGACGTATATAATGTTCCCACCGAGAAGTAGGGTCCGACGTGCCAGGAATGTAGTAAAATATTACATCCGAGATGTTAGGTTGCCTTAGGCTAGGATATATAACGTTATAGACGTATATAATGTTCCCACCGAGAAGTAGGGGCCGAAGTGACGGGAATGTTGTAAAATATGACATTCGACATGTTAGGTTGCCTTAGGCTAGGATATATAGCGTTATAGACGTATATAATGTTCCCACCGAGAAGTAGGGGCCGACGTGCCAGGAATGTAGTAAAATATTACATCCGGGATGTTAGGTTGCCTTAAGTTAGGATATATAGCGTTATTGACTTATATGAAGTTCCCACCGAGAAATAGGGGCCGACGCGCCAGGAATGTTTTAAAATTTTACATTCGACACGTTGGGATTGCCTTAGGCTAGGATATATAACGTTATAGACGTATATATTGTTTCCACCGAGAAGTAGGTGCCGACGCGCCAGGAATGTTGTTAAATATTACATACGACATGTTAGGTTGCCTTAGGCTGGGATATATAGCGTTATAGACGATTGTAATGTTCCCACCGAGAAGTAGGTGCCGACGCACCAGGAATGTTGTAAAATATTACATTCGACATGTTAGGTTGCCTTAAGCTAGGATATATAGCGTTATAGACGTATATAATGTTCCCACCGAGAAGTAGGGGCCGAAGTGACGGGAATGTTGTAAAATATGACATTCGACATGTTAGGTTGCCTTAGGCTAAGATATATAGCGTTATAGACGTATATAATGTACCCACCGAGACGTAGGGGCCGACGTGCCAGGAATGTAGTAAAATATTACATCCGAGATGTTAGGTTGCCTTCGGCTAGGATATATAACGTTATAGACGTATATAATGTTCCCACCGGGAAGTAGGGGCCGAAGTGACGGGAATGTTGTAAAATATGACATTCGACATGTTAGGTTGCCTTAGGCTAGGATATATAGCGTTATAGACGTATATAATGTTCCCACCGAGAAGTAGGTGCCGACGCGCCAGGAAGGTTGTAAAATATTACATTCGACATGTTAGGTTGCCTTAGGCTAGGGTATATAGCGTTATAGACGTATGTAATGTTCCCACCGAGAAGTAGGGGTCGGCGCGCCAGGAATGTAGCAAAATACTGCATCCGAGATGTTAGGATTGCCTTAGGCTAGGATATGTAACGTTATAGACGTATATAATACTCCGATCGAGAAGTAGGGGCCGAAGTGACGGGAATGATGTAAAATATTACATGCGACATGTTTGGTTGCCTTAGGCTAGGATATATAGCGTTATAGACGTATATCATACTCCCACCGAGAAGTAGGGGCCAACGTGCCAGGAATGTAGTAAAATATTACATCCGATATGTTAGGTTGCCTTAGGCTAGGATATGTAACGTTATAGACGTATATAATGTTCCCACCGAGAAGTAGGGGTCGGCGCGCCAGGAATGTAGTAAAATATTGCATCCGAGATGTTAGGATTGCCTTAGGCTAGGATATATAACGTTATTGACTTATAAAATGTTCTGACCCAGAAATAGGGGCCGACGCGCCAGGAATGTTGTAAAATATTACATTCGACATGTTAGGTTGCCTTAGGTTAGGATATCTAACGCTATAGACGTATATAATGTTCCCACCGAGAAGTAGGTGCCGACGCACCAGGAATGTTGTAAAATATTACATCCGATATGTTAGGTTGCCTTAGGCTAGGATATATAACGTTATAGACGTATATAATGTTACCACCGAGAAGTAGGGGCCGGAGTGACGGGAATGCTGTAAAATATTACATTCGACATGTTAGGTTGCCTTAGGACAGGATATATAGCGTTATAGACGTATATAATGTTCCCACCGAGAAGTTGGGCCGACGTGCAGGGAATGTAGTAAAATATTACATCCGGGATGTTAGGTTGCCTTAAGTTAGGATATATAGCGTTATTGACTTATATGAAGTTCCCACCGAGAAATAGGGGCCGACGCGCCAGGAATGTTTTAAAATTTTACATTCGACACGTTGGGATTGCCTTAGGCTAGGATATATAACGTTATAGACGTATATATTGTTTCCACCGAGAAGTAGGTGCCGACGCGCCAGGAATGTTGTTAAATATTACATACGACATGTTAGGTTGCCTTAGGCTGGGATATATAGCGTTATAGACGATTGTAATGTTCCCACCGAGAAGTAGGTGCCGACGCACCAGGAATGTTGTAAAATATTACATTCGACATGTTAGGTTGCCTTAAGCTAGGATATATAGCGTTATAGACGTATATAATGTTCCCACCGAGAAGTAGGGGCCGAAGTGACGGGAATGTTGTAAAATATGATATTCGACATGTTAGGTTGCCTTAGGCTAAGATATATAGCGTTATAGACGTATATAATGTACCCACCGAGACGTAGGGGCCGACGTGCCAGGAATGTAGTAAAATATTACATCCGAGATGTTAGGTTGCCTTCGGCTAGGATATATAACGTTATAGACGTATATAATGTTCCCACCGGGAAGTAGGGGCCGAAGTGACGGGAATGTTGTAAAATATGATATTCGACATGTTAGGTTGCCTTAGGCTGGGATATATAGCGTTATAGACGTATATAATGTTCCCACCGAGAAGTAGGTGCCGACGCGCCAGGAAGGTTGTAAAATATTACATTCGACATGTTAGGTTGCCTTAGGCTAGGGTATATAGCGTTATAGACGTATGTAATGTTCCCACCGAGAAGTAGGGGTCGGCGCGCCAGGAATGTAGCAAAATACTGCATCCGAGATGTTAGGATTGCCTTAGGCTAGGATATATAACGTTATTGACTTATAAAATGTTCTCACCCAGAAATAGGGGCCGACGCGCCAGGAATGTTGTAAAATATTACATTCGACATGTTAGGTTGCCTTAGGTTAGGATATCTAACGCTATAGACGTATATACTGTTCCCACCGAGAAGTAGGTCCCGACGCGCCAGGTATGTTGTAAAATATTACATCCAGGATGTTAGGTTGCCTTAGGCTAGGATATGTAACGTTATAGACGTATATAATGTTCCCACCGAGAAGTAGGGGCCGACACGTCAGGAATGTTTGTAAAACAATACATCCGAGGTGTTAGGTTGCCTTATTTTAGGATATATAACGTTATAGACGTATATACTGTTCCCTCCGAGAAGTAGGTGCCGACGCGCCAGGAATGTTGTAAAATATTACATCCGATATGTTAGGTTGCCTTAGGCTAGGATATATAGCGTTATAGACGTATATAATGTTCCCACCGAGAAGTAGGGGCCGACGTGCCAGGAATGTAGTAAAATATTACATCCGAGATGTTAGGTTGCCTTAGGCTAGGATATATAACGTTATAGACGTATATAATGTTCCCACCGAGAAGTAGGGGCCGACGTGCCAGGAATGTAGTAAAATATTACATCCGAGATGTTAGGTTGCCTTAGGCTAGGATATATAACGTTATAGACGTATATACTGTTCCCACCGAGAAGTAGGTGCCGACGCGCCAGGAATGTTGTTAAATATTACATACGACATGTTAGGTTGCCATAGGCTGGGATATATAGCGTTATAGACGTATGTAATGTTCCCACCGAGAAGTAGGGGCCGACGTGCCAGGAATGTTGTAAAATATTACATTCGACATGTTAGGTTGCCTTAGGCTAGGATATATAGCGTTATAGACGTATATAATGTTCCCACCGAGAAGTAGGGGCCGAAGTGACGGGAATGTTGTAAAATATTACATGCGACATGTTAGGTTGCCTTAGGCTAGGATATGTAACGTTATAGACGTATATAATGTTCCCACCGAGAAGTAGGGGCCGAAGTGACGGGAATGTTGTAAAATATGACATTCGACATGTTAGGTTGCCTTAGGCTAAGATATATAGCGTTATAGACGTATATAATGTACCCACCGAGACGTAGGGGCCGACGTGCCAGGAATGTAGTAAAATATTACATCCGAGATGTTAGGTTGCCTTCGGCTAGGATATATAACGTTATAGACGTATATAATGTTCCCACCGAGAAGTAGGTGCCGAAGTGACGGGAATGTTGTAAAATATGACATTCGACATGTTAGGTTGCCTTAGGCTAGGATATATAGCGTTATAGACGTATATAATGTTCCCACCGAGAAGTAGGTGCCGACTCGCCAGGAAGGTTGTAAAATATTACATTCGACATGTTAGGTTTCCTTAAGCTAGGATATATAGCGTTATAGACGTATATAATGTTCCAACAGAGAAGTAGGGGCCGAAGTGCCGGGAATGTTGTAAAATATTACATTCGACATGTTAGGTTGCCTTAAGCTAGGATATATAGCGTTATAGACGTATATAATGTTCCCACCGAGAAGTAGGGGCCGAAGTGACGGGAATGTTGTAAAATATTACATGCGACATGTTAGGTTGCCTTAGGCTAGGATATATAGCGCTATAGACGTATATAATGTTCCCTCCGAGAAGTAGGTGCCGACGCGCCAGGAATGTTGTAAAATATTACATCCGATATGTTAGGTTGCCTTAGGCTAGGATATATAGCGTTGTAGACGTATATAATGTTCCCACCGTTAAGTAGGGGCCGACGTGCCAGGAATGTAGTAAAATATTACATCCGAGATGTAAGGTTGCCTTAGGCTAGGATATGTAACGTTATAGACGTATATAATGTTCCCACCGAGAAGTAGGGGCCGAAGTGACGGGAATGTTGTAAAATATGACATTCGACATGTTAGGTTGCCTTAGGCTAAGATATATAGCGTTATAGACGTATATAATGTACCCACCGAGACGTAGGGGCCGACGTGCCAGGAATGTAGTAAAATATTACATCCGAGATGTTAGGTTGCCTTCGGCTAGGATATATAACGTTATAGACGTATATAATGTTCCCACCGAGAAGTAGGTGCCGAAGTGACGGGAATGTTGTAAAATATGACATTCGACATGTTAGGTTGCCTTAGGCTAGGATATATAGCGTTATAGACGTATATAATGTTCCCACCGAGAAGTAGGTGCCGACGCGCCAGGAAGGTTGTAAAATATTACATTCGACATGTTAGGTTTCCTTAAGCTAGGCTATATAGCGTTATAGACGTATATAATGTTCCAACAGAGAAGTAGGGGCCGAAGTGCCGGGAATGTTGTAAAATATTACATTCGACATGTTAGGTTACCTTAAGCTAGGATATATAGCGTTATAGACGTATATAATGTTCCCACCGGGAAGTAGGGGCCGAAGTGACGGGAATGTTGTAAAATATTACATGCGACATGTTAGGTTGCCTTAGGCTAGGATATATAGCGCTATAGACGTATATAATGTTCCCACCGAGAAGTAGGGGCCGATGTGACGGGAATGTTGTAAAATATGACATTCGACATGTTAGGTTGCCTTAGGCTAAGATATATAGCGTTATAGACGTATATAATGTACCCACCGAGACGTAGGGGCCGACGTGCCAGGAATGTAGTAAAATATTACATTCGAGATGTTAGGTTGCCTTCGGCTAGGATATATAACGTTATAGACGTATATAATGTTCCCACCGAGAAGTAGGGGCCGAAGTGACGGGAATGTTGTAAAATATGACATTCAACATGTTAGGTTGCCTTAGGCTAGGATATATAGCGTTATAGACGTATATAATGTTCCCACCGAGAAGTAGGTGCCGACGCGCCAGGAATGTTGTAAAATATTACATTCGATATGTTAGGTTGCCTTAGGACAGGATATATAGCGTTATAGACGTATATAATGTTCCCACCGAGAAGTTGGGCCGACGTGCCGGGAATGTAGTAAAATATTACATCCGGGATGTTAGGTTGCCTTAGGTTAGGATATATAGCGTTATTGACTTATATGAAGTTCCCACCGAGAAATAGGGGCCGACGCGCCAGGAATGTTGTAAAATTTTACATTCGACACGTTGGGATTGCCTTAGGCTAGGATATATAACGTTATAGACGTATATACTGTTCCCACCGAGCAGTAGGTGCCGACGCGCCAGGAATGTTGTTAAATATTACATACGACATGTTAGGTTGCCTTAGGCTGGGATATATAGCGTTATAGACGTATGTAATGTTCCCACCGAGAAGTAGGGGCCGACGTGCCAGGAATGTTGTAAAATATTACATTCGACATGTTAGGTTGCCTTAGGCTAAGATATATAGCGTTATAGACGTATATAATGTTCCCACCGAGAAGTAGGGGCCGAAGTGACGGGAATGTTGTAAAATATGACATTCGACATGTTAGGTTGCCTTAGGCTAGGATATATAGCGTTATAGACGTATATAATGTTCCCACCGAGAAGTAGGTGCCGACGCGCCAGGAAGGTTGTAAAATATTACATTCGACATGTTAGGTTTCCTTAAGCTAGGATATATAGCGTTATAGACGTATATAATGTTCCAACAGAGAAGTAGGGGCCGAAGTGCCGGGAATGTTGTAAAATATTACATGCGACATGTTTGGTTGCCTTAGGCTAGGATATATAGCGTTATAGACGTATATCATGCTCCCACCGAGAAGTAGAGGCCAACGTGCCAGGAATGTAGTAAAATATTACATCCGAGATGTTAGGTTGCCTTACGCTAGGATATGTAACGTTATAGACGTATATAATGTTCCCACCGAGAAGTAGGGGCCGACGCGCCGAGAATGTTGTAAAATATTACATTCGACATGTTAGGTTGCCTTAGGCTAGGGTATATAGCGTTATAGACGTATATAATGTTCCCACCGAGAAGTAGGGGTCGGCGCGCCAGGAATGTAGTAAAATATTGCATCCGAGATGTTAGGATTGCCTTAGGCTAGGATATATAACGTTATTGACTTATAAAATGTTCTCACCCAGAAATAGGGGCCGACGCGCCAGGAATGTTGTAAAATATTACATTCGACATGTTAGGTTGCCTTAGGTTAGGATATCTAACGCTATAGACGTATATAATGTTCCCACCGAGAAGTAGGTGCCGACGCACCAGGAATGTTGTAAAATATTACATCCGATATGTTAGGTTGCCTTAGGCTAGGATATATAACGTTATAGACGTATGTAATGTTCCCACCGAGAAGTAGGTGCCGACGCACCAGGAATGTTGTAAAATATTACATTCGACATGTTAGGTTGCCTTAAGCTAGGATATATAGCGTTATAGACGTATATAATGTTCCCACCGAGAAGTAGGGGCCGAAGTGACGGGAATGTTGTAAAATATGACATTCGACATGTTAGGTTGCCTTAGGCTAAGATATATAGCGTTATAGACGTATATAATGTACCCACCGAGACGTAGGGGCCGACGTGCCAGGAATGTAGTAAAATATTACATCCGAGATGTTAGGTTGCCTTCGGCTAGGATATATAACGTTATAGACGTATATAATGTTCCCACCGAGAAGTAGGGGCCGAAGTGACGGGAATGTTGTAAAATATGACATTCGACATGTTAGGTTGCCTTAGGCTAGGATATATAGCGTTATAGACGTATATAATGTTCCCACCGAGAAGTAGGTGCCGACGCGCCAGGAAGGTTGTAAAATATTACATTCGACATGTTAGGTTGCCTTAGGCTAGGGTATATAGCGTTATAGACGTATGTAATGTTCCCACCGAGAAGTAGGGGTCGGCGCGCCAGGAATGTAGCAAAATATTGCATCCGAGATGTTAGGATTGCCTTAGGCTAGGATATATAACGTTATTGACTTATAAAATGTTCTCACCCAGAAATAGGGGCCGACGCGCCAGGAATGTTGTAAAATATTACATTCGACATGTTAGGTTGCCTTAGGTTAGGATATCTAACGCTATAGACGTATATACTGTTCCCACCGAGAAGTAGGTCCCGACGCGCCAGGTATGTTGTAAAATATTACATCCAGGATGTTAGGTTGCCTTAGGCTAGGATATGTAACGTTATAGACGTATATAATGTTCCCACCGAGAAGTAGGGGCCGACACGTCAGGAATGTTTGTAAAACAATACATCCGAGGTGTTAGGTTGCCTTATTTTAGGATATATAACGTTATAGACGTATATACTGTTCCCTCCGAGAAGTAGGTGCCGACGCGCCAGGAATGTTGTAAAATATTACATCCGATATGTTAGGTTGCCTTAGGCTAGGATATATAGCGTTATAGACGTATATAATGTTCCCACCGAGAAGTAGGGGCCGACGTGCCAGGAATGTAGTAAAATATTACATCCGAGATGTTAGGTTGCCTTAGGCTAGGATATATAACGTTATAGACGTATATAATGTTCCCACCGAGAAGTAGGGGCCGACGTGCCAGGAATGTAGTAAAATATTACATCCGAGATGTTAGGTTGCCTTAGGCTAGGATATATAACGTTATAGACGTATATACTGTTCCCACCGAGAAGTAGGTGCCGACGCGCCAGGAATGTTGTTAAATATTACATACGACATGTTAGGTTGCCATAGGCTGGGATATATAGCGTTATAGACGTATGTAATGTTCCCACCGAGAAGTAGGGGCCGACGTGCCAGGAATGTTGTAAAATATTACATTCGACATGTTAGGTTGCCTTAGGCTAGGATATATAGCGTTATAGACGTATATAATGTTCCCACCGAGAAGTAGGGGCCGAAGTGACGGGAATGTTGTAAAATATTACATGCGACATGTTAGGTTGCCTTAGGCTAGGATATGTAACGTTATAGACGTATATAATGTTCCCACCGAGAAGTAGGGGCCGAAGTGACGGGAATGTTGTAAAATATGACATTCGACATGTTAGGTTGCCTTAGGCTAAGATATATAGCGTTATAGACGTATATAATGTACCCACCGAGACGTAGGGGCCGACGTGCCAGGAATGTAGTAAAATATTACATCCGAGATGTTAGGTTGCCTTCGGCTAGGATATATAACGTTATAGACGTATATAATGTTCCCACCGAGAAGTAGGTGCCGAAGTGACGGGAATGTTGTAAAATATGACATTCGACATGTTAGGTTGCCTTAGGCTAGGATATATAGCGTTATAGACGTATATAATGTTCCCACCGAGAAGTAGGTGCCGACTCGCCAGGAAGGTTGTAAAATATTACATTCGACATGTTAGGTTTCCTTAAGCTAGGATATATAGCGTTATAGACGTATATAATGTTCCAACAGAGAAGTAGGGGCCGAAGTGCCGGGAATGTTGTAAAATATTACATTCGACATGTTAGGTTGCCTTAAGCTAGGATATATAGCGTTATAGACGTATATAATGTTCCCACCGAGAAGTAGGGGCCGAAGTGACGGGAATGTTGTAAAATATTACATGCGACATGTTAGGTTGCCTTAGGCTAGGATATATAGCGCTATAGACGTATATAATGTTCCCTCCGAGAAGTAGGTGCCGACGCGCCAGGAATGTTGTAAAATATTACATCCGATATGTTAGGTTGCCTTAGGCTAGGATATATAGCGTTGTAGACGTATATAATGTTCCCACCGTTAAGTAGGGGCCGACGTGCCAGGAATGTAGTAAAATATTACATCCGAGATGTAAGGTTGCCTTAGGCTAGGATATGTAACGTTATAGACGTATATAATGTTCCCACCGAGAAGTAGGGGCCGAAGTGACGGGAATGTTGTAAAATATGACATTCGACATGTTAGGTTGCCTTAGGCTAAGATATATAGCGTTATAGACGTATATAATGTACCCACCGAGACGTAGGGGCCGACGTGCCAGGAATGTAGTAAAATATTACATCCGAGATGTTAGGTTGCCTTCGGCTAGGATATATAACGTTATAGACGTATATAATGTTCCCACCGAGAAGTAGGTGCCGAAGTGACGGGAATGTTGTAAAATATGACATTCGACATGTTAGGTTGCCTTAGGCTAGGATATATAGCGTTATAGACGTATATAATGTTCCCACCGAGAAGTAGGTGCCGACGCGCCAGGAAGGTTGTAAAATATTACATTCGACATGTTAGGTTTCCTTAAGCTAGGCTATATAGCGTTATAGACGTATATAATGTTCCAACAGAGAAGTAGGGGCCGAAGTGCCGGGAATGTTGTAAAATATTACATTCGACATGTTAGGTTACCTTAAGCTAGGATATATAGCGTTATAGACGTATATAATGTTCCCACCGGGAAGTAGGGGCCGAAGTGACGGGAATGTTGTAAAATATTACATGCGACATGTTAGGTTGCCTTAGGCTAGGATATATAGCGCTATAGACGTATATAATGTTCCCACCGAGAAGTAGGGGCCGATGTGACGGGAATGTTGTAAAATATGACATTCGACATGTTAGGTTGCCTTAGGCTAAGATATATAGCGTTATAGACGTATATAATGTACCCACCGAGACGTAGGGGCCGACGTGCCAGGAATGTAGTAAAATATTACATTCGATATGTTAGGTTGCCTTCGGCTAGGATATATAACGTTATAGACGTATATAATGTTCCCACCGAGAAGTAGGGGCCGAAGTGACGGGAATGTTGTAAAATATGACATTCAACATGTTAGGTTGCCTTAGGCTAGGATATATAGCGTTATAGACGTATATAATGTTCCCACCGAGAAGTAGGTGCCGACGCGCCAGGAATGTTGTAAAATATTACATTCGATATGTTAGGTTGCCTTAGGACAGGATATATAGCGTTATAGACGTATATAATGTTCCCACCGAGAAGTTGGGCCGACGTGCCGGGAATGTAGTAAAATATTACATCCGGGATGTTAGGTTGCCTTAGGTTAGGATATATAGCGTTATTGACTTATATGAAGTTCCCACCGAGAAATAGGGGCCGACGCGCCAGGAATGTTGTAAAATTTTACATTCGACACGTTGGGATTGCCTTAGGCTAGGATATATAACGTTATAGACGTATATACTGTTCCCACCGAGCAGTAGGTGCCGACGCGCCAGGAATGTTGTTAAATATTACATACGACATGTTAGGTTGCCTTAGGCTGGGATATATAGCGTTATAGACGTATGTAATGTTCCCACCGAGAAGTAGGGGCCGACGTGCCAGGAATGTTGTAAAATATTACATTCGACATGTTAGGTTGCCTTAGGCTAAGATATATAGCGTTATAGACGTATATAATGTTCCCACCGAGAAGTAGGGGCCGAAGTGACGGGAATGTTGTAAAATATGACATTCGACATGTTAGGTTGCCTTAGGCTAGGATATATAACGTTATTGACTTATAAAATGTTCTCACCCAGAAATAGGGGCCGACGCGCCAGGAATGTTGTAAAATATTACATTCGACATGTTAGGTTGCCTTAGGTTAGGATATCTAACGCTATAGACGTATATAATGTTCCCACCGAGAAGTAGGTGCCGACGCACCAGGAATGTTGTAAAATATTACATCCGATATGTTAGGTTGCCTTAGGCTAGGATATATAACGTTATAGACGTATGTAATGTTCCCACCGAGAAGTAGGTGCCGACGCACCAGGAATGTTGTAAAATATTACATTCGACATGTTAGGTTGCCTTAAGCTAGGATATATAGCGTTATAGACGTATATAATGTTCCCACCGAGAAGTAGGGGCCGAAGTGACGGGAATGTTGTAAAATATGACATTCGACATGTTAGGTTGCCTTAGGCTAAGATATATAGCGTTATAGACGTATATAATGTACCCACCGAGACGTAGGGGCCGACGTGCCAGGAATGTAGTAAAATATTACATCCGAGATGTTAGGTTGCCTTCGGCTAGGATATATAACGTTATAGACGTATATAATGTTCCCACCGAGAAGTAGGGGCCGAAGTGACGGGAATGTTGTAAAATATGACATTCGACATGTTAGGTTGCCTTAGGCTAGGATATATAGCGTTATAGACGTATATAATGTTCCCACCGAGAAGTAGGTGCCGACGCGCCAGGAAGGTTGTAAAATATTACATTCGACATGTTAGGTTGCCTTAGGCTAGGGTATATAGCGTTATAGACGTATGTAATGTTCCCACCGAGAAGTAGGGGTCGGCGCGCCAGGAATGTACCAAATATTGCATCCGAGATGTTAGGATTGCCTTAGGCTAGGATATATAACGTTATTGACTTATAAAATGTTCTCACCCAGAAATAGGGGCCGACGCGCCAGGAATGTTGTAAAATATTACATTCGACATGTTAGGTTGCCTTAGGTTAGGATATCTAACGCTATAGACGTATATACTGTTCCCACCGAGAAGTAGGTCCCGACGCGCCAGGTATGTTGTAAAATATTACATCCAGGATGTTAGGTTGCCTTAGGCTAGGATATGTAACGTTATAGACGTATATAATGTTCCCACCGAGAAGTAGGGGCCGAAGTGACGGGCATGTTGTAAAATATGACATTCGACATGTTAGGTTGCCTTAGGCTAGGATATATACCGTTATAGACGTATATAATGTTCCCACCGAGAAGTAGGTGCCGACGCACCAGGAATGTTGTAAAATATTACATTCGACATGTTAGGTTGCCTTAAGCTAGGATATATAGCGTTATAGACGTATATAATGTTCCCACCGAGAAGTAGGGGCCGAAGTGACGGGAATGTTGTAAAATATTACATGCGACATGTTAGGTTGCCTTAGGCTAGGATATATAGCGCTATAGACGTATATAATGTTCCCACCGAGAAGTAGGGGCCGAAGTGACGGGAATGTTGTAAAATATGACATTCGACATGTTAGGTTGCCTTAGGCTAAGATATATAGCGTTATAGACGTATATAATGTACCCACCGAGACGTAGGGGCGGACGTGCCAGGAATGTAGTAAAATATTACATTCGAGATGTTAGGTTGCCTTCGGCTAGGATATATAACGTTATAGACGTATATAATGTTCCCACCGAGAAGTAGGGGCCGAAGTGACGGGAATGTTGTAAAATATGACATTCGACATGTTAGGTTGCCTTAGGCTAGGATATATAGCGTTATAGACGTATATAATGTTCCCACCGAGAAGTAGGTGCCGACGCGCCAGGAATGTTGTAAAATATTACATTCGACATGTTAGGTTGCCTTAGGACAGGATATATAGCGTTATAGACGTATATAATGTTCCCACCGAGAAGTTGGGCCGACGTGCCGGGAATGTAGTAAAATATTACATCCGGGATGTTAGGTTGCCTTAGGTTAGGATATATAGCGTTATTGACTTATATGAAGTTCCCACCGAGAAATAGGGGCCGACGCGCCAGGAATGTTGTAAAATTTTACATTCGACACGTTGGGATTGCCTTAGGCTAGGATATATAACGTTATAGACGTATATACTGTTCCCACCGAGAAGTAGGTGCCGACGCGCCAGGAATGTTGTTAAATATTACATACGACATGTTAGGTTGCCTTAGGCTGGGATATATAGCGTTATAGACGTATGTAATGTTCCCACCGAGAAGTAGGGGCCGACGTGCCAGGAATGTTGTAAAATATTACATTCGACATGTTAGGTTGCCTTAGGCTAAGATATATAGCGTTATAGACGTATATAATGTTCCCACCGAGAAGTAGGGGCCGAAGTGACGGGAATGTTGTAAAATATGACATTCGACATGTTAGGTTGCCTTAGGCTAGGATATATAGCGTTATAGACGTATATAATGTTCCCACCGAGAAGTAGGTGCCGACGCGCCAGGAAGGTTGTAAAATATTACATTCGACATGTTAGGTTTCCTTAAGCTAGGATATATAGCGTTATAGACGTATATAATGTTCCAACAGAGAAGTAGGGGCCGAAGTGCCGGGAATGTTGTAAAATATTACATGCGACATGTTTGGTTGCCTTAGGCTAGGATATATAGCGTTATAGACGTATATCATGCTCCCACCGAGAAGTAGAGGCCAACGTGCCAGGAATGTAGTAAAATATTACATCCGAGATGTTAGGTTGCCTTAGGCTAGGATATGTAACGTTATAGACGTATATAATGTTCCCACCGAGAAGTAGGGGCCGACGCGCCGAGAATGTTGTAAAATATTACATTCGACATGTTAGGTTGCCTTAGGCTAGGGTATATAGCGTTATAGACTTATATAATGTACCCACCGAGAAGTAGGGGTCGGCGCGCCAGGAATGTAGTAAAATATTGCATCCGAGATGTTAGGATTGCCTTAGGCTAGGATATATAACGTTATTGACTTATAAAATGTTCTCACCCAGAAATAGGGGCCGACGCGCCAGGAATGTTGTAAAATATTACATTCGACATGTTAGGTTGCCTTAGGCTAGGATATATAGCGTTATAGACGTATATAATGTTCCCACCGAGAAGTAGGGGCCGTAGTGACGGGAATGTTGTAAAATATTACATCCGAGATGTTAGGTTGCCTTAGGCTAGGATATATAACGTTATAGACGTATATAATGTTCTCACCGAGAAGTAGGGGCCGAAGTGACGGGAATGTTGTAAAATATGACATTCGACATGTTAGGTTGCCATAGGCTAGGATATATAGCGTTATAGACGTATATAATGTTCCCACCGAGAAGTAGGGGCCGACGTGCCAGGAATGTAGTAAAATATTACATCTGAGATGTGAGGTTGCCTTAGGCTAGGATATGTAACGTTATAGACGTATATAATGTTCCCACCGAGAAGTAGGGGCCGAAGTGACGGGAATGTTGTAAAATATGACATTCTACATGTTAGGTTGCCTTAGGTTAGGATATATAACGTTATTGACTTATATAATCTTCTCACCGAGAAGTAGGGGCCGAAGTGACGGGCATGTTGTAAAATATGACATTCGACATGTTAGGTTGCCTTAGGCTAGGATATATACCGTTATAGGCGTATATAATGTTCCCACCGAGAAGTAGGTGCCGACGCACCAGGAATGTTGTAAAATATTACATCCGATATGTTAGGTTGCCTTAGGTTAGGATATATAACGTTATAGACGTATATAATGTTACCACCGAGAAGTAGGGGCCGGAGTGACGGGAATGTTGTAAAATATTACATTCGACATGTTAGGTTGCCTTAGGACAGGATATATAGCGTTATAGACGTATATAATGTTCCCACCGAGAAGTTGGGCCGACGTGCCGGGAATGTAGTAAAATATTACATCCGGGATGTTAGGTTGCCTTAGGTTAGGATATATAGCGTTATTGACTTATATGAAGTTCCCACCGAGAAATAGGGGCCGACGCGCCAGGAATGTTTTAAAATTTTACATTCGACACGTTGGGATTGCCTTAGGCTAGGATATATAACGTTATAGACGTATATACTGTTTCCACCGAGAAGTAGGTGCCGACGCGCCAGGAATGTTGTTAAATATTACATACGACATGTTAGGTTGCCTTAGGCTGGGATATATAGCGTTATAGACGTATGTAATGTTCCCACCGAGAAGTAGGGGCCGACGTGCCAGGAATGTTGTAAAATATTACATTCGACATGTTAGGTTGCCTTAGGCTAGGATATATAGCGTTATAGACGTATATAATGTTCCCACCGAGAAGTAGGGGCCGTAGTGACGGGAATGTTGTAAAATATTACATGCGACATGTTGGGTTGCCTTAGGCTAGGATATATAGCGCTATAGACGTATATAATGTTCCCACCGAGAAGTAGGGTCCGACGTGCCAGGAATGTAGTAAAATATTACATCCGAGATGTTAGGTTGCCTTAGGCTAGGATATATAACGTTATAGACGTATATAATGTTCCCACCGAGAAGTAGGGGCCGAAGTGACGGGAATGTTGTAAAATATGACATTCGACATGTTAGGTTGCCTTAGGCTAGGATATATAGCGTTATAGACGTATATAATGTTCCCACCGAGAAGTAGGGGCCGACGTGCCAGGAATGTAGTAAAATATTACATCTGAGATGTGAGGTTGCCTTAGGCTAGGATATGTAACGTTATAGACGTATATAATGTTCCCACCGAGAAGTAGGGGCCGAAGTGACGGGAATGTTGTAAAATATGACATTCGACATGTTAGGTTGCCTTAGGCTAGGATATATATCGTTATAGACGTATATAATGTTCCCACCGAGAAGTAGGGGCCGACGTGCCAGGAATGTAGTAAAATAATACATCCGAGATGTTAGGTTGCCTTAGGCTAGGATATGTAACGTTATAGACGTATATAATACTCCGACCGAGAAGTAGGGGCCGAAGTGACGGGAATGATGTAAAATATTACATGCGACATGTTTGGTTGCCTTAGGCTAGGATATATAGCGTTATAGACGTATATCATACTCCCACCGAGAAGTAGGGGCCAACGTGCCAGGAATGTAGTAAAATATTACATCCGATATGTTAGGTTGCCTTAGGCTAGGATATGTAACGTTATAGACGTATATAATGTTCCCACCGAGAAGTAGGGGCCGAAGTGCCGGGAATGTTGTAAAATATGACATTTGACATGTTAGGTTGCCTTAGGCTAGGATATATATCGTTATAGACGTATATAATGTTCCCACCGAGAAGTAGGGGCCGACGTGCCAGGAATGTAGTAAAATAATACATCCGAGATGTTAGGTTGCCTTAGGCTAGGATATGTAACGTTATAGACGTATATAATACTCCGACCGAGAAGTAGGGGCCGAAGTGACGGGAATGTTGTAAAATATGACATTCGACATGTTAGGTTGCCTTAGGCTAGGATATATAGCGTTATAGACGTATATAATGTTCCCACCGAGAAGTAGGGGCCGACGTGCCAGGAATGTAGTAAAATATTACATCCAAGATGTTAGGTTGCCTTCGGCTAGGATATATAACATTATAGACGTATATAATGTTCCCACCGAGAAGTAGGGGCCGAAGTGACGGGAATGTTGTAAAATATGACATTCGACATGTTAGGTTGCCTTAGGCTAGGATATATAGCGTTATAGACGTATATAATGTTCCCACCGAGAAGTAGGTGCCGACGCGCCAGGAATGTTGTAAAATATTACATTCGACATGTTAGGTTGCCTTAAGCTAGGATATATAGCGTTATAGACGTATATAATGTTCCCACCGAGAAGTTGGGGCCGACGTGCCAGGAATGTTGTAAAATATTACATTCGACATGTTAGGTTGCCTTAGGCTAGGACATATAGCGTTATAGACGTATATAATGTTCCCACCGAGAAGTAGGGTCCGACTTGCCAGGAATGTAGTAAAATATTACATCCGAGAAGTTAGGTTGCCTTAGGCTAGGATATATAACGTTATAGACGTATATAATGTTCCCACCGAGAAGTAGGGGCCGAAGTGACGGGAATGTTGTAAAATATGACATTCGACATGTGAGGTTGCCTTAGGCTAGGATATATAGCGTTATAGACGTATATAATGTTCCCACCGAGAAGTAGGTGCCGACGCGCCAGGAATGTTGTAAAATATTACATTCGACATGTTAGATTGCCTTAAGCTAGGATATATAGCGTTATAGACGTATATAATGTTCCAACAGAGAAGTAGGGGCCGAACTGCCGGGAATGTTGTAAAATATTACATACGACATGTTTGGTTGCCTTAGGCTAGGATATATAGCGTTATAGACGTATATCATGCTCCCACCGAGAAGTAGGGTCCAACGTGCCAGGAATGTAGTAAAATATTACATCCGATATGTTAGGTTGCCTTAGGCTAGGATATATAACATTATAGACGTATATAATGTTACCACCGAGAAGTAGGGGCCGAAGTGCCCGGGAATGTTGTAAAATAGTATATGCGACATGTTAGGTTGCCTTAGGTTAGGATATATAGCGTTATAGACGTATATACTGTTCCCACCGAGAAGTAGGTCCCGACGCGCCAGGTATGTTGTAAAATATTACATCCAGGATGTTAGGTTGCCTTAGGCTGGGATATGTAACGTTATAGACGTATATAATGTTCCCACCGAGAAGTAGGGGCCGACACGTCAGGAATGTTTGTAAAACAATACATCCGAGGTGTTAGGTTGCCTTATTTTAGGATATATAACGTTATAGACGTATATACTGTTCCCTGCGAGAAGTTGGTGCCGACGCGCCAGGAATGTTGTAAAATATTACATCCGATATGTTAGGTTGCCTTAGGCTAGGTAATATAGCGTTGTAGACGTATTTAATGTTCCCACCGAGAAGTAGGGGCCGACGTGCCAGGAATGTAGTAAAATATTACATCCGGGATGTTAGGTTGCCTTAAGTTAGGATATATAGCGTTATTGACTTATATGAAGTTCCCACCGAGAAATAGGGGCCGACGCGCCAGGAATGTTTTAAAATTTTACATTCGACACGTTGGGATTGCCTTAGGCTAGGATATATAACGTTATAGACGTATATACTGTTTCCACCGAGAAGTAGGGGCCGACGTGCCAGGAATGTTGTAAAATATTACATTCGACATGTTAGGTTGCCTTAGGTTAGGACATATAGCGTTATAGACGTATATAATGTACCCACAGAGACGTAGGGGCCGACGTGCCAGGAATGTAGTAAAATATTACATCCGAGATGTTAGGTTGCCTTCGGCTAGGACATATAACGTTATAGACGTATATAATGTTCCCACCGAGAAGTAGGGGCCGAAGTGACGGGAATGTTGTAAAATATGACATTCGACATGTTAGGTTGCCTTAGGCTAGGATATATAGCGTTATAGACGTATATAATGTTCCCACCGAGAAGTAGGGGTCGGCGCGCCAGGAATGTAGCAAAATATTGCATCCGAGATGTTAGGATTGCCTTAGGCTAGGATATATAACGTTATTGACTTATAAAATGTTCTCACCCAGAAATAGGGGCCGACGCGCCAGGAATGTTGTAAAATATTACATTCGACATGTTAGGTTGCCTTAGGTTAGGATATCTAACGCTATAGACGTATATACTGTTCCCACCGAGAAGTAGGTCCCGACGCGCCAGGTATGTTGTAAAATATTACATCCAGGATGTTAGGTTGCCTTAGGCTAGGATATGTAACGTTATAGACGTATATAATGTTCCCACCGAGAAGTAGGGGCCGAAGTGACGGGCATGTTGTAAAATATGACATTCGACATGTTAGGTTGCCTTAGGCTAGGATATATACCGTTATAGACGTATATAATGTTCCCACCGAGAAGTAGGTGCCGACGCACCAGGAATGTTGTAAAATATTACATTCGACATGTTAGGTTGCCTTAAGCTAGGATATATAGCGTTATAGACGTATATAATGTTCCCACCGAGAAGTAGGGGCCGACGTGCCAGGAATGTAGTAAAATATTACATCCGAGATGTTAGGTTGCCTTAGGCTAGGATATATAACGTTATAGACGTATATAATGTTCCCACCGAGAAGTAGGGGCCGAAGTGACGGGCATGTTGTAAAATATGACATTCGACATGTTAGGTTGCCTTAGGCTAGGATATATACCGTTATAGACGTATATAATGTTCCCACCGAGAAGTAGGTGCCGACGCACCAGGAATGTTGTAAAATATTACATTCGACATGTTAGGTTGCCTTAAGCTAGGGTATATAGCGTTATAGACGTATATAATGTTCCCACCGAGAAGTAGGGGCCGAAGTGACGGGAATGTTGTAAAATATTACATGCGACATGTTAGGTTGCCTTAGGCTAGGATATATAGCGCTATAGACGTATATAATGTTCCCACCGAGAAGTAGGGTCCGACGTGCCAGGAATGTAGTAAAATATTACATCCGAGATGTTAGGTTGCCTTAGGCTAGGATATATTACGTTATAGACGTATATAATGTTCCCACCGAGAAGTAGCGGCCGAAGTGACGGGAATGTTGTAAAATATGACATTCGACATGTCAGGTTGCCTTAGGCTAGGATATATAGCATTATAGACGTATATAATGTTCCCTCCGAGAAGTAGGTGCCGACGCGCCAGGAATGTTGTAAAATATTACATCCGATATGTTAGGTTGCCTTAGGCTAGGATATATAGCGTTATAGACGTATATAATGTTCCCACCGAGAAGTAGGGGCCGACGTGCCAGGAATGTAGTAAAATATTACATCCGAGATGTTAGGTTGCCTTAGGCTAGGATATATAACGTTATAGACGTATATAATGTTCCCACCGAGAAGCAGGGGCCGAAGTGACGGGCATGTTGTAAAATATGACATTCGACATGTTAGGTTGCCTTAGGCTAGGATATATACCGTTATAGACGTATATAATGTTCCCACCGAGAAGTAGGTGCCGACGCACCAGGAATGTTGTAAAATATTACATTCGACACGTTAGGTTGCCTTAAGCTAGGATATATAGCGTTATAGACGTATATAATGTTCCCACCGAGAAGTAGGGGCCGAAGTGACGGGAATGTTGTAAAATATTACATGCGACATGTTAGGTTGCCTTAGGCTAGGATATATAGCGCTATAGACGTATATAATGTTCCCAACGAGAAGTAGGGTCCGACGTGCCAGGAATGTAGTAAAATATTACATCCGTGATGTTAGGTTGCCTTAGGCTAGGATATATAACGTTATAGACGTATATAATGTACCCACCGAGACGTAGGGGCCGAAGTGACGGGAATGTAGTAAAATATTGCATCCGAGATGTTAGGATTGCCTTAGGCTAGGATATATAACGTTATTGACTTATAAAATGTTCTCACCCAGAAATAGGGGCCGAAGCGCCTGGAATGTTGTAAAATATTACATTCGACATGTTAGGTTGCCTTAGGTTAGGATATATAACGCTATAGACGTATATACTGTTCCCACCGAGAAGTAGGTGCCGACGCGCCAGGTATGTTGTAAAATATTACATCCAGGATGTTAGGTTGCCTTAGGCTAGGATATGTAACGTTATAGACGTATATAATGTTCCCACCGAGAAGTAGGGGCCGACACGTCCGGAATGTTGTAAAACAGTACATCCGAGGTGTTAGGTTGCCTTATTTTAGGATATATAACGTTATAGACGTATATACTGTTCCCTCCGAGAAGTAGGTGCCAACGCGCCAGGAATGTTGCAAAATATTACATTCGACATGTTAGGTTGCCTTAGGCTAGGATATATAGCGTTATAGACGTATATAATGTTCCCACCGAGAAGTAGGGGCCGAAGTGACGGGAATGTTGTAAAATATTACATGCGACATGTTAGGTTGCCTTAGGCTAGGATATATAGCGTTATAGACGTATATAATGTTCCCACCGAGAAGTAGGGTCCGACGTGCCAGGAATGTAGTAAAATATTACATCCGAGGTGTTAGGTTGCCTTAGGCTAGGATATATAACGTTATAGACGTATATAATGTTCCCACCGAGAAGTAGCGGCCGAAGTGACGGGAATGTTGTAAAATATGACATTCGACATGTTAGGTAGCCTTAGGCTAGGATATATAGCATTATAGACGTATATAATGTTCCCTCCGAGAAGTAGGTGCCGACGCGCCAGGAATGTTGTAAAATATTACATCCGATATGTTAGGTTGCCTTAGGCTAGGATATATAGCGTTATAGACGTATATAATGTTCCCACCGAGAAGTAGGGGCCGACGTGCCAGGAATGTAGTAAAATATTACATCCGAGATGTTAGGTTGCCTTAGGCTAGGATATATAACGTTATAGACGTATATAATGTTCCCACCGAGAAGTAGGGGCCGAAGTGACGGGCATGTTGTAAAATATGACATTCGACATGTTAGGTTGCCTTAGGCTAGGATATATACCGTTATAGACGTATATAATGTTCCCACCGAGAAGTAGGTGCCGACGCACCAGGAATGTTGTAAAATATTACATTCGACACGTTAGGTTGCCTTAAGCTAGGATATATAGCGTTATAGACGTATATAATGTTCCCACCGAGAAGTAGGGGCCGAAGTGACGGGAATGTTGTAAAATATTACATGCGACATGTTAGGTTGCCTTAGGCTAGGATATATAGCGCTATAGACGTATATAATGTTCCCAACGAGAAGTAGGGTCCGACGTGCCAGGAATGTAGTAAAATATTACATCCGTGATGTTAGGTTGCCTTAGGCTAGGATATATAACGTTATAGACGTATATAATGTACCCACCGAGACGTAGGGGCCGAAGTGACGGGAATGTAGTAAAATATTGCATCCGAGATGTTAGGATTGCCTTAGGCTAGGATATATAACGTTATTGACTTATAAAATGTTCTCACCCAGAAATAGGGGCCGAAGCGCCTGGAATGTTGTAAAATATTACATTCGACATGTTAGGTTGCCTTAGGTTAGGATATATAACGCTATAGACGTATATACTGTTCCCACCGAGAAGTAGGTGCCGACGCGCCAGGTATGTTGTAAAATATTACATCCAGGATGTTAGGTTGCCTTAGGCTAGGATATGTAACGTTATAGACGTATATAATGTTCCCACCGAGAAGTAGGGGCCGACACGTCCGGAATGTTGTAAAACAGTACATCCGAGGTGTTAGGTTGCCTTATTTTAGGATATATAACGTTATAGACGTATATACTGTTCCCTCCGAGAAGTAGGTGCCAACGCGCCAGGAATGTTGCAAAATATTACATTCGACATGTTAGGTTGCCTTAGGCTAGGATATATAGCGTTATAGACGTATATAATGTTCCCACCGAGAAGTAGGGGCCGAAGTGACGGGAATGTTGTAAAATATTACATGCGACATGTTAGGTTGCCTTAGGCTAGGATATATAGCGTTATAGACGTATATAATGTTCCCACCGAGAAGTAGGGTCCGACGTGCCAGGAATGTAGTAAAATATTACATCCGAGGTGTTAGGTTGCCTTAGGCTAGGATATATAACGTTATAGACGTATATAATGTTCCCACCGAGAAGTAGCGGCCGAAGTGACGGGAATGTTGTAAAATATGACATTCGACATGTTAGGTAGCCTTAGGCTAGGATATATAGCATTATAGACGTATATAATGTTCCCTCCGAGAAGTAGGTGCCGACGCGCCAGGAATGTTGTAAAATATTACATCCGATATGTTAGGTTGCCTTAGGCTAGGATATATAGCGTTATAGACGTATATAATGTTCCCACCGAGAAGTAGGGGCCGACGTGCCAGGAATGTAGTAAAATATTACATCCGAGATGTTAGGTTGCCTTAGGCTAGGATATATAACGTTATAGACGTATATAATGTTCCCACCGAGAAGTAGGGGCCGAAGTGACGGGCATGTTGTAAAATATGACATTCGACATGTTAGGTTGCCTTAGGCTAGGATATACACCGTTATAGACGTATATAATGTTCCCACCGAGAAGTAGGTGCCGACGCACCAGGAATGTTGTAAAATATTACATTCGACATGTTAGGTTGCCTTAAGCTAGGATATATAGCGTTATAGACGTATATAATGTTCCCACCGAGAAGTAGGGGCCGAAGTGACGGGAATGTTGTAAAATATTACATGCGACATGTTAGGTTGCCTTAGGCTAGGATATATAGCGTTATAGACGTATATAATGTTCCCACCGAGAAGTAGGGTCCGACGTGCCAGGAATGTAGTAAAATATTACATCCGAGGTGTTAGGTTGCCTTAGGCTAGGATATATAACGTTATAGACGTATATAATGTTCCCACCGAGAAGTAGCGGCCGAAGTGACGGGAATGTTGTAAAATATGACATTCGACATGTTAGGTTGCCTTAGGCTAGGATATATAGCATTATAGACGTATATAATGTTCCCTCCGAGAAGTAGGTGCCGACGCGCCAGGAATGTTGTAAAATATTACATCCGATATGTTAGGTTGCCTTAGGCTAGGATATATAGCGTTATAGACGTATATAATGTTCCCACCGAGAAGTAGGTGCCGACGCACCAGGAATGTTGTAAAATATTACATTCGACATGTTAGGTTGCCTTAAGCTAGGATATATAGCGTTATAGACGTATATAATGTTCCCACCGAGAAGTAGGGGCCGAAGTGACGGGAATGTTGTAAAATATTACATGCGACATGTTAGGTTGCCTTAGGCTAGGATATATAGCGCTATAGACGTATATAATGTTCCCACCGAGAAGTAGGGTCCGACGTGCCAGGAATGTAGTAAAATATTACATCCGAGATGTTAGGTTGCCTTAGGCTAGGATATATAACGTTATAGACGTATATAATGTACCCACCGAGACGTAGGGGCCGAAGTGACGGGAATATTGTAAAATATGACATTCGACATGTTAGGTTGCCTTAGGCTAGGATATATAGCGTTATAGACGTATATAATGTTCCCACCGAGAAGTAGGGGCCGACGTGCCAGGAATGTAGTAAAATATTACATCCGAGATGTTAGGTTGCCTTAGGCTAGGATATATAACGTTATAGACGTATATAATGTTCCCACCGAGAAGCAGGGGCCGAAGTGACGGGCATGTTGTAAAATATGACATTCGACATGTTAGGTTGCCTTAGGCTAGGATATATACCGTTATAGACGTATATAATGTTCCCACCGAGAAGTAGGTGCCGACGCACCAGGAATGTTGTAAAATATTACATTCGACACGTTAGGTTGCCTTAAGCTAGGATATATAGCGTTATAGACGTATATAATGTTCTCACCCAGAAATAGGGGCCGAAGCGCCTGGAATGTTGTAAAATATTACATTCGACATGTTAGGTTGCCTTAGGTTAGGATATATAACGCTATAGACGTATATACTGTTCCCACCGAGAAGTAGGTGCCGACGCGCCAGGTATGTTGTAAAATATTACATCCAGGATGTTAGGTTGCCTTAGGCTAGGATATGTAACGTTATAGACGTATATAATGTTCCCACCGAGAAGTAGGGGCCGACACGTCCGGAATGTTGTAAAACAGTACATCCGAGGTGTTAGGTTGCCTTATTTTAGGATATATAACGTTATAGACGTATATACTGTTCCCTCCGAGAAGTAGGTGCCAACGCGCCAGGAATGTTGCAAAATATTACATTCGACATGTTAGGTTGCCTTAGGCTAGGATATATAGCGTTATAGACGTATATAATGTTCCCACCGAGAAGTAGGGGCCGAAGTGACGGGAATGTTGTAAAATATTACATGCGACATGTTAGGTTGCCTTAGGCTAGGATATATAGCGTTATAGACGTATATAATGTTCCCACCGAGAAGTAGGGTCCGACGTGCCAGGAATGTAGTAAAATATTACATCCGAGGTGTTAGGTTGCCTTAGGCTAGGATATATAACGTTATAGACGTATATAATGTTCCCACCGAGAAGTAGCGGCCGAAGTGACGGGAATGTTGTAAAATATGACATTCGACATGTTAGGTTGCCTTAGGCTAGGATATATAGCATTATAGACGTATATAATGTTCCCTCCGAGAAGTAGGTGCCGACGCGCCAGGAATGTTGTAAAATATTACATCCGATATGTTAGGTTGCCTTAGGCTAGGATATATAGCGTTATAGACGTATATAATGTTCCCACCGAGAAGTAGGGGCCGACGTGCCAGGAATGTAGTAAAATATTACATCCGAGATGTTAGGTTGCCTTAGGCTAGGATATATAACGTTATAGACGTATATAATGTTCCCACCGAGAAGTAGGGGCCGAAGTGACGGGCATGTTGTAAAATATGACATTCGACATGTTAGGTTGCCTTAGGCTAGGATATACACCGTTATAGACGTATATAATGTTCCCACCGAGAAGTAGGTGCCGACGCACCAGGAATGTTGTAAAATATTACATTCGACATGTTAGGTTGCCTTAAGCTAGGATATATAGCGTTATAGACGTATATAATGTTCCCACCGAGAAGTAGGGGCCGAAGTGACGGGAATGTTGTAAAATATTACATGCGACATGTTAGGTTGCCTTAGGCTAGGATATATAGCGTTATAGACGTATATAATGTTCCCACCGAGAAGTAGGGTCCGACGTGCCAGGAATGTAGTAAAATATTACATCCGAGGTGTTAGGTTGCCTTAGGCTAGGATATATAACGTTATAGACGTATATAATGTTCCCACCGAGAAGTAGCGGCCGAAGTGACGGGAATGTTGTAAAATATGACATTCGACATGTTAGGTTGCCTTAGGCTAGGATATATACCGTTATAGACGTATATAATGTTCCCACCGAGAAGTAGGGGCCGACGTGCCAGGAATGCAGTAAAATATTACATCCGAGATGTTAGGTTGCCTTCGGCTAGGATATATAACGTTATAGACGTATATAATGTTCCCACCGAGCAGTAGGGGCCGAAGTGACGGGAATGTTGTAAAATATGACATTCGACATGTTAGGTTGCCTTAGGCTAGGATATATAGCGTTATAGACGTATATAATGTTCCCACCGAGAAGTAGGTGCCGACGCGCCAGGAATGTTGTAAAATATTACATTCGACATGTTAGGTTGCCTTAAGCTAGGATATATAGCGTTATAGACGTATATAATGTTCCAACAGAGAAGTAGGGGCCGAACTGCCGGGAATGTTGTAAAATATTACATACGACATGTTTGGTTGCCTTAGGCTAGGATATATAGCGTTATAGACGTATATCATGCTCCCACCGAGAAGTAGGGGCCAACGTGCCAGGAATGTAGTAAAATATTACATCCGATATGTTAAGTTGCCTTAGGCTAGGATATATAACATTATAGACGTACATAATGTTACCACCGAGAAGTAGGGGCCGAAGTGACGGGAATGTTGTAAAATATTACATTCGACATGTTAGGTTGCCTTAGGACAGGATATATAGCGTTATAGACGTATATAATGTTCCCACCGAGAAGTAGGTGCCGACACGCCAGGAATGTTGTAGAATATTACATTCGATATGTTGGGTTGCCTTAAGCTAGGATATACAGCGTTATAGACGTATATAATGTTCCCACCGAGAAGTAGGGGCCGAAGTGACGGGAGTGTTGTAAAATATTACATGCGACATGTTAGGTTGCCTTAGGCTAGGATATATAGCGTTATAGACGTATATAATGTTCCCACCGCGAAGTAGGGTACGACGTGCCAGGAATGTAGTAAAATATTACATCCGAGATGTTAGGTTGCCTTAGGCTAGGATATATAACGTTATAGACGTATATAATGTTCCCACCGAGAAGTAGGTGCCGACGCGCCAGGAAAGTTGTAAAATATTACATTCGACATGTTAGGTTGCCTTAAGCTAGGATATATAGCGTTATAGACGTATATAATGTTCCAACAGAGAAATAGGGGCCGACGCGCCAGGAATGTTGTAGAATATTACATTCGATTTGTTGGGTTGCCTTAAGCTAGGATATACAGCGTTATAGACGTATATAATGTTCCCACCGAGAAGTAGGGGCCGAAGTGCCCGGGAATGTTGCAAAATAGTATATGCGGCATGTTAGGGTGTCTTAGGTTAGGATATATAGCGTTATAGACGTATATACTGTTCCCACCGAGAAGTAGGTGCCGACACGCCAGGAATGTTGTAGAATATTACATTCGATATGTTGGGTTGCCTTAAGCTAGGATATACAGCGTTATAGACGTATATAATGTTCCCACCGAGAAGTAGGGGCCGAAGTGACGGGAGTGTTGTAAAATATTACATGCGACATGTTAGGTTGCCTTAGGCTAGGATATATAGCGTTATAGACGTATATAATGTTCCCACCGAGAAGTAGGGTCCGACGTGCCGGGAAGGTAGTAAATTATTACATCCGAGATGTTAGGTTGCCTTAAGCTAGGATATATAGCGTTATAGACGTATATAATGTTCCAACAGAGAAGTAGGGGCCGAACTGCCGGGAATGTTGTAAAATATTACATACGACATGTTTGGTTGCCATAGGCTAGGATATATAGCGTTATAGACGTATATCATGCTCCCACCGAGAAGTAGGGGCCAACGTGCCAGGAATGTAGTAAAATATTACATCCGATATGTTAGGTTGCCTTAGGCTAGGATATATAACATTATAGACGTATATAATGTTACCACCGAGAAGTAGGGGCCGAAGTGACGGGAATGTTGTAAAATATTACATTCGACATGTTAGGTTGCCTTAGGACAGGATATATAGCGTTATAGACGTATATAATGTTCCCACCGAGAAGTAGGTGCCGACACGCCAGGAATGTTGTAGAATATTACATTCGATATGTTGGGTTGCCTTAAGCTAGGATATACAGCGTTATAGACGTATATAATGTTCCCACCGAGAAGTAGGGGCCGAAGTGACGGGAGTGTTGTAAAATATTACATGCGACATGTTAGGTTGCCTTAGGCTAGGATATATAGCGTTATAGACGTATATAATGTTCCCACCGAGAAGTAGGGTCCGACGTGCCGGGAATGTAGTAAATTATTACATCCGAGATGTTAGGTTGCCTTAAGCTAGGATATATAGCGTTATAGACGTATATAATGTTCCAACAGAGAAGTAGGGGCCGAACTGCCGGGAATGTTGTAAAATATTACATACGACATGTTTGGTTGCCATAGGCTAGGATATATAGCGTTATAGACGTATATCATGCTCCCACCGAGAAGTAGGGGCCAACGTGCCAGGAATGTAGTAAAATATTACATCCGATATGTTAGGTTGCCTTAGGCTAGGAGATATAACATTATAGACGTATATAATGTTACCACCGAAAAGTAGGGGCCGAAGTGACGGGAATGTTGTAAAATATTACATTCGACATGTTAGGTTGCCTTAGGACAGGATATATAGCGTTATAGACGTATATAATGTTCCCACCGAGAAGTAGGTGCCGACACGCCAGGAATGTTGTAGAATATTACATTCGATATGTTGGGTTGCCTTAAGCTAGGATATACAGCGTTATAGACGTATATAATGCTCCCACCGAGAAGTAGGGGCCGAAGTGACGGGAGTGTTGTAAAATATTACATGCGACATGTTAGGTTGCCTTAGGCTAGGATATATAGCGTTATAGACGTATATAATGGTCCCACCGCGAAGTAGGGTACGACGTGCCAGGAATGTAGTAAAATATTACATCCGAGATGTTAGGTTGCCTTAAGCTAGGATATATAACGTTATAGACGTATATAATGTTCCCACCGAGAAGTAGGTGCCGACGCGCCAGGAATGTTGTAAAATATTACATTCGACATGTTAGGTTGCCTTAAGCTAGGATATATAGCGTTATAGACGTATATAATGTTCCAACAGAGAAGTAGGGGCCGAACTGCCGGGAATGTTGTAAAATATTACATACGACATGTTTGGTTGCCTTAGGCTAGGATATATAGCGTTATAGACGTATATCATGCTCCCACCGAGAAGTAGGGGCCAACGTGCCAGGAATGTAGTAAAATATTACATCCGATATGTTAGGTTGCCTTAGGCTAGGATATATAACATTATAGACGTATATAATGTTCCCACCGAGAAGTAGGGGCCGAAGTGACGGGAATGTTGTAAAATATGACATTCGACATGTTAGGTTGCCTTAGGCTAGGATATATAGCGTTATAGACGTATATAATGTTCCCACCGAGAAGTAGGGGCCGAAGTGCCCGGGAATGTTGTAAAATAGTATATGCGACATGTTAGGTTGCCTTAGGTTAGGATATATAGCGTTATAGACGTATATACTGTTCCCACCGAGAAGTAGGTGCCGACGCGCCAGGTATGTTGTAAAATATTACATTCGACATGTTAGGTTGCCTTAGGCTGGGATATATAGCGTTATAGACGTATATAATGTTCCCACCGAGAAGTAGGGGCCGACGTGCCAGGAATGCAGTAAAATATTACATCCGAGATGTTAGGTTGCCTTCGGCTAGGATATATAACGTTATAGACGTATATAATGTTCCCACCGAGAAGTAGGGGCCGAAGTGACGGGAATGTTGTAAAATATGACATTCGACATGTTAGGTTGCCTTAGGCTAGGATATATAGCGTTATAGACGTATATAATGTTCCCACCGAGAAGTAGGTGCCGACGCGCCAGGAATGTTGTAAAATATTACATTCGACATGTTAGGTTGCCTTAAGCTAGGATATATAGCGTTATAGACGTATATAATGTTCCAACAGAGAACTTGGGGCCGAACTGCCGGGAATGTTGTAAAATATTACATACGACATGTTTGGTTGCCTTAGGCTAGGATATATAGCGTTATAGACGTATAGCATGCTCCCACCGAGAAGTAGGGGCCAACGTGCCAGGAATGTAGTAAAATATTACATCCGATATGTTAGGTTGCCTTAGGCTAGGATATATAACATCATAGACGTATATAATGTTACCACCGAGAAGTAGGGGCCGAAGTGACGGGAATGTCGTAAAATATTACATTCGACATGTTAGGTTGCCTTAGGACAGGATATATAGCGTTATAGAAGTATATAATGTTCCCACCGAGAAGTAGGGGCCGACGTGCCAGGAATGATGTAAAATATTACATTCGACATGTTAGGTTGCCTTAGGCTAGGACATATAGCGTTATAGACGTATATAATGATCCCACCGAGAAGTAGGTGCCGACGCATCAGGAATGTTGTAGAACATTACATTCGATTTGTTGGGTTGCCTTAAGCTAGGATATACAGCGTTATGGACGTATATAATGTTCCCACCGAGAAGTAGGGGCCGAACTGCCGGGAATGTTGTAAAATATTACATACGACATGTTTGGTTGCCATAGGCTAGGATATATAGCGTTATAGACGTATATCATGCTCCCACCGAGAAGTAGGGGCCAACGTGCCAGGAATGTAGTAAAATATTACATCCGATATGTTAGGTTGCCTTAGGCTAGGATATATAACATTATAGACGTATATAATGTTACCACCGAGAAGTAGGGGCCGAAGTGACGGGAATGTTGTAAAATATTACATTCGACATGTTAGGTTGCCTCAGGACAGGATATATAGCGTTATAGACGTATATAATGTTCCCACCGAGAAGTAGGTGCCGACACGCCAGGAATGTTGTAGAATATTACATTCGATATGTTGGGTTGCCTTAAGCTAGGATATACAGCGTTATAGACGTATATAATGCTCCCACCGAGAAGTAGGGGCCGAAGTGACGGGAGTGTTGTAAAATATTACATGCGACATGTTAGGTTGCCTTAGGCTAGGATATATAGCGTTATAGACGTATATAATGGTCCCACCGCGAAGTAGGGTACGACGTGCCGGGAATGTAGTAAATTATTACATCCGAGATGTTAGGTTGCCTTAGGCTAGGATATATAACGTTATAGACGTATATAATGTTCCCACCGAGAAGTAGGGGCCGAAGTGACGGGAATGTTGTAAAATATGACATTCGACATGTTAGGTTGCCTTAGGCTAGGATATATAGCGTTATAGACGTATATAATGTTCCCACCGAGAAGTAGGGGCCGACGTGCCAGGAATGCAGTAAAATATTACATCCGAGATGTTAGGTTGCCTTCGGCTAGGATATATAACGTTATAGACGTATATAATGTTCCCACCGAGCAGTAGGGGCCGAAGTGACGGGAATGTTGTAAAATATGACATTCGACATGTTAGGTTGCCTTAGGCTAGGATATATAGCGTTATAGACGTATATAATGTTCCCACCGAGAAGTAGGTGCCGACGCGCCAGGAATGTTGTAAAATATTACATTCGACATGTTAGGTTGCCTTAAGCTAGGATATATAGCGTTATAGACGTATATAATGTTCCAACAGAGAAGTAGGGGCCGAACTGCCGGGAATGTTGTAAAATATTACATACGACATGTTTGGTTGCCTTAGGCTAGGATATATAGCGTTATAGACGTATATCATGCTCCCACCGAGAAGTAGGGGCCAACGTGCCAGGAATGTAGTAAAATATTACATCCGATATGTTAGGTTGCCTTAGGCTAGGATATATAACATTATAGACGTACATAATGTTACCACCGAGAAGTAGGGGCCGAAGTGACGGGAATGTTGTAAAATATTACATTCGACATGTTAGGTTGCCTTAGGACAGGATATATAGCGTTATAGACGTATATAATGTTCCCACCGAGAAGTAGGTGCCGACACGCCAGGAATGTTGTAGAATATTACATTCGATATGTTGGGTTGCCTTAAGCTAGGATATACAGCGTTATAGACGTATATAATGTTCCCACCGAGAAGTAGGGGCCGAAGTGACGGGAGTGTTGTAAAATATTACATGCGACATGTTTGGTTGCCATAGGCTAGGATATATAGCGTTATAGACGTATATCATGCTCCCACCGAGAAGTAGGGGCCAACGTGCCAGGAATGTAGTAAAATATTACATCCGATATGTTAGGTTGCCTTAGGCTAGGAGATATAACATTATAGACGTATATAATGTTACCACCGAAAAGTAGGGGCCGAAGTGACGGGAATGTTGTAAAATATTACATTCGACATGTTAGGTTGCCTTAGGACAGGATATATAGCGTTATAGACGTATATAATGTTCCCACCGAGAAGTAGGTGCCGACACGCCAGGAATGTTGTAGAATATTACATTCGATATGTTGGGTTGCCTTAAGCTAGGATATACAGCGTTATAGACGTATATAATGCTCCCACCGAGAAGTAGGGGCCGAAGTGACGGGAGTGTTGTAAAATATTACATGCGACATGTTAGGTTGCCTTAGGCTAGGATATATAGCGTTATAGACGTATATAATGGTCCCACCGCGAAGTAGGGTACGACGTGCCAGGAATGTAGTAAAATATTACATCCGAGATGTTAGGTTGCCTTAAGCTAGGATATATAACGTTATAGACGTATATAATGTTCCCACCGAGAAGTAGGTGCCGACTCGCCAGGAATGTTGTAAAATATTACATTCGACATGTTAGGTTGCCTTAAGCTAGGATATATAGCGTTATAGACGTATATAATGTTCCAACAGAGAAGTAGGGGCCGAACTGCCGGGAATGTTGTAAAATATTACATACGACATGTTTGGTTGCCTTAGGCTAGGATATATAGCGTTATAGACGTATATCATGCTCCCACCGAGAAGTAGGGGCCAACGTGCCAGGAATGTGGTAAAATATTACATCCGATATGTTAGGTTGCCTTAGGCTAGGATATATAACATTATAGACGTATATAATGTTCCCACCGAGAAGTAGGGGCCGAAGTGACGGGAATGTTGTAAAATATGACATTCGACATGTTAGGTTGCCTTAGGCTAGGATATATAGCGTTATAGACGTATATAATGTTCCCACCGAGAAGTAGGGGCCGAAGTGCCCGGGAATGTTGTAAAATAGTATATGCGACATGTTAGGTTGCCTTAGGTTAGGATATATAGCGTTATAGACGTATATACTGTTCCCACCGAGAAGTAGGTGCCGACGCGCCAGGTATGTTGTAAAATATTACATTCGACATGTTAGGTTGCCTTAGGCTGGGATATATAGCGTTATAGACGTATATAATGTTCCCACCGAGAAGTAGGGGCCGACGTGCCAGGAATGCAGTAAAATATTACATCCGAGATGTTAGGTTGCCTTCGGCTAGGATATATAACGTTATAGACGTATATAATGTTCCCACCGAGAAGTAGGGGCCGAAGTGACGGGAATGTTGTAAAATATGACATTCGACATGTTAGGTTGCCTTAGGCTAGGATATATAGCGTTATAGACGTATATAATGTTCCCACCGAGAAGTAGGTGCCGACGCGCCAGGAATGTTGTAAAATATTACATTCGACATGTTAGGTTGCCTTAAGCTAGGATATATAGCGTTATAGACGTATATAATGTTCCAACAGAGAACTTGGGGCCGAACTGCCGGGAATGTTGTAAAATATTACATACGACATGTTTGGTTGCCTTAGGCTAGGATATATAGCGTTATAGACGTATAGCATGCTCCCACCGAGAAGTAGGGGCCAACGTGCCAGGAATGTAGTAAAATATTACATCCGATATGTTAGGTTGCCTTAGGCTAGGATATATAACATCATAGACGTATATAATGTTACCACCGAGAAGTAGGGGCCGAAGTGACGGGAATGTCGTAAAATATTACATTCGACATGTTAGGTTGCCTTAGGACAGGATATATAGCGTTATAGAAGTATATAATGTTCCCACCGAGAAGTAGGGGCCGACGTGCCAGGAATGATGTAAAATATTACATTCGACATGTTAGGTTGCCTTAGGCTAGGACATATAGCGTTATAGACGTATATAATGATCCCACCGAGAAGTAGGTGCCGACGCATCAGGAATGTTGTAGAACATTACATTCGATTTGTTGGGTTGCCTTAAGCTAGGATATACAGCGTTATGGACGTATATAATGTTCCCACCGAGAAGTAGGGGCCGAAATGCCGGGAATGTTGTAAAATATTACATACGACATGTTTGGTTGCCATAGGCTAGGATATATAGCGTTATAGACGTATATCATGCTCCCACCGAGAAGTAGGGGCCAACGTGCCAGGAATGTAGTAAAATATTACATCCGATATGTTAGGTTGCCTTAGGCTAGGATATATAACATTGTAGACGTATATAATGTTACCACCGAGAAGTAGGGGCCGAAGTGACGGGAATGTTGTAAAATATTACATTCGACATGTTAGGTTGCCTTAGGACAGGATATATAGCGTTATAGACGTATATAATGTTCCCACCGAGAAGTAGGTGCCGACACGCCAGGAATGTTGTAGAATATTACATTCGATATGTTGGGTTGCCTTAAGCTAGGATATACAGCGTTATAGACGTATATAATGCTCCCACCGAGAAGTAGGGGCCGAAGTGACGGGAGTGTTGTAAAATATTACATGCGACATGTTAGGTTGCCTTAGGCTAGGATATATAGCGTTATAGACGTATATAATGGTCCCACCGCGAAGTAGGGTACGACGTGCCGGGAATGCAGTAAAATATTACATCCGAGATGTTAGGTTGCCTTCGGCTAGGATATATAACGTTATAGACGTATATAATGTTCCCACCGAGCAGTAGGGGCCGAAGTGACGGGAATGTTGTAAAATATGACATTCGACATGTTAGGTTGCCTTAGGCTAGGATATATAGCGTTATAGACGTATATAATGTTCCCACCGAGAAGTAGGTGCCGACGCGCCAGGAATGTTGTAAAATATTACATTCGACATGTTAGGTTGCCTTAAGCTAGGATATATAGCGTTATAGACGTATATAATGTTCCAACAGAGAAGTAGGGGCCGAACTGCCGGGAATGTTGTAAAATATTACATACGACATATTTGGTTGCCTTAGGCTAGGATATATAGCGTTATAGACGTATATCATGCTCCCACCGAGAAGTAGGGGCCAACGTGCCAGGAATGTAGTAAAATATTACATCCGATATGTTAGGTTGCCTTAGGCTAGGATATATAACATTATAGACGTACATAATGTTACCACCGAGAAGTAGGGGCCGAAGTGACGGGAATGTTGTAAAATATTACATTCGACATGTTAGGTTGCCTTAGGACAGGATATATAGCGTTATAGACGTATATAATGTTCCCACCGAGAAGTAGGTGCCGACACGCCAGGAATGTTGTAGAATATTACATTCGATATGTTGGGTTGCCTTAAGCTAGGATATACAGCGTTATAGACGTATATAATGTTCCCACCGAGAAGTAGGGGCCGAAGTGACGGGAGTGTTGTAAAATATTACATGCGACATGTTAGGTTGCCTTAGGCTAGGATATATAGCGTTATAGACGTATATAATGTTCCCACCGCGAAGTAGGGTACGACGTGCCAGGAATGTAGTAAAATATTACATCCGAGATGTTAGGTTGCCTTAGGCTAGGATATATAACGTTATAGACGTATATAATGTTCCCACCGAGAAGTAGGTGCCGACGCGCCAGGAAAGTTGTAAAATATTACATTCGACATGTTAGGTTGCCTTAAGCTAGGATATATAGCGTTATAGACGTATATAATGTTTCAACAGAGAAATAGGGGCCGACGCGCCAGGAATGTTGTAGAATATTACATTCGATTTGTTGGGTTGCCTTAAGCTAGGATATACAGCGTTATAGACGTATATAATGTTCCCACCGAGAAGTAGGGGCCGAAGTGCCCGGGAATGTTGCAAAATAGTATATGCGGCATGTTAGGGTGTCTTAGGTTAGGATATATAGCGTTATAGACGTATATACTGTTCCCACCGAGAAGTAGGTGCCGACACGCCAGGAATGTTGTAGAATATTACATTCGATATGTTGGGTTGCCTTAAGCTAGGATATACAGCGTTATAGACGTATATAATGTTCCCACCGAGAAGTAGGGGCCGAAGTGACGGGAGTGTTGTAAAATATTACATGCGACATGTTAGGTTGCCTTAGGCTAGGATATATAGCGTTATAGACGTATATAATGTTCCCACCGAGAAGTAGGGTCCGACGTGCCGGGAATGTAGTAAATTATTACATCCGAGATGTTAGGTTGCCTTAAGCTAGGATATATAGCGTTATAGACGTATATAATGTTCCAACAGAGAAGTAGGGGCCGAACTGCCGGGAATGTTGTAAAATATTACATACGACATGTTTGGTTGCCATAGGCTAGGATATATAGCGTTATAGACGTATATCATGCTCCCACCGAGAAGTAGGGGCCAACGTGCCAGGAATGTAGTAAAATATTACATCCGATATGTTAGGTTGCCTTAGGCTAGGAGATATAACATTATAGACGTATATAATGTTACCACCGAAAAGTAGGGGCCGAAGTGACGGGAATGTTGTAAAATATTACATTCGACATGTTAGGTTGCCTTAGGACAGGATATATAGCGTTATAGACGTATATAATGTTCCCACCGAGAAGTAGGTGCCGACACGCCAGGAATGTTGTGGAATATTACATTCGATATGTTGGGTTGCCTTAAGCTAGGATATACAGCGTTATAGACGTATATAATGTTCCCACCGAGAAGTAGGGGCCGAAGTGACGGGAGTGTTGTAAAATATTACATGCGACATGTTAGGTTGCCTTAGGCTAGGATATATAGCGTTATAGACGTATATAATGGTCCCACCGCGAAGTAGGGTACGATGTGCCAGGAATGTAGTAAAATATTACATCCGAGATGTTAGGTTGCCTTAAGCTAGGATATATAACGTTATAGACGTATATAATGTTCCCACCGAGAAGTAGGTGCCGACGCGCCAGGAATGTTGTAAAATATTACATTCGACATGTTAGGTTGCCTTAAGCTAGGATATATAGCGTTATAGACGTATATAATGTTCCAACAGAGAAGTAGGGGCCGAACTGCCGGGAATGTTGTAAAATATTACATACGACATGTTTGGTTGCCTTAGGCTAGGATATATAGCGTTATAGACGTATATCATGCTCCCACCGAGAAGTAGGGGCCAACGTGCCAGGAATGTAGTAAAATATTACATCCGATATGTTAGGTTGCCTTAGGCTAGGATATATAACATTATAGACGTATATAATGTTCCCACCGAGAAGTAGGGGCCGAAGTGACGGGAATGTTGTAAAATATGACATTCGACATGTTAGGTTGCCTTAGGCTAGGATATATAGCGTTATAGACGTATATAATGTTCCCACCGAGAAGTAGGGGCCGAAGTGCCCGGGAATGTTGTAAAATAGTATATGCGACATGTTAGGTTGCCTTAGGTTAGGATATATAGCGTTATAGACGTATATACTGTTCCCACCGAGAAGTAGGTGCCGACGCGCCAGGTATGTTGTAAAATATTACATTCGACATGTTAGGTTGCCTTAGGCTGGGATATATAGCGTTATAGACGTATATAATGTTCCCACCGAGAAGTAGGGGCCGACGTGCCAGGAATGCAGTAAAATATTACATCCGAGATGTTAGGTTGCCTTCGGCTAGGATATATAACGTTATAGACGTATATAATGTTCCCACCGAGAAGTAGGGGCCGAAGTGACGGGAATGTTGTAAAATATGACATTCGACATGTTAGGTTGCCTTAGGCTAGGATATATATCGTTATAGACGTATATAATGTTCCCACCGAGAAGTAGGTGCCGACGCGCCAGGAATGTTGTAAAATATTACATTCGACATGTTAGGTTGCCTTAAGCTAGGATATATAGCGTTATAGACGTATATAATGTTCCAACAGAGAACTTGGGGCCGAACTGCCGGGAATGTTGTAAAATATTACATACGACATGTTTGGTTGCCTTAGGCTAGGATATATAGCGTTATAGACGTATAGCATGCTCCCACCGAGAAGTAGGGGCCAACGTGCCAGGAATGTAGTAAAATATTACATCCGATATGTTAGGTTGCCTTAGGCTAGGATATATAACATCATAGACGTATATAATGTTACCACCGAGAAGTAGGGGCCGAAGTGACGGGAATGTCGTAAAATATTACATTCGACATGTTAGGTTGCCTTAGGACAGGATATATAGCGTTATAGAAGTATATAATGTTCCCACCGAGAAGTAGGGGCCGACGTGCCAGGAATCATGTAAAATATTACATTCGACATGTTAGGTTGCCTTAGGCTAGGACATATAGCGTTATAGACGTATATAATGATCCCACCGAGAAGTAGGTGCCGACGCATCAGGAATGTTGTAGAACATTACATTCGATTTGTTGGGTTGCCTTAAGCTAGGATATACAGCGTTATGGACGTATATAATGTTCCCACCGAGAAGTAGGGGCCGAAGTGCCCGGGAATGTTGTAAAATAGTATATGCGACATGTTAGGTTGCCTTGGGTTAGTATATATAGCGTTATAGACGTATATACTGTTCCCACCGAGAAGTAGGTGCCGACGCGCCAGGTATGTTGTAAAATATTACATTCTACATGTTAGGTTGCCTTAGGCTAGGACATATAGCGTTATAGACGTATATAATGTTCCCACCGGGAAGTAGGGGCCGACGTGCCAGGAATGTAGTAAAATGTTCCATCCGAGATGTTAGATTGCCTTAGGTTAGGATATATAACGTTATTGACTTATATAATGTTGTCACCGCGAAATAGGGGCCGACGCGCCAGGAATGTTGTAGAATATTACATTCGATTTGTTGGGTTGCCTTAAGCTAGGATATACAGCGTTATAGACGTATATAATGTTCCCACCGAGAAGTAGGGGCCGAAGTGACGGGAATGTTGTAAAATATGACATTCGACATGCTGGTTGCCTTAGGCTAGGATATATAGCGTTATAGACGTATATAATGTTCCCACCGAGAAGTAGGGGCCGACGTGCCAGGAATGTAGTAAAATATTACATCCGAGATGTTAGGTTGCCTTCGGCTAATATATATAACGTTATAGACGTATATAATGTTCCCACCGAGAAGTAGGGGCCGAAGTGACGGGAATGTTGTAAAATATGACATTCGACATGTGAGGTTGCCTTAGGCTAGGATATATAGCGTTATAGACGTATATAATGTTCCCACCGAGAAGTAGGTGCCGACGCGCCAGGAATGTTGTAAAATATTACATTCGACATGTTAGGTTGCCTTAAGCTAGGATATATAGCGTTATAGACGTATATAATGTTCCAACAGAGAAGTAGGGGCCGAACTGCCGGGAATGTTGTAAAATATTACATACGACATGTTTGGTTGCCTCAGGCTAGGATATATAGCGTTATAGACGTATATCATGCTCCCACCGAGAAGTAGGAGCCAACGTGCCAGGAATGTAGTAAAATATTACATCCGATATGTTAGGTTGCCTTAGGCTAGGACATATAGCGTTATAGACGTATATAATGTTCCCACCGAGAAGTAGGTGCCGACGCATCAGGAATGTTGTAGAATATTACATTCGATTTGTTGGGTTGCCTTAAGCTAGGATATACAGCGTTATGGACGTATATAATGTTCCCACCGAGAAGTAGGGGCCGAAGTGCCCGGGAATGTTGTAAAATAGTATATGCGACATGTTAGGTTGCCTTAGGTTAGGATATATAGCGTTATAGACGTATATACTGTTCCCACGGAGAAGTAGGTGCCGACGCGCCAGGTATGTTGTAAAATATTACATTCTACATGTTAGGTTGCCTTAGGCTAGGACATATAGCGTTATAGACGTATATAATGTTCCCACCGAGAAGTAGGGGCCGACGTGCCAGGAATGTAGTAAAATGTTACATTCGAGATGTTAGATTGCCTTAGGTTAGGATATATAACGTTATTGACTTATATAATGTTGTCACCGAGAAATAGGGGCCGACGCGCCAGGAATGTTGTAGAATATTACATTCGATTTGTTGGGTTGCCTTAAGCTAGGATATACAGCGTTATAGACGTATATAATGTTCCCACCGAGAAGTAGGGGCCGAAGTGCCCGGGAATGTTGTAAAATAGTATATGCGGCATGTTAGGGTGCCTTAGGTTAGGATATATAGCGTTATAGACGTATATACTGTTCCCACCGAGAAGTAGGTGCCGACACGCCAGGAATGTTGTAGAATATTACATTCGATATGTTGGGTTGCCTTAAGCTAGGATATACAACGTTATAGACGTATATAATGTTCCCACCGAGAAGTAGGGGCCGAAGTGACGGGAGTGTTGTAAAATATTACATGCGACATGTTAGGTTGCCTTAGGCTAGGGTATATAGCGTTATAGACGTATATAATGTTCCCACCGAGAAGTAGGGTCCGACGTGCCGGGCATGTAGTAAATTATTACATCCGAGATGTTAGGTTGCCTTAGGCTAGGATATACAACGTTATAGACGTATATAATGTTCCCACCGAGAAGTAGGTGCCGACGCGCCAGGAATGTTGTAAAATATTACATTCGACATGTTAGGTTGCCTTAAGCTAGGATATATAGCGTTATAGACGTATATAATGTTCCAACAGAGAAGTAGGGGCCGAACTGCCGGGAATGCTGTAAAATATTACATACGACATGTTTGGTTGCCTTAGGCTAGGATATATAGCGTTATAGACGTATATCATGCTCCCACCGAGAAGTAGGGGCCAACGTGCCAGGAATGTAGTAAAATATTACATCCGATATGTTAGGTTGCCTTAGGCTAGGATATATAACATCATAGACGTATATAATGTTACCACCGAGAAGTAGGGGCCGAAGTGACGGGAATGTCGTAAAATATTACATTCGACATGTTAGGTTTCCTTAGGCTGGGATATATAGCGTTATAGACGTATGTAATGTTCCCACCGAGAAGTAGGGGCCGACGTGCCAGGAATGTTGTAAAATATTACATTCGACATGTTAGGTTGCCTTAGGCTAGGATATATAGCGTTATAGACGTATATAATGTTCCCACCGAGAAGTAGGGGCCGACGCACCAGGAATGTTGTAAAATATTACATTCGACATGTTAGGTTGCCTTAAGCTAGGATATATAGCGTTATAGACGTATATAATGATCCAACAGAGAAGTTGGGGCCGACGTGCCGGGAATGTAGTAAATTATTACATCCGGGATGTTAGGTTGCCTTAGGTTAGGATATATAGCGTTATTGATTTATATAAAGTTCCCACCGAGAAATAGGGGCCGACGCGCCAGGAATGTTGTAAAATTTTACATTCGACACGTTAGGATTGCCTTAGGCTAGGATATATAACGTTATAGACGTATATACTGTTCCCACCGAGAAGTAGGTGCCGACGCGCCAGGAATGTTGTTAAATATTACATACGACATGTTAGGTTGCCTTAGGCTGGGATATATAGCGTTATAGACGTATGTAATGTTGCCACCGAGAAGTGTGGGCCGTCGTGCCAGGAATGTTGTAAAATATTACATTCGACATGTTAGGTTGCCTTAGGCTAGGACATATAGCGTTATAGACGTATATAATGTTCCCACCGAGAAGTAGGTGCCGACACGCCAGGAATGTTGTAGAATATTACATTCGATATGTTGGGTTGCCTTAAGCTAGGATATACAGCGTTATAGACATATATAATGATCCCACCGAGAAGTAGGGGCCGAAGTGACGGGAGTGTTGTAAAATATTACATGCGACATGTTAGGTTGCCTTAGGCTAGGATATATAGCGTTATAGACGTATATAATGTTCCCACCGAGAAGTAGGGGCCGAAGTGACGGGAATGTTGTAAAATATTACATGCGACATGTTAGGTTGCCTTAGGCTAGAATATGTAACGTCATAGACGTATATAATGTTCCCACCGAGAAGTAGGGGCCGAAGTGCCGGGAATGTTGTAAAATATTACATGCGACATGTTTAGTTGCCTTAGGCTAGGATATATAGCGTTATAGACGTATATCATGCTCCCACCGAGAAGTAGAGGAGAACGTGCCAGGAATGGAGTAAAATATTACATCCGATATGTCAGGTTGCCTTAGGCTAGGACATATAGCGTTATAAACGTATATAATGTTCCCACCGAGAAGTAGGGGCCGAAGTGACGGGAAGGTTGTAAAATATGAGATTCGACATGTTAGGTTGCCTTAGGCTAGGATATATAGCGTTATAGACGTATATAATGTTCCCACCGAGAAGTAGGGGCCGACGTGCCAGGAATGTAGTAAAATATTACATCCGAGATGTTAGGTTGCCTTCGGCTAATATATATAACGTTATAGACGTATATAATGTTCCCACCGAGAAGTAGGGGCCGAAGTGACGGGAATGTTGTAAAATATGACATTCGACATGTGAGGTTGCCTTAGGCTAGGATATATAGCGTTATAGACGTATATCAATGTTCCCACCGAGAAGTAGGTGCCGACACGCCAGGAATGTTGTAGAATATTACATTCGATATGTTGGGTTGCCTTAAGCTAGGATATACAACGTTATAGACGTATATAATGTTCCCACCGAGAAGTAGGGGCCGAAGTGACGGGAGTGTTGTAAAATATTACATGCGACATGTTAGGTTGCCTTAGGCTAGGGTATATAGCGTTATAGACGTATATAATGTTCCCACCGAGAAGTAGGGTCCGACGTGCCGGGAATGTAGTAAATTATTACATCCGAGATGTTAGGTTGCCTTAGGCTAGGATATATAACGTTATAGACGTATATAATGTTCCCACCGAGAAGTAGGTGCCGACGCGCCAGGAATGTTGTAAAATATTACATTCGACATGTTAGGTTGCCTTAAGCTAGGATATATAGCGTTATAGACGTATATAATGTTCCAACAGAGAAGTAGGGGCCGAACTGCCGGGAATGCTGTAAAATATTACATACGACATGTTTGGTTGCCTTAGGCTAGGATATATAACATCATAGACGTATATAATGTTACCACCGAGAAGTAGGGGCCGAAGTGACGGGAATGTCGTAAAATATTACATTCGACATGTTAGGTTTCCTTAGGCTGGGATATATAGCGTTATAGACGTATGTAATGTTCCCACCGAGAAGTAGGGGCCGACGTGCCAGGAATGTTGTAAAATATTACATTCGACATGTTAGGTTGCCTTAGGCTAGGATATATAGCGTTATAGACGTATATAATGTTCCCACCGAGAAGTAGGGGCCGACGCACCAGGAATGTTGTAAAATATTACATTCGACATGTTAGGTTGCCTTAAGCTAGGATATATAGCGTTATAGACGTATATAATGTTCCAACAGAGAAGTAGGTGCCGATGTGCCGGGAATGTTGTAAAATATTACATGCGACATGTTTGGTTGCCTTAGGCTAGGATATATAACGTTATAGACGTATATCATGCTCCCACCGGAAGTAGGGGCCAACGTGCCAGGAATGTAGTAAAATATTACATCCGATATGTTAGGTTGCCTTAGGCTAGGATATATAACGTTATAGACGTATATACTGTTCCCACCGAGGAGTAGGTGCCGAAGCGCCAGGAATGTTGTTAAATATTACATACGACATGTTAGGTTGCCTTAGGCTGGGATATATAGCGTTATAGACGTATGTAATGTTCCCACCGAGAAGTAGGGTCCGACGTGCCAGGAATGTTGTAAAATATTACATTCGACATGTTAGGTTGCCTTAGGCTAGGATATATAGCGATATAGACGTATATAATGTTCCCACCGAGAAGTAGGTGCCGACGCGCCAGGAATGTTGTAAAGTATTACATTCAACATGTTAGAATTGCGTTAGGTTAGGATATATACCGTTATAGACGTATATACTTTTCCCACCGAGATGTAGTTGCCGATGATCCAGGAATGTTGTAAAATATTACGTTCGACATGTTAGGTTGCCTTAAGCTAGGATATATAGCGTTATAGACGTATATAATGTTCCCACCGAGAAGTAGGGGCCGACGTGCCAGGAATGTTGTAAAATATTACATTCGACATGTTAGGTTGCCTTAAGCTAGGATATATAGCGTTATAGACGTATATAATGTTCCAACAGAGAAGTAGGGGCCGATGTGCCGGGAATGTTCTAAAATATTACACGCGACACGTTTGGTTGCCTTAGGCTAGGATATATAGCGTTATAGACGTATATCATGCTCCCACCGAGAAGTAGGGGCCAACGTGCCAGGAATGTAGTAAAATATTACATCCGATATGCTAGGTTGCCTTAAGCTAGGATATATAGCGTTATAGACGTATATAATGTTCCAACAGAGAAGTAGGGGCCGATGTGCCGGGAATGTTGTAAAATATTACATGCGACATGTTTCGTTGCCTTAGGCTAGGATATATAGCGTTATAGATGTATATAATGTTCCCACCGAGAAGTAGGGGCCGAAGTGATGGGAATGTTGTAAAATATTAATTGCGACATGTTAGGTTGCCTTAGGCTAGGATATATAGCGTTATAGACGTATATAATATTCCCACCGAGAAGTGGGGTCCGACGTGCCAGGAATGTTGTAAAATATTACATCCGAGATGTTAGGTTGCCTTAGGCTAGGATATATAACGTTATAGACGTAAATGATGTTCCCACCGAGAAGTAGGGGCCGACGTGCCAGGAATGTTGTAAAATATTACATTCGACATGTTAGGTTGCCTTAGGCTAGGATATATAGCGTTATAGACGTATATAATGTTCCCACCGAGAAGTAGGTGCCGACGCGCCAGGAATGTTGTAAAATATTACATTCAACATGTTAGGATTGTGTTAGGTTAGGATATATACCGTTATAGACGTATATACTTTTCCCACCGAGATGTAGTTGCCGATGATCCAGGAATGTTGTAAAATATTACATTCGACATGTTAGGTTGCCTTAAGCTAGGATATATAGCGTTATAGACGTATATAATGTTCCCACCGAGAAGTAGGGGCCGAAGTGCCCGGGAATGTTGTAAAATAGTATATGCGACATGCTAGGTTGCCTCAGGCTAGGATATATAGCGTTATAGACGTATATAATGTTCCCACCGAGAAGTAGGTGCCGACGCGCCAGGAATGTTGTAAAATATTACATTCAACATGTTAGGATTGCGTTAGGTTAGGATATATACCGTTATAGACGTATATACTTTTCTCACCGAGATGTAGTTGCCGATGATCCAGGAATGTTGTAAAATATTACATTCGACATGTTAGGTTGCGTTAAGCTAGGATATATAGCGTTATAGACGTATATAATGTTCCCACCGAGAAGTAGGGGCCGACGTGCCAGGAATGTAGTAAAATATTGCATCCGAGATGTTAGGTTGCCTTAGGCTAGTATATATAGCATTATAGACGTATATAATGTTCCCACCGGGAAGTAGGTGCCGACGCGCCAGGAATGTTGTTAAATATTACATACGACATGTTAGGTTGCCTTAGACTGGGATATATAGCGTTATAGACGTATAAAATGTTCCCACCGAGAAGTAGGGGCCGAAGTGACGGGAATGTTGTAAAATATGACATTCGACATGTTAGATTGCCTTAGGCTAGGATATATAGCGTTATAGACGTATATAATGTTCCCACCGAGAAGTAGGGGCCGACGTGCCAGGAATGTAGTAAAATATTACATACGACATGTTAAGTTGCCTTAGGCTGGGATATATAGCGCTATAGACGTATGTAATGTTCCCACCGAGAAGTAGGGGCCGACGTGCCAGGAATGTTGTAAAATATTACATTCGACATGTTAGGTTGCCTTAGGCTAGGATATATAGCGTTATAGACGTATATAATGTTCCCACCGAGAAGTAGGGGCCGAAGTGACGGGAATGTTGTAAAATATTACATCCGAGGTGTTAGGTTGCTTTAGGCTAGGATATATAACGTTATAGACGTATATAATGTTCCCACCGAGAAGTAGGTGCCGACGCGCCAGGAATGTTGTAAAATATTACATTCGACATGTTAGGTTGCCTTAAGCTAGGATATATAGCGTTATAGACGTATATAATGTTCCAACAGAGAAGTAGGGGCCGAACTGCCGGGAATGTAGTAAAATATTACATACGACATGTTTGGTTGCCTTAGGCTAGGATATATAGCGTTATAGACGTATATCATGCTCCCACCGAGAAGTAGGGGCCAACGTGCCAGGAATGTAGTAAAATATTACATCCGATATGTTAGGTTGCCTTAGGCTAGGATATATAACATTATAGACGTATATAATGTTCCCACCGAGAAGTAGGGGCCGAAGTGACGGGAATGTTGTAAAATATGACATTCGACATGTTAGGTTGCCTTAGGCTAGGATATATAGCGTTATAGACGTATATAATGTTCCCACCGTGAAGTAGGGGCCGAAGTGCCCGGGAATGTTGTAAAATAGTATATGCGACATGTTAGGTTGCCTTAGGTTAGGATATATAGCGTTATAGACGCATATACTGTTCCCACCGAGAAGTAGGTGCCGACGCGCCAGGTATGTTGTAAAATATTACATTCGACATGTTAGGTTGCCTTAGGCTGGGATATATAGCGTTATAGACGTATATAATGTTCCCACCGAGAAGTAGGGGCCGACGTGCAGGAATGTAGTAAAATATTACATCCGAGATGTTAGGTTGCCTTCGGCTAGGATATATAACGTTATAGACGTATATAATGTTCCCACCGAGAAGTAGGGGCCGAAGTGACGGGAATGTTGTAAAATATGACATTCGACATGTTAGGTTGCCTTAGGCTAGGATATATAGCGTTATAGACGTATATAATGTTCCCACCGAGAAGTAGGTGCCGACGCGCCAGGAATGTTGTAAAATATTACATTCGACATGTTAGGTTGCCTTAAGCTAGGATATATAGCGTTATAGACGTATATAATGTTCCAACAGAGAACTTGGGGCCGAACTGCCGGGAATGTTGTAAAATATTACATACGACATGTTTGGTTGCCTTAGGCTAGGACATACAGCGTTATAGACGTATATAATGTTCCCACCGAGAAGTAGGTGCCGACGCGCCAGGAATGTTGTAAAATATTACATTCGACATGTTAGGTTGCCTTAGGCTAGGATATATAGCGTTATAGACGTATATCATGCTCCCACCGAGAAGTAGAGGAGAACGTGCCAGGAATGTAGTAAAATATTACATCCGATATGTTAGGTTGCCTTAGGCTAGGATATATAGCGTTATAAACGTATATAATGTTCCCACCGAGAAGTAGGGGCCGAAGTGACGGGAATGTTGTAAAATATGACATTCGACATGTTACGTTGCCTTAGGCTAGGATATATAGCGTTATGGACGTATATAATGTTCCCACCGAGAAGTAGGGGCCGACGTGCCAGGAATGTAGTAAAATGTTACATCCGATATGTTAGGTTGCCTTAGGCTAGGATGTGTAACGTTATAGACGTATATAATGTTCCCACCAAGAAGTAGGGGCCGAAGTGACGGGAAGGTTGTAAAATATGAGATTCGACATGTTAGGTTGCCTTAGGCTAGGATATATAGCGTTATAGACGTATATAATGTTCCCACCGAGAAGTAGGGGCCGAAGTGCCCGGGAATGTTGTAAAATAGTATATGCGACATGTTAGGTTGCCTTAGGTTAGGATATATAGCGTTATAGACGTATATACTGTTCCCACCGAGAAGTAGGTGCCGACGCGCCAGGTATGTTGTAAAATATTACATTCGACATGTTAGGTTGCCTTAGGCTAGGACATATAGCGTTATAGACGTATATAATGTTCCCACCGAGAAGTAGGTGCCGACGCGCCAGGAATGTTGTAGAATATTACATTCGACATGTTAGGTTGCCTTAAGCTAGGATACATAGCGTTATAGACGTATATAATGTTCCCACCGAGAAGTAGGTGCCGAAGTGCCCGGGAATGTTGTAAAATAGTATATGCGACATGTTAGGTTGCCTTAGGCAAGGATATATAGCGTTATAGATGTATATAATGTTCCCACCGTGAAGTAGGGGCGGACGTGCCAGGAATGTAGTAAAATGTTACATCCGAGATGTTAGGTTGCCTTAGGCTAGGATATGTAACGTTATAGACGTATATAATGTTCCCACCGAGAAGTAGGTGCCGACGCGCCAGGAATGTTGTAAAATATTACATTCAACATGTTAGGATTGCGTTAGGTTAGGATATATACCGTTATAGACGTATATACTATTCCCACCGAGATGTAGTTGCCGATGATCCAGGAATGTTGTAAAATATTACATTCGACATGTTAGGTTGCCTTAAGCTAGGATATATAGCGTTATAGACGTATATAATGTTCCCACCGAGAAGTAGGGGCCGACGTGCCAGGAATGTAGTAAAATATTACATCCGAGATGTTAGGTTGCCTTAGGCTAGTATATATAGCGTTATAGACGTATATAATGTTCCCACCGAGAGGTAGGTGCCGACGCGCCAGGAATGTTGTAAAATATTACATTTGACATGTTAGGTTGCCTTAAGCTAGGATATATAGCGTTATAGACGTATATAATGTTCCAACAGAGAAGTAGGGGCCGATGTGCCGGGAATGTTGTAAAATATTACATGCGACATGTTTGGTTGCCTTAGGCTAGGATATATAACGTTATAGACGTATATCATGCTCCCACCGGAAGTAGGGGCCAACGTGCCAGGAATGTAGTAAAATATTACATCCGATATGTTAGGTTGCCTTTGGCTAGGATATATAACGTTATAGACGTATATACTGTTCCCATCGAGAAGTAGGTGCCGAAGCGCCAGGAATGTTGTTAAATATTACATACGACATGTTAGGTTGCCTTAGGCTGGGATATATAGCGTTATAGACGTATGTAATGTTCCCACCGAGAAGTAGGGTCCGACGTGCCAGGAATGTTGTAAAATATTACATTCGACATGTTAGGTTGCCTTAGGCTAGGATATATAGCGTCAGTTGCAGAACCGGCGGCAGCAGCAAGTCGGAGAGGACGGAAGGCAGGATGCTGCGGGAACCAGAGAGGAAAATTCCACGCACGCGCAGGAGCGTGAAGAGATCAAAGGCGGAGACGTCCGAATACGATTCGGACACGTCACTCGCTTCGTTGCTCTCGACGACGCCGTCCGAGTCAACGAAGCATCTGAAGAAGAGGGGACGCCCCCCCACAACGGAGGAATACATAAAATTGGCGGAAGCCAAACTGCTAGCCGATAAAGCTGCCGAGAAGGATGCAGAGGACGCTCTAGAGCGAGAGCTCCTCTACGGTGATTGCATGCCGCCGCCACCATCAAGGACGTCAAATCCTATTCCGGACCAGGAAGTTTTTGACGAAGAGGCCAGGAAAATGCCGATAGAGGATCTGGCAGCCTGGGCTCTGGAATCGGCGGCCAAAATTGAATATGCCGCTGCGAAGTCGTCGCAGCTGAAAGGCACAATTAAACGGTCGATGCGCGTCAGCGTTCGGATCCTGCGAGCGGCGACTACGGAAGCTGAACAACGCGCCAGCCGCGCCATCGCCGGAACAGCAGGAGATCAGGAATTCAGCCTTATTAAAGCTAAGGCTGAAAAACTGGAGAAGGAGAATGCCCTTCTCAAGGAGAGGCTGACCGCCCTCGAAAATACGGCAAACAGCCAATTATCGCCGGCGATCAAAAGCATGGAAATCGCCGAGCGTAGTGATAAAAGAACACGACGGCAATCGCTGACTACGAAGCAGGAGGAAGCCAGCATCCCCGACACCGGTCTCGTACTGCTAATGGAGCAGATTGGGGCCGTTGTCAACGAACGGCTTACACAATTTTGGGAGAAGGCGGAGAAGCGCTTCGCTCCGAAGGAGGATCGTCCGCGGTCGGAGGCACGAAATGTTGCGCGACGCGAAGAACCCGCGAAAGAGGGAATAAGCGCCGCAATCATAAAGAAGGAGAAGTCCGCTGGGAAGAGAGAGGCAATGCCCCTTCCACCGGTGAAAAAATCCGCGAAAGCGGAAACAAAGAAATCACCCATCCAGAAGAGGATGGAAGAGATTCAAAAGGAGCAGGTTCGGAAGGAGAGCGAAGGGAAGTGTCCAGCAGCGAGCGCACCTGCTCCGCAGAACAAGAAGGAGACGGAGACGCCGTGGACGAAAGTACTCGGCAGAAAGTCGAGAAAGGAGACGACGGCCGCCGTAAACAAGACCGTAAGGGCAGGCAAGAAGGTAGCAGCTGCGAAGTCGATGCCAAAAGAAAAGCCGAAAATGATGAAAACCCCGAGCACGGCCGCTGTCGTAATCACTATAGAGGAGGGCAGTAAGTCGACATACGCCGAGCTTATGACGACGGCGCGGCAGAAGATCAAACTGTCGGACCTGGGAATCGGTGAGGTAAAACCCAGGAAAGCGCTGACCGGAGCGCTTATTCTCGAAATAAGCGGCGAAGGTAAAGAAGAGAAGGCGAACGCGCTCGCCAACAAGTTAACCGGGCTATTCGCGATCACGAGGGGTGTAAAAATCACGCGCCCCTGCAACAGAGCGGCCCTGAGGGTCTTCAGGATGGAAGACTCGATCACGGTCGGTGAGGTCGTCGAAGCAGTCGCCGCACAAGGCGGCTGCACCGCCGACGAGATAAAAACCGGTCCCAGGAGGACGGCGTATAACGGCATGGGCACGATGCTTATGCAATGCCCGGTCGCCGCCGCGAAGAAGGTTACCGAAAACGGTAAAGTAAAGGTCGGATGGACGTCCGTCCGCGTTGAACCCATCGAAGCACGACAACTTACCTGCTTCAAATGTTGGGAAATCGGGCACGTAATCGCGAAATGCTCCGCGACCGTGGACCGAACGGAGGCGTGTTACCGGTGCGGTGAGAAGGGACACCGCGCTGCGGAATGCAATGAGAAGGCACCGACGTGCCCGGTATGCAAGTCGGCGAACCGCCCGCATGGACACAGAGCAGGTAGCAAAGCCTGCACTGTCCCGCCGCCGGCAAAAAAAGGACAGAAGAACGCTACTCAATCGAGCGCTAAATCCTCAGGTAAGGATAAGAAACCTGAGGAAAAGAAGGAAAAGGCTGCAGCAGCAGCCAAACACAACCACGAAGAGGAGAAGGAGCGCGAAACTCTGAAGGCGAGCACCAGCCGCGAGGAGGCGATGGATCTGGCGTAACTTTCAATATGAAATGCCAGATCCTGCAAACTAATTTAAATCACGCCGCGAGAGCACAAGATCTTATGCTCGAAAGCCTGCAAAGCGGCGTGGTTGAATTAGTGGTTGCCGCGGAGCCGTATTTAATCCACGACAAGCCGTCATGGATAGCAAACAGGGAGAAGACGGTTGCAATAATTCAGGCGACGCCGACACGCATCCGACCGATCACAGCCATCGCGCAAGGGCGTGGTTACGTCGCAGTATCGTGGTCGGATTGCGTCGTCATTGGAATATACGCGCCGCCGAGTTGGTCGTTGCAAGATTTCGATCAGCTCCTGGACGAAGTGGAGGGTGTAGTGCGAAATCACGCCTCGCAACCGACATTCGTACTGGGAGATTTCAACGCGCACGCGACTATGTGGCGCTCTTCCAGAACGACTCAGCGTGGACACTCGACGATGGACTGGGCAGCATCCGCGAATCTCAGACTGTTGAATCAAGGATCTGCCAGTACGTGCGTGCGTCCACAGGGCGAGAGCAAGGTCGACCTCTCGTTCGCGAACGACGCAGCATCTCGAAGAGTCACGAGCTGGAAAGTGGATCCGATCGAAACTTTATCTGATCACTTATATATAAGGATCGACATATCCACGGTACAAGGAAGAAGGGCAGCGGACCAGAAGCAAAATAGATGGTCGTTGCGAAAAATCGACGAAGATATGTTTATGGCGGCAACCCTCGCCGCTACCTGGCCGAGCGAACCGAATGAAGCGGCCGTAGTCGAGCGAGAAGCAGAATGGTTTACGAGGACGTTGACATCGGTGTGCAACGCAAGCATGCCGAAAATAAGGTCGAACCGCACTCGTAAACCCGTATATTGGTGGAGGAACGAGATCGCTCTTCTCCGTGCGGAGAGCACAAACGCACGGAGGCAATATACGAGATACCAGAAACGGAGGAATCCCGATTCGGTGAGGAAAGCGCAGCTCTATGGAGTTTACAAGGAGAAGAAAATAGAGCTGCAGGCCGCCATAAAGACATCAAAGGCACGAGCATGGGACGGGCTGCTGGAAACACTGCGCGAGGATCCGTGGGGGCGGCCGTACAAGATAGTAATGAATAAATTACGACCGTGGGCGCCCCCGTTAACGGAGACGATGGAGACGCCGTTCTTGAAGCGAGTTGTCGACACGCTCTTCCCACCGGAAGAGGCTACGTCGGCGAGCAACTCGCAAATTTCAGCACACATCGACCCGATCATCTGGTCGCAGGACAACGACGTCACCGAGGAGGAAATGGCTCGCGCCATAAAGCGCATGACAAAGAAGAACACCGCGCCCGGACCGGACGGAATTCCCGGCCGTGCCTGGTCGATGGCACTCAGTGTCCTGAATTCAAGATTGCGGAAGTTATTTACAGCATGCTTGAAGACGGGTACGTTTCCAGCAAGATGGAAAACCGGCAGATTAGTGTTGCTCCGAAAGCCGGGAAAACCGGAGGATTCACCGGCAGCGTACAGGCCGATAGTTTTGCTCGACGAGGTCGGAAAATTATTTGAAAGGATAATCCACAACCGCCTCGTCGAGCACCTATCGCGAACCGGGCCGAACTTAGCCGAGAACCAATTCGGCTTCCGAGAAGGACGATCGACGATTGACGCGATTCGACAAGTGAAAAGTTTCGCCGAAAACGCGATCGCCGCCGGGGGAGTCGTAATCGCGATATCTTTAGATATTAAGAATGCGTTCAACTCCCTCGAATGGAGTACGATACGTAGAGCGCTTGAAAAGCACGGGTTTCCGCGATACCTGCGAAGGGTCGTGGAAAATTACCTGAGCGACCGCGCGGTTCTCTACGATAGCCGGCATGGAATCGAGAAAAAGAAGATTGATCGCGGCGTTCCCCAGGGATCGGTCCTCGGACCGCTTCTCTGGAATCTCGGGTACGACGCGGTCCTGAAGCTGCCAATGCCGTCCGGCGTGCATCTCACGTGCTACGCGGATGACACGATGGTGTTGGCAGTCGACACGTGCCGGCAACGCGCAATCTGCCGGGCCGAAGTGGCAGTTGCGGTCGTGGCTAATACGATCAAGAAGATGGGGCTCCAGATGGCACCGGAGAAATCTGAAATCCTGTGCTTCAAGGGACGAAGAAGAGACCCGCGAGGAGGAAACGAAGTGGTCAACATCGGACCATTCAAAGTTACAGTGGGGAGCGAGATGAAGTATCTCGGACTGCTCCTCGACGATAAATGGAACTTTGGTCTCCACTTCGCTCGTCAGGCCGTTCGACTGGATGCTGCGGCAAATTATCTAAGCCGCATCATGCCGAATCTGCACGGACCGGACGAGAAAGTAAGGAAAGTCTATGCTGGGGTGATAAAAAGCATTGCGCTTTACGGAGCCCCGGTATGGAGCGACGCGCTTAACAAAGGAGGCAGAAAGCTGCAGCTGCTGCGAAGCGCGTGGCGAAGAATAGCCATTCGGGTCATAAGAGGATATCGCACGATTTCCTACGACGCGGCAACAATGCTGGCGGGTCTCGCACCCCTGGAATACCTGGCGCAGGAAGACCTCATAGTGTACGAAACCCTTCGCACAACGCGCCAGGTAGAAGAAGAAGGTGCACCAGCTCCAACAAGGGACGAGATTAGAAGAGAAGCGAGACGCTTCACTTTCTCTAAATGGAAGGAGAAACTCGCACCTGCGACCAATCACAGGATCGTGGGAGCGATTTTACCCATCTTGGAAAACTGGGTAGAAAACAGGAGAGGGCAGCTCACCTTCAGAGTGACGCAGGTGCTGACTGGACATGGATGCTTCGGTCAGTACCTCTGCAAGATCGGAAAAGAGGCCACGGCTGAATGTCACCATTGCGGAGACGGAGACGACTCTGCGCAGCACACGCTGGAACGCTGTCCAGCGTGGCAAACGCTGCGCCACGCTCTCGTGGCAGAGATCGGACGGGATCTCTCGCCGACCAGCATCCTGCCGAAGATGCTGGAAGGGGAGAGATACTGGCGAGCCGTTACCTTGTTTTGCGACAAAGTGATGGCTGCGAAGGAAGCCGCCGAGCGCGAAAGAGAGCGCACGCTTTCTGCTCGACGAGCCTTACGTGGTCGGCGTTGTAGACGTTTGCCACGTTCCACTCCAAGGTAGGGGACTCTCGTCCCTCAGGGCGCGAGAGTCGCTCCAAAGTACCCACCGGGGAGCGGAGCTTCGCTGCCGCCGTCCATCTCAAACGCCGCAAGCGGGAGAAGAGGAAGACGACTTCGAAGATTGAAGACAGGCGCAAGAAATTCGACAAAGAGGTACGCGTGAGGAATGCATGCATTCGCACACAAGCGTAATAGAAAAGATTGCGCAAAGAAAAAGTAAATAAGAAAAACAGAAAGAGCAGCCGAGCGCCGGCTAGACAGGGTTTGGGTCAAGTCTATCCGGCACGCGCTCGACCGAGGAGAGGCAAACGACTGTGGTGGTTGCAGTCGTTGCCAGTCTAAAGTATGAAATCGCACGCGAGCTATGTGCAGATAGTTCAACGAACTCGGACACGAGGCGGGATGCTGGACGCGTTCGAAAGAGTTCCCGGCTACCCGCTACAAGTGTAGGAAGACCACCGCAGGGTTTTAGTCGGTAAGAGTCCGACATAACCGCGGATTTCCCAAAAAAATCCACGGTATCCATGAGGATTTCCCTGCGAGAAAAAAAAAAAAAAAAAAAAAAAAAAAAAAAAAAAAAGGATATATAGCGTTATAGACGTATATAATGTTCCCACCGAGAAGTAGGTGCCGACGCGCCAGGAATGTTGTAAAATATTACATTCAACATGTTAGAATTGCGTTAGGTTAGGATATATACCGTTATAGACGTATATACTTTTCCCACCGAGATGTAGTTGCCGATGATCCAGGAATGTTGTAAAATATTACATTCGACATGTTAGGTTGCCTTAAGCTAGGATATATAGCGTTATAGACGTATATAATGTTCCCACCGAGAAGTAGGGGCCGACGTGCCAGGAATGTTGTAAAATATTACATTCGACATGTTAGGTTGCCTTAAGCTAGGATATATAGCGTTATAGACGTATATAATGTTCCAACAGAGAAGTAGGGGCCGATGTGCCGGGAATGTTCTAAAATATTACATGTGACATGTTTGGTTGCCTTAGGCTAGGATATATAGCGTTATAGACGTATATCATGCTCCCACCGAGAAGTAGGGGCCAACGTGCCAGGAATGTAGTAAAATATTACATCCGATATGTTAGGTTGCCTTAAGCTAGGATATATAGCGTTATAGACGTATATAATGTTCCAACAGAGAAGTAGGGGCCGATGTGCCGGGAATGTTGTAAAATATTACATGCGACATGTTTCGTTGCCTTAGGCTAGGATATATAGCGTTATAGATGTATATAATGTTCCCACCGAGAAGTAGGGGCCGAAGTGATGGGAATGTTGTAAAATATTACATGCGACATGTTAGGTTGCCTTAGGCTAGGATATATAGCGTTATAGACGTATATAATATTCCCACCGAGAAGTAGGGTCCGACGTGCCAGGAATGTAGTAAAATATTACATCCGAGATGTTAGGTTGCCTTAGGCTAGGATATATAGCGTTATAGACGTTTATAATGTTCCCACCGAGAAGTAGGGGCCGACGTGCCAGGAATGTAGTAAAATGTTACATCCGATATGTTAGGTTGCCTTAGGCTAGGATGTGTAACGTTATAGACGTATATAATGTTCCCACCGAGAAGTAGGGGCCGAAGTGACGGGAAGGTTGTAAAATATGAGATTCGACATGTTAGGTTGCCTTAGGCTAGGATATATAGCGTTATAGACGTATATAATGTTCCCACCGAGAAGTAGGGGCCGAAGTGCCCGGGAATGTTGTAAAATAGTATATGCGACATGTTAGGTTGCCTTAGGTTAGGATATATAGCGTTATGGACGTATATACTGTTCCCACCGAGAAGTAGGTGCCGACGCGCCAGGTATGTTGTAAAATATTACATTCGACATGTTAGGTTGCCTTAGGCTAGGACATATAGCGTTATAGACGTATATCATGCTCCCACCGAGAAGTAGAGGAGAACGTGCCAGGAATGTAGTAGAATATTACATCCGATATGTTAGGTTGCCTTAGGCTAGGATATATAGCGTTATAAACGTATATAATGTTCCCACCGAGAAGTAGGGGCCGAAGTGACGGGAATGTTGTAAAATATGACATTCGACATGTTACGTTGCCTTAGGCTAGGATATATAGCGTTATAGACGTATATAATGTTCCCACCGAGAAGTAGGGTCCGACGTGCCAGGAATGTAGTAAAATATTACATCCGAGGTGTTAGGTTGCCTTAGGCTAGGATATATAACGTTATAGACGTATATAATGTTCCCACCGAGAAGTAGCGGCCGAAGTGACGGGAATGTTGTAAAATATGACATTCGACATGTTAGGTTGCCTTAGGCTAGGATATATAGCGTTATAGACGTATATAATGTTCCCACCGAGAAGTAGGTGCCGACGCGCCAGGAATGTTGTAAAATATTACATTCAACATGTTAGAATTGCGTTAGGTTAGGATATATACCGTTATAGACGTATATACTTTTCCCACCGAGATGTAGTTGCCGATGATCCAGGAATGTTGTAAAATATTACATTCCACATGTTAGGTTGCCTTAAGCTAGGATATATAGCGTTATAGACGTATATAATGTTCCCACCGAGAAGTAGGGGCCGACGTGCCAGGAATGTTGTAAAATATTACATTCGACATGTTAGGTTGCCTTAAGCTAGGATATATAGCGTTATAGACGTATATAATGTTCCAACAGAGAAGTAGGGGCCGATGTGCCGGGAATGTTCTAAAATATTACATGTGACATGTTTGGTTGCCTTAGGCTAGGATATATAGCGTTATAGACGTATATCATGCTCCCACCGAGAAGTAGGGGCCAACGTGCCAGGAATGTAGTAAAATATTACATCCGATATGTTAGGTTGCCTTAAGCTAGGATATATAGCGTTATAGACGTATATAATGTTCCAACAGAGAAGTAGGGGCCGATGTGCCGGGAATGTTGTAAAATATTACATGCGACATGTTTCGTTGCCTTAGGCTAGGATATATAGCGTTATAGATGTATATAATGTTCCCACCGAGAAGTAGGGGCCGAAGTGATGGGAATGTTGTAAAATATTACATGCGACATGTTAGGTTGCCTTAGGCTAGGATATATAGCGTTATAGACGTATATAATATTCCCACCGAGAAGTAGGGTCCGACGTGCCAGGAATGTAGTAAAATATTACATCCGAGATGTTAGGTTGCCTTAGGCTAGGATATATAGCGTTATAGACGTTTATAATGTTCCCACCGAGAAGTAGGGGCCGACGTGCCAGGAATGTAGTAAAATGTTACATCCGATATGTTAGGTTGCCTTAGGCTAGGATGTGAAACGTTATAGACGTATATAATGTTCCCACCGAGAAGTAGGGGCCGAAGTGACGGGAAGGTTGTAAAATATGAGATTCGACATGTTAGGTTGCCTTAGGCTAGGATATATAGCGTTATAGACGTATATAATGTTCCCACCGAGAAGTAGGGGCCGAAGTGCCCGGGAATGTTGTAAAATAGTATATGCGACATGTTAGGTTGCCTTAGGTTAGGATATATAGCGTTATGGACGTATATACTGTTCCCACCGAGAAGTAGGTGCCGACGCGCCAGGTATGTTGTAAAATATTACATTCGACATGTTAGGTTGCCTTAGGCTAGGACATATAGCGTTATAGACGTATATCATGCTCCCACCGAGAAGTAGAGGAGAACGTGCCAGGAATGTAGTAAAATATTACATCCGATATGTTAGGTTGCCTTAGGCTAGGATATATAGCGTTATAAACGTATATAATGTTCCCACCGAGAAGTAGGGGCCGAAGTGACGGGAATGTTGTAAAATATGACATTCGACATGTTACGTTGCCTTAGGCTAGGATATATAGCGTTATAGACGTATATAATGTTCCCACCGAGAAGTAGGGTCCGACGTGCCAGGAATGTAGTAAAATATTACATCCGAGGTGTTAGGTTGCCTTAGGCTAGGATATATAACGTTATAGACGTATATAATGTTCCCACCGAGAAGTAGCGGCCGAAGTGACGGGAATGTTGTAAAATATGACATTCGACATGTTAGGTTGCCTTAGGCTAGGATATATAGCATTATAGACGTATATAATGTTCCCTCCGAGAAGTAGGTGCCGACGCGCCAGGAATGTTGTAAAATATTACATTCGACATGTTAGGTTGCCTTAGGCTAGGATATATAGCGTTATAGACATATATAATGTTCCCACCGAGAAGTAGGTGCCGACGCGCCAGGAATGTTGTAAAATATTACATTCAACATGCTAGGATTGCGTTAGGTTAGGATATATACCGTTATAGACGTATATACTTTTCCCACCGAGATGTAGTTGCCGATGATCCAGGAATGTTGTAAAATATTACATTCGACATGTTAGGTTGCCTTAAGCTAGGATATATAGCGTTATAGACGTATATAATGTTCCCACCGAGAAGTAGGGGCCGAAGTGCCCGGGAATGTTGTAAAATAGTATATGCGACATGCTAGGTTGCCTCAGGCTAGGATATATAGCGTTATAGACGTATATAATGTTCCCACCGAGAAGTAGGTGCCGACGCGACAGGAATGTTGTAAAATATTACATTCGACATGTTAGGTTGCCTTAGGCTAGGATATACAGCGTTATAGACGTATATAATGTTCCCACCGAGAAGTAGGGGCCGACGTGCCAGGAATGTAGTAAAATATTACATCCGAGATGTTAGGTTGCCATAGGCTAGGATATATAACGTTATAGACGTATATAATGTTCCCACCGAGAATTAGGGGCCGAAGTGACGGGAATGATGTAAAATATTACATGCGACATGTTTGGTTGCCTTAGGCTAGGATATATAGCGTTATAGACGTATATCATGCTCCCACCGAGAAGTAGGGGCCAACGTGCCAGGAATGTAGTAAAATATTACATCCGATATGTTAGGTTGCCTTAGGCTATGATATATAACGTTATAGACGTATATAATGTTACCACCGAGAAGTAGGGGCCGAAGTGACGGGAATGTTGTAAAATATTACATTCGACATGTTAGGTTGCCTTAGGACAGGATATATAGCGTTATAGACGTATATAATGTTCCCACCGAGAAGTAGGTGCCGACGCGCCAGGAATGTTGTAAAATATTACATTCAACATGTTAGGATTGCGTTAGGTTAGGATATATACCGTTATAGACGTATATACTTTTCCCACCGAGATGTAGTTGCCGATGATCCAGGAATGTTGTAAAATATTACATTCGACACGTTAGGTTGCCTTAAGCTAGGATATATAGCGTTATAGACGTATATAATGTTCCCACCGAGAAGTAGGTGCCGACGCGCCAGGAATGTTGTAAAATATTACATTCGACATGTTAGGTTGCCTTAGGCTGGGATATATAGCGTTATAGACGTATGTAATGTTCCCACCGAGAAGTAGGGTCCGACGTGCCAGGAATGTTGTAAAATATTACATTCGACATGTTAGGTTGCCTTAGGCTAGGATATATAGCGTTATAGACGTATATAATGTTCCCACCGAGAAGTAGGTGCCGACGCGCCAGGAATGTTGTAAAATATTACATTCAACATGTTAGAATTGCGTTAGGTTAGGATATATACCGTTATAGACGTATATACTTTTCCCACCGAGATGTAGTTGCCGATGATCCAGGAATGTTGTAAAATATTACATTCGACATGTTAGGTTGCCTTAAGCTAGGATATATAGCGTTATAGACGTATATAATGTTCCCACCGAGAAGTAGGGGCCGACGTGCCAGGAATGTTGTAAAATATTACATTCGACATGTTAGGTTGCCTTAGGCTAGGATATATAGCGTTATAGACGTATATAATGTTCCCACCGAGAAGTAGGGGCCGAAGTGACGGGAATGTTGTAAAATATTACATGCGACATGTTAGGTTGCCTTAGGCTAGGATATATAGCGTTATAGACGTATATAATATTCCCACCGAGAAGTAGGGTCCGACGTGCCAGGAATGTAGTAAAATATTACATCCGAGATGTTAGGTTGCCTTAGGCTAGGATATATAACGTTATAGACGTATATAATGTTCCCACCGAGAAGTAGGGGCCGAAGTGTCGGGAATGTTGTAAAATATGACATTCGACATCTTAGGTTGCCTTAGGCTAGGATATATAGCGTTATAGACGTATATAATGTTCCAACAGAGAAGTAGGGGCCGAAGTGCCAGGAATGTTGTAAAATATTACATTCGACATGTTAGGTTGCCTTAGGCTAGGATATATAGCGTTATAGACGTATATAATGTTCCCACCGAGAAGTAGGGGCCGAAGTGACGGGAATGTTGTAAAATATTACATGCGACATGTTAGGTTGCCTTAGGCTAGGATATATAGCGTTATAGACGTATATAATATTCCCACCGAGAAGTAGGGTCCGACGTGCCAGGAATGTAGTAAAATATTACATCCGAGATGTTAGGTTGCCTTAGGCTAGGATATATAACGTTATAGACGTATATAATTTTCCCACCGAGAAGTAGGGGCGGACGTGCCCGGAATGTAGTAAAATATTACATCCGAGATGTTAGGTTGCCTTAGGCTAGGATATATAGCGTTATAGACGTATATAATGTTCCCACCGAGAAGTAGGTGCCGACGCGCCAGGAATGTTGTAAAATATTACATTCGAAATGTTAGGTTGCCTTAAGCTAGGATATATAGCGTTATAGACGTATATAATGTTCCAACAGAGAAGTAGGGGCCGAAGTGCCGGGAATGTTGTAAAATATTACATGCGACATGTTTGGTTGCCTTAGGCTAGGATATATAGCGTTATAGACGTATATCATGCTCCCACCGAGAAGTAGAGGCCAACGTGCCAGGAATGTAGTAAAATATTACATCCGATATGTTAGGTTGCCTTAGGCTAGGATATACAGCGTTATAGACGTATATCATGCTCCCACCGAGAAGTAGAGGCCAACGCGCCACGAATGTAGTAAAATATTACATCCGATATGTTAGGTTGCCTTAGGCTAGGATATATAGCGTTATAGACGTATATAATGTTCCCACCGAGAAGTAGGTGCCGACGCGCCAGGAATGTTGTAAAATATTACATTCAACATGTTAGAATTGCGTTAGGTTAGGATATATACCGTTATAGACGTATATACTTTTCCCACCGAGATGTAGTTGCCGATGATCCAGGAATGTTGTAAAATATTACATTCGACATGTTAGGTTGCCTTAAGCTAGGATATATAGCGTTATAGACGTATATAATGTTCCCACCGAGAAGTAGGGGCCGACGTGCCAGGAATGTTGTAAAATATTACATTCGACATGTTAGGTTGCCTTAAGCTAGGATATATAGCGTTATAGACGTATATAATGTTCCAACAGAGAAGTAGGGGCCGATGTGCCGGGAATGTTCTAAAATATTACATGTGACATGTTTGGTTGCCTTAGGCTAGGATATATAGCGTTATAGACGTATATCATGCTCCCACCGAGAAGTAGGGGCCAACGTGCCAGGAATGTAGTAAAATATTACATCCGATATGTTAGGTTGCCTTAAGCTAGGATATATAGCGTTATAGACGTATATAATGTTCCAACAGAGAAGTAGGGGCCGATGTGCCGGGAATGTTGTAAAATATTACATGCGACATGTTTCGTTGCCTTAGGCTAGGATATATAGCGTTATAGATGTATATAATGTTCCCACCGAGAAGTAGGGGCCGAAGTGATGGGAATGTTGTAAAATATTACATGCGACATGTTAGGTTGCCTTAGGCTAGGATATATAGCGTTATAGACGTATATAATATTCCCACCGAGAAGTAGGGTCCGACGTGCCAGGAATGTAGTAAAATATTACATCCGAGATGTTAGGTTGCCTTAGGCTAGGATATATAGCGTTATAGACGTTTATAATGTTCCCACCGAGAAGTAGGGGCCGACGTGCCAGGAATGTAGTAAAATGTTACATCCGATATGTTAGGTTGCCTTAGGCTAGGATGTGTAACGTTATAGACGTATATAATGTTCCCACCGAGAAGTAGGGGCCGAAGTGACGGGAAGGTTGTAAAATATGAGATTCGACATGTTAGGTTGCCTTAGGCTAGGATATATAGCGTTATAGACGTATATAATGTTCCCACCGAGAAGTAGGGGCCGAAGTGCCCGGGAATGTTGTAAAATAGTATATGCGACATGTTAGGTTGCCTTAGGTTAGGATATATAGCGTTATGGACGTATATACTGTTCCCACCGAGAAGTAGGTGCCGACGCGCCAGGTATGTTGTAAAATATTACATTCGACATGTTAGGTTGCCTTAGGCTAGGACATATAGCGTTATAGACGTATATCATGCTCCCACCGAGAAGTAGAGGAGAACGTGCCAGGAATGTAGTAGAATATTACATCCGATATGTTAGGTTGCCTTAGGCTAGGATATATAGCGTTATAAACGTATATAATGTTCCCACCGAGAAGTAGGGGCCGAAGTGACGGGAATGTTGTAAAATATGACATTCGACATGTTACGTTGCCTTAGGCTAGGATATATAGCGTTATAGACGTATATAATGTTCCCACCGAGAAGTAGGGTCCGACGTGCCAGGAATGTAGTAAAATATTACATCCGAGGTGTTAGGTTGCCTTAGGCTAGGATATATAACGTTATAGACGTATATAATGTTCCCACCGAGAAGTAGCGGCCGAAGTGACGGGAATGTTGTAAAATATGACATTCGACATGTTAGGTTGCCTTAGGCTAGGATATATAGCGTTATAGACGTATATAATGTTCCCACCGAGAAGTAGGTGCCGACGCGCCAGGAATGTTGTAAAATATTACATTCAACATGTTAGAATTGCGTTAGGTTAGGATATATACCGTTATAGACGTATATACTTTTCCCACCGAGATGTAGTTGCCGATGATCCAGGAATGTTGTAAAATATTACATTCCACATGTTAGGTTGCCTTAAGCTAGGATATATAGCGTTATAGACGTATATAATGTTCCCACCGAGAAGTAGGGGCCGACGTGCCAGGAATGTTGTAAAATATTACATTCGACATGTTAGGTTGCCTTAAGCTAGGATATATAGCGTTATAGACGTATATAATGTTCCAACAGAGAAGTAGGGGCCGATGTGCCGGGAATGTTGTAAAATATTACATGCGACATGTTTCGTTGCCTTAGGCTAGGATATATAGCGTTATAGATGTATATAATGTTCCCACCGAGAAGTAGGGGCCGAAGTGATGGGAATGTTGTAAAATATTACATGCGACATGTTAGGTTGCCTTAGGCTAGGATATATAGCGTTATAGACGTATATAATATTCCCACCGAGAAGTAGGGTCCGACGTGCCAGGAATGTAGTAAAATATTACATCCGAGATGTTAGGTTGCCTTAGGCTAGGATATATAGCGTTATAGACGTTTATAATGTTCCCACCGAGAAGTAGGGGCCGACGTGCCAGGAATGTAGTAAAATGTTACATCCGATATGTTAGGTTGCCTTAGGCTAGGATGTGTAACGTTATAGACGTATATAATGTTCCCACCGAGAAGTAGGGGCCGAAGTGACGGGAAGGTTGTAAAATATGAGATTCGACATGTTAGGTTGCCTTAGGCTAGGATATATAGCGTTATAGACGTATATAATGTTCCCACCGAGAAGTAGGGGCCGAAGTGCCCGGGAATGTTGTAAAATAGTATATGCGACATGTTAGGTTGCCTTAGGTTAGGATATATAGCGTTATGGACGTATATACTGTTCCCACCGAGAAGTAGGTGCCGACGCGCCAGGTATGTTGTAAAATATTACATTCGACATGTTAGGTTGCCTTAGGCTAGGACATATAGCGTTATAGACGTATATCATGCTCCCACCGAGAAGTAGAGGAGAACGTGCCAGGAATGTAGTAAAATATTACATCCGATATGTTAGGTTGCCTTAGGCTAGGATATATAGCGTTATAAACGTATATAATGTTCCCACCGAGAAGTAGGGGCCGAAGTGACGGGAATGTTGTAAAATATGACATTCGACATGTTACGTTGCCTTAGGCTAGGATATATAGCGTTATAGACGTATATAATGTTCCCACCGAGAAGTAGGGTCCGACGTGCCAGGAATGTAGTAAAATATTACATCCGAGGTGTTAGGTTGCCTTAGGCTAGGATATATAACGTTATAGACGTATATAATGTTCCCACCGAGAAGTAGCGGCCGAAGTGACGGGAATGTTGTAAAATATGACATTCGACATGTTAGGTTGCCTTAGGCTAGGATATATAGCATTATAGACGTATATAATGTTCCCTCCGAGAAGTAGGTGCCGACGCGCCAGGAATGTTGTAAAATATTACATTCGACATGTTAGGTTGCCTTAGGCTAGGATATATAGCGTTATAGACATATATAATGTTCCCACCGAGAAGTAGGTGCCGACGCGCCAGGAATGTTGTAAAATATTACATTCAACATGCTAGGATTGCGTTAGGTTAGGATATATACCGTTATAGACGTATATACTTTTCCCACCGAGATGTAGTTGCCGATGATCCAGGAATGTTGTAAAATATTACATTCGACATGTTAGGTTGCCTTAAGCTAGGATATATAGCGTTATAGACGTATATAATGTTCCCACCGAGAAGTAGGGGCCGAAGTGCCCGGGAATGTTGTAAAATAGTATATGCGACATGCTAGGTTGCCTCAGGCTAGGATATATAGCGTTATAGACGTATATAATGTTCCCACCGAGAAGTAGGTGCCGACGCGACAGGAATGTTGTAAAATATTACATTCGACATGTTAGGTTGCCTTAGGCTAGGATATACAGCGTTATAGACGTATATAATGTTCCCACCGAGAAGTAGGGGCCGACGTGCCAGGAATGTAGTAAAATATTACATCCGAGATGTTAGGTTGCCATAGGCTAGGATATATAACGTTATAGACGTATATAATGTTCCCACCGAGAATTAGGGGCCGAAGTGACGGGAATGATGTAAAATATTACATGCGACATGTTTGGTTGCCTTAGGCTAGGATATATAGCGTTATAGACGTATATCATGCTCCCACCGAGAAGTAGGGGCCAACGTGCCAGGAATGTAGTAAAATATTACATCCGATATGTTAGGTTGCCTTAGGCTATGATATATAACGTTATAGACGTATATAATGTTACCACCGAGAAGTAGGGGCCGAAGTGACGGGAATGTTGTAAAATATTACATTCGACATGTTAGGTTGCCTTAGGACAGGATATATAGCGTTATAGACGTATATAATGTTCCCACCGAGAAGTAGGTGCCGACGCGCCAGGAATGTTGTAAAATATTACATTCAACATGTTAGGATTGCGTTAGGTTAGGATATATACCGTTATAGACGTATATACTTTTCCCACCGAGATGTAGTTGCCGATGATCCAGGAATGTTGTAAAATATTACATTCGACACGTTAGGTTGCCTTAAGCTAGGATATATAGCGTTATAGACGTATATAATGTTCCCACCGAGAAGTAGGTGCCGACGCGCCAGGAATGTTGTAAAATATTACATTCGACATGTTAGGTTGCCTTAGGCTGGGATATATAGCGTTATAGACGTATGTAATGTTCCCACCGAGAAGTAGGGTCCGACGTGCCAGGAATGTTGTAAAATATTACATTCGACATGTTAGGTTGCCTTAGGCTAGGATATATAGCGTTATAGACGTATATAATGTTCCCACCGAGAAGTAGGTGCCGACGCGCCAGGAATGTTGTAAAATATTACATTCAACATGTTAGAATTGCGTTAGGTTAGGATATATACCGTTATAGACGTATATACTTTTCCCACCGAGATGTAGTTGCCGATGATCCAGGAATGTTGTAAAATATTACATTCGACATGTTAGGTTGCCTTAAGCTAGGATATATAGCGTTATAGACGTATATAATGTTCCCACCGAGAAGTAGGGGCCGACGTGCCAGGAATGTTGTAAAATATTACATTCGACATGTTAGGTTGCCTTAGGCTAGGATATATAGCGTTATAGACGTATATAATGTTCCCACCGAGAAGTAGGGGCCGAAGTGACGGGAATGTTGTAAAATATTACATGCGACATGTTAGGTTGCCTTAGGCTAGGATATATAGCGTTATAGACGTATATAATATTCCCACCGAGAAGTAGGGTCCGACGTGCCAGGAATGTAGTAAAATATTACATCCGAGATGTTAGGTTGCCTTAGGCTAGGATATATAACGTTATAGACGTATATAATGTTCCCACCGAGAAGTAGGGGCCGAAGTGTCGGGAATGTTGTAAAATATGACATTCGACATGTTAGGTTGCCTTAGGCTAGGATATATAGCGGTATAGACGTATATAATGTTCCCACCGAGAAGTAGGGGCCGACGTGCCAGGAATGTAGTAAAATATTACATCCGAGATGTTAGGTTGCCTTAGGCTAGGATATATAACGTTATAGACGTATATAATGTTCCCACCGAGAAGTAGGGGCCGAAGTGACGGGAATGTTGTAAAATATGACATTCGACATCTTAGGTTGCCTTAGGCTAGGATATATAGCGTTATAGACGTATATAATGTTCCAACAGAGAAGTAGGGGCCGAAGTGCCAGGAATGTTGTAAAATATTACATTCGACATGTTAGGTTGCCTTAGGCTAGGATATATAGCGTTATAGACGTATATAATGTTCCCACCGAGAAGTAGGGGCCGAAGTGACGGGAATGTTGTAAAATATTACATGCGACATGTTAGGTTGCCTTAGGCTAGGATATATAGCGTTATAGACGTATATAATATTCCCACCGAGAAGTAGGGTCCGACGTGCCAGGAATGTAGTAAAATATTACATCCGAGATGTTAGGTTGCCTTAGGCTAGGATATATAACGTTATAGACGTATATAATTTTCCCACCGAGAAGTAGGGGCGGACGTGCCCGGAATGTAGTAAAATATTACATCCGAGATGTTAGGTTGCCTTAGGCTAGGATATATAGCGTTATAGACGTATATAATGTTCCCACCGAGAAGTAGGTGCCGACGCGCCAGGAATGTTGTAAAATATTACATTCGAAATGTTAGGTTGCCTTAAGCTAGGATATATAGCGTTATAGACGTATATAATGTTCCAACAGAGAAGTAGGGGCCGAAGTGCCGGGAATGTTGTAAAATATTACATGCGACATGTTTGGTTGCCTTAGGCTAGGATATATAGCGTTATAGACGTATATCATGCTCCCACCGAGAAGTAGAGGCCAACGTGCCAGGAATGTTGTAAAATATTACATTCGACATGTTAGGTTGCCTTAAGCTAGGATATATAGCGTTATAGACGTATATAATGTTCCAACAGAGAAGTAGGTGCCGATGTGCCGGGAATGTTCTAAAATATTACACGCGACACGTTTGGTTGCCTTAGGCTAGGATATATAGCGTTATAGACGTATATCATGCTCCCACCGAGAAGTAGGGGCCAACGTGCCAGGAATGTAGTAAAATATTACATCCGATATGTTAGGTTGCCTTAAGCTAGGATATATAGCGTTATAGACGTATATAATGTTCCAACAGAGAAGTAGGGGCCGATGTGCCGGGAATGTTGTAAAATATTACATGCGACATGTTTCGTTGCCTTAGGCTAGGATATATAGCGTTATAGATGTATATAATGTTCCCACCGAGAAGTAGGGGCCGAAGTGATGGGAATGTTGTAAAATATTACATGCGACATGTTAGGTTGCCTTAGGCTAGGATATATAGCGTTATAGACGTATATAATATTCCCACCGAGAAGTGGGGTCCGACGTGCCAGGAATGTAGTAAAATATTACATCCGAGATGTTAGGTTGCCTTAGGCTAGGATATATAACGTTATAGACGTATATAATTTTCCCACCGAGAAGTAGGGGCCGAAGTGACGGGAATGTTGTAAAATATTACATGCGACATGTTAGGTTGCCTTAGGCTAGAATATGTAACGTCATAGACGTATATAATGTTCCCACCCAGAAGTGGGGGCCGAAGTGCCGGGAATGTTGTAAAATATTACATGCGACATGTTAGGTTGCCTTAGGCTAGGATATATAGCGTTATAGACGTATATAATATTCCCACCGAGAAGTAGGGTCCGACGTGCCAGGAATGTAGTAAAATATTACATCCGAGATGTTAGGTTGCCTTAGGCTAGGATATATAACGTTATAGACGTAAATGATGTTCCCACCGAGAAGTAGGGGCCGAAGTGACGGGATTGTTGTAAAATATGACATTCGACATGTTAGGTTGCCTTAGGCTAGGATATACAGCGTTATAGACGTATATAATGTTCCCACCGAGAAGTAGGGGCCGACGTGCCAGGAATGTAGTAAAATATTACATCCGAGATGTTAGGTTGCCTTACGCTAGGATATGTAACGTTATAGACGTATATAATGTTCCCACCGAGAAGTAGGTGCCGACGCGCCAGGAATGTTGTAAAATATTACATTCGACATGTTAGGTTGCCTTAAGCTAGGATATATAGCGTTATAGACGTATATAATGTTCCAACAGAGAAGTAGGGGCCGAAGTGCCGGGAATGATGTAAAATATTACATGCGACATGTTTGGTTGCCTTAGGCTAGGATATATAGCGTTATAGACGTATATCATGCTCCCACCGAGAAGTAGAGGCCAACGTGCCAGGAATGTTGTAAAATATTACATTCGACATGTTAGGTTGCCTTAAGCTAGGATATATAGCGTTATAGACGTATATAATGTTCCAACAGAGAAGTAGGTGCCGATGTGCCGGGAATGTTCTAAAATATTACACGCGACACGTTTGGTTGCCTTAGGCTAGGATATATAGCGTTATAGACGTATATCATGCTCCCACCGAGAAGTAGGGGCCAACGTGCCAGGAATGTAGTAAAATATTACATCCGATATGTTAGGTTGCCTTAAGCTAGGATATATAGCGTTATAGACGTATATAATGTTCCAACAGAGAAGTAGGGGCCGATGTGCCGGGAATGTTGTAAAATATTACATGCGACATGTTTCGTTGCCTTAGGCTAGGATATATAGCGTTATAGATGTATATAATGTTCCCACCGAGAAGTAGGGGCCGAAGTGATGGGAATGTTGTAAAATATTACATGCGACATGTTAGGTTGCCTTAGGCTAGGATATATAGCGTTATAGACGTATATAATATTCCCACCGAGAAGTGGGGTCCGACGTGCCAGGAATGTAGTAAAATATTACATCCGAGATGTTAGGTTGCCTTAGGCTAGGATATATAACGTTATAGACGTATATAATTTTCCCACCGAGAAGTAGGGGCCGAAGTGACGGGAATGTTGTAAAATATTACATGCGACATGTTAGGTTGCCTTAGGCTAGAATATGTAACGTCATAGACGTATATAATGTTCCCACCCAGAAGTGGGGGCCGAAGTGCCGGGAATGTTGTAAAATATTACATGCGACATGTTAGGTTGCCTTAGGCTAGGATATATAGCGTTATAGACGTATATAATATTCCCACCGAGAAGTAGGGTCCGACGTGCCAGGAATGTAGTAAAATATTACATCCGAGATGTTAGGTTGCCTTAGGCTAGGATATATAACGTTATAGACGTAAATGATGTTCCCACCGAGAAGTAGGGGCCGAAGTGACGGGATTGTTGTAAAATATGACATTCGACATGTTAGGTTGCCTTAGGCTAGGATATACAGCGTTATAGACGTATATAATGTTCCCACCGAGAAGTAGGGGCCGACGTGCCAGGAATGTAGTAAAATATTACATCCGAGATGTTAGGTTGCCTTACGCTAGGATATGTAACGTTATAGACGTATATAATGTTCCCACCGAGAAGTAGGTGCCGACGCGCCAGGAATGTTGTAAAATATTACATTCGACATGTTAGGTTGCCTTAAGCTAGGATATATAGCGTTATAGACGTATATAATGTTCCAACAGAGAAGTAGGGGCCGAAGTGCCGGGAATGATGTAAAATATTACATGCGACATGTTTGGTTGCCTTAGGCTAGGATATATAGCGTTATAGACGTATATCATGCTCCCACCGAGAAGTAGGGGCCAACGTGCCAGGAATGTAGTAAAATATTACATCCGATATGTTAGGTTGCCTTACGCTAGGATATGTAACGTTATAGACGTATATAATGTTCCCACCGAGAAGTAGGTGCCGACGCGCCAGGAATGTTGTAAAATATTACATTCGACATGTTAGGTTGCCTTAAGCTAGGATATATAGCGTTATAGACGTATATAATGTTCCAACAGAGAAGTAGGGGCCGAAGTGCCGGGAATGATGTAAAATATTACATGCGACATGTTTGGTTGCCTTAGGCTAGGATATATAGCGTTATAGACGTATATCATGCTCCCACCGAGAAGTAGGGGCCAACGTGCCAGGAATGTAGTAAAATATTACATCCGATATGTTAGGTTGCCTTAGGCTATGATATATAACGTTATAGACGTATATAATGTTACCACCGAGAAGTAGGGGCCGAAGTGACGGGAATGTTGTAAAATATTACATTCGACATGTTAGGTTGCCTTAGGACAGGATATATAGCGTTATAGACGTGTATAATGTTCCCACCGAGAAGTAGGTGCCGACGCGCCAGGAATGTTGTAAAATATTACATTCAACATGTTAGGATTGCGTTAGGTTAGGATATATACCGTTATAGACGTATATACTTTTCCCACCGAGATGTAGTTGCCGATGATCCAGGAATGTTGTAAAATATTACATTCGACACGTTAGGTTGCCTTAAGCTAGGATATATAGCGTTATAGACGTATATAATGTTCCCACCGAGAAGTAGGTGCCGACGCGCCAGGAATGTTGTAAAATATTACATTCGACATGTTAGGTTGCCTTAAGCTAGGATATATAGCGTTATAGACGTATATAATGTTCCAACAGAGAAGTAGGGGCCGAAGTACCGGGAATGTTGTAAAATATTACATGCGACATGCTTAGTTGCCTTAGGCTAGGATATATAGCGTTATAGACGTATATCATGCTCCCACCGAGAAGTAGGGGCCAACGTGCCAGGAATGTAGTAAAATATTACATCCGATATGTTAGGTTGCCTTAGGCTAGGATATATAACGTTATAGACGTATATAATGTTACCACCGAGAAGTAGGGGCCGACGTGCCAGGAATGTTGTAAAATATTACATTCGACATGTTAGGTTGCCTTAGGCTAGGATATATAACGTTATAGACGTATATAATGTTCCCACCGAGAAGTAGGGGCCGAAGTGTCGGGAATGTTGTAAAATATGACATTCGACATGTTAGGTTGCCTTAGGCTAGGATATATAGCGTTATAGACGTATATAATGTTCCCACCGAGAAGTAGGGGCCGACGTGCCAGGAATGTAGTAAAATATTACATGCGAGATGTTAGGTTGCCTTAGGCTAGGATATATAACGTTATAGACGTATATAATGTTCCCACCGAGAAGTAGGGGCCGAAGTGACGGGAATGTTGTAAAATATGACATTCGACATGTTAGGTTGCCTTAGGCTAGGATATATAGCGTTATAGACGTATATAATGTTCCCACCGAGAAGTAGGTGCCGACGCGCCAGGAATGTTGTAGAATATTACATTCGACATGTTAGGTTGCCTTAAGCTAGGATATATAGCGTTATAGACGTATATAATGTTCCAACAGAGAAGTAGGGGCCGAAGTGCCGGGAATGATGTAAAATATTACATGCGACATGTTTGGTTGCCTTAGGCTAGGATATATAGCGTTATAGACGTATATCATGCTCCCACCGAGAAGTAGGTGCCGACGCGCCAGGAATGTTGTAAAATATTACATTCGACATGTTAGGTTGCCTTAAGCTAGGATATATAGCGTTATAGATGTATATAATGTTCGAACAGAGAAGTAGGGGCCGAAGTGCCGGGAATGTTGTAAAATATTACATGCGACATGTTTGGTTGCCTTAGGCTAGGATATATAGCGTTATAGACGTATATCATGCTCCCACCGAGAAGTAGGGTCCGACGTGCCAGGAATGTTGTAAAATATTACATTCGACATGTTAGGTTGCCTTAGGCTAGGATATATAGCGTTATAGACGTATATAATGTTCCCACCGAGAAGTAGGTGCCGACGCGCCAGGAATGTTGTAAAATATTACATTCGTCATGTTAGGTTGCCTTAAGCTAGGATATATAGCGTTATAGACGTATATAATGTTCCCACCGAGAAGTAGGGGCCGACGTGCCAGGAATGTAGTAAAATATTACATCCGAGATGTTAGGTTGCCTTAGGCTAGGATATTTAACGTTATAGACGTATATAATGTTCCCACCGAGAAGTAGGGGCCGAAGTGACGGGAATGTTGTAAAATATGACATTCGACATGTTAGGTTGCCTTAGGCTAGGATATATAGCGTTATAGACGTATATAATGTTCCCACCGAGAAGTAGGTGCCGACGCGCCAGGAATGTTGTAAAATATTACATTCGACATGTTAGGTTGCCTTAAGCTAGGATATATAGCGTTATAGACGTATATAATGTTCCAACAGAGAAGTAGGGGCCGAAGTGCCGGGAATGATGTAAAATATTACATGCGACATGTTTGGTTGCCTTAGGCTAGGATATATAGCGTTATAGACGTATATCATGCTCCCACCGAGAAGTAGGGGCCGAAGTGACGGGAATGTTGTAAAATATGACATTCGACATGTTACGTTGCCTTAGGCTAGGATATATAGCGTTATAGACGTATATAATGTTCCCACCGAGAAGTAGGGTCCGACGTGCCAGGAATGTAGTAAAATATTACATCCGAGGTGTTAGGTTGCCTTAGGCTAGGATATATAACGTTATAGACGTATATAATGTTCCCACCGAGAAGTAGCGGCCGAAGTGACGGGAATGTTGTAAAATATGACATTCGACATGTTAGGTTGCCTTAGGCTAGGATATATAGCATTATAGACGTATATAATGTTCCCTCCGAGAAGTAGGTGCCGACGCGCCAGGAATGTTGTAAAATATTACATTCGACATGTTAGGTTGCCTTAGGCTAGGATATATAGCGTTATAGACATATATAATGTTCCCACCGAGAAGTAGGTGCCGACGCGCCAGGAATGTTGTAAAATATTACATTCAACATGTTAGGATTGCGTTAGGTTAGGATATATACCGTTATAGACGTATATACTTTTCCCACCGAGATGTAGTTGCCGATGATCCAGGAATGTTGTAAAATATTACATTCGACATGTTAGGTTGCCTTAAGCTAGGATATATGGCGTTATAGACGTATATAATGTTCCCACCGAGAAGTAGGGGCCGAAGTGCCCGGGAATGTTGTAAAATAGTATATGCGACATGCTAGGTTGCCTCAGGCTAGGATATATAGCGTTATAGACGTATATAATGTTCCCACCGAGAAGTAGGTGCCGACGCGCCAGGAATGTTGTAAAATATTACATTCGACATGTTAGGTTGCCTTAAGCTAGGATATATAGCGTTATAGACGTATATAATATTCCCACCGAGAAGTTGGGGCCGACGTGCCGGGAATGTAGTAAAATATTACATCCGGGATGTTAGGTTGCCTTAGGTTAGGATATATAACGTTATTGCCTTATATAACGTTCCCACCGAGAAATAGGGGCCGACGCGCCAGGAATGTTGTAAAATTTTACATTCGACACGTTAGGATTGCCTTAGGCTAGGATATATAACGTTATAGACGTATATACTGTTCCCACCGAGAAGTAGGTGCCGACGCGCCAGGAATGTTGTTAAATATTACATACGACATGTTAGGTTGCCTTAGGCTGGGATATATAGCGTTATAGACGTATGCAATGTTCCCACCGAGAAGTAGGGGCCGACGTGCCAGGAATGTAGTAAAATATTACATGCGAGATGTTAGGTTGCCTTAGGCTAGGATATATAACGTTATAGACGTATATAATGTTCCCACCGAGAAGTAGGGGCCGAAGTGACGGGAATGTTGTAAAATATGACATTCGACATGTTAGGTTGCCTTAGGCTAGGATATATAGCGTTATAGACGTATATAATGTTCCCACCGAGAAGTAGGTGCCGACGCGCCAGGAATTTTGTAAAATATTACATTCGACATGTTAGGTTGCCTTAAGCTAGGATATATAGCGTTATAGATGTATATAATGTTCGAACAGAGAAGTAGGGGCCGAAGTGCCGGGAATGTTGTAAAATATTACATGCGACATGTTTGGTTGCCTTAGGCTAGGATATATAGCGTTATAGACGTATATCATGCTCCCACCGAGAAGTAGGGTCCGACGTGCCAGGAATGTTGTAAAATATTACATTCGACATGTTAGGTTGCCTTAGGCTAGGATATATAGCGTTATAGACGTATATAATGTTCCCACCGAGAAGTAGGTGCCGACGCGCCAGGAATGTTGTAAAATATTACATTCAACATGTTAGGATTGCGTTAGGTTAGGATATATACCGTTATAGACGTATATACTTTTCCCACCGAGATGTAGTTGCCGATGAACCAGGAATGTTGTAAAATATTACATTCGACATGTTAGGTTGCCTTAAGCTAGGATATATAGCGTTATAGACGTATATAATGTTCCCACCGAGAAGTAGGGGCCGACGTGCTAGGAATGTAGTAAAATATTACATCCGAGATGTTAGGTTGCCTTAGGCTAGGATATATAACGTTATAGACGTATATAATGTTCCCACCGAGAAGTAGGTGCCGACGCGCCAGGAATGTTGTAAAATATTACATTCGACATGTTAGGTTGCCTTAAGCTAGGATATATAGCGTTATAGACGTATATAATGTTCCAACAGAGAAGTAGGGGCCGAAGTGCCGGGAATGTTGTAAAATATTACATGCGACATGTTTGGTTGCCTTAGGCTAGGATATATAGCGTTATAGACGTATATCATGCTCCCACCGAGAAGTAGGGGCCAACGTGCCAGGAATGTAGTAAAATATTACATCCGATATGTTAGGTTGCCTTAGGCTAGGATATATAACGTTATAGACGTATATAATGTTACCACCGAGAAGTAGGGGCCGACGTGCCAGGAATGTTGTAAAATATTATATTCGACATGTTAGGTTGCCTTAGGCTAGGATATATATCGTTATAGACGTATATAATGTTCCCACCGAGAAGTAGGGGCCGACGTGCCAGGAATGTAGTAAAATATTACATCCGAGATGTTAAGTTGCCTTAGGCTAGGATATATATCGTTATAGACGTATATAATGTTCCCACCGAGAAGTAGGGGCCGAAGTGACGGGAATGTTGTAAAATATGACATTCGACATGTTAGGTTGCCTTAGGCTAGGATATATAGCGTTATAGACGTATATAATGTTCCCACCGAGAAGTAGGTGCCGACGCGCCAGGAATTTTGTAAAATATTACATTCGACATGTTAGGTTGCCTTAAGCTAGGATATATAGCGTTATAGATGTATATAATGTTCGAACAGAGAAGTAGGGGCCGAAGTGCCGGGAATGTTGTAAAATATTACATGCGACATGTTTGGTTGCCTTAGGCTAGGATATATAGCGTTATAGACGTATATCATGCTCCCACCGAGAAGTAGGGTCCGACGTGCCAGGAATGTTGTAAAATATTACATTCGACATGTTAGGTTGCCTTAGGCTAGGATATATAGCGTTATAGACGTATATAATGTTCCCACCGAGAAGTAGGTGCCGACGCGCCAGGAATGTTGTAAAATATTACATTCAACATGTTAGGATTGCGTTAGGTTAGGATATATACCGTTATAGACGTATATACTTTTCCCACCGAGATGTAGTTGCCGATGAACCAGGAATGTTGTAAAATATTACATTCGACATGTTAGGTTGCCTTAAGCTAGGATATATAGCGTTATAGACGTATATAATGTTCCCACCGAGAAGTAGGGGCCGACGTGCTAGGAATGTAGTAAAATATTACATCCGAGATGTTAGGTTGCCTTAGGCTAGGATATATAACGTTATAGACGTATATAATGTTCCCACCGAGAAGTAGGTGCCGACGCGCCAGGAATGTTGTAAAATATTACATTCGACATGTTAGGTTGCCTTAAGCTAGGATATATAGCGTTATAGACGTATATAATGTTCCAACAGAGAAGTAGGGGCCGAAGTGCCGGGAATGTTGTAAAATATTACATGCGACATGTTTGGTTGCCTTAGGCTAGGATATATAGCGTTATAGACGTATATCATGCTCCCACCGAGAAGTAGGGGCCAACGTGCCAGGAATGTAGTAAAATATTACATCCGATATGTTAGGTTGCCTTAGGCTAGGATATATAACGTTATAGACGTATATAATGTTACCACCGAGAAGTAGGGGCCGACGTGCCAGGAATGTTGTAAAATATTATATTCGACATGTTAGGTTGCCTTAGGCTAGGATATATATCGTTATAGACGTATATAATGTTCCCACCGAGAAGTAGGGGCCGACGTGCCAGGAATGTAGTAAAATATTACATCCGAGATGTTAAGTTGCCTTAGGCTAGGATATATATCGTTATAGACGTATATAATGTTCCCACCGAGAAGTAGGTGCCGACGCGCCAGGAATGTTGTAAAATATTACATTCGACATGTTAGGTTGCCTTAAGCTAGGATATATAGCGTTATAGACGTATATAATGTTCCAACAGAGAAGTAGGGGCCGAAGTGCCGGGAATGTTGTAAAATATTACATGCGACATGTTTGGTTGCCTTAGGCTAGGATATATAGCGTTATAGACGTATATCATGCTCCCACCGAGAAGTAGAGGCCAACGTGCCAGGAATGTAGTAAAATATTACATCCGATATGTTAGGTTGCCTTAGGCTAGGATATACAGCGTTATAGACGTATATCATGCTCCCACCGAGAAGTAGAGGCCAACGCGCCAGGAATGTAGTAAAATATTACATCCGATATGTTAGGTTGCCTTAGGCTTGGATATATAGCGTTATAGACGTATATAATGTTCCCACCGAGAAGTAGGGGCCGACGTGCCAGGAATGTAGTAAAATATTACATCCGAGATGTTAGGTTGCCTTAGGCTAGGATATATAACGTTATAGACGTATATAATGTTCCCACCGAGAAGTAGGGGCCGAAGTGTCGGGAATGTTGTAAAATATGACATTCGACATGTTAGGTTGCCTTAGGCTAGGATATATAGCGTTATAGACGTATATAATGTTCCCACCGAGAAGTAGGGGCCGACGTGCCAGGAATGTAGTAAAATATTACATCCGAGATGTTAGGTTGCCTTAGGCTAGGATATATAACGTTATAGACGTATATAATGTTCCCACCGAGAAGTAGGGGCCGAAGTGACGGGAATGTTGTAAAATATGACATTCGACATCTTAGGTTGCCTTAGGCTAGGATATATAGCGTTATAGACGTATATAATGTTCCAACAGAGAAGTAGGGGCCGAAGTGCCAGGAATGTTGTAAAATATTACATTCGACATGTTAGGTTGCCTTAGGCTAGGATATATAGCGTTATAGACGTATATAATGTTCCCACCGAGAAGTAGGGGCCGAAGTGACGGGAATGTTGTAAAATATTACATGCGACATGTTAGGTTGCCTTAGGACAGGATATATAGCGTTATAGACGTATATAATATTCCCACCGAGAAGTTGGGGCCGACGTGCCGGGAATGTAGTAAAATATTACATCCGGGATGTTAGGTTGCCTTAAGCTAGGATATATAGCGTTATAGACGTATATAATGTTCCAACAGAGAAGTAGGGGCCGAAGTGCCGGGAATGTTGAAAAATATTACATGCGACATGTTTGGTTGCCTTAGGCTAGGATATATAGCGTTATAGACGTATATCATGCTCCCACCGAGAAGTAGGGGCCAACGTGCCAGGAATGTAGTAAAATATTACATCCGATATGTTAGGTTGCCTTAGTCTAGGATATATAACCTTATAGACGTATATAATGTTACCACCGAGAAGTAGGGGCCGACGTGCCAGGAATGTTGTAAAATATTATATTCGACATGTTAGGTTGCCTTAGGCTAGGATATATAACGTTATAGACGTATATAATTTTCCCACCGAGAAGTAGGGGCCGACGTGCCCGGAATGTAGTAAAATATTACATCCGAGATGTTAGGTTGCCTTAGGCTAGGATATATAGCGTTATAGACGTATATAATGTTCCCACCGAGAAGTAGGTGCCGACGCGCCAGGAATGTTGTAAAATATTACATTCGACATGTTAGGTTGCCTTAAGCTAGGATATATAGCGTTATAGACGTATATAATGTTCCAACAGAGAAGTAGGGGCCGACGTGCCGGGAATGTTGTAAAATATTACATGCGACATGTTTGGTTGCCTTAGGCTAGGATATATAGCGTTATAGACGTATATCATGCTCCCACCGAGAAGTAGAGGCCAACGTGCCAGGAATGTAGTAAAATATTACATCCGATATGTTAGGTTGCCTTAGGCTAGGATATACAGCGTTATAGACGTATATCATGCTCCCACCGAGAAGTAGAGGCCAACGCGCCAGGAATGTAGTAAAATATTACATCCGATATGTTAGGTTGCCTTAGGCTTGGATATATAGCGTTATAGACGTATATAATGTTCCCACCGAGAAGTAGGGGCCGACGTGCCAGGAATGTAGTAAAATATTACATCCGAGATGTTAGGTTGCCTTAGGCTAGGATATATAACGTTATAGACGTATATAATGTTCCCACCGAGAAGTAGGGGCCGAGGTGTCGGGAATGTTGTAAAATATGACATTCGACATGTTAGGTTGCCTTAGGCTACGATATATAGCGTTATAGACGTATATAATGTTCCCACCGAGAAGTAGGGGCCGACGTGCCAGGAATGTAGTAAAATATTACATCCGAGATGTTAGGTTGCCTTAGGCTAGGATATATAGCGTTATAGACGTATATAATGTTCCCACCGAGAAGTAGGTGCCGACGCGCCAGGAATGTTGTAAAATATTACATTCGACATGTTAGGTTGCCTTAAGCTAGGATATATAGCGTTATAGACGTATATAATGTTCCAACAGAGAAGTAGGGGCCGAAGTGCCGGGAATGTTGTAAAATATTACATGCGACATGTTTGGTTGCCTTAGGCTAGGATATATAGCGTTATAGACGTATATCATGCTCCCACCGAGAAGTAGAGGCCAACGTGCCAGGAATGTAGTAAAATATTACATCCGATATGTTAGGTTGCCTTAGGCTAGGATATACAGCGTTATAGACGTATATCATGCTCCCACCGAGAAGTAGAGGCCAACGCGCCAGGAATGTAGTAAAATATTACATCCGATATGTTAGGTTGCCTTAGGCTTGGATATATAGCGTTATAGACGTATATAATGTTCCCACCGAGAAGTAGGGGCCGACGTGCCAGGAATGTAGTAAAATATTACATCCGAGATGTTAGGTTGCCTTAGGCTAGGATATATAACGTTATAGACGTATATAATGTTCCCACCGAGAAGTAGGTGCCGACGCGCCAGGAATGTTGTAAAATATTACATTCGACATGTTAGGTTGCCTTAAGCTAGGATATATAGCGTTATAGAAGTATATAATGTTCCAACAGAGAAGTAGGGGCCGAAGTGCCGGGAATGTTGTAAAATATTACATGCGACATGTTTGGTTGCCTTAGGCTAGGATATATAGCGTTATAGACGTATATCATGCTCCCACCGAGAAGTAGGGGCCAACGTGCCAGGAATGTAGTAAAATATTACATCCGATATGTTAGGTTGCCTTAGGCTAGGATATATAACGTTATAGACGTATATAATGTTACCACCGAGAAGTAGGGGCCGACGTGCCAGGAATGTTGTAAAATATTATATTCGACATGTTAGGTTGCCTTAGGCTAGGATATATATCGTTATAGACGTATATAATGTTCCCACCGAGAAGTAGGGGCCGACGTGCCAGGAATGTAGTAAAATATTACATCCGAGATGTTAGGTTGCCTTAGGCTAGGATATATAGCGTTATAGACGTATATAATGTTCCCACCGAGAAGTAGGTGCCGACGCGCCAGGAATGTTGTAAAATATTACATTCGACATGTTAGGTTGCCTTAAGCTAGGATATATAGCGTTATAGACGTATATAATGTTCCAACAGAGAAGTAGGGGCCGAAGTGCCGGGAATGTTGTAAAATATTACATGCGACATGTTTGGTTGCCTTAGGCTAGGATATATAGCGTTATAGACGTATATCATGCTCCCACCGAGAAGTAGAGGCCAACGTGCCAGGAATGTAGTAAAATATTACATCCGATATGTTAGGTTGCCTTAGGCTAGGATATACAGCGTTATAGACGTATATCATGCTCCCACCGAGAAGTAGAGGCCAACGCGCCAGGAATGTAGTAAAATATTACATCCGATATGTTAGGTTGCCTTAGGCTTGGATATATAGCGTTATAGACGTATATAATGTTCCCACCGAGAAGTAGGGGCCGACGTGCCAGGAATGTAGTAAAATATTACATCCGAGATGTTAGGTTGCCTTAGGCTAGGATATATAACGTTATAGACGTATATAATGTTCCCACCGAGAAGTAGGGGCCGAAGTGTCGGGAATGTTGTAAAATATGACATTCGACATGTTAGGTTGCCTTAGGCTAGGATATATAGCGTTATAGACGTATATAATGTTCCCACCGAGAAGTAGGGGCCGACGTGCCAGGAATGTAGTAAAATATTACATCCGAGATGTTAGGTTGCCTTAGGCTAGGATATATAACGTTATAGACGTATATAATGTTCCCACCGAGAAGTAGGGGCCGAAGTGACGGGAATGTTGTAAAATATGACATTCGACATCTTAGGTTGCCTTAGGCTAGGATATATAGCGTTATAGACGTATATAATGTTCCAACAGAGAAGTAGGGGCCGAAGTGCCAGGAATGTTGTAAAATATTACATTCGACATGTTAGGTTGCCTTAGGCTAGGATATATAGCGTTATAGACGTATATAATGTTCCCACCGAGAAGTAGGGGCCGAAGTGACGGGAATGTTGTAAAATATTACATGCGACATGTTAGGTTGCCTTAGGACAGGATATATAGCGTTATAGACGTATATAATATTCCCACCGAGAAGTTGGGGCCGACGTGCCGGGAATGTAGTAAAATATTACATCCGGGATGTTAGGTTGCCTTAAGCTAGGATATATAGCGTTATAGACGTATATAATGTTCCAACAGAGAAGTAGGGGCCGAAGTGCCGGGAATGTTGAAAAATATTACATGCGACATGTTTGGTTGCCTTAGGCTAGGATATATAGCGTTATAGACGTATATCATGCTCCCACCGAGAAGTAGGGGCCAACGTGCCAGGAATGTAGTAAAATATTACATCCGATATGTTAGGTTGCCTTAGGCTAGGATATATAACCTTATAGACGTATATAATGTTACCACCGAGAAGTAGGGGCCGACGCGCCAGGAATGTTGTAAAATATTACATTCGACATGTTAGGTTGCCTTAAGCTAGGATATATAGCGTTATAGACGTATATAATGTTCCAACAGAGAAGTAGGGGCCGACGTGCCGGGAATGTTGTAAAATATTACATGCGACATGTTTGGTTGCCTTAGGCTAGGATATATAGCGTTATAGACGTATATAATGTTACCACCGAGAAGTAGGGGCCGACGTGCCAGGAATGTTGTAAAATATTATATTCGACATGTTAGGTTGCCTTAGGCTAGGATATATATCGTTATAGACGTATATAATGTTCCCACCGAGAAGTAGGGGCCGACGTGCCAGGAATGTAGTAAAATATTACATCCGAGATGTTAGGTTGCCTTAGGCTAGGATATATAGCGTTATAGACGTATATAATGTTCCCACCGAGAAGTAGGTGCCGACGCGCCAGGAATGTTGTAAAATATTACATTCGACATGTTAGGTTGCCTTAAGCTAGGATATATAGCGTTATAGACGTATATAATGTTCCAACAGAGAAGTAGGGGCCGAAGTGCCGGGAATGTTGTAAAATATTACATGCGACATGTTTGGTTGCCTTAGGCTAGGATATATAGCGTTATAGACGTATATCATGCTCCCACCGAGAAGTAGAGGCCAACGTGCCAGGAATGTAGTAAAATATTACATCCGATATGTTAGGTTGCCTTAGGCTAGGATATACAGCGTTATAGACGTATATCATGCTCCCACCGAGAAGTAGAGGCCAACGCGCCAGGAATGTAGTAAAATATTACATCCGATATGTTAGGTTGCCTTAGGCTTGGATATATAGCGTTATAGACGTATATAATGTTCCCACCGAGAAGTAGGGGCCGACGTGCCAGGAATGTAGTAAAATATTACATCCGAGATGTTAGGTTGCCTTAGGCTAGGATATATAACGTTATAGACGTATATAATGTTCCCACCGAGAAGTAGGGGCCGAAGTGTCGGGAATGTTGTAAAATATGACATTCGACATGTTAGGTTGCCTTAGGCTAGGATATATAGCGTTATAGACGTATATAATGTTCCCACCGAGAAGTAGGGGCCGACGTGCCAGGAATGTAGTAAAATATTACATCCGAGATGTTAGGTTGCCTTAGGCTAGGATATATAACGTTATAGACGTATATAATGTTCCCACCGAGAAGTAGGGGCCGAAGTGACGGGAATGTTGTAAAATATGACATTCGACATCTTAGGTTGCCTTAGGCTAGGATATATAGCGTTATAGACGTATATAATGTTCCAACAGAGAAGTAGGGGCCGAAGTGCCAGGAATGTTGTAAAATATTACATTCGACATGTTAGGTTGCCTTAGGCTAGGATATATAGCGTTATAGACGTATATAATGTTCCCACCGAGAAGTAGGGGCCGAAGTGACGGGAATGTTGTAAAATATTACATGCGACATGTTAGGTTGCCTTAGGACAGGATATATAGCGTTATAGACGTATATAATATTCCCACCGAGAAGTTGGGGCCGACGTGCCGGGAATGTAGTAAAATATTACATCCGGGATGTTAGGTTGCCTTAAGCTAGGATATATAGCGTTATAGACGTATATAATGTTCCAACAGAGAAGTAGGGGCCGAAGTGCCGGGAATGTTGAAAAATATTACATGCGACATGTTTGGTTGCCTTAGGCTAGGATATATAGCGTTATAGACGTATATCATGCTCCCACCGAGAAGTAGGGGCCAACGTGCCAGGAATGTAGTAAAATATTACATCCGATATGTTAGGTTGCCTTAGGCTAGGATATATAACCTTATAGACGTATATAATGTTACCACCGAGAAGTAGGGGCCGACGCGCCAGGAATGTTGTAAAATATTACATTCGACATGTTAGGTTGCCTTAAGCTAGGATATATAGCGTTATAGACGTATATAATGTTCCAACAGAGAAGTAGGGGCCGACGTGCCGGGAATGTTGTAAAATATTACATGCGACATGTTTGGTTGCCTTAGGCTAGGATATATAGCGTTATAGACGTATATCATGCTCCCACCGAGAAGTAGAGGCCAACGTGCCAGGAATGTAGTAAAATATTACATCCGATATGTTAGGTTGCCTTAGGCTAGGATATACAGCGTTATAGACGTATATCATGCTCCCACCGAGAAGTAGAGGCCAACGCGCCAGGAATGTAGCAAAATATTACATCCGATATGTTAGGTTGCCTTAGGCTTGGATATATAGCGTTATAGACGTATATAATGTTCCCACCGAGAAGTAGGGGCCGACGTGCCAGGAATGTAGTAAAATATTACATCCGAGATGTTAGGTTGCCTTAGGCTAGGATATATAACGTTATAGACGTATATAATGTTCCCACCGAGAAGTAGGGGCCGAAGTGTCGGGAATGTTGTAAAATATGACATTCGACATGTTAGGTTGCCTTAGGCTACGATATATAGCGTTATAGACGTATATCATGCTCCCACCGAGAACTAGAGGCCAACGCGCCAGGAATGTAGTAAAATATTACATCCGATATGTTAGGTTGCCTTAGGCTTGGATATATAGCGTTATAGACGTATATAATGTTCCCACCGAGAAGTAGGGGCCGACGTGCCAGGAATGTAGTAAAATATTACATCCGAGATGTTAGGTTGCCTTAGGCTAGGATATATAACGTTATAGACGTATATAATGTTCCCACCGAGAAGTAGGGGCCGAAGTGTCGGGAATGTTGTAAAATATGACATTCGACATGTTAGGTTGCCTTAGGCTAGGATATATAGCGTTATAGACGTATATAATGTTCCCACCGAGAAGTAGGGGCCGACGTGCCAGGAATGTAGTAAAATATTACATCCGAGATGTTAGGTTGCCTTAGGCTAGGATATATAACGTTATAGACGTTTATAATGTTCCCACCGAGAAGTAGGGGCCGAAGTGCCAGGAATGTTGTAAAATATTACATTCGACATGTTAGGTTGCCTTAGGCTAGGATATATAGCGTTATAGACGTATATAATGTTCCCACCGAGAAGTAGGGGCCGAAGTGACGGGAATGTTGTAAAATATTACATGCGACATGTTAGATTGCCTTAGGACAGGATATATAGCGTTATAGACGTATATAATATTCCCACCGAGAAGTTGGGGCCGACGTGCCGGGAATGTAGTAAAATATTACATCCGGGATGTTAGGTTGCCTTAGGTTAGGATATATAACGTTATTGCCTTATATAACGTTCCCACCGAGAAATAGGGGCCGACGCGCCAGGAATGTTGTTAAATATTACATACGACATGTTAGGTTGCCTTAGGCTGGGATATATAGCGTTATAGACGTATGTAATGTTCCCACCGAGAAGTAGGGGCCGACGCGCGGGGAATGTTGTAAAATATTACATTCGACATGTTAGGTTGCCTTAGGCTAGGATATATAGCGTTATAGACGTATATAATGTTCCCACCGAGAAGTAGGGGCCGAAGTGACGAGAATGTTGTAAAATATTACATGCGACATGTTAGGTTGCACTAGGCTAGGATATATAGCGTTATAGACGTATATAATGTTCCAACAGAGAAGTAGGGGACGAAGTGCCAGGAATGTTGTAAAATATTACATTCGACATGTTAGGTTGCCTTAGGCTAGGATATATAGCGTTATAGACGTATATAATGTTCCCACCGAGAAGTAGGGGCCGAAGTGACGGGAATGTTGTAAAATATTACATGCGACATGTTAGGTTGCCTTAGGACAGGATATATAGCGTTATAGACGTATATAATATTCCCACCGAGAAGTTGGGGCCGACGTGCCGGGAATGTAGTAAAATATTACATCCGGGATGTTAGGTTGCCTTAAGCTAGGATATATAGCGTTATAGACGTATATAATGTTCCAACAGAGAAGTAGGGGCCGAAGTGCCGGGAATGTTGAAAAATATTACATGCGACATGTTTGGTTGCCTTAGGCTAGGATATATAGCGTTATAGACGTATATCATGCTCCCACCGAGAAGTAGGGGCCAACGTGCCAGGAATGTAGTAAAATATTACATCCGATATGTTAGGTTGCCTTAGGCTAGGATATATAACCTTATAGACGTATATAATGTTACCACCGAGAAGTAGGGGCCGACGTGCCAGGAATGTTGTAAAATATTATATTCGACATGTTAGGTTGCCTTAGGCTAGGATATATAACGTTATAGACGTATATAATTTTCCCACCGAGAAGTAGGGGCCGACGTGCCCGGAATGTAGTAAAATATTACATCCGAGATGTTAGGTTGCCTTAGGCTAGGATATATAGCGTTATAGACGTATATAATGTTCCCACCGAGAAGTAGGTGCCGACGCGCCAGGAATGTTGTAAAATATTACATTCGACATGTTAGGTTGCCTTAAGCTAGGATATATAGCGTTATAGACGTATATAATGTTCCAACAGAGAAGTAGGGGCCGACGTGCCGGGAATGTTGTAAAATATTACATGCGACATGTTTGGTTGCCTTAGGCTAGGATATATAGCGTTATAGACGTATATCATGCTCCCACCGAGAAGTAGAGGCCAACGTGCCAGGAATGTAGTAAAATATTACATCCGATATGTTAGGTTGCCTTAGGCTAGGATATACAGCGTTATAGACGTATATCATGCTCCCACCGAGAAGTAGAGGCCAACGCGCCAGGAATGTAGTAAAATATTACATCCGATATGTTAGGTTGCCTTAGGCTTGGATATATAGCGTTATAGACGTATATAATGTTCCCACCGAGAAGTAGGGGCCGACGTGCCAGGAATGTAGTAAAATATTACATCCGAGATGTTAGGTTGCCTTAGGCTAGGATATATAACGTTATAGACGTATATAATGTTCCCACCGAGAAGTAGGGGCCGAAGTGTCGGGAATGTTGTAAAATATGACATTCGACATGTTAGGTTGCCTTAGGCTACGATATATAGCGTTATAGACGTATATAATGTTCCCACCGAGAAGTAGGGGCCGACGTGCCAGGAATGTAGTAAAATATTACATCCGAGATGTTAGGTTGCCTTAGGCTAGGATATATAGCGTTATAGACGTATATAATGTTCCCACCGAGAAGTAGGTGCCGACGCGCCAGGAATGTTGTAAAATATTACATTCGACATGTTAGGTTGCCTTAAGCTAGGATATATAGCGTTATAGACGTATATAATGTTCCAACAGAGAAGTAGGGGCCGAAGTGCCGGGAATGTTGTAAAATATTACATGCGACATGTTTGGTTGCCTTAGGCTAGGATATATAGCGTTATAGACGTATATCATGCTCCCACCGAGAAGTAGAGGCCAACGTGCCAGGAATGTAGTAAAATATTACATCCGAGATGTTAGGTTGCCTTAGGCTAGGATATATAACGTTATAGACGTATATAATGTTCCCACCGAGAAGTAGGGGCCGAAGTGTCGGGAATGTTGTAAAATATGACATTCGACATGTTAGGTTGCCTTAGGCTAGGATATATAGCGTTATAGACGTATATAATGTTCCCACCGAGAAGTAGGGGCCGACGTGCCAGGAATGTAGTAAAATATTACATCCGAGATGTTAGGTTGCCTTAGGCTAGGATATATAACGTTATAGACGTATATAATGTTCCCACCGAGAAGTAGGGGCCGAAGTGACGGGAATGTTGTAAAATATGACATTCGACATCTTAGGTTGCCTTAGGCTAGGATATATAGCGTTATAGACGTATATAATGTTCCAACAGAGAAGTAGGGGCCGAAGTGCCAGGAATGTTGTAAAATATTACATTCGACATGTTAGGTTGCCTTAGGCTAGGATATATAGCGTTATAGACGTATATAATGTTCCCACCGAGAAGTAGGGGCCGAAGTGACGGGAATGTTGTAAAATATTACATGCGACATGTTAGATTGCCTTAGGACAGGATATATAGCGTTATAGACGTATATAATATTCCCACCGAGAAGTTGGGGCCGACGTGCCGGGAATGTAGTAAAATATTACATCCGGGATGTTAGGTTGCCTTAGGTTAGGATATATAACGTTATTGCCTTATATAACGTTCCCACCGAGAAATAGGGGCCGACGCGCCAGGAATGTTGTTAAATATTACATACGACATGTTAGGTTGCCTTAGGCTGGGATATATAGCGTTATAGACGTATGTAATGTTCCCACCGAGAAGTAGGGGCCGACGCGCGGGGAATGTTGTAAAATATTACATTCGACATGTTAGGTTGCCTTAGGCTAGGATATATAGCGTTATAGACGTATATAATGTTCCCACCGAGAAGTAGGGGCCGAAGTGACGAGAATGTTGTAAAATATTACATGCGACATGTTAGGTTGCACTAGGCTAGGATATATAGCGTTATAGACGTATATAATGTTCCCACCGAGAAGTAGGGTCCGACGTGCCAGGAATGTAGTAAAATATTACATCCGAGATGTTAGGTTGCCTTAGGCTAGGATATATAACGTTATAGACGTATATAATATTCCCACCGAGAAGTAGGGTCCGAAGTGACGGGAATGTTGTAAAATATGACATTCGACATGTTAGGTTGCCTTAGGCTAGGATATATAGCGTTATAGACGTATATAATGTTTCCACCGAGAAGTAGGTGCCGACGCGCCAGGAATGTTGTAAAATATTACATTCGACATGTTAGGTTGCCTTAAGCTAGGATATATAGCGTTATAGACGTATATAATGTTCCCACCGAGAAGTAGGGGCCGAAGTGACGGGAATGTTGTAAAATAGTACATGCGACATGTTAGGTTGCCTTAGGCTAGGATATATAGCGTTATAGACGTATATAATGTTCCCACCGAGAAGTAGGGTCCGACGTGCCAGGAATGTAGTAAAATATTACATCCGAGATGTTAGGTTGCCTTAGGCTAGGATATATAACGTTATAGACGTATATAATGTTCCCACCGAGAAGTAGGGGCCGAAGTGACGGGAATGTTGTAAAATATGACATTCGACATCTTAGGTTGCCTTAGGCTAGGATATATAGCGTTATAGACGTATATAATGTTCCAACAGAGAAGTAGGGGCCGAAGTGCCAGGAATGTTGTAAAATATTACATTCGACATGTTAGGTTGCCTTAGGCTAGGATATATAGCGTTATAGACGTATATAATGTTCCCACCGAGAAGTAGGGGCCGAAGTGACGGGAATGTTGTAAAATATTACATGCGACATGTTAGATTGCCTTAGGACAGGATATATAGCGTTATAGACGTATATAATATTCCCACCGAGAAGTTGGGGCCGACGTGCCGGGAATGTAGTAAAATATTACATCCGGGATGTTAGGTTGCCTTAGGTTAGGATATATAACGTTATTGCCTTATATAACGTTCCCACCGAGAAATAGGGGCCGACGCGCCAGGAATGTTGTTAAATATTACATACGACATGTTAGGTTGCCTTAGGCTGGGATATATAGCGTTATAGACGTATGTAATGTTCCCACCGAGAAGTAGGGGCCGACGCGCGGGGAATGTTGTAAAATATTACATTCGACATGTTAGGTTGCCTTAGGCTAGGATATATAGCGTTATAGACGTATATAATGTTCCCACCGAGAAGTAGGGGCCGAAGTGACGAGAATGTTGTAAAATATTACATGCGACATGTTAGGTTGCACTAGGCTAGGATATATAGCGTTATAGACGTATATAATGTTCCCACCGAGAAGTAGGGTCCGACGTGCCAGGAATGTAGTAAAATATTACATCCGAGATGTTAGGTTGCCTTAGGCTAGGATATATAACGTTATAGACGTATATAATATTCCCACCGAGAAGTAGGGTCCGAAGTGACGGGAATGTTGTAAAATATGACATTCGACATGTTAGGTTGCCTTAGGCTAGGATATATAGCGTTATAGACGTATATAATGTTTCCACCGAGAAGTAGGTGCCGACGCGCCAGGAATGTTGTAAAATATTACATTCGACATGTTAGGTTGCCTTAAGCTAGGATATATAGCGTTATAGACGTATATAATGTTCCCACCGAGAAGTAGGGGCCGAAGTGACGGGAATGTTGTAAAATAGTACATGCGACATGTTAGGTTGCCTTAGGCTAGGATATATAGCGTTATAGACGTATATAATGTTCCCACCGAGAAGTAGGGTCCGACGTGCCAGGAATGTAGTAAAATATTACATCCGAGATGTTAGGTTGCCTTAGGCTAGGATATATAACGTTATAGACGTATATAATGTTCCCACCGAGAAGTAGGGGCCGAAGTGACGGGAATGTTGTAAAATATGACATTCGACATGTTAGGTTGCCTTAAGCTAGGGTATATAGCGTTATAGACGTATATAATGTTCCCACCGAGAAGTAGGGGCCGACGTGCCAGGAATGTAGTAAAATATTACATCCGAGATGTTAGGTTGCTTTAGGCTAGGATATATAACGTTATAGACGTATATAATGTTCCCACCGAGAAGTAGGGGCCGAAGTGACGGGGATGTTGTAAAATATGACGTTCGACATCTTAGGTTGCCTTAGGCTAGGATATATAGCGTTATAGACGTATATAATGTTCCAACAGAGAAGTAGGGGCCGAAGTGCCAGGAATGTTGTAAAATATTACATTCGACATGTTAGGTTGCCTTAGGCTAGGATATATAGCGTTATAGACGTATATCATGCTCCCACCGAGAAGTAGGGGCCAACGTGCCAGGAATGTAGTAAAATATTACATCCGATGTGTTATGTTGCCTTAGGCTAGGATATATAACGTTATAGACGTATATGATGTTACCACCGAGAAGTAGGGGCCGAAGTGACGGGAATGTTGTAAAATATTACATTCGACATGTTAGGTTGCCTTAGGACAGGATATATAGCGTTATAGACGTATATAATGTTCCCACCGAGAAGTTGGGGCCGACGTGCCGGGAATGTAGTAAAATATTACATCCGGGATGTTAGGTTGCCTTAGGTTAGGATATATAACGTTATTGCCTTATATAACGTTCCCACCGAGAAATAGGGGCCGACGCGCCAGGAATGTTGTTAAATATTACATACGACATGTTAGGTTGCCTTAGGCTGGGATATATAGCGTTATAGACGTATGTAATGTTCCCACCGAGAAGTAGGGGCCGACGTGCCAGGAATGTTGTAAAATATTACATTCGACATGTTAGGTTGCCTTAGGCTAGGATATATAGCGTTATAGACGTATATAATGTTCCCACCGAGAAGTAGGGGCCGAAGTGACGGGAATGTTGTAAAATATTACATGCGACATGTTAGGTTGCCTTAGGCTAGGATATATAGCGTTATAGACGTATATAATGTTCCCACCGAGAAGTAGGGTCCGACGTGCCAGGAATGTAGTAAAATATTACATCCGAGATGTTAGGTTGCCTTAGGCTAGGATATATAGCGTTATAGACGTATATAATGTTCCCACCGAGAAGTAGGGTCCGACGTGCCAGGAATGTAGTAAAATATTACATCCGAGATGTTAGGTTGCCTTAGGCTAGGATATATAACGTTATAGACGTATATAATATTCCCACCGAGAAGTAGGGGCCGAAGTGACGGGAATGTTGTAAAATATGACATTCGACATGTTAGGTTGCCTTAAGCTAGGGTATATAGCGTTATAGACGTATATAATGTTCCCACCGAGAAGTAGGGGCCGACGTGCCAGGAATGTAGTAAAATATTACATCCGAGATGTTAGGTTGCTTTAGGCTAGGATATATAACGTTATAGACGTATATAATGTTCCCACCGAGAAGTAGGGGCCGAAGTGACGGGGATGTTGTAAAATATGACGTTCGACATCTTAGGTTGCCTTAGGCTAGGATATATAGCGTTATAGACGTATATAATGTTCCAACAGAGAAGTAGGGGCCGAAGTGCCAGGAATGTTGTAAAATATTACATTCGACATGTTAGGTTGCCTTAGGCTAGGATATATAGCGTTATAGACGTATATCATGCTCCCACCGAGAAGTAGGGGCCAACGTGCCAGGAATGTAGTAAAATATTACATCCGATGTGTTATGTTGCCTTAGGCTAGGATATATAACGTTATAGACGTATATGATGTTACCACCGAGAAGTAGGGGCCGAAGTGACGGGAATGTTGTAAAATATTACATTCGACATGTTAGGTTGCCTTAGGACAGGATATATAGCGTTATAGACGTATATAATGTTCCCACCGAGAAGTTGGGGCCGACGTGCCGGGAATGTAGTAAAATATTACATCCGGGATGTTAGGTTGCCTTAGGTTAGGATATATAACGTTATTGCCTTATATAACGTTCCCACCGAGAAATAGGGGCCGACGCGCCAGGAATGTTGTTAAATATTACATACGACATGTTAGGTTGCCTTAGGCTGGGATATATAGCGTTATAGACGTATGTAATGTTCCCACCGAGAAGTAGGGGCCGACGTGCCAGGAATGTTGTAAAATATTACATTCGACATGTTAGGTTGCCTTAGGCTAGGATATATAGCGTTATAGACGTATATAATGTTCCCACCGAGAAGTAGGGGCCGAAGTGACGGGAATGTTGTAAAATATTACATGCGACATGTTAGGTTGCCTTAGGCTAGGATATATAGCGTTATAGACGTATATAATGTTCCCACCGAGAAGTAGGGTCCGACGTGCCAGGAATGTAGTAAAATATTACATCCGAGATGTTAGGTTGCCTTAGGCTAGGATATATAGCGTTATAGACGTATATAATGTTCCCACCGAGAAGTAGGGTCCGACGTGCCAGGAATGTAGTAAAATATTACATCCGAGATGTTAGGTTGCCTTAGGCTAGGATATATAACGTTATAGACGTATATAATATTCCCACCGAGAAGTAGGGTCCGAAGTGACGGGAATGTTGTAAAATATGACATTCGACATGTTAGGTTGCCTTAGGCTAGGATATATAGCGTTATAGACGTATATAATGTTTCCACCGAGAAGTAGGGGCCGAAGTGACGGGAATGTTGTAAAATATTACATGCGACATGTTAGATTGCCTTAGGACAGGATATATAGCGTTATAGACGTATATAATATTCCCACCGAGAAGTTGGGGCCGACGTGCCGGGAATGTAGTAAAATATTACATCCGGGATGTTAGGTTGCCTTAGGTTAGGATATATAACGTTATTGCCTTATATAACGTTCCCACCGAGAAATAGGGGCCGACGCGCCAGGAATGTTGTTAAATATTACATACGACATGTTAGGTTGCCTTAGGCTGGGATATATAGCGTTATAGACGTATGTAATGTTCCCACCGAGAAGTAGGGGCCGACGCGCGGGGAATGTTGTAAAATATTACATTCGACATGTTAGGTTGCCTTAGGCTAGGATATATAGCGTTATAGACGTATATAATGTTCCCACCGAGAAGTAGGGGCCGAAGTGACGAGAATGTTGTAAAATATTACATGCGACATGTTAGGTTGCACTAGGCTAGGATATATAGCGTTATAGACGTATATAATGTTCCCACCGAGAAGTAGGGTCCGACGTGCCAGGAATGTAGTAAAATATTACATCCGAGATGTTAGGTTGCCTTAGGCTAGGATATATAACGTTATAGACGTATATAATATTCCCACCGAGAAGTAGGGTCCGAAGTGACGGGAATGATGTAAAATATGACATTCGACATGTTAGGTTGCCTTAGGCTAGGATATATAGCGTTATAGACGTATATAATGTTTCCACCGAGAAGTAGGTGCCGACGCGCCAGGAATGTTGTAAAATATTACATTCGACATGTTAGGTTGCCTTAAGCTAGGATATATAGCGTTATAGACGTATATAATGTTCCCACCGAGAAGTAGGGGCCGAAGTGACGGGAATGTTGTAAAATAGTACATGCGACATGTTAGGTTGCCTTAGGCTAGGATATATAGCGTTATAGACGTATATAATGTTCCCACCGAGAAGTAGGGTCCGACGTGCCAGGAATGTAGTAAAATATTACATCCGAGATGTTAGGTTGCCTTAGGCTAGGATATATAACGTTATAGACGTATATAATGTTCCCACCGAGAAGTAGGGGCCGAAGTGACGGGAATGTTGTAAAATATGACATTCGACATGTTAGGTTGCCTTAAGCTAGGGTATATAGCGTTATAGACGTATATAATGTTCCCACCGAGAAGTAGGGGCCGACGTGCCAGGAATGTAGTAAAATATTACATCCGAGATGTTAGGTTGCTTTAGGCTAGGATATATAACGTTATAGACGTATATAATGTTCCCACCGAGAAGTAGGGGCCGAAGTGACGGGGATGTTGTAAAATATGACGTTCGACATCTTAGGTTGCCTTAGGCAAGGATATATAGCGTTATAGACGTATATAATGTTCCAACAGAGAAGTAGGGGCCGAAGTGCCAGGAATTTTGTAAAATATTACATTCGACATGTTAGGTTGCCTTAGGCTAGGATATATAGCGTTATAGACGTATATCATGCTCCCACCGAGAAGTAGGGGCCAACGTGCCAGGAATGTAGTAAAATATTACATCCGATGTGTTATGTTGCCTTAGGCTAGGATATATAACGTTATAGACGTATATGATGTTACCACCGAGAAGTAGGGGCCGAAGTGACGGGAATGTTGTAAAATATTACATTCGACATGTTAGGTTGCCTTAGGACAGGATATATAGCGTTATAGACGTATATAATGTTCCCACCGAGAAGTTGGGGCCGACGTGCCGGGAATGTAGTAAAATATTACATCCGGTATGTTAGGTTGCCTTAGGTTAGGATATATAACGTTATTGCCTTATATAACGTTCCCACCGAGAAATAGGGGCCGACGCGCCAGGAATGTTGTTAAATATTACATACGACATGTTAGGTTGCCTTAGGCTGGGATATATAGCGTTATAGACGTATGTAATGTTCCCACCGAGAAGTAGGGGCCGACGTGCCAGGAATGTTGTAAAATATTACATTCGACATGTTAGGTTGCCTTAGGCTAGGATATATAGCGTTATAGACGTATATAATGTTCCCACCGAGAAGTAGGGGCCGAAGTGACGGGAATGTTGTAAAATATTACATGCGACATGTTAGGTTGCCTTAGGCTAGGATATATAGCGTTATAGACGTATATAATGTTCCCACCGAGAAGTAGGGTCCGACGTGCCAGGAATGTAGTAAAATATTACATCCGAGATGTTAGGTTGCCTTAGGCTAGGATATATAACGTTATAGACGTATATAATATTCCCACCGAGAAGTAGGGTCCGAAGTGACGGGAATGTTGTAAAATATGACATTCGACATGTTAGGTTGCCTTAGGCTAGGATATATAGCGTTATAGACGTATATAATGTTTCCACCGAGAAGTAGGTGCCGACGCGCCAGGAATGTTGTAAAATATTACATTCGACATGTTAGGTTGCCTTAAGCTAGGATATATAGCGTTATAGACGTATATAATGTTCCCACCGAGAAGTAGGGGCCGAAGTGACGGGAATGTTGTAAAATAGTACATGCGACATGTTAGGTTGCCTTAGGCTAGGATATATAGCGTTATAGACGTATATAATGTTCCCACCGAGAAGTAGGGTCCGACGTGCCAGGAATGTAGTAAAATATTACATCCGAGATGTTAGGTTGCCTTAGGCTAGGATATATAACGTTATAGACGTATATAATGTTCCCACCGAGAAGTAGGGGCCGAAGTGACGGGAATGTTGTAAAATATGACATTCGACATGTTAGGTTGCCTTAAGCTAGGGTATATAGCGTTATAGACGTATATAATGTTCCCACCGAGAAGTAGGGGCCGACGTGCCAGGAATGTAGTAAAATATTACATCCGAGATGTTAGGTTGCCTTAGGCTAGGATATATAACGTTATAGACGTATATAATGTTCCCACCGAGAAGTAGGGGCCGAAGTGACGGGAATGTTGTAAAATATGACATTCGACATCTTAGGTTGCCTTAGGCTAGGATATATAGCGTTATAGACGTATATAATGTTCCAACAGAGAAGTAGGGGCCGAAGTGCCAGGAATGTTGTAAAATATTACATTCGACATGTTAGGTTGCCTTAGGCTAGGATATATAGCGTTATAGACGTATATAATGTTCCCACCGAGAAGTAGGGGCCGACGTGCCAGGAATGTAGTGAAATATTACATGCGAGATGTTACGTTGCCTTAGACTAGGATATATAACGTTATAGACGTATATAATGTTCCCACCGAGAAGTAGGGGCCGAAGTGACGGGAATGTTGTAAAATATGACATTCGACATGTTAGGTTGCCTTAGGCTAGGATATATAGCGTTATAGACGTATATAATGTTCCCACCGAGAAGTAGGTGCCGACGCGCCAGGAATGTTGTAGAATATTACATTCGACATGTTAGGTTGCCTTAAGCTAGGATGTATAGCGTTATAGACGTATATAATGTTCCAACAGAGAAGTAGGGGCCGAAGTGCCGGGAATGATGTAAAATATTACATGCGACATGTTTGGTTGCCTTAGGCTAGGATATATAGCGTTATAGACGTATATCATGCTCCCACCGAGAAGTAGGGGCCAACGTGCCAGGAATGTAGTAAAATATTACATCCGATATGTTAGGTTGCCTTAGGCTATGATATATAACGTTATAGACGTATATAATGTTACCACCGAGAAGTAGGGGCCGAAGTGACGGGAATGTTGTAAAATATTACATTCGACATGTTAGGTTGCCTTAGGACAGGATATATAGCGTTATAGACGTATATAATGTTCCCACCGAGAAGTAGGTGCCGACGCGCTAGGAATGTTGTAAAATATTACATTCAACATGTTAGGATTGCGTTAGGTTAGGATATATACCGTTATAGACGTATATACTTTTCCCACCGAGATGTAGTTGCCGATGATCCAGGAATGTTGTAAAATATTACATTCGACACGTTAGGTTGCCTTAAGCTAGGATATATAGCGTTATAGACGTATATAATGTTCCAACAGAGAAGTAGGGGCCGAAGTGCCGGGAATGTTGTAAAATATTACATGCGACATGTTTGGTTGCCTTAGGCTAGGATATATAGCGTTATAGACGTATATCATGCTCCCACCGAGAAGTAGGGGCCAACGTGCCAGGAATGTAGTAAAATATTACATCCGATATGTTAGGTTGCCTTAGGCTAGGATATATAACGTTATAGACGTATATAATGTTACCACCGAGAAGTAGGGGCCGACGTGCCAGGAATGTTGTAAAATATTACATTCGACATGTTAGGTTGCCTTAGGCTAGGATATATAGCGTTATAGACGTATATAATGTTCCCACCGAGAAGTAGGGGCCGAAGTGACGGGAATGTTGTAAAATATTGCATGCGACATGTTAGGTTGCCTTAGGCTAGGATATATAGCGTTATAGACGTATATAATAATCCCACCGAGAGGTAGGGTCCGACGTGCCAGGAATGTAGTAAAATATTACATCCGAGATGTTAGGTTGCCTTAGGCTAGGATGTATAACGTTATAGACGTATATAATTTTCCCACCGAGAAGTAGGGGCCGACGTGCCCGGAATGTAGTAAAATATTACATCCGAGATGTTAGGTTGCCTTAGGCTAGGATATATAGCGTTATAGACGTATATAATGTTCCCACCGAGAAGTAGTTGCCGACGCGCCAGGAATGTTGTAAAATATTACATTCGACATGTTAGGTTGCCTTAAGCTAGGATATATAGCGTTATAGACGTATATAATGTTCCAACAGAGAAGTAGGGGCCGAAGTGCCGGGAATGTTGTAAAATATTACATGCGACATGTTAGGTTGCCTTAGGCTAGGATATATAGCGTTATAGACGTATATCATGCTCCCACCGAGAAGTAGAGGCCAACGTGCCAGGAATGTAGTAAAATATTACATCCGATATGTTAGGTTGCCTTAGGCTAGGATATACAGTGTTATAGACGTATATCATGCTCCCACCGAGAAGTAGAGGCCAACGCGCCAGGAATGTAGTAAAATATTACATCCGATATGTTAGGTTGCCTTAGGCTTGGATATATAGCGTTATAGACGTATATAATGTTCCCACCGAGAAGTAGGGGCCGACGTGCCAGGAATGTAGTAAAATATTACATCCGAGATGTTAGGTTGCCTTAGGCTAGGATATATAACGTTATAGACGTATATAATTTTCCCACCGAGAAGTAGGGTCCGACGTGCCCGGAATGTAGTAAAATATTACATCCGAGATGTTAGGTTGCCTTAGGCTAGGATATATAACGTTATAGACGTATATAATATTCCCACCGAGAAGTAGGGTCCGAAGTGACGGGAATGTTGTAAAATATGACATTCGACATGTTAGGTTGCCTTAGGCTAGGATATATAGCGTTATAGACGTATATAATGTTCCCACCGAGAAGTAGGTGCCGACGCGCCAGGAATGTTGTAAAATATTACATTCAACATGTTAGGATTGCGTTAGGTTAGGATATATACCGTTATAGACGTATATACTTTTCCCACCGAGATGTAGTTGCCGATGATCCAGGAATGTTGTAAAATATTACATTCGACACGTTAGGTTGCCTTAAGCTAGGATATATAGCGTTATAGACGTATATAATGTTCCCACCGAGAAGTAGGTGCCGACGCGCCAGGAATGTTGTAAAATATTACATTCGACATGTTAGGTTGCCTTAAGCTAGGATATATAGCGTTATAGACGTATATAATGTTCCAACAGAGAAGTAGGGGCCGAAGTGCCGGGAATGTTGTAAAATATTACATGCGACATGTTTGGTTGCCTTAGGCTAGGATATATAGCGTTATAGACGTATATCATGCTCCCACCGAGAAGTAGGGGCCAACGTGCCAGGAATGTAGTAAAATATTACATCCGATATGTTAGGTTGCCTTAGGCTAGGATATATAACGTTATAGACGTATATAATGTTACCACCGAGAAGTAGGGGCCGACGTGCCAGGAATGTTGTAAAATATTATATTCGACATGTTAGGTTGCCTTAGGCTAGGATATATAACGTTATAGACGTATATAATTTTCCCACCGAGAAGTAGGGGCCGACGTGCCCGGAATGTAGTAAAATATTACATCCGAGATGTTAGGTTGCCTTAGGCTAGGATATATAGCGTTATAGACGTATATAATGTTCCCACCGAGAAGTAGGTGCCGACGCGCCAGGAATGTTGTAAAATATTACATTCGACATGTTAGGTTGCCTTAAGCTAGGATATATAGCGTTATAGACGTATATAATGTTCCAACAGAGAAGTAGGGGCCGAAGTGCCGGGAATGTTGTAAAATATTACATGCGACATGTTTGGTTGCCTTAGGCTAGGATATATAGCGTTATAGACGTATATCATGCTCCCACCGAGAAGTAGAGGCCAACGTGCCAGGAATGTAGTAAAATATTACATCCGATATGTTAGGTTGCCTTAGGCTAGGATATACAGCGTTATAGACGTATATCATGCTCCCACCGAGAAGTAGAGGCCAACGCGCCAGGAATGTAGTAAAATATTACATCCGATATGTTAGGTTGCCTTAGGCTTGGATATATAGCGTTATAGACGTATATAATGTTCCCACCGAGAAGTAGGGGCCGACGTGCCAGGAATGTAGTAAAATATTACATCCGAGATGTTAGGTTGCCTTAGGCTAGGATATATAACGTTATAGACGTATATAATGTTCCCACCGAGAAGTAGGGGCCGAAGTGTCGGGAATGTTGTAAAATATGACATTCGACATGTTAGGTTGCCTTAGGCTACGATATATAGCGTTATAGACGTATATAATGTTCCCACCGAGAAGTAGGGGCCGACGTGCCAGGAATGTAGTAAAATATTACATCCGAGATGTTAGGTTGCCTTAGGCTAGGATATATAGCGTTATAGACGTATATAATGTTCCCACCGAGAAGTAGGTGCCGACGCGCCAGGAATGTTGTAAAATATTACATTCGACATGTTAGGTTGCCTTAAGCTAGGATATATAGCGTTATAGACGTATATAATGTTCCAACAGAGAAGTAGGGGCCGAAGTGCCGGGAATGTTGTAAAATATTACATGCGACATGTTTGGTTGCCTTAGGCTAGGATATATAGCGTTATAGACGTATATCATGCTCCCACCGAGAAGTAGAGGCCAACGTGCCAGGAATGTAGTAAAATATTACATCCGATATGTTAGGTTGCCTTAGGCTAGGATATACAGCGTTATAGACGTATATCATGCTCCCACCGAGAAGTAGAGGCCAACGCGCCAGGAATGTAGTAAAATATTACATCCGATATGTTAGGTTGCCTTAGGCTTGGATATATAGCGTTATAGACGTATATAATGTTCCCACCGAGAAGTAGGGGCCGACGTGCCAGGAATGTAGTAAAATATTACATCCGAGATGTTAGGTTGCCTTAGGCTAGGATATATAACGTTATAGACGTATATAATGTTCCCACCGAGAAGTAGGGGCCGAAGTGTCGGGAATGTTGTAAAATATGACATTCGACATGTTAGGTTGCCTTAGGCTACGATATATAGCGTTATAGACGTATATAATGTTCCCACCGAGAAGTAGGGGCCGACGTGCCAGGAATGTAGTAAAATATTACATCCGAGATGTTAGGTTGCCTTAGGCTAGGATATATAGCGTTATAGACGTATATAATGTTCCAACAGAGAAGTAGGGGCCGAAGTGCCGGGAATGTTGTAAAATATTACATGCGACATGTTTGGTTGCCTTAGGCTAGGATATATAGCGTTATAGACGTATATCATGCTCCCACCGAGAAGTAGAGGCCAACGTGCCAGGAATGTAGTAAAATATTACATCCGATATGTTAGGTTGCCTTAGGCTAGGATATACAGCGTTATAGACGTATATCATGCTCCCACCGAGAAGTAGAGGCCAACGCGCCAGGAATGTAGTAAAATATTACATCCGATATGTTAGGTTGCCTTAGGCTTGGATATATAGCGTTATAGACGTATATAATGTTCCCACCGAGAAGTAGGGGCCGACGTGCCAGGAATGTAGTAAAATATTACATCCGAGATGTTAGGTTGCCTTAGGCTAGGATATATAACGTTATAGACGTATATAATGTTCCCACCGAGAAGTAGGGGCCGAAGTGTCGGGAATGTTGTAAAATATGACATTCGACATGTTAGGTTGCCTTAGGCTAGGATATATAGCGTTATAGACGTATATAATGTTCCCACCGAGAAGTAAGGGCCGACGTGCCAGGAATGTTGTAAAATATTACATTCGACATGTTAGGTTGCCTTAGGCTAGGATATATAGCGTTATAGACGTATATAATGTTCCCACCGAGAAGTAGGGGCCGAAGTGACGGGAATGTTGTAAAATATTGCATGCGACATGTTAGGTTGCCTTAGGCTAGGATATATAGCGTTATAGACGTATATAATAATCCCACCGAGAGGTAGGGTCCGACGTGCCAGGAATGTAGTAAAATATTACATCCGAGATGTTAGGTTGCCTTAGGCTAGGATGTATAACGTTATAGACGTATATAATTTTCCCACCGAGAAGTAGGGGCCGACGTGCCCGGAATGTAGTAAAATATTACATCCGAGATGTTAGGTTGCCTTAGGCTAGGATATATAGCGTTATAGACGTATATAATGTTCCCACCGAGAAGTAGTTGCCGACGCGCCAGGAATGTTGTAAAATATTACATTCGACATGTTAGGTTGCCTTAAGCTAGGATATATAGCGTTATAGACGTATATAATGTTCCAACAGAGAAGTAGGGGCCGAAGTGCCGGGAATGTTGTAAAATATTACATGCGACATGTTAGGTTGCCTTAGGCTAGGATATATAGCGTTATAGACGTATATCATGCTCCCACCGAGAAGTAGAGGCCAACGTGCCAGGAATGTAGTAAAATATTACATCCGATATGTTAGGTTGCCTTAGGCTAGGATATACAGCGTTATAGACGTATATCATGCTCCCACCGAGAAGTAGAGGCCAACGCGCCAGGAATGTAGTAAAATATTACATCCGATATGTTAGGTTGCCTTAGGCTTGGATATATAGCGTTATAGACGTATATAATGTTCCCACCGAGAAGTAGGGGCCGACGTGCCAGGAATGTAGTAAAATATTACATCCGAGATGTTAGGTTGCCTTAGGCTAGGATATATAACGTTATAGACGTATATAATGTTCCCACCGAGAAGTAGGGGCCGAAGTGTCGGGAATGTTGTAAAATATGACATTCGACATGTTAGGTTGCCTTAGGCTACGATATATAGCGTTATAGACGTATATAATGTTCCCACCGAGAAGTAGGGGCCGACGTGCCAGGAATGTAGTAAAATATTACATCCGAGATGTTAGGTTGCCTTAGGCTAGGATATATAGCGTTATAGACGTATATAATGTTCCCACCGAGAAGTAGGTGCCGACGCGCCAGGAATGTTGTAAAATATTACATTCGACATGTTAGGTTGCCTTAAGCTAGGATATATAGCGTTATAGACGTATATAATGTTCCAACAGAGAAGTAGGGGCCGAAGTGCCGGGAATGTTGTAAAATATTACATGCGACATGTTTGGTTGCCTTAGGCTAGGATATATAGCGTTATAGACGTATATCATGCTCCCACCGAGAAGTAGAGGCCAACGTGCCAGGAATGTAGTAAAATATTACATCCGATATGTTAGGTTGCCTTAGGCTAGGATATACAGCGTTATAGACGTATATCATGCTCCCACCGAGAAGTAGAGGCCAACGCGCCAGGAATGTAGTAAAATATTACATCCGATATGTTAGGTTGCCTTAGGCTTGGATATATAGCGTTATAGACGTATATAATGTTCCCACCGAGAAGTAGGGGCCGACGTGCCAGGAATGTAGTAAAATATTACATCCGAGATGTTAGGTTGCCTTAGGCTAGGATATATAACGTTATAGACGTATATAATGTTCCCACCGAGAAGTAGGGGCCGAAGTGTCGGGAATGTTGTAAAATATGACATTCGACATGTTAGGTTGCCTTAGGCTACGATATATAGCGTTATAGACGTATATAATGTTCCCACCGAGAAGTAGGGGCCGACGTGCCAGGAATGTAGTAAAATATTACATCCGAGATGTTAGGTTGCCTTAGGCTAGGATATATAGCGTTATAGACGTATATAATGTTCCCACCGAGAAGTAGGTGCCGACGCGCCAGGAATGTTGTAAAATATTACATTCGACATGTTAGGTTGCCTTAAGCTAGGATATATAGCGTTATAGACGTATATAATGTTCCAACAGAGAAGTAGGGGCCGAAGTGCCGGGAATGTTGTAAAATATTACATGCGACATGTTTGGTTGCCTTAGGCTAGGATATATAGCGTTATAGACGTATATCATGCTCCCACCGAGAAGTAGAGGCCAACGTGCCAGGAATGTAGTAAAATATTACATCCGATATGTTAGGTTGCCTTAGGCTAGGATATACAGCGTTATAGACGTATATCATGCTCCCACCGAGAAGTAGAGGCCAACGCGCCAGGAATGTAGTAAAATATTACATCCGATATGTTAGGTTGCCTTAGGCTTGGATATATAGCGTTATAGACGTATATAATGTTCCCACCGAGAAGTAGGGGCCGACGTGCCAGGAATGTAGTAAAATATTACATCCGAGATGTTAGGTTGCCTTAGGCTAGGATATATAACGTTATAGACGTATATAATGTTCCCACCGAGAAGTAGGGGCCGAAGTGTCGGGAATGTTGTAAAATATGACATTCGACATGTTAGGTTGCCTTAGGCTAGGATATATAGCGTTATAGACGTATATAATGTTCCCACCGAGAAGTAAGGGCCGACGTGCCAGGAATGTAGTAAAATATTACATCCGAGATGTTAGGTTGCCTTAGGCTAGGATATATAACGTTATAGACGTATATAATGTTCCCACCGAGAAGTAGGGGCCGAAGTGACGGGAATGTTGTAAAATATGACATTCGACATCTTAGGTTGCCTTAGGCTAGGATATATAGCGTTATAGACGTATATAATGTTCCAACAGAGAAGTAGGGGCCGAAGTGCCAGGAATGTTGTAAAATATTACATTCGACATGTTAGGTTGCCTTAGGCTAGGATATATAGCGTTATAGACGTATATAATGTTCCCACCGAGAAGTAGGGGCCGAAGTGACGGGAATGTTGTAAAATATTACATGCGACATGTTAGGTTGCCTTAGGACAGGATATATAGCGTTATAGACGTATATAATATTCCCACCGAGAAGTTGGGGCCGACGTGCCGGGAATGTAGTAAAATATTACATCCGGGATGTTAGGTTGCCTTAGGTTAGGATATATAACGTTATTGCCTTATATAACGTTCCCACCGAGAAATAGGGGCCGACGCGCCAGGAATGTTGTTAAATATTACATACGACATGTTAGGTTGCCTTAGGCTGGGATATATAGCGTTATAGACGTATGTAATGTTCCCACCGAGGAGTAGGGGCCGACGTGCCAGGAATGTTGTAAAATATTACATTCGACATGTTAGGTTGCCTTAGGCTAGGATATATAGCGTTATAGACGTATATAATGTTCCCACCGAGAAGTAGGGGCCGAAGTGACGAGAATGTTGTAAAATATTACATGCGACATGTTAGGTTGCACTAGGCTAGGATATATAGCGTTATAGACGTATATAATGTTCCCACCGAGAAGTAGGGTCCGACGTGCCAGGAATGTAGTAAAATATTACATCCGAGATGTTAGGTTGCCTTAGGCTAGGATATATAACGTTATAGACGTATATAATATTCCCACCGAGAAGTAGGGTCCGAAGTGACGGGAATGTTGTAAAATATGACATTCGACATGTTAGGTTGCCTTAGGCTAGGATATATAGCGTTATAGACGTATATAATGTTTCCACCGAGAAGTAGGTGCCGACGCGCCAGGAATGTTGTAAAATATTACATTCGACATGTTAGGTTGCCTTACGCTAGGATATATAGCGTTATAGACGTATATAATGTTCCCACCGAGAAGTAGGGGCCGAAGTGACGGGAATGTTGTAAAATAGTACATGCGACATGTTAGGTTGCCTTAGGCTAGGATATATAGCGTTATAGACGTATATAATGTTCCCACCGAGAAGTAGGGTCCGACGTGCCAGGAATGTTGTAGAATATTACATTCGACATGTTAGGTTGCCTTAAGCTAGGATATATAGCGTTATAGACGTATATAATGTTCCAACAGAGAAGTAGGGGCCGAAGTGCCGGGAATGATGTAAAATATTACATGCGACATGTTTGGTTGCCTTAGGCTAGGATATATAGCGTTATAGACGTATATCATGCTCCCACCGAGAAGTAGGGGCCAACGTGCCAGGAATGTAGTAAAATATTACATCCGATATGTTAGGTTGCCTTAGGCTATGATATATAACGTTATAGACGTATATAATGTTACCACCGAGAAGTAGGGGCCGAAGTGACGGGAATGTTGTAAAATATTACATTCGACATGTTAGGTTGCCTTAGGACAGGATATATAGCGTTATAGACGTATATAATGTTCCCACCGAGAAGTAGGTGCCGACGCGCTAGGAATGTTGTAAAATATTACATTCAACATGTTAGGATTGCGTTAGGTTAGGATATATACCGTTATAGACGTATATACTTTTCCCACCGAGAAGTAGGGGCCGACGTGCCAGGAATGTTGTAAAATATTACATTCGACATGTTAGGTTGCCTTAGGCTAGGATATATAGCGTTATAGACGTATATAATGTTCCCACCGAGAAGTAGGGGCCGAAGTGAAGGGAATGTTGTAAAATATTACATGCGACATGTTAGGTTGCCTTAGGCTAGGATATATAGCGTTATAGACGTATATAATATTCCCACCGAGATGTAGGGTCCGACGTGCCAGGAATGTAGTAAAATATTACATCCGAGATGTTAGGTTGCCTTAGGCTAGGATGTATAACGTTATAGACGTATATAATTTTCCCACCGAGAAGTAGGGGCCGACGTGCCCGGAATGTAGTAAAATATTACATCCGAGATGTTAGGTTGCCTTAGGCTAGGATATATAGCGTTATAGACGTATATAATGTTCCCACCGAGAAGTAGTTGCCGACGCGCCAGGAATGTTGTAAAATATTACATTCGACATGTTAGGTTGCCTTAAGCTAGGATATATAGCGTTATAGACGTATATAATGTTCCAACAGAGAAGTAGGGGCCGAAGTGCCGGGAATGTTGTAAAATATTACATGCGACATGTTAGGTTGCCTTAGGCTAGGATATATAGCGTTATAGACGTATATCATGCTCCCACCGAGAAGTAGGGGCCAACGTGCCAGAAATGTAGTAAAATATTACATCCGATGTGTTAGGTTACCTTAGGCTAGGATATATAACGTTATAGACGTATATAATGTTACCACCGAGAAGTAGGGGCCGAAGTGACGGGAATGTTGTAAAATATTACATTCGACATGTTAGGTTGCCTTAGGACAGGATATATAGCGTTATAGACGTATATAATGTTCCCACCGAGAAGTAGGGGCCGACATGCCGGGAATGTAGTAAAATATTACATCCGGGATGTTAGGTTGCCTTAGGTTAGGATATATAACGTTATTGCCTTATATAACGTTCCCACCGAGAAATAGGGGCCGACGCGCCAGGAATGTTGTAAAATTTTACATTCGACACGTTAGGATTGCCTTAGGCTAGGATATATAACGTTATAGACGTATATACTGTTCCCACCGAGAAGTAGGTGCCGACGCGCCAGGAATGTTGTTAAATATTACATACGACATGTTAGGTTGCCTTAGGCTGGGTTATATAGCGTTATAGACGTATGTAATGTTCCCACCGAGAAGTAGGGGCCGACGTGCCAGGAATGTTGTAAAATATTACATTCGACATGTTAGGTTGCCTTAGGCTAGGATATAGAGCGTTATAGACGTATATAATGTTCCCACCGAGAAGTAGGGGCCGAAGTGACGGGAATGTTGTAAAATATTACATGCGACATGTTAGGTTACCTCAGGCTAGGATATATAGCGTTATAGACGTATATAATGTTCCCACCGAGATGGAGGGTCCGACGTGCCAGGAATGTTGTAAAATATTACATTCGACATGTTAGGTTGCCTTAAGCTAGGATATATAGCGTTATAGACGTATATAATGTTCCAACAGAGAAGTAGGGGCCGAAGTGCCGGGAATGTTGTAAAATATTACATGCGACATGTTTGGTTGCCTTAGGCTAGGATATATAGCGTTATAGACGTATATCATGCTCCCACCGAGAAGTAGAGGCCAACGTGCCAGGAATGTAGTAAAATATTACATCCGATATGTTAGGTTGCCTTAGGCTAGGATATACAGCGTTATAGACGTATATCATGCTCCCACCGAGAAGTAGAGGCCAACGTGCCAGGAATGTAGTAAAATATTACATCCGATATGTTAGGTTGCCTTAGGCTAGGATATATAGCGTTATAGACGTATATAATGTTCCCACCGAGAAGTAGGGGCCGACGTGCCAGGAATGTAGTAAAATATGACATTCGACATGTTAGGTTGCCTTAGGCTAGGATATATAGCGTTATAGACGTATATAATGTTCCCACCGAGAAGTAGGTGCCGACGCACCAGGAATGTTGTAAAATATTACATTCGACATGTTAGGTTGCCTTAAGCTAGGATATATAGCGTTATAGACGTATATAATGTTCCCACCGAGAAGTAGGGTCCGAAGTGACGGGAATGTTGTAAAATATGACATTCGACATGTTAGGTTGCCTTAGGCTAGGATATATAGCGTTATAGACGTATATAATGTTCCCACCGAGAAGTAGGGGCCGACGTGCCACGAATGTAGTAAAATATTACATCCGAGATGTTAGGCTGCCTTAGGCTAGGATATATAGCGTTATAGACGTATATAATGTTCCCACCGAGAAGTAGGGGCCGACGTGCCAGGAATGTAGTAAAATATTACATCCGAGATGTTAGGTTGCCTTAGGCTAGGATATATAACGTTAAAGACGTATATAATGTTCCCACCGAGTAGGGGCCGAAGTGACGGGAATGTTGTAAAATATGACATTCGACGTGTTAGGTTGCCTTAGGCTAGGATATATAGCGTTATAGACGTATATAAAGTTCCCACCGAGAAGTAGGTGCCGACGCACCAGGAATGTTGTAAAATATTACATTCGACATGTTAGGTTGCCTTAAGCTAGGATATATAGCGTTATAGACGTATATAATGTTCCCACCGAGAAGTAGGGGCCGACGTGCCAGGAATGTAGTAAAATATTACATCCGAGATGTTAGGTTGCCTTAGGCTAGTATATATAGCGTTATAGACGTATATAATGTTCCCACCGAGAAGTAGGTGCCGACGCGCCAGGAATGTTGTAAAATATTACATTCGACATGTTAGGTTGCCTTAAGCTAGGATATATAGCGTTATAGACGTATATAATGTTCCAACAGAGAAGTAGGGGCCGAAGTGCAAGGGAATGTTGTAAAATATTACATGCGACATGTTTGGTTGCCTTAGGCTAGGATATATAGCGTTATAGACGTATATCATGCTCCCACCGAGAAGTAGGGGCCAACGTGCCAGGAATGTAGTAAAATATTACATCCGATGTGTTAGGTTGCCTTAGGCTAGGATATATAACGTTATAGACGTATATAATGTTACCACCGAGAAGTAGGGGCCGAAGTGACGGGAATGTTGTAAAATATTACATTCGACATGTTAGGTTGCCTTAGGACAGGATATATAGCGTTATAGACGTATATAATGTTCCCACCGAGAAATTGGGGCCGACGTGCCGGGAATGTAGTAAAATATTACATCCGGGATGTTAGGTTGCCTTAGGTTAGGATATATAACGTTATTGCCTTATATAACGTTCCCACCGAGAAATAGGGGCCGACGCGCCAGGAATGTTGTAAAATTTTACATTCGACACGTTAGGATTGCCTTAGGCTAGGATATATAACGTTATAGACGTATATACTGTTCCCACCGAGAAGTAGGTGCCGACGCGCCAGGAATGTTGTTAAATATTACATGCGACATGTTAGGTTGCCTTAGGCTAGGATATATAGCGTTATAGACGTATATAATGTTCCCACCGAGAAGTAGGGTCCGACGTGCCAGGAATGTTGTAAAACATTACATTCGACATGTTAGGTTGCCTTAAGCTAGGATATATTGCGTTATAGACGTATATAATGTTCCAACAGAGAAGTAGGGGCCGAAGTGCCGGGAATGTTGTAAAATATTACATGCGACATGTTTGGTTGCCTTAGGCTAGGATATATAGCGTTATAGACGTATATCATGCTCCCACCGAGAAGTAGAGGCCAACGTGCCAGGAATGTAGTAAAATATTACATCCGATATGTTAGGTTGCCTTAGGCTAGGATATACAGCGTTATAGACGTATATCATGCTCCCACCGAGAAGTAGAGGCCAACGTGCCAGGAATGTAGTAAAATATTACATCCGATATGTTAGGTTGCCTTAGGCTAGGATATATAGCGTTATAGACGTATATAATGTTCCCACCGAGAAGTAGGTGCCGACGCACCAGGAATGTTGTAAAATATTACATTCGACATGTTAGGTTGCCTTAAGCTAGGATATATAGCGTTATAGACGTATATAATGTTCCCACCGAGAAGTAGGGTCCGAAGTGACGGGAATGTTGTAAAATATGACATTCGACATGTTAGGTTGCCTTAGGCTAGGATATATAGCGTTATAGACGTATATAATGTTCCCACCGAGAAGTAGGGGCCGACGTGCCAGGAATGTAGTAAAATATTACATCCGAGATGTTAGGCTGCCTTAGGCTAGGATATGTAACGTTATAGACGTATATAATGTTCCCACCGAGAAGTAGGGGCCGAAGTGACGGGAATGTTGTAAAATATGACTTTCGACATGTTAGGTTGCCTTAGGCTAGGATATATAGCGTTATAGACGTATATAATGTTCCCACCGAGAAGTAGGGGCCGACGTGCCAGGAATGTAGTAAAATATTACATCCGAGATGTTAGGTTGCCTTCGGCTAGGATATATAACGTTATAGACGTATATAATGTTCCCACCGAGAAGTAGGTGCAGAAGTGACGGGAATGTTGTAAAATATGACATTCGACATGTTAGGTTGCCTTAGGCTAAGATATATAGCGTTATAGACGTATAGAATGTTCCCACCGAGAAGTAGGTGCCGACGCGCCAGGAATGTTGTAAAATATAACATTCGACATGTTAGGTTGCCTTAAGCTAGGATATATAGCGTTATAGACGTATATAATGTTCCAACAGAGAAGTAGGGGCCGAAGTGCCGGGAATGTTGTAAAATATTACATCCGATATGTTAGGTTGCCTTAGGCTAGGATATACAGCGTTATAGACGTATATCATGCTCCCACCGAGAAGTAGAGGCCAACGTGCCAGGAATGTAGTAAAATATTACATCCGATATGTTAGGTTGCCTTAGGCTAGGATATATAGCGTTATAGACGTATATAATGTTCCCACCGAGAAGTAGGGGCCGACGTGCCAGGAATGTAGTAAAATATGACATTCGACATGTTAGGTTGCCTTAGGCTAGGATATATAGCGTTATAGACGTATATAATGTTCCCACCGAGAAGTAGGGTCCGACGTGCCAGGAATGTAGTAAAATATTACATCCGAGATGTTAGGTTGCCTTAGGCTAGGATATATAACGTTATAGACGTATATAATGTTCCCACCGAGAAGTAGGGGCCGAAGTGACGGGAATGTTGTAAAATATGACATTCGACATGTTAGGTTGCCTTAAGCTAGGATATATAGCGTTATAGACGTATATAATGTTCCCACCGATAAGTAGGGGCCGACGTGCCAGGAATGTAGTAAAATATTACATCCGAGATGTTAGGTTGCCTTCGGCTAGGATATATAACGTTATAGACGTATATAATGTTCCCACCGAGGAGTAGGGGCAGAAGTGACGGGAATGTTGTAAAATATGACATTCGACATGTTAGGTTGCCTTAGGCTAGGATATATTGCGTTATAGACGTATATAATGTTCCCACCGAGAAGTAGGTGCCGATGCGCCAGGAATGTTGTAAAATATTACATTCGACATGTTAGGTTGCCTTAAGCTAGGATATATAGCGTTATAGACGTATATAATGTTCCAACAGAGAAGTAGGGGCCGAAGTGCCGGGAATGTTGTAAAATATGACATTCGACATGTTAGGTTGCCTTAGGCTAGGATATGTAGCGTTATAGACGTATATCATGCTCCCACCGAGAAGTAGAGGCCAACGTGCCAGGAATGTAGTAAAATATTACATCCGATATGTTAGGTTGCCTTAGGCTAGGATATACAGCGTTATAGACGTATATAATGTTCCAACAGAGAAGTATGGGCCGAAGTGCCGGGAATGTTGTAAAATATTACATGCGACATGTTTGGTTGCCTTGGGCTAGGATATATAGCGTTATAGACGTATATCATGCTCCCACCGAGAAGTAGGGGCCAACGTTCCAGGAATGTAGTAAAATATTACATCCGATATGTTAGGTTGCCTTAGGCTAGGATATACAGCGTTATAGACGTATATAATATTCCCACCGAGAAGTAGGGGCCGACGTGCCAGGAATGTAGTAAAATATTACATCCGATATGTTAGGTTTCCTTAGGCTAGGATATATAACGTTATAGACGTATATAATGTTCCCACCGAGAAGTAGGGGCCGAAGTGACGGGAATGTTGTAAAATATGACATTCGACATGTTAGGTTGCCTTAAGCTAGGATATATAGCGTTATAGACGTATATAATGTTCCCACCGAGAAGTAGGGGCCGACGTGCCAGGAATGTAGTAAAATATTACATCCGATATGTTAGGTTTCCTTAGGCTAGGATATATAACGTTATAGACGTATATAATGTTCCCACCCAGAAGTAGGGGCCGAAGTGACGCGCATGTTGTAAAATATGACATTCGACATGTTAGGTTGCCTTAGGCTAGGATATATAGCGTTATAGACGTATACAATGTTCCCACCGAGAAGTAGGGGCCGACGTGCCAGGAATGTAGTAAAATATTACATCCGAGATGTTAGGTTGCCTTAGGCTAGGATATATAACGTTATAGACGTATATAATGTTCCCACCGAGAAGTAGGTGCAGAAGTGACGGGAATGTTGTAAAATATGACATTCGACATGTTAGGTTGCCTTAGGCTAAGATATATAGCGTTATAGACGTATAGAATGTTCCCACCGAGAAGTAGGTGCCGACGCGCCAGGAATGTTGTAAAATATAACATTCGACATGTTAGGTTGCCTTAAGCTAGGATATATAGCGTTATAGACGTATATAATGTTCCAACAGAGAAGTAGGGGCCGAAGTGCCGGGAATGTTGTAAAATATTACATCCGATATGTTAGGTTGCCTTAGGCTAGGATATACAGCGTTATAGACGTATATAATGTTCCAACAGAGAAGTATGGGCCGAAGTGCCGGGAATGTTGTAAAATATTACATGCGACATGTTTGGTTGCCTTGGGCTAGGATATATAGCGTTATAGACGTATATCATGCTCCCACCGAGAAGTAGCGGCCAACGTTCCAGGAATGTAGTAAAATATTACATCCGATATGTTAGGTTGCCTTAGGCTAGGATATACAGCGTTATAGACGTATATAATGTTCCCACCGAGAAGTAGGGGCCGACGTGCCAGGAATGTAGTAAAATATTACATTCGATATGTTAGGTTTCCTTAGGCTAGGATATATAACGTTATAGACGTATATAATGTTCCCACCGAGAAGTAGGGGCCGAAGTGACGGGAATGTTGTAAAATATGACATTCGACATGTTAGGTTGCCTTAAGCTAGGATATATAGCGTTATAGACGTATATAATGTTCCAACAGAGAAGTAGGGGCCGAAGTGCAAGGGAATGTTGTAAAATATTACATGCGACATGTTTGGTTGCCTTAGGCTAGGATATATAGCGTTATAGACGTATATCATGCTCCCACCGAGAAGTAGGGGCCAACGTGCCAGGAATGTAGTAAAATATTACATCCGATGTGTTAGGTTGCCTTAGGCTAGGATATATAACGTTATAGACGTATATAATGTTACCACCGAGAAGTAGGGGCCGAAGTGACGGGAATGTTGTAAAATATTACATTCGACATGTTAGGTTGCCTTAGGACAGGATATATAGCGTTATAGACGTATATAATGTTCCCACCGAGAAATTGGGGCCGACGTGCCGGGAATGTAGTAAAATATTACATCCGGGATGTTAGGTTGCCTTAGGTTAGGATATATAACGTTATTGCCTTATATAACGTTCCCACCGAGAAATAGGGGCCGACGCGCCAGGAATGTTGTAAAATTTTACATTCGACACGTTAGGATTGCCTTAGGCTAGGATATATAACGTTATAGACGTATATACTGTTCCCACCGAGAAGTAGGTGCCGACGCGCCAGGAATGTTGTTAAATATTACATGCGACATGTTAGGTTGCCTTAGGCTAGGATATATAGCGTTATAGACGTATATAATGTTCCCACCGAGAAGTAGGGTCCGACGTGCCAGGAATGTTGTAAAACATTACATTCGACATGTTAGGTTGCCTTAAGCTAGGATATATTGCGTTATAGACGTATATAATGTTCCAACAGAGAAGTAGGGGCCGAAGTGCCGGGAATGTTGTAAAATATTACATGCGACATGTTTGGTTGCCTTAGGCTAGGATATATAGCGTTATAGACGTATATCATGCTCCCACCGAGAAGTAGAGGCCAACGTGCCAGGAATGTAGTAAAATATTACATCCGATATGTTAGGTTGCCTTAGGCTAGGATATACAGCGTTATAGACGTATATCATGCTCCCACCGAGAAGTAGAGGCCAACGTGCCAGGAATGTAGTAAAATATTACATCCGATATGTTAGGTTGCCTTAGGCTAGGATATATAGCGTTATAGACGTATATAATGTTCCCACCGAGAAGTAGGTGCCGACGCACCAGGAATGTTGTAAAATATTACATTCGACATGTTAGGTTGCCTTAAGCTAGGATATATAGCGTTATAGACGTATATAATGTTCCCACCGAGAAGTAGGGTCCGAAGTGACGGGAATGTTGTAAAATATGACATTCGACATGTTAGGTTGCCTTAGGCTAGGATATATAGCGTTATAGACGTATATAATGTTCCCACCGAGAAGTAGGGGCCGACGTGCCAGGAATGTAGTAAAATATTACATCCGAGATGTTAGGCTGCCTTAGGCTAGGATATGTAACGTTATAGACGTATATAATGTTCCCACCGAGAAGTAGGGGCCGAAGTGACGGGAATGTTGTAAAATATGACTTTCGACATGTTAGGTTGCCTTAGGCTAGGATATATAGCGTTATAGACGTATATAATGTTCCCACCGAGAAGTAGGGGCCGACGTGCCAGGAATGTAGTAAAATATTACATCCGAGATGTTAGGTTGCCTTCGGCTAGGATATATAACGTTATAGACGTATATAATGTTCCCACCGAGAAGTAGGTGCAGAAGTGACGGGAATGTTGTAAAATATGACATTCGACATGTTAGGTTGCCTTAGGCTAAGATATATAGCGTTATAGACGTATAGAATGTTCCCACCGAGAAGTAGGTGCCGACGCGCCAGGAATGTTGTAAAATATAACATTCGACATGTTAGGTTGCCTTAAGCTAGGATATATAGCGTTATAGACGTATATAATGTTCCAACAGAGAAGTAGGGGCCGAAGTGCCGGGAATGTTGTAAAATATTACATCCGATATGTTAGGTTGCCTTAGGCTAGGATATACAGCGTTATAGACGTATATCATGCTCCCACCGAGAAGTAGAGGCCAACGTGCCAGGAATGTAGTAAAATATTACATCCGATATGTTAGGTTGCCTTAGGCTAGGATATATAGCGTTATAGACGTATATAATGTTCCCACCGAGAAGTAGGGGCCGACGTGCCAGGAATGTAGTAAAATATGACATTCGACATGTTAGGTTGCCTTAGGCTAGGATATATAGCGTTATAGACGTATATAATGTTCCCACCGAGAAGTAGGGTCCGACGTGCCAGGAATGTAGTAAAATATTACATCCGAGATGTTAGGTTGCCTTAGGCTAGGATATATAACGTTATAGACGTATATAATGTTCCCACCGAGAAGTAGGGGCCGAAGTGACGGGAATGTTGTAAAATATGACATTCGACATGTTAGGTTGCCTTAAGCTAGGATATATAGCGTTATAGACGTATATAATGTTCCCACCGATAAGTAGGGGCCGACGTGCCAGGAATGTAGTAAAATATTACATCCGAGATGTTAGGTTGCCTTCGGCTAGGATATATAACGTTATAGACGTATATAATGTTCCCACCGAGGAGTAGGGGCAGAAGTGACGGGAATGTTGTAAAATATGACATTCGACATGTTAGGTTGCCTTAGGCTAGGATATATTGCGTTATAGACGTATATAATGTTCCCACCGAGAAGTAGGTGCCGATGCGCCAGGAATGTTGTAAAATATTACATTCGACATGTTAGGTTGCCTTAAGCTAGGATATATAGCGTTATAGACGTATATAATGTTCCAACAGAGAAGTAGGGGCCGAAGTGCCGGGAATGTTGTAAAATATGACATTCGACATGTTAGGTTGCCTTAGGCTAGGATATGTAGCGTTATAGACGCATATCATGCTCCCACCGAGAAGTAGAGGCCAACGTGCCAGGAATGTAGTAAAATATTACATCCGATATGTTAGGTTGCCTTAGGCTAGGATATACAGCGTTATAGACGTATATAATGTTCCAACAGAGAAGTATGGGCCGAAGTGCCGGGAATGTTGTAAAATATTACATGCGACATGTTTGGTTGCCTTGGGCTAGGATATATAGCGTTATAGACGTATATCATGCTCCCACCGAGAAGTAGGGGCCAACGTTCCAGGAATGTAGTAAAATATTACATCCGATATGTTAGGTTGCCTTAGGCTAGGATATACAGCGTTATAGACGTATATAATATTCCCACCGAGAAGTAGGGGCCGACGTGCCAGGAATGTAGTAAAATATTACATCCGATATGTTAGGTTTCCTTAGGCTAGGATATATAACGTTATAGACGTATATAATGTTCCCACCGAGAAGTAGGGGCCGAAGTGACGGGAATGTTGTAAAATATGACATTCGACATGTTAGGTTGCCTTAAGCTAGGATATATAGCGTTATAGACGTATATAATGTTCCCACCGAGAAGTAGGGGCCGACGTGCCAGGAATGTAGTAAAATATTACATCCGATATGTTAGGTTTCCTTAGGCTAGGATATATAACGTTATAGACGTATATAATGTTCCCACCCAGAAGTAGGGGCCGAAGTGACGCGCATGTTGTAAAATATGACATTCGACATGTTAGGTTGCCTTAGGCTAGGATATATAGCGTTATAGACGTATACAATGTTCCCACCGAGAAGTAGGGGCCGACGTGCCAGGAATGTAGTAAAATATTACATCCGAGATGTTAGGTTGCCTTAGGCTAGGATATATAACGTTATAGACGTATATAATGTTCCCACCGAGAAGTAGGTGCAGAAGTGACGGGAATGTTGTAAAATATGACATTCGACATGTTAGGTTGCCTTAGGCTAAGATATATAGCGTTATAGACGTATAGAATGTTCCCACCGAGAAGTAGGTGCCGACGCGCCAGGAATGTTGTAAAATATAACATTCGACATGTTAGGTTGCCTTAAGCTAGGATATATAGCGTTATAGACGTATATAATGTTCCAACAGAGAAGTAGGGGCCGAAGTGCCGGGAATGTTGTAAAATATTACATCCGATATGTTAGGTTGCCTTAGGCTAGGATATACAGCGTTATAGACGTATATAATGTTCCAACAGAGAAGTATGGGCCGAAGTGCCGGGAATGTTGTAAAATATTACATGCGACATGTTTGGTTGCCTTGGGCTAGGATATATAGCGTTATAGACGTATATCATGCTCCCACCGAGAAGTAGGGGCCAACGTTCCAGGAATGTAGTAAAATATTACATCCGATATGTTAGGTTGCCTTAGGCTAGGATATACAGCGTTATAGACGTATATAATGTTCCCACCGAGAAGTAGGGGCCGACGTGCCAGGAATGTAGTAAAATATTACATCCGATATGTTAGGTTTCCTTAGGCTAGGATATATAACGTTATAGACGTATATAATGTTCCCACCGAGAAGTAGGGGCCGAAGTGACGGGAATGTTGTAAAATATGACATTCGACATGTTAGGTTGCCTTAAGCTAGGATATATAGCGTTATAGACGTATATAATGTTCCCACCGAGAAGTAGGGGCCGACGTGACGCGCATGTTGTAAAATATGACATTCGACATGTTAGGTTGCCTTAGGCTAGGATATATAGCGTTATAGACGTATACAATGTTCCCACCGAGAAGTAGGGGCCGACGTGCCAGGAATGTAGTAAAATATTACATCCGAGATGTTAGGTTGCCTTAGGCTAGGATATATAACGTTATAGACGTATATAATGTTCTCACCGAGAAGTAGGGGCCGAAGTGACGGGAATGTTGTAAAATATGACATTCGACATGTTAGGTTGCCTTAGGCTAGGATATATAGCGTTATAGACGTATATAATGTTCCCACCGAGAAGTAGGTGCCGACGCACCAGGAATGTTGTAAAATATTACATTCGACATGTTAGGTTGCCTTAAGCTAGGATATATAGCGTTATAGACGTATATAATGTTCCCACCGAGAAGTAGGGGCCGAAGTGACGGGAATGTTGTAAAATATTACATGCGACATGTTAGGTTGCCTTAGGCTAGGATATATAGCGTTATAGACGTATATAATGTTCCCACCGAGAAGTAGGGTCCGACGTGCCAGGAATGTTGTAAAATATTACATTCGACATGTTAGGTTGCCTTAAGCTAGGATATATAGCGTTATAGACGTATATAATGTTCCAACAGAGAAGTAGGGGCCGAAGTGCCGGCAATGTTGTAAAATATTACATGCGACATGTTTGGTTGCCTTAGGCTAGGATATATAGCGTTATAGACGTATATCATGCTCCCACCGAGAAGTAGAGGCCAACGTGTCAGGAATGTAGTAAAATATTACATTCGACATGTTAGGTTGCCTTAAGCTAGGTTATATAGCGTTATAGACGTATATAATGTTCCCACCGAGAAGTAGGGGCCGAAGTGCCGGGAATGTTGTAAAATATTACATGCGACATGTTTGGTTGCCTTAGGCTAGGATATATAGCGTTATATACGTATATCATGCTCCCACCGAGAAGTAGGGGCCAACGTGCCAGGAATGTAGTAAAATATTACATCCGATGTGTTAGGTTGCCTTAGGCTAGGATATATAACGTTATAGACGTATATAATGTTCCCACCGAGAAGTAGGGCCCGAAGTGACGGGAATGTTGTAAAATATGACATTCGACATGTTAGGTTGCCTTAGGCTAGGATATATAGCGTTATAGACGTATATAATGTTCCCACCGAGAAGTAGGGGCCGACGTGCCAGGAATGTAGTAAAATATTATATCCGAGATGTTAGGTTGCCTTAGGCTAGGATATGTAACGTTATAGACGTATATAATGTTCCCACCGAGAAGTAGGGCCCGAAGTGACGGGAATGTTGTAAAATATGACATTCGACATGTTAGGTTGCCTTAGGCTAGGATATATAGCGTTATAGACGTATATAATGTTCCCACCGAGAAGTAGGGGCAGACGTGCCAGGAATGTAGTAAAATATTACATCCGAGATGTTAGGTTGCCTTAGGCTAGGATATATAGCGTTATAGACGTATATAATGTTCCCACCGAGAAGTAGGGGCCGACGTGCCAGGAATGTAGTAAAATATGACATTCGACATGTTAGGTTGCCTTAGGCTAGGATATATAACGTTAAAGACGTATATAATGTTCCCACCGAGTAGGGGCCGAAGTGACGGGAATGTTGTAAAATATGACATTCGACATGTTAGGTTGCCTTAGGCTAGGATATATAGCGTTATAGACGTATATAATGTGCCCACCGAGAAGTAGGTGCCGACGCACCAGGAATGTTGTAAAATATTACATTCGACATGTTAGGTTGCCTTAAGCTAGGATATATAGCGTTATAGACGTATATAATGTTCCCACCGAGAAGTAGGGGCCGAAGTGACGGGAATGTAGTAAAATATTACATGCGACATGTTAGGTTGCCTTAGGCTAGGATATATAGCGTTATAGACGTATATAATGTTCCCACCGAGAAGTAGGGTCCGACGTGCCAGGAATGTAGTAAAATATTACATCCGAGATGTTAGGTTGCCTTAGGCTAGGATATATAACGTTATAGACGTATATAATGTTCCCACCGAGAAGTAGGGGCCGAAGTGACGGGAATGTTGTAAAATATGACATTCGACATGTTAGGTTGCCTTAGGCTAGGATATATAGCGTTATAGACGTATATAATGTTCCCACCGAGAAGTAGGGGCAGAAGTGACGGGAATGTTGTAAAATATGACATTCGACATGTTAGGTTGCCTTAGTCTAGGATATATAGCGTTATAGACGTATATAATGTTCCCACCGAGAAGCAGGTGCCGACGCACCAGGAATGTTGTAAAATATTACATTCGACATGTTAGGTTGCCTTAAGCTAGGATATATAGCGTTATAGACGTATATAATGTTCCCACCGAGAAGTAGGTGCCGACGCACCAGGAATGTTGTAAAATATTACATTCGACATGTTAGGTTGCCTTAAGCTAGGATATATAGCGTTATAGACGTATATAATGTTCCCACCGAGAAGTAGGGGCCGAAGTGACGGGAATGTTGTAAAATATTACATGCGACATGTTAGGTTGCCTTTAGCTAGGATAAATAGCGTTATAGACGTATATAATGTTCCCACCGAGAAGTAGGGTCCGACGTGCCAGGAATGTAGTAAAATATTACATCCGAGATGTTAGGTTGCCTTAGGCTAGGATATATAACGTTATAGACGTATATAATGTTCCCACCGAGAAGTAGGGGCCGAAGTGACGGGAATGTTGTAAAATATGACATTCGACATGTTAGGTTGCCTTAGGCTAGGATATATAGCGTTATAGACGTATATAATGTTCCCACCGAGAAGTAGGGTCCGACGTGCCAGGAATGTAGTAAAATATTACATCCGATATGTTAGGTTGCCTTAGGCTAGGATATATAGCGTTATAGACGTATATAATGTTCCCACCGAGAAGTAGGGGCCGAAGTGACGGGAATGTTGTAAAATATTACATGCGACATGTTAGGTTGCCTTAGGCTAGGATATATAGCGTTATAGACGTATATAATGTTCCCACCGAGAAGTAGGGTCCGACGTGCCAGGAATGTTGTAAAATATTACATTCGACATGTTAGGTTGCCTTAAGCTAGGATATATAGCGTTATAGACGTATATAATGTTCCAACAGAGAAGTAGGGGCCGAAGTGCCGGCAATGTTGTAAAATATTACATGCGACATGTTTGGTTGCCTTAGGCTAGGATATATAGCGTTATAGACGTATATCATGCTCCCACCGAGAAGTAGAGGCCAACGTGTCAGGAATGTAGTAAAATATTACATTCGACATGTTAGGTTGCCTTAAGCTAGGTTATATAGCGTTATAGACGTATATAATGTTCCCACCGAGAAGTAGGGGCCGAAGTGCCGGGAATGTTGTAAAATATTACATGCGACATGTTTGGTTGCCTTAGGCTAGGATATATAGCGTTATATACGTATATCATGCTCCCACCGAGAAGTAGGGGCCAACGTGCCAGGAATGTAGTAAAATATTACATCCGATGTGTTAGGTTGCCTTAGGCTAGGATATATAACGTTATAGACGTATATAATGTTCCCACCGAGAAGTAGGGCCCGAAGTGACGGGAATGTTGTAAAATATGACATTCGACATGTTAGGTTGCCTTAGGCTAGGATATATAGCGTTATAGACGTATATAATGTTCCCACCGAGAAGTAGGGGCCGACGTGCCAGGAATGTAGTAAAATATTATATCCGAGATGTTAGGTTGCCTTAGGCTAGGATATGTAACGTTATAGACGTATATAATGTTCCCACCGAGAAGTAGGGCCCGAAGTGACGGGAATGTTGTAAAATATGACATTCGACATGTTAGGTTGCCTTAGGCTAGGATATATAGCGTTATAGACGTATATAATGTTCCCACCGAGAAGTAGGGGCAGACGTGCCAGGAATGTAGTAAAATATTACATCCGAGATGTTAGGTTGCCTTAGGCTAGGATATATAGCGTTATAGACGTATATAATGTTCCCACCGAGAAGTAGGGGCCGACGTGCCAGGAATGTAGTAAAATATGACATTCGACATGTTAGGTTGCCTTAGGCTAGGATATATAACGTTAAAGACGTATATAATGTTCCCACCGAGTAGGGGCCGAAGTGACGGGAATGTTGTAAAATATGACATTCGACATGTTAGGTTGCCTTAGGCTAGGATATATAGCGTTATAGACGTATATAATGTGCCCACCGAGAAGTAGGTGCCGACGCACCAGGAATGTTGTAAAATATTACATTCGACATGTTAGGTTGCCTTAAGCTAGGATATATAGCGTTATAGACGTATATAATGTTCCCACCGAGAAGTAGGGGCCGAAGTGACGGGAATGTAGTAAAATATTACATGCGACATGTTAGGTTGCCTTAGGCTAGGATATATAGCGTTATAGACGTATATAATGTTCCCACCGAGAAGTAGGGTCCGACGTGCCAGGAATGTAGTAAAATATTACATCCGAGATGTTAGGTTGCCTTAGGCTAGGATATATAACGTTATAGACGTATATAATGTTCCCACCGAGAAGTAGGGGCCGAAGTGACGGGAATGTTGTAAAATATGACATTCGACATGTTAGGTTGCCTTAGGCTAGGATATATAGCGTTATAGACGTATATAATGTTCCCACCGAGAAGTAGGGGCAGAAGTGACGGGAATGTTGTAAAATATGACATTCGACATGTTAGGTTGCCTTAGTCTAGGATATATAGCGTTATAGACGTATATAATGTTCCCACCGAGAAGCAGGTGCCGACGCACCAGGAATGTTGTAAAATATTACATTCGACATGTTAGGTTGCCTTAAGCTAGGATATATAGCGTTATAGACGTATATAATGTTCCCACCGAGAAGTAGGTGCCGACGCACCAGGAATGTTGTAAAATATTACATTCGACATGTTAGGTTGCCTTAAGCTAGGATATATAGCGTTATAGACGTATATAATGTTCCCACCGAGAAGTAGGGGCCGAAGTGACGGGAATGTTGTAAAATATTACATGCGACATGTTAGGTTGCCTTTAGCTAGGATAAATAGCGTTATAGACGTATATAATGTTCCCACCGAGAAGTAGGGTCCGACTTTCCAGGAATGTAGTAAAATATTACATCCGAGATGTTAGGTTGCCTTAGGCTAGGATATATAACGTTATAGACGTATATAATGTTCCCACCGAGAAGTAGGGGCCGAAGTGACGGGAATGTTGTAAAATATGACATTCGACATGTTAGGTTGCCTTAGGCTAGGATATATAGCGTTATAGACGTATATAATGTTCCCACCGAGAAGTAGGGTCCGACGTGCCAGGAATGTAGTAAAATATTACATCCGATATGTTAGGTTGCCTTAGGCTAGGATATATAACTTTATAGACGTATATAATGTTCCCACCGAGAAGTAGGGGCCGAAGTGACGCGAATGTTGTAAAATATGACATTCGACATGTTAGGTTGCCTTAGGCTAGGATATATAGCGTTATAGACGTATATAATGTTCCCACCGAGAAGTAGGTGTCGACGCACCAGGAATGTTGTAAAATATTACATTCGACATGCTAGGTTGCCTTAAGCTAGGATATATAGCGTTATAGACGTATATAATGTTCCCACCGAGAAGTAGGGGCCGAAGTGACGGGAATGTAGTAAAATATTACATCCGAGATGTTAGGTTGCCTTAGGCTAGGATATATAACGTTATAGACGTATAGAATGTTCCCACCGAGAAGTAGGGGCCGAAGTGCCGGGAATGATGTAAAATATTACATCCGAGATGTTAGGTTGCCTTAGGCTAGGATATATAACGTTATAGACGTATATAATGTTCCAACAGAGAAGTAGGGGCCGAAGTGCCGGGAATGGTGTAAAATATTACATGCGACATGTTTGGTTGCCTTAGGCTAGGATATATAGCGTTATAGACGTATATAATGTTCCCACCGAGAAGTAGGTGCCGACGCACCAGGAATGTTGTAAAATATTACATTCGACATGTTAGGTTGCCTTAAGCTAGGATATATAGCGTTATAGACGTATATAATGTTCCCACAGAGAAGTAGGGGCCGAAGTGACGGGAATGTTGTAAAATATGACATCCGAGATGTTAGGTTGCCTTCGGCTAGGATATGTAACGTTATACACGTATATAATGTTCCCACCGAGAAGTAGGGGCCGAAGTGACGGGAATGTTGTAAAATATGACATTCGACATGTTTGGTTGCCTTAGGCTAGGATATATAGCGTTATAGACGTATATAATGTTCCCACCGAGAAGTAGGGTCCGACGTGCCAGGAATGTAGTAAAATATTACATCCGAGATGTTAGGTTGCCTTAGGCTAGGATATATAACGTTATAGACGTATAGAATGTTCCCACCGAGAAGTAGGGGCCGAAGTGCCGGGAATGATGTAAAATATTACATGCGACATGTTTGGTTGCCTTAGGCTAGGATATATGGCGTTATAGACGTATATCATGCTCCCACCGAGAAGTAGGGGCCAACGTTCCAGGAATGTAGTAAAATATTACATCCGATATGTTAGGTTGCCTTAGGCTAGGATATAAAGCATTATAGACGTATATAATGTTCCCACCGAGAAGTAGGGGCCGACGTGCCAGGAATGTAGTAAAATATTACATCCGATATGTTAGGTTGCCTTAGGCCAGGATATATAACGTTATAGACGTATATAATGTTCCCACCGAGACGTAGGGGCCGAAGTGACGCGAATGTTGTAAAATATGACATTCGACATGTTAGGTTGCCTTAGGCTAGGATATATAGCGTTATAGACGTATATAATGTTCCCACCCAGAAGTAGGTGCCGACGCACCAGGAATGTTGTAAAATATTACATTCTACATGTTAGGTTGCCTTAAGCTAGGATATATAGCGTTATAGACGTATATAATGTTCCCACCGAGAAGTAGGGGCCGAAGTGACGGGAATGTTGTAAAATATGACATTCGACATGTTAGGTTGCCTTAGGCTAGGATATATAGCGTTATAGACGTATATAATGTTCCCACCGAGAAGTAGGTGCCGACGCGCCAGGAATGTTGTAAAATATTACATTCGACATGTTAGGTTGCCTTAAGCTAGGACATATAGCGTTATAGACGTATATAATGTTCCAACAGAGAAGTAGGGGCCGAAGTGCCGGGAATGATGTAAAATATTACATGCGACATGTTTGGTTGCCTTAGGCTAGGATATATAGCGTTATAGACGTATATAATGTTCCCACCGAGAAGTAGGGGCCGACGTGCCAGGAATGTAGTAAAATATTACATCCGAGATGTTAGGTTGCCTTAGGCTAGGATATATAACGTTATAGACGTATATAATGTTCCAACAGAGAAGTAGGGGCCGAAGTGCCGGGAATGGTGTAAAATATTACATGCGACATGTTTGGTTGCCTTAGGCTAGGATATATAGCGTTATAGACGTATATAATGTTCCCACCGAGAAGTAGGTGCCGACGCACCAGGAATGTTGTAAAATATTACATTCGACATGTTAGGTTGCCTTAAGCTAGGATATATAGCGTTATAGACGTATATAATGTTCCCACAGAGAAGTAGGGGCCGAAGTGACGGGAATGTTGTAAAATATGACATCCGAGATGTTAGGTTGCCTTCGGCTAGGATATGTAACGTTATACACGTATATAATGTTCCCACCGAGAAGTAGGGGCCGAAGTGACGGGAATGTTGTAAAATATGACATTCGACATGTTTGGTTGCCTTAGGCTAGGATATATAGCGTTATAGACGTATATAATGTTCCCACCGAGAAGTAGGGTCCGACGTGCCAGGAATGTAGTAAAATATTACATCCGAGATGTTAGGTTGCCTTAGGCTAGGATATATAACGTTATAGACGTATAGAATGCTCCCACCGAGAAGTAGGGGCCGAAGTGCCGGGAATGATGTAAAATATTACATGCGACATGTTTGGTTGCCTTAGGCTAGGATATATAGCGTTATAGACGTATATCATGCTCCCACCGAGAAGTAGGGGCCAACGTTCCAGGAATGTAGTAAAATATTACATCCGATATGTTAGGTTGCCTTAGGCTAGGATATAAAGCGTTATAGACGTATATAATGTTCCCACCGAGAAGTAGGGGCCGACGTGCCAGGAATGTAGTAAAATATTACATCCGATATGTTAGGTTGCCTTAGGCTAGGATATATAACGTTATAGACGTATATAATGTTCCCACCGAGACGTAGGGGCCGAAGTGACGCGAATGTTGTAAAATATGACATTCGACATGTTAGGTTGCCTTAGGCTAGGATATATAGCGTTATAGAAGTATATAATGTTCCCACCCAGAAGTAGGTGCCGACGCACCAGGAATGTTGTAAAATATTACATTCTACATGTTAGGTTGAATTAAGCTAGGATATATAGCGTTATAGACGTATATAATGTTCCCACCGAGAAGTAGGTGCCGACGCGCCAGGAATGTTGTAAAATATTACATTCGACATGTTAGGTTGCCTTAAGCTAGGATATATAACGTTATAGACGTATATAATGTTCCCACCGAGAAGTAGGGGCCGAAGTGACGCGAATGTTGTAAAATATGACATTCGACATGTTAGGTTGCCTTAGGCTAGGATATATAGCGTTATAGACGTATATAATGTTCCCACCCAGAAGTAGGTGCCGACGCACCAGGAATGTTGTAAAATATTACATTCTACATGTTAGGTTGCCTTCAGCTAGGATATATAGCGTTATAGACGTATATAATGTTCCCACCGAGAAGTAGGGGCCGAAGTGACGGGAATGTTGTAAAATATGACATTCGACATGTTAGGTTGCCTTAGGCTAGGATATATAGCGTTATAGACGTATATAATGTTCCCACCGAGAAGTAGGTGCCGACGCGCCAGGAATGTTGTAAAATATTACATTCGACATGTTAGGTTGCCTTAAGCTAGGACATATAGCGTTATAGACGTATATAATGTTCCAACAGAGAAGTAGGGGCCGAAGTGCCGGGAATGATGTAAAATATTACATGCGACATGTTTGGTTGCCTTAGGCTAGGATATATAGCGTTATAGACGTATATAATGTTCCCACCGAGAAGTAGGGGCCGACGTGCCAGGAATGAAGTAAAATATTACATCCGAGATGTTAGGTTGCCTTAGGCTAGGATATATAACGTTATAGACGTATATAATGTTCCCAACGAGTAGGGGCCGAAGTGACGGGAATGTTGTAGAATATGACATTCGACATGTTAGGTTGCCTTAGGCTAGGATATATAGCGTTATAGACGTATATCATGCTCCCACCCAGAAGTAGAGGCCAACGTGCCAGGAATGTAGTAAAATATTACATCCGATATGTTAGGTTGCCTTAGGCTAGGATATACAGCGATATAGACGTATATAATGTTCCCACCGAGAAGTAGGGGCAGAAGTGACGGGAATGTTGTAAAATATGACATTCGACATGTTAGGTTGCCTTAGGCTAGGATATATAGCGTTATAGACGTATATAATGTTCCCACCGAGAAGTAGGGTCCGACGTGCCAGGAATGTTGTAAAATATTACATTCGACATGTTAGGTTGCCTTAAGCTAGGATATATAGCGTTATAGACGTATATAATGTTCCGAACAGAGAAGTAGGGGCCGAAGTGCCGGGAATGTTGTAAAATATTACATGCGACATGTTTGGTTGCCTTAGGCTAGGATATACAGCGTTATAGACGTATATCATGCTCACACCGAGAAGTAGAGGCCAACGTACCAGGAATGTAGTAAAATATTACATTCGACATGTTAGGTTGCCTTAGGCTAGGATATATAGCGTTATAGACGTATATAATGTTCCCACCGAGAAGTAGGTACCGACGCACCAGGAATGTTGTAAAATATGACATCCGAGATGTTAGGTTGCCTTCGGCTAGGATATGTAACGTTATACACGTATATAATGTTCCCACCGAGAAGTAGGGGCCGAAGTGACGGGAATGTTGTAAAATATGACATTCGACATGTTTGGTTGCCTTAGGCTAGGATATATAGCGTTATAGACGTATATAATGTTCCCACCGAGAAGTAGGGTCCGACGTGCCAGGAATGTAGTAAAATATTACATCCGAGATGTTAGGTTGCCTTAGGCTAGGATATATAACGTTATAGACGTATAGAATGTTCCCACCGAGAAGTAGGGGCCGAAGTGCCGGGAATGATGTAAAATATTACATGCGACATGTTTGGTTGCCTTAGGCTAGGATATATGGCGTTATAGACGTATATCATGCTCCCACCGAGAAGTAGGGGCCAACGTTCCAGGAATGTAGTAAAATATTACATCCGATATGTTAGGTTGCCTTAGGCTAGGATATAAAGCATTATAGACGTATATAATGTTCCCACCGAGAAGTAGGGGCCGACGTGCCAGGAATGTAGTAAAATATTACATCCGATATGTTAGGTTGCCTTAGGCTAGGATATATAACGTTATAGACGTATATAATGTTCCCACCGAGACGTAGGGGCCGAAGTGACGCGAATGTTGTAAAATATGACATTCGACATGTTAGGTTGCCTTAGGCTAGGATATATAGCGTTATAGACGTATATAATGTTCCCACCCAGAAGTAGGTGCCGACGCACCAGGAATGTTGTAAAATATTACATTCTACATGTTAGGTTGCCTTAAGCTAGGATATATAGCGTTATAGACGTATATAATGTTCCCACCGAGAAGTAGGGGCCGAAGTGACGGGAATGTTGTAAAATATGACATTCGACATGTTAGGTTGCCTTAGGCTAGGATATATAGCGTTATAGACGTATATAATGTTCCCACCGAGAAGTAGGTGCCGACGCGCCAGGAATGTTGTAAAATATTACATTCGACATGTTAGGTTGCCTTAAGCTAGGACATATAGCGTTATAGACGTATATAATGTTCCAACAGAGAAGTAGGGGCCGAAGTGCCGGGAATGATGTAAAATATTACATGCGACATGTTTGGTTGCCTTAGGCTAGGATATATAGCGTTATAGACGTATATAATGTTCCCACCGAGAAGTAGGGGCCGACGTGCCAGGAATGTAGTAAAATATTACATCCGAGATGTTAGGTTGCCTTAGGCTAGGATATATAACGTTATAGACGTATATAATGTTCCAACAGAGAAGTAGGGGCCGAAGTGCCGGGAATGGTGTAAAATATTACATGCGACATGTTTGGTTGCCTTAGGCTAGGATATATAGCGTTATAGACGTATATAATGTTCCCACCGAGAAGTAGGTGCCGACGCACCAGGAATGTTGTAAAATATTACATTCGACATGTTAGGTTGCCTTAAGCTAGGATATATAGCGTTATAGACGTATATAATGTTCCCACAGAGAAGTAGGGGCCGAAGTGACGGGAATGTTGTAAAATATGACATCCGAGATGTTAGGTTGCCTTCGGCTAGGATATGTAACGTTATACACGTATATAATGTTCCCACCGAGAAGTAGGGGCCGAAGTGACGGGAATGTTGTAAAATATGACATTCGACATGTTTGGTTGCCTTAGGCTAGGATATATAGCGTTATAGACGTATATAATGTTCCCACCGAGAAGTAGGGTCCGACGTGCCAGGAATGTAGTAAAATATTACATCCGAGATGTTAGGTTGCCTTAGGCTAGGATATATAACGTTATAGACGTATAGAATGCTCCCACCGAGAAGTAGGGGCCGAAGTGCCGGGAATGATGTAAAATATTACATGCGACATGTTTGGTTGCCTTAGGCTAGGATATATAGCGTTATAGACGTATATCATGCTCCCACCGAGAAGTAGGGGCCAACGTTCCAGGAATGTAGTAAAATATTACATCCGATATGTTAGGTTGCCTTAGGCTAGGATATAAAGCGTTATAGACGTATATAATGTTCCCACCGAGAAGTAGGGGCCGACGTGCCAGGAATGTAGTAAAATATTACATCCGATATGTTAGGTTGCCTTAGGCTAGGATATATAACGTTATAGACGTATATAATGTTCCCACCGAGACGTAGGGGCCGAAGTGACGCGAATGTTGTAAAATATGACATTCGACATGTTAGGTTGCCTTAGGCTAGGATATATAGCGTTATAGAAGTATATAATGTTCCCACCCAGAAGTAGGTGCCGACGCACCAGGAATGTTGTAAAATATTACATTCTACATGTTAGGTTGAATTAAGCTAGGATATATAGCGTTATAGACGTATATAATGTTCCCACCGAGAAGTAGGTGCCGACGCGCCAGGAATGTTGTAAAATATTACATTCGACATGTTAGGTTGCCTTAAGCTAGGATATATAACGTTATAGACGTATATAATGTTCCCACCGAGAAGTAGGGGCCGAAGTGACGCGAATGTTGTAAAATATGACATTCGACATGTTAGGTTGCCTTAGGCTAGGATATATAGCGTTATAGACGTATATAATGTTCCCACCCAGAAGTAGGTGCCGACGCACCAGGAATGTTGTAAAATATTACATTCTACATGTTAGGTTGCCTTCAGCTAGGATATATAGCGTTATAGACGTATATAATGTTCCCACCGAGAAGTAGGGGCCGAAGTGACGGGAATGTTGTAAAATATGACATTCGACATGTTAGGTTGCCTTAGGCTAGGATATATAGCGTTATAGACGTATATAATGTTCCCACCGAGAAGTAGGTGCCGACGCGCCAGGAATGTTGTAAAATATTACATTCGACATGTTAGGTTGCCTTAAGCTAGGACATATAGCGTTATAGACGTATATAATGTTCCAACAGAGAAGTAGGGGCCGAAGTGCCGGGAATGATGTAAAATATTACATGCGACATGTTTGGTTGCCTTAGGCTAGGATATATAGCGTTATAGACGTATATAATGTTCCCACCGAGAAGTAGGGGCCGACGTGCCAGGAATGAAGTAAAATATTACATCCGAGATGTTAGGTTGCCTTAGGCTAGGATATATAACGTTATAGACGTATATAATGTTCCCAACGAGTAGGGGCCGAAGTGACGGGAATGTTGTAGAATATGACATTCGACATGTTAGGTTGCCTTAGGCTAGGATATATAGCGTTATAGACGTATATCATGCTCCCACCCAGAAGTAGAGGCCAACGTGCCAGGAATGTAGTAAAATATTACATCCGATATGTTAGGTTGCCTTAGGCTAGGATATACAGCGATATAGACGTATATAATGTTCCCACCGAGAAGTAGGGGCAGAAGTGACGGGAATGTTGTAAAATATGACATTCGACATGTTAGGTTGCCTTAGGCTAGGATATATAGCGTTATAGACGTATATAATGTTCCCACCGAGAAGTAGGGTCCGACGTGCCAGGAATGTTGTAAAATATTACATTCGACATGTTAGGTTGCCTTAAGCTAGGATATATAGCGTTATAGACGTATATAATGTTCCGAACAGAGAAGTAGGGGCCGAAGTGCCGGGAATGTTGTAAAATATTACATGCGACATGTTTGGTTGCCTTAGGCTAGGATATACAGCGTTATAGACGTATATCATGCTCACACCGAGAAGTAGAGGCCAACGTACCAGGAATGTAGTAAAATATTACATTCGACATGTTAGGTTGCCTTAGGCTAGGATATATAGCGTTATAGACGTATATAATGTTCCCACCGAGAAGTAGGTACCGACGCACCAGGAATGTTGTAAAATATTACATTCGACATGTTAGGTTGCCTTAAGCTAGGATATATAGCGTTATAGACGTATATAATGTTCCCACCGAGAAGTAGGGGCCGAAGTGACGGGAATGTTGTAAAATATGACATTCGACATGTTAGGTTGCCTTAGGCTAGGATATATAGCGTTATAGACGTATATAATGTTCCCAGCGAGAAGTAGGGGCCGACGTGCCAGGAATGTAGTAAAATATTACATCCGAGATGTTAGGTTGCCTTAGGCTAGAATATGTAACGTTATAGACGTATATAATGTTCCCACCGAGAAGTAGGGGCCGAAGTGGCGGGAATGTTGTAAAATATTACATCCGATATGTTAGGTTGCCTTAGGCTAGGATATATAGCGTTATAGACGTATATAAAGTTCCCAACAGAGAAGTAGGGGCCGAAGTGCCGGGAATGTTGTAAAATATGACATTCGACATGTTAGGTTGCCTTAGGCTAGGATATATAGCGTTATAGACGTATATCATGCTCCCACCCAGAAGTAGAGGCCAACGTGCCAGGAATGTAGTAAAATATTACATCCGATATGTTAGGTTGCCTTAGGCTAGGATATACAGCGATATAGACGTATATAATGTTCCCACCGAGAAGTAGGGGCAGAAGTGACGGGAATGTTGTAAAATATGACATTCGACATGTTAGGTTGCCTTAGGCTAGGATATATAGCGTTATAGACGTATATAATGTTCCCAGCGAGAAGTAGGTACCGACGCACCAGGGATGTTGTAAAATATTACATTCGACATGTTAGGTTGCCTTAAGCTAGGATATATAGCGTTATAGACGTATATAATGTTCCCACCGAGAAGTAGGGGCCGAAGTGACGGGAATGCTGTAAAATATGACATTCGACATGTTAGGTTGCCTTAGGCTAGGATATATAGCGTTATGGACGTATATAATGTTCCCACCGAGAAGTAGGGGCCGACGTGCCAGGAATGTAGTAAAATATTATATCCGAGATGTTAGGTTGCCTTAGGCTAGGATATGTAACGTTATAGACGTATATAATGTTCCCACCGAGAAGTAGGGGCCGAAGTGACGGGAATGTTGTAAAATATGACATTCGACATGTTAGGTTGCCTTAGGCTAGGATATATAACGTTATAGACGTATATAATGTTCCCACCGAGAAGTAGGGGCCGAAGTGACGGGATTGTAGTAAAATATTACATCCGATATGTTAGGTTGCCTTAGGCTAGGATATACAGCGTTATAGACGTATATCATGCTCCCACCGAGAAGTAGAGGCCAACGTGCCAGGAATGTAGTAAAATATTACATCCGAGATGTTAGGTTGCCTTAGGCTAGGATATATAACGTTATAGACGTATATAATGTTCCCACCGGGAAGTAGGGTCCGACGTGCCAGGAATGTAGTAAAATATTACATCCGAGATGTTAGGTTGCCTTAGGCTAGGATATATAACGTTATAGACGTATATAATGTTCCCGCCGAGAAGTAGGTGCCGACGCGCCAGGTATGTTGTAAAATATTACATTCGACATGTTAGGTTGCCTTAGGCTAGGACATATAGCGTTATAGACGTATATAATGTTCCCACCGAGAAGTAGGTGCCGATGCGCCAGGAATGTTATAAAATATTACATTCGACATGTTAGGTTGCCTTAAGCTAGGATATATAGCGTTATAGCCGTATATAATGTTCCAACAGAGAAGTAGGGGCCGAAGTGCCGGGAATGTTGTAAAATATGACATTCGACATGTTAGGTTGCCTTAGGCTAGGATATATAGCGTTATAGACGTATATCATGCTCCCACCCAGAAGTAGAGGCCAACGTGCCAGGAATGTAGTAAAATATTACATCCGATATGTTAGGTTGCCTTAGGCTAGGATATACAGCGATATAGACGTATATAATGTTCCCACCGAGAAGTAGGGGCAGAAGTGACGGGAATGTTGTAAAATATGACATTCGACATGTTAGGTTGCCTTAGGCTAGGATATATAGCGTTATAGACGTATATAATGTTCCCACCGAGAAGTAGGTACCGACGCACCAGGGATGTTGTAAAATATTACATTCGACATGTTAGGTTGCCTTAAGCTAGGATATATAGCGTTATAGACGTATATAATGTTCCCACCGAGAAGTAGGGGCCGAAGTGACGGGAATGCTGTAAAATATGACATTCGACATGTTAGGTTGCCTTAGGCTAGGATATATAGCGTTATGGACGTATATAATGTTCCCACCGAGAAGTAGGGGCCGACGTGCCAGGAATGTAGTAAAATATTATATCCGAGATGTTAGGTTGCCTTAGGCTAGGATATGTAACGTTATAGACGTATATAATGTTCCCACCGAGAAGTAGGGGCCGAAGTGACGGGAATGTTGTAAAATATGACATTCGACATGTTAGGTTGCCTTAGGCTAGGATATATAACGTTATAGACGTATATAATGTTCCCACCGAGAAGTAGGGGCCGAAGTGACGGGATTGTAGTAAAATATTACATCCGATATGTTAGGTTGCCTTAGGCTAGGATATACAGCGTTATAGACGTATATCATGCTCCCACCGAGAAGTAGAGGCCAACGTGCCAGGAATGTAGTAAAATATTACATCCGAGATGTTAGGTTGCCTTAGGCTAGGATATATAACGTTATAGACGTATATAATGTTCCCACCGGGAAGTAGGGTCCGACGTGCCAGGAATGTAGTAAAATATTACATCCGAGATGTTAGGTTGCCTTAGGCTAGGATATATAACGTTATAGACGTATATAATGTTCCCACCGAGAAGTAGGTGCCGACGCGCCAGGTATGTTGTAAAATATTACATTCGACATGTTAGGTTGCCTTAGGCTAGGACATATAGCGTTATAGACGTATATAATGTTCCCACCGAGAAGTAGGTGCCGATGCGCCAGGAATGTTATAAAATATTACATTCGACATGTTAGGTTGCCTTAAGCTAGGATATATAGCGTTATAGCCGTATATAATGTTCCAACAGAGAAGTAGGGGCCGAAGTGCCGGGAATGTTGTAAAATATGACATTCGACATGTTAGGTTGCCTTAGGCTAGGATATATAGCGTTATAGACGTATATCATGCTCCCACCGAGAAGTAGAGGCCAACGTGCCAGGAATGTAGTAAAATATTACATCCGATATGTTAGGTTGCCTTAGGCTAGGATATATAGCGTTATAGACGTATATAATGTTCCCACCGAGAAGTAGGGGCCGACGTGCCAGGAATGTAGTAAAATATTACATCCGAGATGTTAGGTTGCCTTAGGCTAGGATATGTAACGTTATAGACGTATATAATGTTCCCACCGAGAAGTAGGGGCCGAAGTGACGGGAATGTTGTAAAATATGACATTCGACATGTTAGGTTGCCTTAGGACAGGATATATAGCGTTATAGACGTATATAATGTTCCCACCGAGAAGTTGGGGCCGACGTGCCGGGAATGTAGTAAAATATTACATCTGAGATGTTAGGTTGCCTTAGGTTAGGATATATAACGTTATTGACTTATATAAAGTTCCCACCGAGAAATAGGGGCCGACGCGCCAGGAATGTTGTAAAATTTTACATTCGACACGTTAGGATTGCCTTAGGCTAGGATATATAACGTTATAGACGTATATACTGTTCCCACCGAGAAGTAGGTGCCGACGCGCCAGGAATGTTGTTAAATATTACATACGACATGTTAGGTTGCCTTAGGCTAGGATATATAACGTTATAGACGTATATAATGTTCCCACCGAGAAGTAGGGGCCGAAGTGACGGGATTGTTGTAAAATATGACATTCGACATGTTAGGTTGCCTTAGGCTAGGATATATAGCGTTATAGACGTATATAATTTTCCCACCGAGAAGTAGGTGCCGACGCGCCAGGAATGTTGTAAAATTTTACATTCGACACGTTAGGATTGCCTTAGGCTAGGATATATAACGTTATAGACGTATATACTGTTCCCACCGAGAAGTAGGTGCCGACGCGCCAGGAATGTTGTTAAATATTACATACGACATGTTAGGTTGCCTTAGGCTGGGATATATAGTGTTATAGACGTATGTAATGTTCCCACCGAGAAGTAGGGGCCGACGTGCCAGGAATGTTGTAAAATATTACATTCGACATGTTAGGTTGCCTTAGGCTAGGACATATAGCGTTATAGACGTATACAATGTTCCCACCGAGAAGTAGGTGCCGACGCGCCAGGAATGTTGTAGAATATTACATTCGATATGTTGGGTTGCCTTAAGCTAGGATATACAGCGTTATAGACGTATATAATGTTCCCACCGAGAAGGAGGGGCCGAAGTGCCCGGGAGTGTTGTAAAATAGTATATGCGACATGTTAGTTTGCCTTAGGTTAGGATAAATAGCGGTATAGACGTATATACTGTTCCCACCGGGAAGTAGGTGCCGACGTGCCAGGAATGTAGTAAAATGTTACATCCGAGATGTTAGATTGCCTTAGGCTAGGATATATAACGTTATTGACTTATATAATGTTCTCACCGAGAAATAGGTGCCGACGCGCCAGGTATGTTGTAAAATATTACATTCGACCTGTTATGTTGCCTTAGGCTAGGATATATAGCGTTATAGACGTATATAATGTTCCCACCGAGAAGTAGGTCCCGACGTGCCAGGAATGTAGTAAAATATTACATCCGAGATGTTATGTTGCCTTAGGTTAGGATATATAACGTTATAGACGTATATGATATACCCACCGAGAAGTATGGGCCAACGAGGCAGGAATGTGGTACAATATTACATTCGACATGTTAGGTTGCCTTAGGTTAGGATATATATCGTTATGGACGTATATACCCTTCCCACCGAGAAGTAGGTGCCGACGCGCGGGGAATGTTGCAAAATATTACATTCGAAATGTTAGGTTGCCTTAGGCTAGGGTATATAGCGTTATAGACGTATATAATGTTCCCACCGAGAAGTAGGGGTCGGCGCGCCAGGAATGTAGTAAAATATTGCATCAGAGATGTTAGGATTGCCTTAGGCTAGGATATATAACGTTATAGACGTATATAATGTTCCCACCGAGATGTAGGGGCCGAAGTGACGGGAATGTTGTAAAATATGACATTCGACATGTTAGGTTGCCTTAGGCTAGGATATATAGCGTTATAGACGAATATAATGTTCCCACCGAGAAGTAGGTGCCGAAGTGCCCGGGAATGTTGTAAAATAGTATATGCGACATGTTAGGTTGCCTTAGGCAAGGATATATAGCGTTATAGACGTACATAATGTTCCCACCGAGAAATAGGGGCCGAAGTGCCAGGAATGTTGTTAAATATTACATACGACATGTTAGGTTGCCTTAGGACAGGATATATAGCGTTATAGACGTATATAATGTTCCCACCGAGAAGTTGGGGCCGACGTGCCGGGAATGTAGTAAAATATTACATCTGAGATGTTAGGTTGCCTTAGGTTAGGATATATAACGTTATTGACTTATATAAAGTTCCCACCGAGAAATAGGGGCCGACGCGCCAGGAATGTTGTAAAATTTTACATTCGACACGTTAGGATTGCCTTAGGCTAGGATATATAACGTTATAGACGTATATACTGTTCCCACCGAGAAGTAGGTGCCGACGCGCCAGGAATGTTGTTAAATATTACATACGACATGTTAGGTTGCCTTAGGCTAGGATATATAACGTTATAGACGTATATAATGTTCCCACCGAGAAGTAGGGGCCGAAGTGACGGGATTGTTGTAAAATATGACATTCGACATGTTAGGTTGCCTTAGGCTAGGATATATAGCGTTATAGACGTATATAATTTTCCCACCGAGAAGTAGGTGCCGACGCGCCAGGAATGTTGTAAAATTTTACATTCGACACGTTAGGATTGCCTTAGGCTAGGATATATAACGTTGTAGACGTATATACTGTTCCCACCAAGAAGTAGGTGCCGACGCGCCAGGAATGTTGTTAAATATTACATACGACATGTTAGGTTGCCTTAGGCTGGGATATATAGTGTTATAGACGTATGTAATGTTCCCACCGAGAAGTAGGGGCCGACGTGCCAGGAATGTTGTAAAATATTACATTCGACATGTTAGGTTGCCTTAGGCTAGGACATATAGCGTTATAGACGTATACAATGTTCCCACCGAGAAGTAGGTGCCGACGCGCCAGGAATGTTGTAGAATATTACATTCGATATGTTGGGTTGCCTTAAGCTAGGATATACAGCGTTATAGACGTATATAATGTTCCCACCGAGAAGGAGGGGCCGAAGTGCCCGGGAGTGTTGTAAAATAGTATATGCGACATGTTAGTTTGCCTTAGGTTAGGATAAATAGCGGTATAGACGTATATACTGTTCCCACCGGGAAGTAGGTGCCGACGTGCCAGGAATGTAGTAAAATGTTACATCCGAGATGTTAGATTGCCTTAGGCTAGGATATATAACGTTATTGACTTATATAATGTTCTCACCGAGAAATAGGTGCCGACGCGCCAGGTATGTTGTAAAATATTACATTCGACCTGGTATGTTGCCTTAGGCTAGGATATATAGCGTTATAGACGTATATAATGTTCCCACCGAGAAGTAGGGCCCGAAGTGCCAGGAATGTAGTAAAATATTACATCCGAGATGTTATGTTGCCTTAGGTTAGGATATATAACGTTATAGACGTATATGATATACCCACCGAGAAGTATGGGCCAACGAGGCAGGAATGTGGTACAATATTACATTCGACATGTTAGGTTGCCTTAGGTTAGGATATATAACGTTATAGACGTATATAACGTTCCCACCGATAAGTAGGGGCCGAAGTGACGGGATTGTTGTAAAATATGACATTCGACATGTTAGGTTGCCTTAGGCTAGGACATATAGCGTTATAGACGTATACAATGTTCCCACCGAGAAGTAGGGGCCGAAGTGCCAGGAATGTAGTAAAATATTATATCCGAGATGTTAGGTTGCCTTAGGCTAGGATATGTAACGTTATAGACGTATATAATGTTCCCACCGAGAAGTAGGGGCCGAAGTGACGGGAATGTTGTAAAATATGACATTCGACATGTTAGGTTGCCTTAGGCTAGGATATATAGCGTTATAGACGTATATAATGTTCCCACCGAGAAGTAGGGGCCGACGTGCCAGGAATGTAGTAAAATATTACATCCGATATGTTAGGTTGCCTTAGGCTAGGATATATAGCGTTATAGACGTATATAATGTTCCCACCGAGAAGTAGGGGCCGACGTGCCAGGAATGTAGTAAAATATTACATCCGATATGTTAGGTTGCCTTAGGCTAGGATATATAACGTTATAGACGTATATAACGTTCCCACCGATAAGTAGGGGCCGAAGTGACGCGAATGTTGTAAAATATGACATTCGACATGTTAGGTTGCCTTAGGCTAGGATATATAGCGTTATAGACGTATATAATGTTCCCACCGAGAAGTAGGTGCCGAAGTGCCCGGGAATGTTGTAAAATAGTATATGCGACATGTTAGGTTGCCTTAGGCAAGGATATATAGCGTTATAGACGTACATAATTTTCCCACCGAGAAATAGGGGCCGACGTGCCAGGAATGTAGTAAAATGTTACATCCGAGATGTTAGATTGCCTTAGGTTAGGATATATCACGTTATTGACTTATATAATGTTCTCACCGAGAAATAGGGGCCGACGCGCCAGGAATGTTGTAAAATATTACATTCAACATGTTATGATTGCGTTAGGTTAGGATATATACCGTTATAGACGTATATACTTTTCCCACCGAGATGTAGTTGCCGATGATCCAGGAATGTTGTAAAATATTCATTCGGCATGTTAGGTTGCCTTAAGCTAGGATATATAGAGTTATAGACGTATATAATGTTCCCACCGAGAAGTAGGGGCCGACGTGCCAGGAATGTAGTAAAATATTACATTCGACACGTTCGGTTGCCTTAAGCTAGGATATATAGCCTTATAGACGTATATAATGTTACCACCGAGAAGTAGGGGCCGAAGTGACGGGAATGTTGTAAAATATTACATTCGACATGTTAGGTTGCCTTAGGACAGGATATATAGCGTTATAGACGTATATAATGTTCCCACCGAGAAGTAGGGGCCGAAGTGACGGGATTGTTGTAAAATATGACATTCGACATGTTAGGTTGCCTTAGGCTAGGACATATAGCGTTATAGTCGTATACAATGTTCCCACCGAGAAGTAGGGGCCGAAGTGCCAGGAATGTAGTAAAATATTATATCCGAGATGTTAGGTTGCCTTAGGCTAGGATATGTAACGTTATAGACGTATATAATGTTCCCACCGAGAAGTAGGGGCCGAAGTGACGGGAATGTTGTAAAATATGACATTCGACATGTTAGGTTGCCTTAGGACAGGATATATAGCGTTATAGACGTATATAATGTTCCCACCGAGAAGTAGGGGCCGAAGTGACGGGATTGTTGTAAAATATGACATTCGACATGATAGGTTGCCTTAGGCTAGGACATATAGCGTTATAGACGTATACAATGTTCCCACCGAGAAGTAGGGGCCGAAGTGCCAGGAATGTAGTAAAATATTATATCCGAGATGTTAGGTTGCCTTAGGCTAGGATATGTAACGTTATAGACGTATATAATGTTCCCACCGAGAAGTAGGGGCCGAAGTGACGGGAATGTTGTAAAATATGACATTCGACATGTTAGGTTGCCTTAGGCTAGGATATATAGCGTTATAGACGTATATAATGTTCCCACCGAGAAGTAGGGGCCGACGTGCCAGGAATGTAGTAAAATATTACATCCGATATGTTAGGTTGCCTTAGGCTAGGATATATAGCGTTATAGACGTATATAATGTTCCCACCGAGAAGTAGGGGCCGACGTGCCAGGAATGTAGTAAAATATTACATCCGATATGTTAGGTTGCCTTAGGCTAGGATATATAACGTTATAGACGTATATAACGTTCCCACCGATAAGTAGGGGCCGAAGTGACGCGAATGTTGTAAAATATGACATTCGACATGTTAGGTTGCCTTAGGCTAGGATATATAGCGTTATAGACGTATATAATGTTCCCACCGAGAAGTAGGTGCCGACGCACCAGGAATGTTGTAAAATATTACATTCGACATGTTAGGTTGCCTTAAGCTAGGATATATAGCCTTATAGACGTATATAATGTTACCACCGAGAAGTAGGGGCCGAAGTGACGGGAATGTTGTAAAATATTACATTCGACATGTTAGGTTGCCTTAAGCTAGGATATATAGCGTTATAGACGTATATCATGCTCCCACCGAGAAGTAGGGGCCAACGTGCCAGGAATGTAGTAAAATATTACATCCCATATGTTAGGTTGCCTTAGGCTAGGATATATAACGTTATAGACGTATATAATGTTCCCACCGAGAAGTAGGGGCCGAAGTGACGGGAATGTTGTAAAATATGACATTCGACATGTTAGGTTGCCTTAGGCTAGGATATATAGCGTTATAGACGTATATAATGTTTCCACCGAGAAGTAGGGGCCGACGTGCCAGGAATGTAGTAAAATATTACATCCGATATGTTAGGTTGCCTTAGGTTAGGATATATAGCGTTATAGACGTATATAATGTTCCCACCGAGAAGTAGGGGCCAACGTGCCAGGAATGTAGTAAAATATTACATCCCATATGTTAGGTTGCCTTAGGCTAGGATATATAACGTTACAGACGTATATAATTTTCCCACCGAGAAGTAGGTGCCGACGCGCCAGGAATGTTGTAAAATATTACATTCGACATGTTCGGTTGCCTTAAGCTAGGATATATAGGGTTATAGACGTATATCATGCTCCCACCGAGAAGTAGGGGCCAACGTGCCAGGAATGTAGTAAAATATTACATCCCATATGTTAGGTTGCCTTAGGCTAGGATATATAACGTTACAGACGTATATAATGTTACCACCGAGAAGTAGGGGCCGAAGTGACGGGAATGTTGTAAAATATTACATTCGACATGTTAGGTTGCCTTAGGACAGGATATATAGCGTTATAGACGTATATAATGTTCCCACCGAGAAGTTGGGGCCGACGTGCCGGGAATGTAGTAAAATATTACATCTGAGATGTTAGGTTGCCTTAGGTTAGGATATATAACGTTATTGACTTATATAAAGTTCCCACCGAGAAATAGGGGCCGACGCGCCAGGAATGTTGTAAAATTTTACATTCGACACGTTAGGATTGCCTTAGGCTAGGATATATAACGTTATAGACGTATATACTGTTCCCACCGAGAAGTAGGTGCCGACGCGCCAGGAATGTTGTTAAATATTACATACGACATGTTAGGTTGCCTTAGGCTGGGATATATAGCGTTATAGACGTATGTAATGTTCCCACCGAGAAGTAGGGGCCGACGTGCCAGGAATGTTGTAAAATATTACATCCGAGATGTTAGATTGCCTTAGGCTAGGATATATAACGTTATTGACTTATATAATGTTCTCACCGAGAAATAGGTGCCGACGCGCCAGGTATGTTGTAAAATATTACATTCGACCTGTTATGTTGCCTTAGGCTAGGATATATAGCGTTATAGACGTATATAATGTTCCCACCGAGAAGTAGGGCCCGACGTGCCAGGAATGTAGTAAAATATTACATCCGAGATGTTATGTTGCCTTAGGTTAGGATATATAACGTTATAGACGTATATGATATACCCACCGAGAAGTATGGGCCAACGAGGCAGGAATGTGGTACAATATTACATTCGACATGTTAGGTTGCCTTAGGTTAGGATATATATCGTTATGGACGTATATACTGTTCCCACCGAGAAGTAGGTGCCGACGCGCAGGTATGTTGTAAAATATTACATTCGACATGTTAGGTTGCCTTAGGCTAGGATATATAGCGTTATAGACGTATATAATGTTCCCACCGAGAAGTAGGGGCCGACGCGCGGGGAATGTTGTAAAATATTACATTCGAAATGTTAGGTTCCCTTAGGCTAGGGTATATAGCGTTATAGACGTATATAATGTTCCCACCGAGAAGTAGGGGTCGGCGCGCCAGGAATGTAGTAAAATATTGCATCAGAGATGTTAGGATTGCCTTAGGCTAGGATATATAACGTTATAGACGTATATAATGTTCCCACCGAGATGTAGGGGCCGAAGTGACGGGAATGTTGTAAAATATGACATTCGACATGTTAGGTTGCCTTAGGCTAGGATATATAGCGTTATAGACGTATATAATGTTCCCACCGAGAAGTTGGGGCCGACGTGCCGGGAATGTAGTAAAATATTACATCTGAGATGTTAGGTTGCCTTAGGTTAGGATATATAACGTTATTGACTTATATAAAGTTCCCACCGAGAAATAGGGGCCGACGCGCCAGGAATGTTGTAAAATTTTACATTCGACACGTTAGGATTGCCTTAGGCTAGGATATATAACGTTATAGACGTATATACTGTTCCCACCGAGAAGTAGGTGCCGACGCGCCAGGAATGTTGTTAAATATTACATACGACATGTTAGGTTGCCTTAGGCTAGGATATATAACGTTATAGACGTATATAATGTTCCCACCGAGAAGTAGGGGCCGAAGTGACGGGATTGTTGTAAAATATGACATACGTCATGTTAGGTTGCCTTAGGCTAGGATATATAGCGTTATAGACGTATATAATGTTCCTACCGAGAAGTAGGTGCCGACGCGCCAGGAATGTTGTAAAATATTACATTCTACATGTTCGGTTGCCTTAAGCTAGGATATATAGCCTTATAGACGTATATAATGTTACCACCGAGAAGTAGGGGCCGAAGTGACGGGAATGTTGTAAAATATTACATTCGACATGTTAGGTTGCCTTAAGCTAGGATATATAGCGTTATAGACGTATGTCATGCTCCCACCGAGAAGTAGGTGCCAACGTGCCAGGAATGTAGTAAAATATTACATCCCATATGTTAGGTTGCCTTAGGCTAGGATATATAACGTTATAGACGTATATAATGTTACCACCGAGAAGTAGGGGCCGACGCGCCAGGAATGTTGTTAAATATTACATACGACATGTTAGGTTGCCTTAGGTTAGGATATATAACGTTATTGACTTATATAAAGTTCCCACCGAGAAATAGGGGCCGACGCGCCAGGAATGTTGTAAAATTTTACATTCGACACGTTAGGATTGCCTTAGGCTAGGATATATAACGTTATAGACGTATATACTGTTCCCACCGAGAAGTAGGTGCCGACGCGCCAGGAATGTTGTTAAATATTACATACGACATGTTAGGTTGCCTTAGGCTGGGATATATAGCGTTATAGAGGTATTTAATGTTCCCACCGAGAAGTAGGGGCCGACGTGCCAGGAATGTAGTAAAATATTACATCCGAGATGTTAGGTTTGCCTTAGGCTAGGATATATAACGTTATAGACGTATATAATGTTCCCACCGAGAAGTAGGGGCCGAAGTGACTGGAATGTTGTAAAGTATGACATTCAACATGTTAGGATTGCGTTAGGTTAGGATATATACCGTTATAGACGTATATACTTTTCCCACCGAGATGTAGTTGCCGATGATCCAGGAATGTTGTAAAATATTACATTCGACACGTTCGGTTGCCTTAAGCTAGGATATATAGCCTTATAGACGTATATAATGTTACCACCGAGAAGTAGGGGCCGAAGTGACGGGAATGTTGTAAAATATTACATTCGACATGTTAGGTTGCCTTAAGCTAGGATATATAGCGTTATAGACGTATATCATGCTCCCACCGAGAAGTAGGGGCCAACGTGCCAGGAATGTAGTAAAATATTACATCCCATATGTTAGGTTGCCTTAGGCTAGGATATATAACGTTATAGACGTATATAATGTTACCACCGAGAAGTAGGGGCCGAAGTGACGGGAATGTTGTAAAATATTACATTCGACATGTTAGGTTGCCTTAGGACAGGATATATAGCGTTATAGACGTATATAATGTTCCCACCGAGAAGTTGGGGCCGACGTGCCGGGAATGTAGTAAAATATTACATCTGAGATGTTAGGTTGCCTTAGGTTAGGATATATAACGTTATTGACTTATATAAAGTTCCCACCGAGAAATAGGGGCCGACGCGCCAGGAATGTTGTAAAATTTTACATTCGACACGTTAGGATTGCCTTAGGCTAGGATATATAACGTTATAGACGTATATACTGTTCCCACCGAGAAGTAGGTGCCGACGCGCCAGGAATGTTGTTAAATATTACATACGACATGTTAGGTTGCCTTAGGCTAGGATATATAACGTTATAGACGTATATAATGTTCCCACCGAGAAGTAGGGGCCGAAGTGACGGGATTGTTGTAAAATATGACATTCGACATGTTAGGTTGCCTTAGGCTAGGATATATAGCGTTATAGACGTATATAATGTTCCCACCGAGAAGTAGGTGCCGACGCGCCAGGAATGTTGTTAAATATTACATACGACATGTTAGGTTGCCTTAGGCTAGGATATATAACGTTATAGACGTATATAATGTTCCCACCGAGAAGTAGGGGCCGAAGTGACGGGATTGTTGTAAAATATGACATTCGACATGTTAGGTTGCCTTAGGCTAGGATATATAGCGTTATAGACGTATATAATGTTCCTACCGAGAAGTAGGTGCCGACGCGCCAGGAATGTTGTAAAATATTACATTCGACATGTTCGGTTGCCTTAAGCTAGGATATATAGCCTTATAGACGTATATAATGTTACCACCGAGAAGTAGGGGCCGAAGTGACGGGAATGTTGTAAAATATTACATTCGACATGTTAGGTTGCCTTAAGCTAGGATATATAGCGTTATAGACGTATGTCATGCTCCCACCGAGAAGTAGGTGCCAACGTGCCAGGAATGTAGTAAAATATTACATCCCATATGTTAGGTTGCCTTAGGCTAGGATATATAACGTTATAGACGTATATAATGTTCCCACCGAGAAGTAGGGGCCGAAGTGACGGGATTGTTGTAAAATATGACATTCGACATGTTAGGTTGCCTTAGGCTAGGATATATAGCGTTATAGACGTATATAATGTTCCTACCGAGAAGTAGGTGCCGACGCGCCAGGAATGTTGTAAAATATTACATTCGACATGTTCGGTTGCCTTAAGCTAGGATATATAGCCTTATAGACGTATATAATGTTACCACCGAGAAGTAGGGGCCGAAGTGACGGGAATGTTGTAAAATATTACATTCGACATGTTAGGTTGCCTTAAGCTAGGATATATAGCGTTATAGACGTATGTCATGCTCCCACCGAGAAGTAGGTGCCAACGTGCCAGGAATGTAGTAAAATATTACATCCCATATGTTAGGTTGCCTTAGGCTAGGATATATAACGTTATAGACGTATATAATGTTACCACCGAGAAGTAGGGGCCGAAGTGACGGGAATGTTGTAAAATATTACATTCGACATGTTAGGTTGCCTTAGGACAGGATATATAGCGTTATAGAAGTATATAATGTTCCCACCGAGAAGTTGGGGCCGACGTGCCGGGAATGTAGTAAAATATTACATCTGAGATGTTAGGTTGCCTTAGGTTAGGATATATAACGTTATTGACTTATATAAAGTTCCCACCGAGAAATAGGGGCCGACGCGCCAGGAATGTTGTAAAATTTTACATTCGACACGTTAGGATTGCCTTAGGCTAGGATATATAACGTTATAGACGTATATACTGTTCCCAACGAGAAGTAGGTGCCGACGCGCCAGGAATGTTGTTAAATATTACATACGACATGTTAGGTTGCCTTAGGCTGGGATATATAGCGTTATAGACGTATGTAATGTTCCCACCGAGAAGTAGGGGCCGACGTGCCAGGAATGTAGTAAAATATTACATTCGACACGTTCGGTTGCCTTAAGCTAGGATATATAGCCTTATAGACGTATATAATGTTACCACCGAGAAGTAGGGGCCGAAGTGACGGGAATGTTGTAAAATATTACATTCGACATGTTAGGTTGCCTTAAGCTAGGATATATAGCGTTATAGACGTATATCATGCTCCCACCGAGAAGTAGGGGCCAACGTGCCAGGAATGTAGTAAAATATTACATCCCATATGTTAGGTTGCCTTAGGCTAGGATATATAACGTTATAGACGTATATAATGTTACCACCGAGAAGTAGGGGCCGAAGTGACGGGAATGTTGTAAAATATTACATTCGACATGTTAGGTTGCCTTAGGACAGGATATATAGCGTTATAGACGTATATAATGTTCCCACCGAGAAGTTGGGGCCGACGTGCCGGGAATGTAGTGAAATATTACATCTGAGATGTTAGGTTGCCTTAGGTTAGGATATATAACGTTATTGACTTATATAAAGTTCCCACCGAGAAATAGGGGCCGACGCGCCAGGAATGTTGTAAAATTTTACATTCGAAACGTTAGGATTGCCTTAGGCTAGGATATATAACGTTATAGACGTATATACTGTTCCCACCGAGAAGTAGGTGCCGACGCGCCAGGAATGTTGTTAAATATTACATACGACATGTTAGGTTGCCTTAGGCTAGGATATATAACGTTATAGACGTATATAATGTTCCCACCGAGAAGTAGGGGCCGAAGTGACGGGATTGTTGTAAAATATGACATTCGACATGTTAGGTTGCCTTAGGCTAGGATATATAGCGTTATAGACGTATATAATGTTCCCACCGAGAAGTAGGTGCCGACGCGCCAGGAATGTTGTAAAATATTACATTCGACATGTTCGGTTGCCTTAAGCTAGGATATATAGCCTTATAGACGTATATAATGTTACCACCGAGAAGTAGGGGCCGAAGTGACGGGAATGTTGTAAAATATTACATTCGACATGTTAGGTTGCCTTAAGCTAGGATATATAGCGTTATAGACGTATGTCATGCTCCCACCGAGAAGTAGGTGCCAACGTGCCAGGAATGTAGTAAAATATTACATCCCATATGTTAGGTTGCCTTAGGCTAGGATATATAACGTTATAGACGTATATAATGTTACCACCGAGAAGTAGGGGCCGAAGTGACGGGAATGTTGTAAAATATTACATTCGACATGTTAGGTTGCCTTAGGACAGGATATATAGCGTTATAGAAGTATATAATGTTCCCACCGAGAAGTTGGGGCCGACGTGCCGGGAATGTAGTAAAATATTACATCTGAGATGTTAGGTTGCCTTAGGTTAGGATATATAACGTTATTGACTTATATAAAGTTCCCACCGAGAAATAGGGGCCGACGCGCCAGGAATGTTGTAAAATTTTACATTCGACACGTTAGGATTGCCTTAGGCTAGGATATATAACGTTATAGACGTATATACTGTTCCCACCGAGAAGTAGGTGCCGACGCGCCAGGAATGTTGTTAAATATTACATACGACATGTTAGGTTGCCTTAGGCTAGGATATATAACGTTATATACGTATATAATGTTCCCACCGAGAAGTAGGGGCCGAAGTGACGGGATTGTTGTAAAATATGACATTCGACATGTTAGGTTGCCTTAGGCTAGGATATATAGCGTTATAGACGTATATAATGTTCCCACCGAGAAGTAGGTGCCGACGCGCCAGGAATGTTGTAAAATATTACATTCGACATGTTCGGTTGCCTTAAGCTAGGATATATAGCCTTATAGACGTATATAATGTTACCACCGAGAAGTAGGGGCCGAAGTGACGGGAATGTTGTAAAATATTACATTCGACATGTTAGGTTGCCTTAAGCTAGGATATATAGCGTTATAGACGTATATCATGCTCCCACCGAGAAGTAGGTGCCAACGTGCCAGGAATGTAGTAAAATATTACATCCCATATGTTAGGTTGCCTTAGGCTAGGATATATAACGTTATAGACGTATATAATGTTACCACCGAGAAGTAGGGGCCGAAGTGACGGGAATGTTGTAAAATATTACATTCGACATGTTAGGTTGCCTTAGGACAGGATATATAGCGTTATAGAAGTATATAATGTTCCCACCGAGAAGTTGGGGCCGACGTGCCGGGAATGTAGTAAAATATTACATCTGAGATGTTAGGTTGCCTTAGGTTAGGATATATAACGTTATTGACTTATATAAAGTTCCCACCGAGAAATAGGGGCCGACGCGCCAGGAATGTTGTAAAATTTTACATTCGACACGTTAGGATTGCCTTAGGCTAGGATATATAACGTTATAGACGTATATACTGTTCCCACCGAGAAGTAGGTGCCGACGCGCCAGGAATGTTGTTAAATATTACATACGACATGTTAGGTTGCCTTAGGCTGGGATATATAGCGTTATAGACGTATGTAATGTTCCCACCGAGAAGTAGGGGCCGACGTGCCAGGAATGTTGTAAAATATTACATTCGACATGTTAGGTTGCCTTAGGCTAGGACATATAGCGTTATAGACGTATACAATGTTCCCACCGAGAAGTAGGTGCCGACGCGCCAGGAATGTTGTAGAATATTACATTCGATATGTTGGGTTTGCCTTAAGATAGGATATACAGCGTTATAGACGTATATAATGTTCCCACCGAGAAGTAGGTGCCGAAGTGCCCGGGAATGTTGTAAAATAGTATATGCGACATGTTAGGTTGCCTTAGGCAAGGATATATAGCGTTATAGACGTACATAATGTTCCCACCGAGAAGTAGGGGCCGACGTCCCAGGAATGTAGTAAAATATTACATACGACATGTTAGGTTGCCTTAGGCTAGGACATATAGCGTTATAGACGTATACAATGTTCCCACCGAGAAGTAGGTGCCAACGTGCCAGGAATGTAGTAAAATATTACATCCCATATGTTAGGTTGCCTTAGGCTAGGATATATAACGTTATAGACGTATATAATGTTACCACCGAGAAGTAGGGGCCGAAGTGACGGGAATGTTGTAAAATATTACATTCGACATGTTAGGTTGCCTTAGGACAGGATATATAGCGTTATAGAAGTATATAATGTTCCCACCGAGAAGTTGGGGCCGACGTGCCGGGAATGTAGTAAAATATTACATCTGAGATGTTAGGTTGCCTTACGTTAGGATATATAACGTTATTGACTTATATAAAGTTCCCACCGAGAAATAGGGGCCGACGCGCCAGGAATGTTGTAAAATTTTACATTCGACACGTTAGGATTGCCTTAGGCTAGGATATATAACGTTATAGACGTATATACTGTTCCCACCGAGAAGTAGGTGCCGACGCGCCAGGAATGTTGTTAAATATTACATACGACATGTTAGGTTGCCTTAGGCTGGGATATATAGCGTTATAGACGTATGTAATGTTCCCACCGAGAAGTAGGGGCCGACGTGCCAGGAATGTTGTAAAATATTACATTCGACATGTTAGGTTGCCTTAGGCTAGGACATATAGCGTTATAGACGTATACAATGTTCCCACCGAGAAGTAGGTGCCGACGCGCCAGGAATGTTGTAGAATATTACATTCGATATGTTGGGTTTGCCTTAAGCTAGGATATACAGCGTTATAGACGTATATAATGTTCCCACCGAGAAGTAGGTGCCGAAGTGCCCGGGAATGTTGTAAAATAGTATATGCGACATGTTAGGTTGCCTTAGGCAAGGATATATAGCGTTATAGACGTACATAATGTTCCCACCGAGAAGTAGGGGCCGACGTCCCAGGAATGTAGTAAAATATTACATACGACATGTTAGGTTGCCTTAGGCTAGGACATATAGCGTTATAGACGTATACAATGTTCCCACCGAGAAGTAGGTGCCGACGCGCCAGGAATGTTGTAGAATATTACATTCGATATGTTGGGTTGCCTTAAGCTAGGATATACAGCGTTATAGACGTATATAATGTTCCCACCGAGAAGTAGGTGCCGAAGTGCCCGGGAATGTTGTAAAATAGTATATGCGACATGTTAGGTTGCCTTAGGCAAGGATATATAGCGTTATAGACGTACATAATGTTCCCACCGAGAAATAGGGGCCGACGTGCCAGGAATGTAGTAAAATGTTACATCCGAGATGTTAGATTGCCTTAGGTTAGGATATATCACGTTATTGACTTATATAATGTTCTCACCGAGAAATAGAGGCCGACGCGCCAGGAATGTTGTAAAATATTATATTCAACATGTTAGGATTGCGTTAGGTTAGGATATATACCGTTATAGACGTATATACTTTTCCCACCGAGATGTAGTTGCCGATGATCCAGGAATGTTGTAAAATATTCATTCGGCATGTTAGGTTGCCTTAAGCTAGGATATATAACGTTATAGACGTATATAATGTTCCCATCGAGAAGTAGGGGCCGACGTGCCAGGAATATAGTAAAATATTACATCCGAGATGTTAGGTTGCCTTAGGCTAGGATATGTAACGTTATAGACGTATATAATGTTCCCACCGAGAAGTAGGGGCCGAAGTGACGGGAATGTTGTAAAATATGACATTCGACACGTTAGGTTGCCTTAGGCTAGGATACATAGCGTTATAGACGTATATAATGTTCCCACCGAGAAGTAGGGGCCGACGTGCCAGGAATGTAGTAAAATATTACATCCGAGATGTTAGGTTGCCTTAGGCTAGGATATATAACGTTATAGACGTATATAATGTTCCCACCGAGAAGTAGGGGCCGAAGTGACGGGAATGTTGTAAAATATGACATTCGACATGTTAGGTTGCCTTAGGCTAGTATATATAACGTTATAGACGTATAGAATGTTCCCACCGAGAAGTAGAGGTCGACGCGCAGGTATGTTGTAAAATATTACATCCGAGATGTTAGGTTGCCTTAGGCTAGGATATATAACGTTATAGACGTATATAATGTTCATACCGAGAAGTAGGGGCCGAAGTGACGGGATTGTTGTAAAATATGACATTCGACATGTTAGGTTGCCTTAGGCTAGGATATATAGCGTTATAGACGTATATAATGTTCCCACCGAGAAGTAGGTGCCGACGCGCCAGGTATGTTGTAAAATATTCCATTGGACATGTTAGGTTGCCTTAGGCTAGGACATATAGCGTTATAGACGTATATAATGTTCCCACCGAGAAGTAGGTGCCGACGCGCCAGGAATGTTGTAGAATATTACATTCGATATGTTAGGTTGCCTTAAGCTAGGATATATAGCGTTATAGACGTATATAATGTTCCCACCGAGAAGTAGGTACCAAAGTGCCCGGGAATGTTGTAAAATAGTATATGCGACATGTTAGGTTGCCTTAAGCTAGGATATATAACGTTATAGACGTATATAATGTTCCCACCGAGAAGTAGGGGCCGAAGTGACGGGAATGTTGTAAAATATTACATTCGACATGTTAGGTTGTCTTAGGCTAGGATATGTAACGTTATAGACGTATATAATGTTCCCACCGAGAAGTAGGGGCCGACACGTCAGGAATGTTGTAAAACAATACATCCGAGGAGTTAGGTTGCCTTAGGTTAGGATATATAACGTTATAGACGTATATACTGTTCCCACCGAGAAGTAGGGGCCGACGTGCCAGGAATGTAGTAAAATATTACATCCGAGATGTTAGGTTGCCTTAGGCTAGAATATATAACGTTATAGACGTATATAATGTTCGCACCGAGAAGTAGGGGCCGACACGTCAGGAATGTTGTAAAACAATACATCCGAGGAGTTAGGTTGCCTTAGGTTAGGATATATAACGTTATAGACGTATATACTGTTCGCACCGAGAAGTAGGTGCCGACGCGCCAGGAATGTTGTAAAATATTACATTCGACATGTTAGGTTGCCTTAGGCTAGGATATATAGGGTTATAGACTTATAAAATGTTCCCACCGAAAAGTAGGGGCCGACGTGCCAGGAATGTAGTAAAATATTACATCCGAGATGTTAGGTTGCCTTAGGCTAGGATATGTAACGTTATAGACGTATATAATGTTCCCACCGAGAAGTATGGGCCATCGAGCCAGGAATGTGGTACAATATTACATTCGACATGTTAGGTTGCCTTAGGTTAGGATATGTAACGTTATAGACGTATATACTGTTCCCACCGAGAAGTAGGTGCCGACGCGCCAGGTATGTTGTAAAATATTACTTTCGGCATGTTAGGTTGCCTTAGGCTAGAATATATAGCGTTATAGACGCATATAATGTTCCCACCGATAGGTAGGGGCCGACGAGCCAGGAATGTTGTAAAATATTACGCTCGACATGTTAGTTTGCGTTAGGCTAGGATATATAGCGTTATAGACGTATATAATGTTACCACCGAGAAGTAGGGGCCGAAGTGACGGGAATGTTGTAAAATATTACATTCGACATGTTAGGTTGCCTTAGGACAGGATATATAGCGTTATAGACGTATATACTGTTCCCACCGAGAAGTAGGTGCCGACGCGCCAGGAATGTTGTTAAATATTACATACGACATGTTAGGTTGCCTTAGGCTGGGATATATAGCGTTATAGACGTATGTAATGTTCCCACCGAGAAGTAGGGGCCGACGCGCGGGGAATGTTGTAAAATATTACATTCGAAATGTTAGGTTGCCTTAGGCTAGGGTATATAGCGTTATAGACGTATATAATGTTCCCACCGAGAAGTAGGGGTCGGCGCGCCAGGAATGTAGTAAAATATTGCATCAGAGATGTTAGGATTGCCTTAGGCTAGGATATATAACATTATTGACTTATATAATGTTCTCACCGAGAAATAGGGGCTGACGCGCCAGGAATGTTGTAAAATATTACATTCGACATGTTAGGTTGCCTTAAGCTAGGATATATAGCGTTATAGACGTATATCATGCTCCCACCGAGAAGTAGGGGCCAACGTGCCAGGAATGTAGTAAAATATTACATCCCATATGTTAGGTTGCCTTAGGCTAGGATATATAACGTTATAGACGTATATAATGTTACCACCGAGAAGTAGGGGCCGAAGTGACGGGAATGTTGTAAAATATTACATTCGACATGTTAGGTTGCCTTAGGACAGGATATATAGCGTTATAGACGTATATAATGTTCCCACCGAGAAGTTGGGGCCGACGTGCCGGGAATGTAGTAAAATATTACATCTGAGATGTTAGGTTGCCTTAGGTTAGGATATATAACGTTATTGACTTATATAAAGTTCCCACCGAGAAATAGGGGCCGACGCGCCAGGAATGTTGTAAAATTTTACATTCGACACGTTAGGATTGCCTTAGGCTAGGATATATAACGTTATAGACGTATATACTGTTCCCACCGAGAAGTAGGTGCCGACGCGCCAGGAATGTTGTTAAATATTACATACGACATGTTAGGTTGCCTTAGGCTAGGATATATAACGTTATAGACGTATATAATGTTCCCACCGAGAAGTAGGGGCCGAAGTGACGGGATTGTTGTAAAATATGACATTCGACATGTTAGGTTGCCTTAAGCTAGGATATATAGGCTTATAGACGTATATAATGTTACCACCGAGAAGTAGGGGCCGAAGTGACGGGAATGTTGTAAAATATTACATTCGACATGTTAGGTTGCCTTAAGCTAGGATATATAGCGTTATAGACGTATATCATGCTCCCACCGAGAAGTAGGTGCCAACGTGCCAGGAATGTAGTAAAATATTACATCCCATATGTTAGGTTGCCTTAGGCTAGGATATATAACGTTATAGACGTATATAATGTTACCACCGAGAAGTAGGGGCCGAAGTGACGGGAATGTTGTAAAATATTACATTCGACATGTTAGGTTGCCTTAGGACAGGATATATAGCGTTATAGAAGTATATAATGTTCCCACCGAGAAGTTGGGGCCGACGTGCCGGGAATGTAGTAAAATATTACATCTGAGATGTTAGGTTGCCTTAGGTTAGGATATATAACGTTATTGACTTATATAAAGTTCCCACCGAGAAATAGGGGCCGACGCGCCAGGAATGTTGTAAAATTTTACATTCGACACGTTAGGATTGCCTTAGGCTAGGATATATAACGTTATAGACGTATATACTGTTCCCACCGAGAAGTAGGTGCCGACGCGCCAGGAATGTTGTTAAATATTACATACGACATGTTAGGTTGCCTTAGGCTGGGATATATAGCGTTATAGACGTATGTAATGTTCCCACCGAGAAGTAGGGGCCGACGTGCCAGGAATGTTGTAAAATATTACATTCGACATGTTAGGTTGCCTTAGGCTAGGACATATAGCGTTATAGACGTATACAATGTTCCCACCGAGAAGTAGGTGCCGACGCGCCAGGAATGTTGTAGAATATTACATTCGATATGTTGGGTTTGCCTTAAGATAGGATATACAGCGTTATAGACGTATATAATGTTCCCACCGAGAAGTAGGTGCCGAAGTGCCCGGGAATGTTGTAAAATAGTATATGCGACATGTTAGGTTGCCTTAGGCAAGGATATATAGCGTTATAGACGTACATAATGTTCCCACCGAGAAGTAGGGGCCGACGTCCCAGGAATGTAGTAAAATATTACATACGACATGTTAGGTTGCCTTAGGCTAGGACATATAGCGTTATAGACGTATACAATGTTCCCACCGAGAAGTAGGTGCCAACGTGCCAGGAATGTAGTAAAATATTACATCCCATATGTTAGGTTGCCTTAGGCTAGGATATATAACGTTATAGACGTATATAATGTTACCACCGAGAAGTAGGGGCCGAAGTGACGGGAATGTTGTAAAATATTACATTCGACATGTTAGGTTGCCTTAGGACAGGATATATAGCGTTATAGAAGTATATAATGTTCCCACCGAGAAGTTGGGGCCGACGTGCCGGGAATGTAGTAAAATATTACATCTGAGATGTTAGGTTGCCTTAGGTTAGGATATATAACGTTATTGACTTATATAAAGTTCCCACCGAGAAATAGGGGCCGACGCGCCAGGAATGTTGTAAAATTTTACATTCGACACGTTAGGATTGCCTTAGGCTAGGATATATAACGTTATAGACGTATATACTGTTCCCACCGAGAAGTAGGTGCCGACGCGCCAGGAATGTTGTTAAATATTACATACGACATGTTAGGTTGCCTTAGGCTGGGATATATAGCGTTATAGACGTATGTAATGTTCCCACCGAGAAGTAGGGGCCGACGTGCCAGGAATGTTGTAAAATATTACATTCGACATGTTAGGTTGCCTTAGGCTAGGACATATAGCGTTATAGACGTATACAATGTTCCCACCGAGAAGTAGGTGCCGACGCGCCAGGAATGTTGTAGAATATTACATTCGATATGTTGGGTTTGCCTTAAGCTAGGATATACAGCGTTATAGACGTATATAATGTTCCCACCGAGAAGTAGGTGCCGAAGTGCCCGGGAATGTTGTAAAATAGTATATGCGACATGTTAGGTTGCCTTAGGCAAGGATATATAGCGTTATAGACGTACATAATGTTCCCACCGAGAAGTAGGGGCCGACGTCCCAGGAATGTAGTAAAATATTACATACGACATGTTAGGTTGCCTTAGGCTAGGACATATAGCGTTATAGACGTATACAATGTTCCCACCGAGAAGTAGGTGCCGACGCGCCAGGAATGTTGTAGAATATTACATTCGATATGTTGGGTTGCCTTAAGCTAGGATATACAGCGTTATAGACGTATATAATGTTCCCACCGAGAAGTAGGTGCCGAAGTGCCCGGGAGTGTTGTAAAATAGTATATGCGACATGTTAGGTTGCCTTAGGCAAGGATATATAGCGTTATAGACGTACATAATGTTCCCACCGAGAAATAGGGGCCGACGTGCCAGGAATGTAGTAAAATGTTACATCCGAGATGTTAGATTGCCTTAGGTGAGGATATATCACGTTATTGACTTATATAATGTTCTCACCGAGAAATAGAGGCCGACGCGCCAGGAATGTTGTAAAATATTATATTCAACATGTTAGGATTGCGTTAGGTTAGGATATATACCGTTATAGACGTATATACTTTTCCCACCCAGATGTAGTTGCCGATGATCCAGGAATGTTGTAAAATATTCATTCGGCATGTTAGGTTGCCTTAAGCTAGGATATATAGCGTTATAGACGTATATAATGTTCCCACCGAGAAGTAGGGGCCGACGTGCCAGGAATATAGTAAAATATTACATCCGAGATGTTAGGTTGCCTTAGGCTAGGATATGTAACGTTATAGACGTATATAATGTTCCCACCGAGAAGTAGGGGCCGAAGTGACGGGAATGTTGTAAAATATGACATTCGACACGTTAGGTTGCCTTAGGCTAGGATACATAGCGTTATAGACGTATATAATGTTCCCACCGAGAAGTAGGGGCCGACGTGCCAGGAATGTAGTAAAATATTACATCCGAGATGTTAGGTTGCCTTAGGCTAGGATATATAACGTTATAGACGTATATAATGTTCCCACCGAGAAGTAGGGGCCGAAGTGACGGGAATGTTGTAAAATATGACATTCGACATGTTAGGTTGCCTTAGGCTAGTATATATAACGTTATAGACGTATAGAATGTTCCCACCGAGAAGTAGAGGCGGACGCGCAGGTATGTTGTAAAATATTACATCCGAGATGTTAGGTTGCCTTAGGCTAGGATATATAACGTTATAGACGTATATAATGTTCCTACCGAGAAGTAGGGGCCGAAGTGACGGGATTGTTGTAAAATATGACATTCGACATGTTAGGTTGCCTTAGGCTAGGATATATAGCGTTATAGACGTATATAATGTTCCCACCGAGAAGTAGGTGCCGACGCGCCAGGTATGTTGTAAAATATTCCATTGGACATGTTAGGTTGCCTTAGGCTAGGACATATAGCGTTATAGACGTATATAATGTTCCCACCGAGAAGTAGGTGCCGACGCGCCAGGAATGTTGTAGAATATTACATTCGATATGTTAGGTTGCCTTAAGCTAGGATATATAGCGTTATAGACGTATATAATGTTCCCACCGAGAAGTAGGTACCAAAGTGCCCGGGAATGTTGTAAAATAGTATATGCGACATGTTAGGTTGCCTTAGGCAAGGATATATAGCGTTATAGACGTATATAATGTTCCCACCGAGAAGTAGGGGCCGACGTGCCAGGAATGTAGTAAAATGTTACATCCGAGATGTTAGATTGCCTTAGGTTAGGATATATAACGTTATTGACTTATATAATGTTCTCACCGAGAAATAGGGGCCGACGCGCCAGGAATGTTGTAAAATATTACATTCAACATGTTAGGATTGCGTTAGGTTAGGATATATACCGTTATAGACATATATACTTTTCCCACCGAGATGTAGTTGCCGATGATCCCGGAATGTTGTAAAATATTACATTCGACATGTTAGGTTGCCTTAAGCTAGGATATATAGCGTTATAGACGTATATAATGTTCCCACCGAGAAGTAGGGGCCGAAGTGACGGGAATGTTATAAAATATTACATGCGACATGTTAGGTTGCCTTAGGCTAGGATATACAGCGTTATAGACGTATATAATGTTCCCACCGAGAAGTAGGGGCCGACGTGCCAGGAATGTAGTAAAATATTACATCCGATATGTTAGGTTGCCTTAGGCTAGGATATATAACATTATAGACGTATATAATGTTACCACCGAGAAGTAGGGGCCGAAGTGACGGGAATGTTGTAAAATATTACATTCGACATGTTAGGTTGCCTTAAGCTAGGATATATAGCGTTATAGACGTATATCATGCTCCCACCGAGAAGTAGGGGCCAACGTGCCAGGAATGTAGTAAAATATTACATCCGATATGTTAGGTTGCCATAGGCTAGGATATATAACGTTATAGACGTATATAATGTTACCACCGAGAAGTAGGGGCCGAAGTGACGGGAATGTTGCAAAATATTACATTCGACATGTTAGGTTGCCTTAGGACAGGATATATAGCGTTATAGACGTATATAATGTTCCCACCGAGAAGTTGGGGCCGACGTGCCGGGAATGTAGTAACATGTTACATCCGAGATGTTAGATTGCCTTAGGTTAGGATATATCACGTTATTGACTTATATAATGTTCTCACCGAGAAATAGGGGCCGACGCGCCAGGAATGTTGTAAAATATTACATTCAACATGTTAGGATTGCGTTAGGTTAGGATATATACCGTTATAGACGTATATACTTTTCCCACCGAGATGTAGTTGCCGATGATCCAGGAATGTTGTAAAATATTCATTCGCCATGTTAGGTTGCCTTAAGCTAGGATATATAGCGTTATAGACGTATATAATGTTCCCACCGAGAAGTAGGGGCCGACGTGCCAGGAATGTAGTAAAATATGACATTCGACATGTTAGGTTGCCTTAGGCTAGGATATATAGCGTTATAGACGTATATAATGTTCCCACCGAGAAGTAGGGGCCGACGTGCCAGGAATGTAGTAAAATATTACATCCGAGATGTTAGGTTGCCTTAGGCTAGGATATATAACGTTATAGACGTATATAATGTTCCCACCGAGAAGTAGGGGCCGAAGTGACGGAAATGTTGTAAAATATGACATTCGACATGTTAGGTTGCCTTAGGCTAGGATATATAGCGCTATAGACGTATATAATGTTCCCACCGAGAAGTAGGTGCCGACGCGCCAGGAATGTTGTAAGATATTACATTCGACATGTTAGGTTGCCTTAGGCTAGGATATATAGCGTTATAGACGTATATAATGTTCCCACCGAGAAGTAGGTGCCGACGCGCCAGGAATGTTGTAAAATATTACATTCAACATGTTAGGATTGCGTTAGGTTAGGATATATACCGTTATAGACGTATATACTTTTCCCACCGAGATGTAGTTGCCGATGATCCAGGAATGTTGTAAAATATTACATTCGACATGTTGGGTTGCCTTAAGCTAGGATATATAGCGTTATAGACGTATATAATGTTCCCACCGAGAAGTAGGGGCCGAAGTGACGGGAATGTTATAAAATATTACATGCGACATGTTAGGTTGCCTTAGGCTAGGATATACAGCGTTATAGACGTATATAATGTTCCCACCGAGAAGTAGGGGCCGACGTGCCAGGAATGTTGTAAAATATGACATTCGACATGTTAGGTTGCCTTAGGTTAGGATATATAGCGTTATAGACGTATATAATGTTCCCACCGAGAAGTAGGGGCCGAAGTGACGGGAATGTTGTAAAATATTACATTCGACATGTTAGGTTGTCTTAGGCTAGGATATGTAACGTTATAGACGTATATAATGTTCCCACCGAGAAGTAGGGGCCGACACGTCAGGAATGTTGTAAAACAATACATCCGAGGAGTTAGGTTGCCTTAGGTTAGGATATATAACGTTATAGACGTATATACTGTTCCCACCGAGAAGTAGGGGCCGACGTGCCAGGAATGTAGTAAAATATTACATCCGAGATGTTAGGTTGCCTTAGGCTAGGATATATAACGTTATAGACGTATATAATGTTCCCACCGAGAAGTAGGGGCCGACACGTCAGGAATGTTGTAAAACAATACATCCGAGGAGTTAGGTTGCCTTAGGTTAGGATATATAACGTTATAGACGTATATACTGTTCGCACCGAGAAGTAGGTGCCGACGCGCCAGGAATGTTGTAAAATATTACATTCGACATGTTAGGTTGCCTTAGGCTAGGATATATAGGGTTATAGACTTATATAATGTTCCCACCGAGAAGTATGGGCCATCGAGCCAGGAATGTGGTACAATATTACATTCGACATGTTAGGTTGCCTTAGGTTAGGATATGTAACGTTATAGACGTATATACTGTTCCCACCGAGAAGTAGGTGCCGACGCGCCAGGTATGTTGTAAAATATTACTTTCTGGATGTTAGGTTGCCTTAGGCTAGGATATATAGCGTTATAGACGCATATAATGTTTCCACCGATAGGTAGGGGCCGACGAGCCAGGAATGTTGTAAAATATTACGCTCGACATGTTAGTTTGCGTTAGGCTAGGATATATTGCGTTATAGACGTATATAATGTTACCACCGAGAAGTAGGGGCCGAAGTGACGGGAATGTTGTAAAATATTACATTCGACATGTTAGGTAGCCTTAGGACAGGATATATAGCGTTATAGACGTATATATTGTTCCCACCGAGAAGTAGGTGCCGACGCGCCAGGAATGTTGTTAAATATTACATACGACATGTTATGTTGCCTTAGGCTGGGATATATAGCGTTATAGACGTATGTAATGTTCCCACCGAGAAGTAGGGGCCGACGCGCGGGGAATGTTGTAAAATATTACATTCGAAATGTTAGGTTGCCTTAGGCTAGGGTATATAGCGTTATAGACGTATATAATGTTCCCACCGAGAAGTAGGGGTCGGCGCGCCAGGAATGTAGTAAAATATTGCATCGGAGATATTAGGATTGCCTTAGGCTAGGATATATAACGCTATTGACTTATATAATGTTCTCACCGAGAAATAGGGGCTGACGCGCCAGGAATGTTGTAAAATATGACATTCGACATGTTAGGTTGCCTTAGGTTAGGATATATAACGTTATAGACGTATATACTGTTCCCACCGAGAAGTAGTCGCCGATGATCCAGGAATGTTGTAAAATATTACATTCGACATGTTAGGTTGCCTTAAGCTAGGATATATAGCGTTATAGACGTATATAATGTTCCCACCGAGAAGTAGGGGCCGAAGTGACGGGAATGTTATAAAATATTACATGCGACATGTTAGGTTGCCTTAGGCTAGGATATACAGCGTTATAGACGTATATAATGTTCCCACCGAGAAGTAGGGGCCGACGTGCTAGGAATGTTGTAAAATATGACATTCGACATGTTAGGTTGCCTTAGGTTAGGATATATAGCGTTATAGACGTATATAATGTTCCCACCGAGAAGTAGGGGCCGACGTGCCAGGAATGTAGTAAAATATTACATCCGAGATGTTAGGTTGCCTTAGGCTAGGATATATAACGTTATAGACGTATATAATGTTCCCACCGAGAAGAAGGGGCCAAAGTGACGGGAATGTTATAAAATATTACATGCGACATGTTAGGTTGCCTTAGGCTAGGATATACAGCGTTATAGACGTATATAATGTTCCCACCGAGAAGTAGGGGCCGACGTGCCAGGAATGTTGTAAAATATGACATTCGACATGTTAGGTTGCCTTAGGTTAGGATATATAGCGTTATAGACGTATATAATGTTCCCACCGAGAAGTAGGGGCCGAAGTGACGGGAATGTTGTAAAATATTACATTCGACATGTTAGGTTGTCTTAGGCTAGGATATGTAACGTTATAGACGTATATAATGTTCCCACCGAGAAGTAGGGGCCGACACGTCAGGAATGTTGTAAAACAATACATCCGAGGAGTTAGGTTGCCTTAGGTTAGGATATATAACGTTATAGACGTATATACTGTTCCCACCGAGAAGTAGGGGCCGACGTGCCAGGAATGTAGTAAAATATTACATCCGAGATGTTAGGTTGCCTTAGGCTAGGATATATAACGTTATAGACGTATATAATGTTCCCACCGAGAAGTAGGGGCCGACACGTCAGGAATGTTGTAAAACAATACATCCGAGGAGTTAGGTTGCCTTAGGTTAGGATATATAACGTTATAGACGTATATACTGTTCGCACCGAGAAGTAGGTGCCGACGCGCCAGGAATGTTGTAAAATATTACATTCGACATGTTAGGTTGCCTTAGGCTAGGATATATAGGGTTATAGACTTATATAATGTTCCCACCGAGAAGTATGGGCCATCGAGCCAGGAATGTGGTACAATATTACATTCGACATGTTAGGTTGCCTTAGGTTAGGATATGTAACGTTATAGACGTATATACTGTTCCCACCGAGAAGTAGGTGCCGACGCGCCAGGTATGTTGTAAAATATTACTTTCTGGATGTTAGGTTGCCTTAGGCTAGGATATATAGCGTTATAGACGCATATAATGTTTCCACCGATAGGTAGGGGCCGACGAGCCAGGAATGTTGTAAAATATTACGCTCGACATGTTAGTTTGCGTTAGGCTAGGATATATTGCGTTATAGACGTATATAATGTTACCACCGAGAAGTAGGGGCCGAAGTGACGGGAATGTTGTAAAATATTACATTCGACATGTTAGGTAGCCTTAGGACAGGATATATAGCGTTATAGACGTATATATTGTTCCCACCGAGAAGTAGGTGCCGACGCGCCAGGAATGTTGTTAAATATTACATACGACATGTTATGTTGCCTTAGGCTGGGATATATAGCGTTATAGACGTATGTAATGTTCCCACCGAGAAGTAGGGGCCGACGCGCGGGGAATGTTGTAAAATATTACATTCGAAATGTTAGGTTGCCTTAGGCTAGGGTATATAGCGTTATAGACGTATATAATGTTCCCACCGAGAAGTAGGGGTCGGCGCGCCAGGAATGTAGTAAAATATTGCATCGGAGATATTAGGATTGCCTTAGGCTAGGATATATAACGCTATTGACTTATATAATGTTCTCACCGAGAAATAGGGGCTGACGCGCCAGGAATGTTGTAAAATATGACATTCGACATGTTAGGTTGCCTTAGGTTAGGATATATAACGTTATAGACGTATATACTGTTCCCACCGAGAAGTAGTCGCCGATGATCCAGGAATGTTGTAAAATATTACATTCGACATGTTAGGTTGCCTTAAGCTAGGATATATAGCGTTATAGACGTATATAATGTTCCCACCGAGAAGTAGGGGCCGAAGTGACGGGAATGTTATAAAATATTACATGCGACATGTTAGGTTGCCTTAGGCTAGGATATACAGCGTTATAGACGTATATAATGTTCCCACCGAGAAGTAGGGGCCGACGTGCTAGGAATGTTGTAAAATATGACATTCGACATGTTAGGTTGCCTTAGGTTAGGATATATAGCGTTATAGACGTATATAATGTTCCCACCGAGAAGTAGGGGCCGACGTGCCAGGAATGTAGTAAAATATTACATCCGAGATGTTAGGTTGCCTTAGGCTAGGATATATAACGTTATAGACGTATATAATGTTCCCACCGAGAAGAAGGGGCCAAAGTGACGGGAATGTTGTAAAATATTACATCCGACATGTTAGGTTGTCTTAGGCTAGGATATGTAACGTTATAGACGTATATAATGTTCCCACCGAGAAGTAGGGGCCGACGCGTCAGGAATGTTGTAAAACAATACATCCGAGGAGTTAGGTTGCCTTAGGTTAGGATATATAACGTTATAGACGTATATACTGTTCCCACCGAGAAGTAGGGGCCGACGTGCCAGGAATGTAGTAAAATATTACATCCGAGATGTTAGGTTGCCTTAGGCTAGGATATATAACGTTATAGACGTATATAATGTTCCCACCGAGAAGTAGGGGCCGACACGTCAGGAATGTTGTAAAACAATACATCCGAGGAGTTAGGTTGCCTTAGGTTAGGATATATAACGTTATAGACGTATATACTGTTCCCACCGAGAAGTAGGTGCCGACGCGCCAGGTATGTTGTAAAATATTACATTCGACATGTTAGGTTGCCTTAGGTTAGGATATATAACGTTATAGACGTATATAATGTTCCCACCGAGAAGTAGGGGCCGAAGTGACGGGAATGTTGTAAAGTATGGCATTCGACATGTTAGGTTGCCTTAGGCTAGGATATATAGCGTTACAGACGTATATAATGTTCCCACCGAGAAGTAGGGGCCGACGTGCCAGGAATGTAGTAAAATATTACATCCGAGATGTTAGGTTGCCTTAGGCTAGGATATATAACGTTATTGACTTATATAAAGTTCCCACCGAGAAATAGGGGCCGACGCGCAAGGAATGTTGTAAAATTTTACATTCGACACGTTAGGATTGCCTTAGGCTAGGATATATAACGTTATAGACGTATATACTGTTCCCACCGAGAAGTAGGTGCCGACGCGCCAGGAATGTTGTTAAATATTACATACGACATGTTAGGTTGCCTTAAGCTAGGATATATAGCGTTACAGACGTATATAATGTTCCCACCGAGAAGTAGGGGCCGACGCGCCAGGTATGTTGTAAAATATTACATTCGACATGTTAGGTTGCCTTAGGCTAGGATATGTAACGTTATAGACGTATATAATGTTCCCACCGAGAAGTAGGGGCCGACGTGCCAGGAATGTAGTAAAATATTACATCCGAGATGTTAGGTTGCCTTAGGCTAGGATATATAACGTTATAGACGTATATAATGTTCCCACCGAGAAGTAGGGGCCGAAGTGACGGGAATGTTGTAAAGTATGACATTCGACATGTTAGGTTGCCTTAGGCTAGGATATGTAACGTTATAGACGTATATAATGTTCCCACCGAGAAGTAGGGGCCGACGTGCCAGGAATGTAGTAAAATATTACATCCGAGATGTTAGGTTGCCGTAGGCTAGGATATATAACGTTATAGACGTATATAATGTTCCCACCGAGAAGTAGGGGCCGAAGGGACGGGAATGTTGTAAAGTATGACATTCGACATGTTAGGTTGCCTTAGGCTAGGATATATAGCGTTATAGACGTATATAATGTTCCCACCGAGAAGTAGGGGCCGACGTGCCAGGAATGTAGTAAAATATTACATCCGAGATGTTAGGTTGCCTTAGGCTAGGATATAAAACGTTATTGACTTATATAAAGTTCCCACCGAGAAATAGGGGCCGACGCGCAAGGAATGTTGTAAAATTTTACATTCGACACGTTAGGATTGCCTTAGGCTAGGATATATAACGTTATAGACGTATATACTGTTCCCACCGAGAAGTGGGTGCCGACGCGCCAGGAATGTTGTTAAATATTACATACGACATGTTAGGTTGCCTTAGGCTGGGATATATAGCGTTATAGACGTATGTAATGTTCCCACCGAGAAGTAGGGGCCGACGTGCCAGGAATGTAGTAAAATATTACATCCGAGATGTTAGGTTTGCCTTAGGCTAGGATATATAACGTTATAGACGTATATAATGTTCCCACCGAGAAGTAGGGGCCGAAGTGACTGGAATGTTGTAAAGTATGACATTCAACATGTTAGGATTGCGTTAGGTTAGGATATATACCGTTATAGACGTATATACTTTTCCCACCGAGTTGTAGTTGCCGATGATCCAGGAATGTTGTAAAATATTACATTCGACATGTTAGGTTGCCTTAAGCTAGGTTATATAGCGTTATAGACGTATATAATGTTCCCACCGAGAAGTAGGTGCCGAAGTGCCCGGGAATGTTGTAAAATAGTATATGCGACATGTTAGGTTGCCTTAGGCAAGGATATATAGCGCTATAGACGTATATAATGTTCCCACCGAGAAGTAGGGGCCGACGCGCGGGGAATGTTGTAAAATATTACATTCGAAATGTTAGGTTGCCTTAGGCTAGGGTATATAGCGTTATAGACGTATATAATGTTCCCACCGAGAAGTAGGGGTCGGCGCGCCAGGAATGTAGTAAAATATTGCATCAGAGATGTTAGGATTGCCTTAGGCTAGGATATATAACGTTATTGACTAATATAATGTTCTCACCGAGAAATAGGTGCTGGCGCGCCAGGAATGTTGTAAAATATTACATTCGACATGTTAGGTTGTCTTAGGTTAGGATATATAACGTTATAGACGTATATACTGTTCCCACCGAGTAGTAGGTGCCGACGCGCCAGGTATGTTGTAAAATATTACATTCGACATGTTAGGTTGCCTTAGGTTAGGATATATAACGTTATAGACGTATATACTGTTCCCACCGAGAAGTAGGTGCCGACGCGCCAGGAATGAAGTAAAATATTACATCCGAGATGTTAGGTTGCCTTAGGCTAGGATATATAACGTTATAGACGTATATAATGTTCCCACCGAGAAGTAGGTGCCGAAGTGACGGGAATGTTGTAAAATATGACATTCGACATGTTAGGTTGCCTTAGGCTAGGATATATAGCGTTATAGACGTATATAATGTTCCCACCGAGAAGTAGGGGCCGACGTGCCAGGAATGTAGTAAAATATTACATCCGAGATGTTAGGTTGCCTTAGGCTAGGATATATAACGTTATAGACGTATATAATGTTCCCACCGAGAAGTAGGGGCCGAAGTGACGGGAATGTTGTAAAGTATGACATTCGACATGTTAGGTTGCCTTAGGCTAGGATATATAGCGTTACAGACGTATATAATGTTCCCACCGAGAAGTAGGGGCCGACGTGCCAGGAATGTAGTAAAATATTACATCCGAGATGTTAGGTTGCCTTAGGCTAGGATATATAACGTTATTGACTTATATAAAGTTCCCACCGAGAAATAGGGGCCGACGCGCAAGGAATGTTGTAAAATTTTACATTCGACACGTTAGGATTGCCTTAGGCTAGGATATATAACGTTATAGACGTATATACTGTTCCCACCGAGAAGTAGGTGCCGACGCGCCAGGAATGTTGTTAAATATTACATACGACATGTTAGGTTGCCTTAGGCTGGGATATATAGCGTTATAGACGTATGTACTGGTCCCACCGAGAAGTAGGGGCCGACGTGCCAGGAATGTTGTAAAATATTACGTTCGACATGTTAGGTTGCCTTAGGCTAGGACATATAGCGTCATAGACGTATATAATGTTCCCACCGAGAAGTAGGTGCCGACGTGCCAGGAATGTTGTAGAATATTACATTCGATATGTTAGGTTGCCTTAAGCTAGGATATATAGCGTTATAGACGTATATAATGTTCCCACCGAGAAGTAGGTGCCGACGTGCTAGGAATGTAGTAAAATATTACATCCGAGATGTTAGGTTTGCCTTAGGCTAGGATATATAGCGTTATAGACGTATATAATGTTCCCACCGAGAAGTAGGGGCCGACGTGCCAGGAATGTAGTAAAATATTACATCCGAGATGTTAGGTTGCCTTAGGCTAGGATATATAATGTTATAGACGTATATAATGTTCCCACCGAGAAGAAGGGGCCAAAGTGACGGGAATGTTGTAAAATATTACATCCGACATGTTAGGTTGTCTTAGGCTAGAATATGTAACGTTATAGACGTATATAATGTTCCCACCGAGAAGTAGGGGCCGACGCGTCAGGAATGTTGTAACTCAATACATCCGAGGAGTTAGGTTGCCTTAGGTTAGGATATATAACGTTATAGACGTATATACTGTTCCCACCGAGAAGTAGGGGCCGACGTGCCAGGAATGTAGTAAAATATTACATCCGAGATGTTAGGTTGCCTTAGGCTAGGATATATAACGTTATAGACGTATATAATGTTCCCACCGAGAAGTAGGGGCCGACACGTCAGGAATGTTGTAAAACAATACATCCGAGGAGTTAGGTTGCCTTAGGTTAGGATATATAACGTTATAGACGTATATACTGTTCCCACCGAGAAGTAGGTGCCGACGCGCCAGGAATGTTGTTAAATATGACATTCGACATGTTAGGTTGCCTTAGGCTAGGATATGTAACGTTATAGACGTATATAATGTTCCCACCGAGAAGTAGGGGCCGACGTGCCAGGAATGTAGTAAAATATTACATCCGAGATGTTAGGTTGCCTTAGGCTAGGATATATGACGTTATAGACGTATATAATGTTCCCACCGAGAAGTAGGGGCCGAAGTGACGGGAATGTTGTAAAGTATGACATTCGACATGTTAGGTTGCCTTAGGCTAGGATATATAGCGTTATAGACGTATATAATGTTCCCACCGAGAAGTAGGGGCCGACGTGCCAGGAATGTAGTAAAATATTACATCCGAAATGTTAGGTTGCCTTAGGCTAGGATATATAACTTTATTGACTTATATAAAGTTCCCACCGAGAAATAGGGGCCGACGCGCAAGGAATGTTGTAAAATTTTACATTCGACACGTTAGGATTGCCTTAGGCTAGGATATATAACGTTATAGACGTATATACTGTTCCCACCGAGAAGTAGGTGCCGACGCGCCAGGAATGTTGTTAAATATTACATACGACATGTTAGGTTGCGTTAGGCTGGGATATATAGCGTTATAGACGTATGTAATGTTCCTACCGAGAAGTAGGGGCCGACGTGCCAGGAATGTAGTAAAATATTACATCCGAGATGTTAGGTTGCCTTAGGTTAGGGTATATAGCGTTATAGACGTATATAATGTTCCCACCGAGAAGTAGGGGTCGGCGCGCCAGGAATGTAGTAAAATATTGCATCAGAGATGTTAGGATTGCCTTAGGCTAGGATATATAACGTTATTGACTAATATAATGTTCTCACCGAGAAATAGGTGCTGACGCGCCAGGAATGTTGTAAAATATTACATTCGACATGTTAGGTTGCCTTAGGTTAGGATATATAACGTTATAGACGTATATACTGTTCCCACCGAGAAGTAGGTGCCGACGCGCCAGGTATGTTGTAAAATATTACATTCGACATGTTAGGTTGCCTTAGGTTAGGATATATAACGTTATAGACGTATATAATGTTCCCACCGAGAAGTAGGGGCCGAAGTGACGGGAATGTTGTAAAGTATGGCATTCGACATGTTAGGTTGCCTTAGGCTAGGATATATAGCGTTACAGACGTATATAATGTTCCCACCGAGAAGTAGGGGCCGACGTGCCAGGAATGTAGTAAAATATTACATCCGAGATGTTAGGTTGCCTTAGGCTAGGATATATAACGTTATTGACTTATATAAAGTTCCCACCGAGAAATAGGGGCCGACGCGCAAGGAATGTTGTAAAATTTTACATTCGACACGTTAGGATTGCCTTAGGCTAGGATATATAACGTTATAGACGTATATACTGCTCCCACCGAGAAGTAGGTGCCGACGCGCCAGGAATGTTGTTAAATATTACATACGACATGTTAGGTTGCCTTAGGCTGGGATATATAGCGTTATAGACGTATGTACTGGTCCCACCGAGAAGTAGGTGCCGACGCGCCAGGAATGTTGTAGAATATTACATTCGATATGTTAGGTTGCCTTAAGCTAGGATATATAGCGTTATAGACGTATATAATGTTCCCACCGAGAAGTAGGTGCCGACGTGCCAGGAATGTAGTAAAATATTACATCCGAGATGTTAGGTTTGCCTTAGGCTAGGATATATAACGTTATAGACGTATATAATGTTCCCACCGAGAAGTAGGGGCCGAAGTGACGGGAATGTTGTAAAGTATGACATTCAACATGTTAGGATTGCGTTAGGTTAGGATATATACCGTTATAGACGTATATACTTTTCCCACCGAGATGTAATTGCCGATGATCCAGGAATGTTGTAAAATATTACATTCGGCATGTTAGGTTGCCTTAAGCTAGGATATATAGCGTTACAGACGTATATAATGTTCCCACCGAGAAGTAGGGGCCGAAGTGACGGGAATGTTGTAAAATATTACATTCGACATGTTAGGTTGCCTTAAGCTAGGATATATAGCGTTATAGACGTATATCATGCTCCCACCGAGAAGTAGGGGCCAACGTGCCAGGAATGTAGTAACATATTACATCCGATATGTTAGGTTGCCTTAGGCTAGGATATATAACGTTATAGACGTATATAATGTTACCACCGAGAAGTAGGGGCCGAAGTGACGGGAATGTTGTAAAATTTTACATTCGACACGTTAGGATTGCCTTAGGCTAGGATATATAACGTTATAGACGTATATACTGTTCCCACCGAGAAGTAGGTGCCAACGTGCCAGGAATGTAGTAACATATTACATCCGTTATGTTAGGTTGCCTTAGGCTAGGATATATAGCGTTATAGACGTATATCATGCTCCCACCGAGAAGTAGGGGCCAACGTGCCAGGAATGTAGTAACATATTACATCCGATATGTTAGGTTGCCTTAGGCTAGGATATATAACGTTATAGACGTATATAATGTTACCACCGAGAAGTAGGGGCCGAAGTGACGGGAATGTTGTAAAATTTTACATTCGGCACGTTAGGATTGCCTTAGGCTAGGATATATAACGTTCTAGACGTATATACTGTTCCCACCGAGAAGTAGGTGCCAACGTGCCAGGAATGTAGTAACATATTACCTCCGTTATGTTAGGTTGCCTTAGGCTAGGATATATAACGTTATAGACGTATATAATGTTACCACCGAGAAGTTGGGGACGACGTGCCGGGAATGTAGTAAAATATTACATCCGAGATGTTAGGTTGCCTTAGGTTAGGATATATAACGTTATTGACTTATATAAAGTTCCCACCGAGAAATAGGGGCCGACGCGCCAGGAATGTTGTAAAATTTTACATTCGACATGTTAGGATTGCCTTTGGCTAGGATATATAACTTTATAGACGTATATACTGTTCCCACCGAGAAGTAGGTGCCGACGCGTCAGCAATGTTGTTAAATATTACATACGACATGTTAGGTTGCCTTAGGCTGGGATATATAGCGTTATAGACGTATGTAATGTTCCCACCGAGAAGTAGGGGCCGACGTGCCAGGAATGTTGTAAAATATTACATTCGACATGTTAGGTTGCCTTAGGCTAGGACATATAGCGTTATAGACGTATATAACGTCCCCACCGAGAAGTAGGTGCCGACGCGCCAGGTATGTTGTAAAATATTACATTCGACATGTTAGGTTGCCTTAGGCTAGTATATGTAACGTTATAGACGTATATAATGTTCCCACCGAGAAGTAGGGGCCGACGTGCCAGGAATGTAGTAAAATATTACATCCGAGATGTTAGGTTGCCTTAGGCTAGGATATATAACGTTATAGACGTATATAATGTTCCCACCGAGAAGTAGGGGCCGAAGTGACGGGAATGTTGTAAAGTATGACATTCGACATGTTAGGTTGCCTTAGGCTAGGATATGTAACGTTATAGACGTATATAATGTTCCCACCGAGAAGTAGGGGCCGACGTGCCAGGAATGTAGTAAAATATTACATCCGAGATGTTAGGTTGCCTTAGGCTAGGATATATAACGTTATAGACGTATATAATGTTCCCACCGAGAAGTAGGGGCCGAAGTGACGGGAATGTTGTAAAGTATGACATTCGACATGTTAGGTTGCCTTAGGCTAGGATATATAGCGTTATAGACGTATATAATGTTCCCACCGAGAAGTAGGGGCCGACGTGCCAGGAATGTAGTAAAATATTACATCCGAGATGTTAGGTTGCCTTAGGCTAGGATATAAAACGTTATTGACTTATATAAAGTTCCCACCGAGAAATAGGGGCCGACGCGCAAGGAATGTTGTAAAATTTTACATTCGACACGTTAGGATTGCCTTAGGCTAGGATATATAACGTTATAGACGTATATACTGTTCCCACCGAGAAGTGGGTGCCGACGCGCCAGGAATGTTGTTAAATATTACATACGACATGTTAGGTTGCCTTAGGCTGGGATATATAGCGTTATAGACGTATGTAATGTTCCCACCGAGAAGTAGGGGCCGACGTGCCAGGAATGTAGTAAAATATTACATCCGAGATGTTAGGTTTGCCTTAGGCTAGGATATATAACGTTATAGACGTATATAATGTTCCCACCGAGAAGTAGGGGCCGAAGTGACTGGAATGTTGTAAAGTATGACATTCAACATGTTAGGATTGCGTTAGGTTAGGATATATACCGTTATAGACGTATATACTTTTCCCACCGAGTTGTAGTTGCCGATGATCCAGGAATGTTGTAAAATATTACATTCGACATGTTAGGTTGCCTTAAGCTAGGATATATAGCGTTATAGACGTATATAATGTTCCCACCGAGAAGTAGGTGCCGAAGTGCCCGGGAATGTTGTAAAATAGTATATGCGACATGTTAGGTTGCCTTAGGCAAGGATATATAGCGCTATAGACGTATATAATGTTCCCACCGAGAAGTAGGGGCCGACGTGCCAGGAATGTAGTAAAATATTACATCCGAGATGTTAGGTTGCCTTAGGTTAGGATATATAACGTTATAGACGTATATGATATACCCACCGAGAAGTATGGGCCAACGAGGCAGGAATGTGGTACAATATTACATTCGACATGTTAGGTTGCCTTAGGTTAGGATATATATCGTTATGGACGTATATACTGATCCCACCGAGAAGTAGGTGCCGACGCGCAGGTATGTTGTAAAATATTACATTCGACATGTTAGGTTGCCTTAGGCTAGGATATATAGCGTTATAGACGTATATAATGTTCCCACCGAGAAGTAGGGGCCGACGCGCGGGGAATGTTGTAAAATATTACATTCGAAATGTTAGGTTGCCTTAGGCTAGGGTATATAGCGTTATAGACGTATATAATGTTCCCACCGAGAAGTAGGGGTCGGCGCGCCAGGAATGTAGTAAAATATTGCATCAGAGATGTTAGGATTGCCTTAGGCTAGGATATATAACGTTATTGACTAATATAATGTTCTCACCGAGAAATAGGTGCTGGCGCGCCAGGAATGTTGTAAAATATTACATTCGACATGTTAGGTTGTCTTAGGTTAGGATATATAACGTTATAGACGTATATACTGTTCCCACCGAGTAGTAGGTGCCGACGCGCCAGGTATGTTGTAAAATATTACATTCGACATGTTAGGTTGCCTTAGGTTAGGATATATAACGTTATAGACGTATATACTGTTCCCACCGAGAAGTAGGTGCCGAAGTGACGGGAATGTTGTAAAATATGACATTCGACATGTTAGGTTGCCTTAGGCTAGGATATATAGCGTTATAGACGTATATAATGTTCCCACCGAGAAGTAGGGGCCGACGTGCCAGGAATGTAGTAAAATATTACATCCGAGATGTTAGGTTGCCTTAGGCTAGGATATATAACGTTATAGACGTATATAATGTTCCCACCAAGAAGTAGGGGCCGAAGTGACGGGAATGTTGTAAAGTATGACATTCGACATGTTAGGTTGCCTTAGGCTAGGATATATAGCGTTACAGACGTATATAATGTTCCCACCGAGAAGTAGGGGCCGACGTGCCAGGAATGTAGTAAAATATTACATCCGAGATGTTAGGTTGCCTTAGGCTAGGATATAAAACGTTATTGACTTATATAAAGTTCCCACCGAGAAATAGGGGCCGACGCGCAAGGAATGTTGTAAAATTTTACATTCGACACGTTAGGATTGCCTTAGGCTAGGATATATAACGTTATAGACGTATATACTGTTCCCACCGAGAAGTAGGTGCCGACGCGCCAGGAATGTTGTTAAATATTACATACGACATGTTAGGTTGCCTTAGGCTGGGATATATAGCGTTATAGACGTATGTAATGTTCCCACCGAGAAGTAGGGGCCGACGTGCCAGGAATGTAGTAAAATATTACATCCGAGATGTTAGGTTTGCCTTAGGCTAGGATATATAACGTTATAGACGTATATAATGTTCCCACCGAGAAGTAGGGGCCGAAGTGACTGGAATGTTGTAAAGTATGACATTCAACATGTTAGGATTGCGTTAGGTTAGGATATATACCGTTATAGACGTATATACTTTTCCCACCGAGATGTAGTTGCCGATGATCCAGGAATGTTGTAAAATATTACATTCGACATGTTAGGTTGCCTTAAGCTAGGATATATAGCGTTATAGACGTATATAATGTTCCCACCGAGAAGTAGGTGCCGAAGTGCCCGGGAATGTTGTAAAATAGTATATGCGACATGTTAGGTTGCCTTAGGCAAGGATATATAGCGCTATAGACGTATATAATGTTCCCACCGAGAAGTAGGGGCCGACGTGCCAGGAATGTAGTAAAATATTACATCCGAGATGTTAGGTTGCCTTAGGTTAGGATATATAACGTTATAGACGTATATGATATACCCACCGAGAAGTATGGGCCAACGAGGCAGGAATGTGGTACAATATTACATTCGACATGTTAGGTTGCCTTAGGTTAGGATATATATCGTTATGGACGTATATACTGATCCCACCGAGAAGTAGGTGCCGACGCGCAGGTATGTTGTAAAATATTACATTCGACATGTTAGGTTGCCTTAGGCTAGGATATATAGCGTTATAGACGTATATAATGTTCCCACCGAGAAGTAGGGGTCGGCGCGCCAGGAATGTAGTAAAATATTGCATCAGAGATGTTAGGATTGCCTTAGGCTAGGATATATAACGTTATTGACTAATATAATGTGCTCACCGAGAAATAGGTGCTGGCGCGCCAGGAATGTTGTAAAATATTACATTCGACATGTTAGGTTGTCTTAGGTTAGGATATATAACGTTATAGACGTATATACTGTTCCCACCGAGTAGTAGGTGCCGACGCGCCAGGTATGTTGTAAAATATTACATTCGACATGTTAGGTTGCCTTAGGTTAGGATATATAACGTTATAGACGTATATACTGTTCCCACCGAGAAGTAGGTGCGGACGCGCCAGGTATGTTGTAAAATATTACATCCGACATGTTAGGTTGCCTTAGGCTAGGATATGTAACGTTATAGACGTATATAATGTTCCCACCGAGAAGTAGGTGCCGACGCGCCAGGAATGAAGTAAAATATTACATCCGAGATGTTAGGTTGCCTTAGGCTACGATATATAACGTTATAGACGTATATAATGTTCCCACCGAGAAGTAGGGGCCGACGTGCCAGGAATGTAGTAAAATATTACATCCGAGATGTTAGGTTGCCTTAGGCTAGGATATATAACGTTATAGACGTATATAATGTTCCCACCGAGAAGTAGGGGCCGAAGTGACGGGAATGTTGTAAAGTATGACATTCGACATGTTAGGTTGCCTTAGGCTAGGATATATAGCGTTATAGACGTATATAATGTTCCCACCGAGAAGTAGGGGCCAAAGTGTCGGGAATGTTGTAAAATATGACATTCGACATGTTAGGTTGCCTTAGGCTAGGATATGTAACGTTATAGACGTATATAATGTTCCCACCGAGAAGTAGGGGCCGACGTGCCAGGAATGTAGTAAAATATTACATCCGAGATGTTAGGTTGCCTTAGGCTAGGATATATAACGTTATAGACGTATATAATGTTCCCACCGAGAAGTAGGGGCCGAAGTGACGGGAATGTTGTAAAGTATGACATTCGACATGTTAGGTTGCCTTAGGCTAGGATATATAGCGTTACAGACGTATATAATGTTCCCACCGAGAAGTAGGGGCCGACGTGCCAGGAATGTAGTAAAATATTACATCCGAGATGTTAGGTTGCCTTAGGCTAGGATATATAACGTTATTGACTTATATAAAGTTCCCACCGAGAAATAGGGGCCGACGCGCAAGGAATGTTGTAAAATTTTACATTCGACACGTTAGGATTGCCTTAGGCTAGGATATATAACGTTATAGACGTATATACTGTTCCCACCGAGAAGTAGGTGCCGATGCGCCAGGAATGTTGTTAAATATTACATACGACATGTTAGGTTGCCTTAGGCTCGGATATATAGCGTTATAGACGTATGTACTGGTCCCACCGAGAAGTAGGGGCCGACGTGCCAGGAATGTTGTAAAATATTACGTTCGACATGTTAGGTTGCCTTAGGCTAGGACATATAGCGTCATAGACGTATATAATGTTCCCACCGAGAAGTAGGTGCCGACGCGCCAGGAATGTTGTAGAATATTACATTCGATATGTTAGGTTGCCTTAAGCTAGGATATATAGCGTTATAGACGTATATAATGTTCCCACCGAGAAGTAGGGGCCGAAGTGACGGGAATGTTGTAAAGTATGACATTCGACATGTTAGGTTGCCTTAGGCTAGGATATATAGCGTTATAGACGTATATAATGTTCCCACCGAGAAGTAGGGGCCGACGTGCCAGGAATGTAGTAAAATATTACATCCGAGATGTTAGGTTGCCTTAGGTTAGGATATATAACGTTATAGACGTATATGATATACCCACCGAGAAGTATGGGCCAACGAGGCAGGAATGTGGTACAATATTACATTCGACATGTTAGGTTGCCTTAGGTTAGGATATATATCGTTATGGACGTATATACTGATCCCACCGAGAAGTAGGTGCCGACGCGCAGGTATGTTGTAAAATATTACATTCGACATGTTAGGTTGCCTTAGGCTAGGATATATAGCGTTATAGACGTATATAATGTTCCCACCGAGAAGTAGGGGTCGGCGCGCCAGGAATGTAGTAAAATATTGCATCAGAGATGTTAGGATTGCCTTAGGCTAGGATATATAACGTTATTGACTAATATAATGTGCTCACCGAGAAATAGGTGCTGGCGCGCCAGGAATGTTGTAAAATATTACATTCGACATGTTAGGTTGTCTTAGGTTAGGATATATAACGTTATAGACGTATATACTGTTCCCACCGAGTAGTAGGTGCCGACGCGCCAGGTATGTTGTAAAATATTACATTCGACATGTTAGGTTGCCTTAGGTTAGGATATATAACGTTATAGACGTATATACTGTTCCCACCGAGAAGTAGGTGCGGACGCGCCAGGTATGTTGTAAAATATTACATCCGACATGTTAGGTTGCCTTAGGCTAGGATATGTAACGTTATAGACGTATATAATGTTCCCACCGAGAAGTAGGTGCCGACGCGCCAGGAATGAAGTAAAATATTACATCCGAGATGTTAGGTTGTCTTAGGCTAGGATATATAACGTTATAGACGTATATAATGTTCCCACCGAGAAGTAGGTGCCGAAGTGACGGGAATGTTGTAAAATATGACATTCGACATGTTAGGTTGCCTTAGGCTAGGATATATAGCGTTATAGACGTATATAATGTTCCCACCGAGAAGTAGGGGCCGACGTGCCAGGAATGTAGTAAAATATTACATCCGAGATGTTAGGTTGCCTTAGGCTAGGATATATAGCGTTATAGACGTATATAATGTTCCCACCGAGAAGTAGGGGCCAAAGTGTCGGGAATGTTGTAAAATATGACATTCGACATGTTAGGTTGCCTTAGGCTAGGATATGTAACGTTATAGACGTATATAATGTTCCCACCGAGAAGTAGGGGCCGACGTGCCAGGAATGTAGTAAAATATTACATCCGAGATGTTAGGTTGCCTTAGGCTAGGATATATAACGTTATAGACGTATATAATGTTCCCACTGAGAAGTAGGGGCCGAAGTGACGGGAATGTTGTAAAGTATGACATTGGACATGTTAGGTTGCCTTAGGCTAGGATATATAGCGTTACAGACGTATATAATGTTCCCACCGAGAAGTAGGGGCCGACGTGCCAGGAATGTAGTAAAATATTACATCCGAGATGTTAGGTTGCCTTAGGCTAGGATATATAACGTTATTGACTTATATAAAGTTCCCACCGAGAAATAGGGGCCGACGCGCAAGGAATGTTGTAAAATTTTACATTCGACACGTTAGGATTGCCTTAGGCTAGGATATATAACGTTATAGACGTATATACTGTTCCCACCGAGAAGTAGGTGCCGACGCGCCAGGAATGTTGTTAAATATTACATACGACATGTTAGGTTGCCTTAGGCTCGGATATATAGCGTTATAGACGTATGTACTGGTCCCACCGAGAAGTAGGGGCCGACGTGCCAGGAATGTTGTAAAATATTACGTTCGACATGTTAGGTTGCCTTAGGCTAGGACATATAGCGTCATAGACGTATATAATGTTCCCACCGAGAAGTAGGTGCCGACGCGCCAGGAATGTTGTAGAATATTACATTCGATATGTTAGGTTGCCTTAAGCTAGGATATATAGCGTTATAGACGTATATAATGTTCCCACCGAGAAGTAGGGGCCGAAGTGACGGGAATGTTGTAAAGTATGACATTCGACATGTTAGGTTGCCTTAGGCTAGGATATATAGCGTTATAGACGTATATAATGTTCCCACCGAGAAGTAGGGGCCGACGTGCCAGGAATGTAGTAAAATATTACATCCGAGATGTTAGGTTGCCTTAGGCTAGGATATAAAACGTTATTGACTTATATAAAGTTCCCACCGAGAAATAGGGGCCGACGCGCAAGGAATGTTGTAAAATTTTACATTCGACACGTTAGGATTGCCTTAGGCTAGGATATATAACGTTATAGACGTATATACTGTTCCCACCGAGAAGTAGGTGCCGACGCGCCAGGAATGTTGTTAAATATTACATACGACATGTTAGGTTGCCTTAGGCTGGGATATATAGCGTTATAGACGTATGTAATGTTCCCACCGAGAAGTAGGGGCCGACGTGCCAGGAATGTAGTAAAATATTACATCCGAGATGTTAGGTTTGCCTTAGGCTAGGATATATAACGTTATAGACGTATATAATGTTCCCACCGAGAAGTAGGGGCCGAAGTGACTGGAATGTTGTAAAGTATGACATTCAACATGTTAGGATTGCGTTAGGTTAGGATATATACCGTTATAGACGTATATACTTTTCCCACCGAGATGTAGTTGCCGATGATCCAGGAATGTTGTAAAATATTACATTCGACATGTTAGGTTGCCTTAAGCTAGGATATATAGCGTTATAGACGTATATAATGTTCCCACCGAGAAGTAGGTGCCGAAGTGCCCGGGAATGTTGTAAAATAGTATATGCGACATGTTAGGTTGCCTTAGGCAAGGATATATAGCGCTATAGACGTATATAATGTTCCCACCGAGAAGTAGGGGCCGACGTGCCAGGAATGTAGTAAAATATTACATCCGAGATGTTAGGTTGCCTTAGGTTAGGATATATAACGTTATAGACGTATATGATATACCCACCGAGAAGTATGGGCCAACGAGGCAGGAATGTGGTACAATATTACATTCGACATGTTAGGTTGCCTTAGGTTAGGATATATATCGTTATGGACGTATATACTGATCCCACCGAGAAGTAGGTGCCGACGCGCAGGTATGTTGTAAAATATTACATTCGACATGTTAGGTTGCCTTAGGCTAGGATATATAGCGTTATAGACGTATATAATGTTCCCACCGAGAAGTAGGGGTCGGCGCGCCAGGAATGTAGTAAAATATTGCATCAGAGATGTTAGGATTGCCTTAGGCTAGGATATATAACGTTATTGACTAATATAATGTGCTCACCGAGAAATAGGTGCTGGCGCGCCAGGAATGTTGTAAAATATTACATTCGACATGTTAGGTTGTCTTAGGTTAGGATATATAACGTTATAGACGTATATACTGTTCCCACCGAGTAGTAGGTGCCGACGCGCCAGGTATGTTGTAAAATATTACATTCGACATGTTAGGTTGCCTTAGGTTAGGATATATAACGTTATAGACGTATATACTGTTCCCACCGAGAAGTAGGTGCGGACGCGCCAGGTATGTTGTAAAATATTACATCCGACATGTTAGGTTGCCTTAGGCTAGGATATGTAACGTTATAGACGTATATAATGTTCCCACCGAGAAGTAGGTGCCGACGCGCCAGGAATGAAGTAAAATATTACATCCGAGATGTTAGGTTGCCTTAGGCTAGTATATATAACGTTATAGACGTATATAATGTTCCCACCGAGAAGTAGGTGCCGAAGTGACGGGAATGTTGTAAAATATGACATTCGACATGTTAGGTTGCCTTAGGCTAGGATATATAGCGTTATAGACGTATATAATGTTCCCACCGAGAAGTAGGGGCCGACGTGCCAGGAATGTAGTAAAATATTACATCCGAGATGTTAGGTTGCCTTAGGCTAGGATATATAGCGTTATAGACGTATATAATGTTCCCACCGAGAAGTAGGGGCCAAAGTGTCGGGAATGTTGTAAAATATGACATTCGACATGTTAGGTTGCCTTAGGCTAGGATATGTAACGTTATAGACGTATATAATGTTCCCACCGAGAAGTAGGGGCCGACGTGCCAGGAATGTAGTAAAATATTACATCCGAGATGTTAGGTTGCCTTAGGCTAGGATATATAACGTTATAGACGTATATAATGTTCCCACCGAGAAGTAGGGGCCGAAGTGACGGGAATGTTGTAAAGTATGACATTCGACATGTTAGGTTGCCTTAGGCTAGGATATATAGCGTTACAGACGTATATAATGTTCCCACCGAGAAGTAGGGGCCGACGTGCCAGGAATGTAGTAAAATATTACATCCGAGATGTTAGGTTGCCTTAGGCTAGGATATATAACGTTATTGACTTATATAAAGTTCCCACCGAGAAATAGGGGCCGACGCGCAAGGAATGTTGTAAAATTTTACATTCGACACGTTAGGATTGCCTTAGGCTAGGATATATAACGTTATAGACGTATATACTGTTCCCACCGAGAAGTAGGTGCCGACGCGCCAGGAATGTTGTTAAATATTACATACGACATGTTAGGTTGCCTTAGGCTCGGATATATAGCGTTATAGACGTATGTACTGGTCCCACCGAGAAGTAGGGGCCGACGTGCCAGGAATGTTGTAAAATATTACGTTCGACATGTTAGGTTGCCTTAGGCTAGGACATATAGCGTCATAGACGTATATAATGTTCCCACCGAGAAGTAGGTGCCGACGCGCCAGGAATGTTGTAGAATATTACATTCGATATGTTAGGTTGCCTTAAGCTAGGATATATAGCGTTATAGACGTATATAATGTTCCCACCGAGAAGTAGGTGCCGACGTGCCAGGAATGTAGTAAAATATTACATCCGAGATGTTAGGTTTGCCTTAGGCTAGGATATATAACGTTATAGACGTATATAATGTTCCCACCGAGAAGTAGGGGCCGAAGTGACGGGAATGTTGTAAAGTATGACATTCAACATGTTAGGATTGCGTTAGGTTAGGATATATACCGTTATAGACGTATATACTTTTCCCACCGAGATGTAATTGCCGATGATCCAGGAATGTTGTAAAATATTACATTCGACATGTTAGGTTGCCTTAAGCTAGGATATATAGCGTTACAGACGTATATAATGTTCCCACCGAGAAGTAGGGGCCGAAGTGACGGGAATGTTGTAAAATATTACATTCGACATGTTAGGTTGCCTTAAGCTAGGATATATAGCGTTATAGACGTATATCATGCTCCCACCGAGAAGTAGGGGCCAACGTGCCAGGAATGTAGTAACATATTACATCCGATATGTTAGGTTGCCTTAGGCTAGGATATATAACGTTATAGACGTATATAATGTTACCACCGAGAAGTAGGGGCCAACGTGCCAGGAATGTAGTAACATATTACATCCGATATGTTAGGTTGCCTTAGGCTAGGATATATAACGTTATAGACGTATATAATGTTACCACCGAGAAGTAGGGGCCGAAGTGACGGGAATGTTGTAAAATTTTACATTCGACACGTTAGGATTGCCTTAGGCTAGGATATATAACGTTATAGACGTATATACTGTTCCCACCGAGAAGTAGGTGCCAACGTGCCAGGAATGTAGTAACATATTACATCCGTTATGTTAGGTTGCCTTAGGCTAGGATATATAACGTTATAGGCGTATATAATGTTACCACCGAGAAGTTGGGGACGACGTGCCGGGAATGTAGTAAAATATTACATCCGAGATGTTAGGTTGCCTTAGGTTAGGATATATAACGTTATTGACTTATATAAAGTTCCCACCGAGAAATAGGGGCCGACGCGCCAGGAATGTTGTAAAATTTTACATTCGACATGTTAGGATTGCCTTTGGCTAGGATATATAACTTTATAGACGTATATACTGTTCCCACCGAGAAGTAGGTGCCGACGCGTCAGCAATGTTGTTAAATATTACATACGACATGTTAGGTTGCCTTAGGCTGGGATATATAGCGTTATAGACGTATGTAATGTTCCCACCGAGAAGTAGGGCCCGACGTGCCAGGAATGTTGTAAAATATTACATTCGACATGTTAGGTTGCCTTAGGCTAGCACATATAGCGTTATAGACGTATATAACGTCCCCACCGAGAAGTAGGTGCCGACGCGCCAGGAATGTAGTAAAATATTACATCCGAGCTGTTAGGTCGCCTTAGGCCAGGAAATATAGCGTTATAGACATATATAATGTTCCCACCGAGAAATAGGTGCCGACGCGCCAGGAATGTTGTAAAATATTACATTCGACATGTTAGGTTGCCTTAAGCTAGGATATATAGCGTTATAGACGTATATAATGTTCCCACAGAGAAGTAGGGGCCGAAGTGCCGGGAATGTTGTAAAATATTACATGCGACATGTTAGGTTGCCTTAGGCTAGGATATATAGCGTTATAGACGTATATAATGTTCCCACCGAGAAGTAGGTGCCGAAGCGCCAGGAATGTTGTAAAATATTACATGCGACATGTTAGGTTGCCTTAGGCTAGGATATATAGCGTTATAGACGTTTATAATGTTCCCACCGAGAAATAGGGGCCGACGCGCCAGGAATGTTGTAAAATATTACAATCGACATGTTAGGATTGCCTTTGGCTAGGATATACAACGATATATACGTATATACTGTTCCCACCGAGAAGTAGGTGCCGACGCGCCAGGAATGTTGTAAAATATTACAATCGACAAGCTAGGTTGCCTTAGGCTAGGATATTTAGCATTAAAGACGTATATAATGTTCCCACCGAGAAATAGGTGCCGACAAGCCAGGAATGTTGTAAAATATTACATTCGACGTGTTAGGATTGCCTTAGGCTAGGATGTATAACGTTATATACGTATACGATAATCCCACCGAGAAGTACGGGCCGACACGCCAGGAATGTTGTCAAATATTACATCCGAGATGTTAGGTTCCCTTAGGTAAGGATATATAACGTTATAGACGTATATAATGTTCCCACCGAGCGGTAGAGGCCGACGAGCCAGGAATGTTGTAAAATATTACGCTCGACATGTTAGTTTGCGTTAGGCTAGCATATATAGCGTTATAGACGTATATAATGTTCCCACCGAGAAGTTGGGGCCGACGTGCCGGGAATGTAGTAAAATATTACATCCGAGCTGTTAGGTTGCCTTAGGCTAGGATATGTAACGTTGTAGACGTATAAAATGTTCCCACCAAGAAGTAGGGTCCAACGAGCCAGGAATGTGGTAAAATATTACAATCAACATGTTAGGTTGCCTTAGGTTAGGATATATAACGTTATAGACGTGTATACTGATCCCACGGAGAAGTAGTTGCCAACGCGCCAGAAATGTTGTAAAATATTACATTCGACATGTTAGGCTGCCTTGGGCTAGGATATATAGCGTTATAGACGTATACAATGTTCCCACCGAGAAATAGGGGCCGACACGCCAGGAATGTTGTAAAACATTACATCCGAGGTGTTAGGTTGCCTTAGGTTCTGGATATATAACGTTATAGACGTATATAATGTTCCCACCGAGAAGTATGGGTCAACGAGCCAGGAATGTGGTACAATATTACATTCGACATGTTAGGTTGCCTTAGGTTAGGATATGTAACGTTATAGACGTATATACTGTTCCCACCGAGAAGTAGGTGCCGACGCGCCAGGTATGTTGTAAAATATTACATTCGGCATGTTAGGTTGCCTTAGGCTAGGATATATAGTGTTATAGACGTATATAATGTTTCCACCGAGAGGTAGGGTCCGACGAGCCAGGAATGTTGTAAAATATTACGCGCGACATGTTATGTTGCCTTAAGCTAGGATATATAACGTTAAAGACGTATATACTGTTCCCACCGAGATGTAGTTGCCGATGATCCAGGAATGTTGTAAAATATTACATTCGACATGTTAGGTCGCCTTAGGCCAGGAAATATAGCGTTATAGACATATATAATGTTCCCACCGAGAAATAGGTGCCGACGCGCCAGGAATGTTGTAAAATATTACATTCGACATGTTAGGTTGCCTTAAGCTAGGATATATAGCGTTATAGACGTATATAATGTTCCCACAGAGAAGTAGGGGCCGAAGTGCCGGGAATGTTGTAAAATATTACATGCGAAATGTTAGGTTGCCTTAGGCTAGGATATATAGCGTTATAGACGTATATAATGTTCCCACCGAGAAGTAGGTGCCGAAGCGCCAGGAATGTTGTAAAATATTACATTCGACAAGTTAGGTTGCCTTAGGCTAGGATATATAGCTTTAAAGTCGTATATAATGTTCCCACCGAGAAATAGGGGCCGACAAGCCAGGAATGTAGTAAAATATTACATCCGAAATGTTAGGTTGCCTTAGGCTAAGATATACAACGATATAGACGTATATACTGTTCCCACCGAGAAGTAGGTGCCGACGCGCCAGGAATGTTGCAAAATATTTCATTCGACAAGTTAGGTTGCCTTTGGCTAGGATATATAGCGTTATAGACGTATATAATGTTCCCACCGAGAAGTAGGGACCGACGTGCCAGGAATGTAGTAAAATATTACATCCGAGATGTTAGGTTGCCTTAGGTTAGGATATATAACGTTATAGACGTATATGATATTCCCACCGAGAAGTATGTGCCAACGAGCCAGGAATGTGGTACAATATTACATCCGAGATGTTAGGTTGTCTTAGGTTAGGATATATAACGTTATAGACGTATATACTGTTCCCACCGAGAAGTAGGTGCCGACGCGCCACGAATGTTGTAAAATATTACTTTCGACATGTTAGGTTGCCTTAAGCTAGGATATATAGCGTTATAGACGTATGTAATGTTCCCACCGAGAAGTAGGTGCCGACGCGCCAGGAATGTTGTAAAATATTACGCTCGACATGTTAGGTTGCCTTATGCTAGGATATATAGCGTTATAGACGTATATAATGTTCCCACAGAGAAGTAGGGGCCGAAGTGCCGGGAATGTTGTAAAATATTACATGCGACATGTTAGGCTGCCTTAGGCTAGGATATATAGCGTTATAGACTTATATAATGTTCCCACCGAGAAGTAGGTGCCGACGCGCCAGGAATGTTGTAAAATATTACATTCGACAAGTTAGGTTGCCTTAGGCTAGGATATATAGCGTTATAGACGTATATAATGAACCCACCGAGAAGTAGGGGCCGACGCGCCGGGAATGTTGTGAAATATTACATTCGACATGTTAGGTTGCCTTAAGCTAGGATATATAGCGTTATAGACGTATATAACGTTCCCACTGAGAAGTAGGTGCCGACGCGCCAGGAATGTTGTAGAATATTACATTCGACATGTTAGGTTGCCTTAAGCTAGGATATATAGCGTTATAGACGTATATAATGTTCCCACCGAGAAGTAGGTGCCGAAGTGCCCGGGAATGTTGTAAAATAGTATATGCGACATGTTAGGTTGCCTTAGGCAAGGATATATAGCGCTATAGACGTATATAATGTTCCCACCGAGAAGTAGGGGCCGACGTGCCAGGAATGTAGTAAAATATTACATCCGAGATGTTAGGTTGCCTTAGGTTAGGATATATAACGTTATAGACGTATATGATATACCCACCGAGAAGTATGGGCCAACGAGGCAGGAATGTGGTACAATATTACATTCGACATGTTAGGTTGCCTTAGGTTAGGATATATATCGTTATGGACGTATATACTGATCCCACCGAGAAGTAGGTGCCGACGCGCAGGTATGTTGTAAAATATTACATTCGACATGTTAGGTTGCCTTAGGCTAGGATATATAGCGTTATAGACGTATATAATGTTCCCACCGAGAAGTAGGGGTCGGCGCGCCAGGAATGTAGTAAAATATTGCATCAGAGATGTTAGGATTGCCTTAGGCTAGGATATATAACGTTATTGACTAATATAATGTGCTCACCGAGAAATAGGTGCTGGCGCGCCAGGAATGTTGTAAAATATTACATTCGACATGTTAGGTTGTCTTAGGTTAGGATATATAACGTTATAGACGTATATACTGTTCCCACCGAGTAGTAGGTGCCGACGCGCCAGGTATGTTGTAAAATATTACATTCGACATGTTAGGTTGCCTTAGGTTAGGATATATAACGTTATAGACGTATATACTGTTCCCACCGAGAAGTAGGTGCGGACGCGCCAGGAATGAAGTAAAATATTACATCCGAGATGTTAGGTTGCCTTAGGCTAGGATATATAACGTTATAGACGTATATAATGTTCCCACCGAGAAGTAGGTGCCGAAGTGACGGGAATGTTGTAAAATATGACATTCGACATGTTAGGTTGCCTTAGGCTAGGATATATAGCGTTATAGACGTATATAATGTTCCCACCGAGAAGTAGGGGCCGACGTGCCAGGAATGTAGTAAAATATTACATCCGAGATGTTAGGTTGCCTTAGGCTAGGATATATAGCGTTATAGACGTATATAATGTTCCCACCGAGAAGTAGGGGCCAAAGTGTCGGGAATGTTGTAAAATATGACATTCGACATGTTAGGTTGCCTTAGGCTAGGATATGTAACGTTATAGACGTATATAATGTTCCCACCGAGAAGTAGGGGCCGACGTGCCAGGAATGTAGTAAAATATTACATCCGAGATGTTAGGTTGCCTTAGGCTAGGATATATAACGTTATAGACGTATATAATGTTCCCACCGAGAAGTAGGGGCCGAAGTGACGGGATTGTTGTAAAGTATGACATTCGACATGTTAGGTTGCCTTAGGCTAGGATATATAGCGTTACAGACGTATATAATGTTCCCACCGAGAAGTAGGGGCCGACGTGCCAGGAATGTAGTAAAATATTACATCCGAGGTGTTAGGTTGCCTTAGGCTAGGATATATAACGTTATTGACTTATATAAAGTTCCCACCGAGAAATAGGGGCCGACGCGCAAGGAATGTTGTAAAATTTTACATTCGACACGTTAGGATTGCCTTAGGCTAGGATATATAACGTTATAGACGTATATACTGTTCCCACCGAGAAGTAGGTGCCGACGCGCCAGGAATGTTGTTAAATATTACATACGACATGTTAGGTTGCCTTAGGCTCGGATATATAGCGTTATAGACGTATGTACTGGTCCCACCGAGAAGTAGGGGCCGACGTGCCAGGAATGTTGTAAAATATTACGTTCGACATGTTAGGTTGCCTTAGGCTAGGACATATAGCGTCATAGACGTATATAATGTTCCCACCGAGAAGTAGGTGCCGACGCGCCAGGAATGTTGTAGAATATTACATTCGATATGTTAGGTTGCCTTAAGCTAGGATATATAGCGTTATAGACGTATATAATGTTCCCACCGAGAAGTAGGTGCCGACGTGCCAGGAATGTAGTAAAATATTACATCCGAGATGTTAGGTTTGCCTTAGGCTAGGATATATAACGTTATAGACGTATATAATGTTCCCACCGAGAAGTAGGGGCCGAAGTGACGGGAATGTTGTAAAGTATGACATTCAACATGTTAGGATTGCGTTAGGTTAGGATATATACCGTTATAGACGTATATACTTTTCCCACCGAGATGTAATTGCCGATGATCCAGGAATGTTGTAAAATATTACATTCGACATGTTAGGTTGCCTTAAGCTAGGATATATAGCGTTACAGACGTATATAATGTTCCCACCGAGAAGTAGGGGCCGAAGTGACGGGAATGTTGTAAAATATTACATTCGACATGTTAGGTTGCCTTAAGCTAGGATATATAGCGTTATAGACGTATATCATGCTCCCACCGAGAAGTAGGGGCCAACGTGCCAGGAATGTAGTAACATATTACATCCGATATGTTAGGTTGCCTTAGGCTAGGATATATAACGTTATAGACGTATATAATGTTACCACCGAGAAGTAGGGGCCGAAGTGACGGGAATGTTGTAAAATTTTACATTCGACACGTTAGGATTGCCTTAGGCTAGGATATATAACGTTATAGACGTATATACTGTTCCCACCGAGATGTAGGTGCCAACGTGCCAGGAATGTAGTAACATATTACATCCGTTATGTTAGGTTGCCTTAGGCTAGGATATATAGCGTTATAGACGTATATCATGCTCCCACCGAGAAGTAGGGGCCAACGTGCCAGGAATGTAGTAACATATTACATCCGATATGTTAGGTTGCCTTAGGCTAGGATATATAACGTTATAGACGTATATAATGTTACCACCGAGAAGTAGGGGCCGAAGTGACGGGAATGTTGTAAAATTTTACATTCGACACGTTAGGATTGCCTTAGGCTAGGATATATAACGTTATAGACGTATATACTGTTCCCACCGAGAAGTAGGTGCCAACGTGCCAGGAATGTAGTAACATATTACATCCGTTATGTTAGGTTGCCTTAGGCTAGGATATATAACGTTATAGACGTATATAATGTTACCACCGAGAAGTTGGGGACGACGTGCCGGGAATGTAGTAAAATATTACATCCGAGATGTTAGGTTGCCTTAGGTTAGGATATATAACGTTATTGACTTATATAAAGTTCCCACCGAGAAATAGGGGCCGACGCGCCAGGAATGTTGTAAAATTTTACATTCGACATGTTAGGATTGCCTTTGGCTAGGATATATAACTTTATAGACGTATATACTGTTCCCACCGAGAAGTAGGTGCCGACGCGTCAGCAATGTTGTTAAATATTACATACGACATGTTAGGTTGCCTTAGGCTGGGATATATAGCGTTATAGACGTATGTAATGTTCCCACCGAGAAGTAGGGCCCGACGTGCCAGGAATGTTGTAAAATATTACATTCGACATGTTAGGTTGCCTTAGGCTAGCACATATAGCGTTATAGACGTATATAACGTCCCCACCGAGAAGTAGGTGCCGACGCGCCAGGAATGTAGTAAAATATTACATCCGAGCTGTTAGGTCGCCTTAGGCCAGGAAATATAGCGTTATAGACATATATAATGTTCCCACCGAGAAATAGGTGCCGACGCGCCAGGAATGTTGTAAAATATTACATTCGACATGTTAGGTTGCCTTAAGCTAGGATATATAGCGTTATAGACGTATATAATGTTCCCACAGAGAAGTAGGGGCCGAAGTGCCGGGAATGTTGTAAAATATTACATGCGACATGTTAGGTTGCCTTAGGCTAGGATATATAGCGTTATAGACGTATATAATGTTCCCACCGAGAAGTAGGTGCCGAAGCGCCAGGAATGTTGTAAAATATTACATGCGACATGTTAGGTTGCCTTAGGCTAGGATATATAACGTTATAGACGTATATAATGTTACCACCGAGAAGTTGGGGACGACGTGCCGGGAATGTAGTAAAATATTACATCCGAGATGTTAGGTTCCCTTAGGTAAGGATATATAACGTTATAGACGTATATAATGTTCCCACCGAGCGGTAGAGGCCGACGAGCCAGGAATGTTGTAAAATATTACGCTCGACATGTTAGTTTGCGTTAGGCTAGCATATATAGCGTTATAGACGTATATAATGTTCCCACCGAGAAGTTGGGGCCGACGTGCCGGGAATGTAGTAAAATATTACATCCGAGCTGTTAGGTTGCCTTAGGCTAGGATATGTAACGTTGTAGACGTATAAAATGTTCCCACCAAGAAGTAGGGTCCAACGAGCCAGGAATGTGGTAAAATATTACAATCAACATGTTAGGTTGCCTTAGGTTAGGATATATAACGTTATAGACGTGTATACTGATCCCACGGAGAAGTAGTTGCCAACGCGCCAGAAATGTTGTAAAATATTACATTCGACATGTTAGGCTGCCTTGGGCTAGGATATATAGCGTTATAGACGTATACAATGTTCCCACCGAGAAATAGGGGCCGACACGCCAGGAATGTTGTAAAACATTACATCCGAGGTGTTAGGTTGCCTTAGGTTCTGGATATATAACGTTATAGACGTATATAATGTTCCCACCGAGAAGTATGGGTCAACGAGCCAGGAATGTGGTACAATATTACATTCGACATGTTAGGTTGCCTTAGGTTAGGATATGTAACGTTATAGACGTATATACTGTTCCCACCGAGAAGTAGGTGCCGACGCGCCAGGTATGTTGTAAAATATTACATTCGGCATGTTAGGTTGCCTTAGGCTAGGATATATAGTGTTATAGACGTATATAATGTTTCCACCGAGAGGTAGGGTCCGACGAGCCAGGAATGTTGTAAAATATTACGCGCGACATGTTATGTTGCCTTAAGCTAGGATATATAACGTTAAAGACGTATATACTGTTCCCACCGAGATGTAGTTGCCGATGATCCAGGAATGTTGTAAAATATTACATTCGACATGTTAGGTCGCCTTAGGCCAGGAAATATAGCGTTATAGACATATATAATGTTCCCACCGAGAAATAGGTGCCGACGCGCCAGGAATGTTGTAAAATATTACATTCGACATGTTAGGTTGCCTTAAGCTCGGATATATAGCGTTATAGACGTATATAATGTTCCCACAGAGAAGTAGGGGCCGAAGTGCCGGGAATGTTGTAAAATATTACATGCGAAATGTTAGGTTGCCTTAGGCTAGGATATATAGCGTTATAGACGTATATAATGTTCCCACCGAGAAGTAGGTGCCGAAGCGCCAGGAATGTTGTAAAATATTACATTCGACAAGTTAGGTTGCCTTAGGCTAGGATATATAGCTTTAAAGTCGTATATAATGTTCCCACCGAGAAATAGGGGCCGACAAGCCAGGAATGTAGTAAAATATTACATCCGAAATGTTAGGTTGCCTTAGGCTAAGATATACAACGATATAGACGTATATACTGTTCCCACCGAGAAGTAGGTGCCGACGCGCCAGGAATGTTGCAAAATATTTCATTCGACAAGTTAGGTTGCCTTTGGCTAGGATATATAGCGTTATAGACGTATATAATGTTCCCACCGAGAAGTAGGGACCGACGTGCCAGGAATGTAGTAAAATATTACATCCGAGATGTTAGGTTGCCTTAGGTTAGGATATATAACGTTATAGACGTATATGATATTCCCACCGAGAAGTATGTGCCAACGAGCCAGGAATGTGGTACAATATTACATCCGAGATGTTAGGTTGTCTTAGGTTAGGATATATAACGTTATAGACGTATATACTGTTCCCACCGAGAAGTAGGTGCCGACGCGCCACGAATGTTGTAAAATATTACTTTCGACATGTTAGGTTGCCTTAAGCTAGGATATATAGCGTTATAGACGTATGTAATGTTCCCACAGAGAAGTAGGGGCCGAAGTGTCGGGAATGTTGTAAAATATTACATGCGACATGTTAGGATGCCTTAGGCTAGGATATATAGCGTTATAGACTTATATAATGTTCCCACCGAGAAGTAGGTGCCGACGCGCCAGGAATGCTGTAAAATATTACATTCGACAAGTTAGGTTGCCTTAGGCTAGGATATATAGCGTTATAGACGTATATAATGTTCCCACCGAGAAGTAGGGGCCGACGTGCCAGGAATGTAGTAAAATATTACATCCCAGATGTTAGGTTGCCTTAGGTTAGGATATATAACGTTAGAGACGTATATGATATTCCCACCGCGAAGTATGTGCCAACGAGCCAGGAATGTGGTACAATATTACATTCGACATGTTAGGTTGCCTTAGGCCAGGATATATAACGTTACATACGTATATAATGTTCCCACCGATAAGTAGGGGCCTACGAGTCAGGAATGTTGTAAAATATTACGCTCGACATGTTAGGTTGCCTTAGGCTAGGGTATATAGCGATATAGACGTATATAATGTTCCCACCGAGAAGTAGGAGTCGGCGCGCCAGGAATGTAGTAAAATATTGCATCCGACATGTTAGGATTGCCTTAGGCTAGGATATATAACGTTATTGACTTATATAATGTTCTCACCGGGAAATAGGGGCCGACGCGCCAGGAATGTTGTAAAATATTAGATTCGACATGTTAGCGTGCCTTAGGTTAGGATATATAACGTTATAGACGTGTATACTGTTCCCACCGAGAAGTAGGTGACGACGCACCAGGTATGTTGTAAAATATTACATCCGAGATGTTAAGTTGCCTTAGGCTAGGACATATGGCGTTATAGACGTATATAACGTTCCCACCGAGAAGTAGGTGCCGACGCGCCAGGAATGTTGTAGAATATTACATTCGATATGTTAGGTTGCCTTAAGCTAGGATATATAGCGTTATATACGTATATAATGTTCCCACCGAGAAGTAGGTGCCGACGCGCCAGGAATGTTGTAAAATATTACGCTCGACATGTTAGGTTGCCTTATGCTAGGATATATAGCGTTATAGACGTATATAATGTTCCCACAGAGAAGTAGGGGCCGAAGTGCCGGGAATGTTGTAAAATATTACATGCGACATGTTAGGCTGCCTTAGGCTAGGATATATAGCGTTATAGACTTATATAATGTTCCCACCGAGAAGTAGGTGCCGACGCGCCAGGAATGTTGTAAAATATTACATTCGACAAGTTAGGTTGCCTTAGGCTAGGATATATAGCGTTATAGACGTATATAATGAACCCACCGAGAAGTAGGGGCCGACGCGCCGGGAATGTTGTGAAATATTACATTCGACATGTTAGGTTGCCTTAAGCTAGGATATATAGCGTTATAGACGTATATAACGTTCCCACTGAGAAGTAGGTGCCGACGCGCCAGGAATGTTGTAGAATATTACATTCGATATGTTAGGTTGCCTTAAGCTAGGATATATAGCGTTATAGACGTATATAATGTTCCCACCGAGAAGTAGGGGCCGAAGAGCCCGAGAATGTTGTAAAATAGTATATGCGACATGTTAGGTTGCCTTAGGCTAGGATATATAGCGTTATAGACGTATATAATGTTCCCACCGAGAAGTAGGGGCCGACGTGCCAAGAATCTAGTAAAATATTACATCCGAGGTGTTAGGTTGCCTTAGGTTAGGATATATAACGTTATAGACGTATATGATATTCCCAACGAGAAGGATGGGCCAACGAGCCAAGAATGTGGTGCAATATTACATTCGACCTGTTAGGTTGCCTTAGGTTAGGATATATAACGTTATTGACTTATATATTGTTCTCACCGAAAAATAGGGGCCGACGCGCCAGGAATGTTGAAAAATATTACATTCGACATGTTAGGATTGCGTTAGGTTAGGATATATAACGTTATAGACGTATATACTGTTCTCACCGAGAAGTAGGTGCCGACGCGCCAGGTATGTTGTAACATATTACATTCGACATGTTAGGTTGCCTTAGGCTAGGACATATAGCGTTATAGACGTATATAATGTTCTCACCGAGAAGTAGGTGCCGACGCGCCAGGAATGTTGTAGAATATTACATTCGATATGTTAGGTTGCCTTGAGCTAGGATATATAGCGTTATAGACGTATATAATGTTCCCACCGAGAAGTAGGCGCCGAAGTGCCCGGGAATGTTGTAAAATATTACGCTCGACATGTTAGGTTGCCTTAGGCTAGGATATGTAATGTTATAGACGTATATACTGTTCCCACTGAGAAGTAGGTGCCGGCGCGCCAGGAATGTTGTAAAATATTACATTCGAGATGTTAGGTTGCCTTAGGCTAGGATATATAACGTTATAGACGCATATACTGTTCCCACCGAGAACTAGGTGCCGACGCGCCAGGAATGATGTAAAATATTACATTTGACACGTTATGTTGCGTTATGCTGGGATATATAGCTTTATAGACGTATATAATGTTCCCAACGAGAAGTAGGGCCGAAGTGACGGGAATGTTGTAAAATATTGCATTCGACATGTTAGGTTGCCTTAGGCAAGGATTTATAGCGTTATAGACGCATATAATGTTCCCACCGAGAAGTAGGGGCCGACGCGCCAGGAATGTTGGAAAATATTACATCCGAGATGTTATGTTGCCTTAGGCTAGAATATATAGCGTTACAGACGTATATAATGTTCCCGGCGAGAAGTAGGGGCCGACGAGACAGGAATGTTGTAAAATATTACGCTCGACATGTTAGGTTGTCTTAGGCTAGGATATATAGCGATATAGACGTATATAATGATCCCGCCGAGAAGTAGGGGCCAACGAGCCAGAAATGTGGTGAAATATTACATTCGACATGTTAAGTTGCCTTAGGTTAGGATATATAACGTTATAGACGGATGTACTGTTCCCACCGAGAAGTAGTTGCCGACGCGCCAGGAGTATTGGAAAATATTACATTCGACATGTTAGGTTGCGTCAGGCTGGAACATATAGCGTTATAGACATATATAATGTTCCCACTGAGAAATGGGTACCGACACGCCAGGAACGTTGTAAAACATTACATCCGAGGTGTTAGGTTGCCTTAGGCTAGGATATATAGCGATATAGACGTATTTAATGTTCCCATCGAGAAGTAGGGGTCGGCGTGCCAGGAATGTAGTAAAATATTGCATCCGAGATGTTAGGTTGCCTTAGGCTAGGATATATAACGTTATAGACTTATATACAGTTCTCTCCGAGAAGGAGGTGCCGACGCGCCAGGAATGTTGTAAAATATTACATTCGACATGTTAGGATTGCCTTAGGATAGGATATATAACGTTATAGACGTATACGATATTCCCACCGAGAATTACGGCCGACACGCCAGGAATGTTGTCAAATATTACATCCGAGATGTTAGGATCCCTTATGTCAGGATATATAACGTTATTGAATTATATAATGTTCCCACCGAGATATAGGGGCCGACGCGACAGGCATGTAGTAGAATATTACATTCGACATGTTAGGATTGCCTTAGGCTAGGATATATAACGTTATAGACGCATATACTGTTCCCACCGAGAACTAGGTGCCGACGCGCCAGGAATGATGTAAAATATTACATTCGACATGTTATGTTGCCTTATGCTAGGATATATAGCTTTAGAGACGTATATAATGTTCCCAACGAGAAGTAGGGGCCGACGCGCCAAGAATGTTGTAAAATATTACATTCAACTTGTTATTTTGCCTCGGACTAGGATATATAACATTATAGACGCAAATAATGTTACCACCGAGAACTACGGGCCGACACGCCAGGAATGGTGTAAAATAATACATTCGACATGTTAGGTCGCCTTAGGCTAGGATATACAACGTTACAGACGTATAAAATGTTCCCACCGAGAAGTACGGGCCGACACGCCAGGAATGTTGTCAACTATTACATCCGAGATGTTAGGTTGCCTTAGGTTAGGATAAACAACGTAATAGACGTATATGATGTCCCCATAGAGAAGCAGGCGACGAAACGCCAGGAATGTTTTAAAATATTACATCCGAGATGTTAGGTTGCCTTAGGCTAGGATATATATCTTTATAGACGTAAACAATGTTCCCACCGAGATGTAGGGACCGACATGCCAGGAATGTTGTAAAATAATACATCCGAGATGTTAGGATGCTTTAGGTTAGGATATATATCGTTATAGAAGTATACAATGTTCGCACCGAGAAGTAGGGACCGACATGCCAGGAATGTTGTAAAATATTACATCCGAGATGTCAGGTTGCCTTAGGTTAGGATATACAACGTTATAGACGTATATAATGTCCAGACCGTGACGTACGGGGCGACACGAACGGGATTCAGTGAAACATTACCAGCGAGGGTCTAGATGGGTTAGGTTAGGTTATATTACGTTGTAGACGTATATAATGTTCCCACCGAGAAGTAGGGTCCAACGCGTCAGGAATGTTGTAAAATATTACATTCAACATGTTAGGTTGTCTTAGACTAGGATATCTAACGTTATAGACGTATATCATGTTCCCACCGAGAAATAGGGGCCGACGCGTCAGGAATGTTGTAAAATATTACACCCGAGATGTTAGGTTCCCTTAGGTTAGGATATGCAACTTTATAGACGTATAGAATGTTCCCACCGAGATATAGGGGCCGACGAGTCAGGAATATTGTAAAACATTACACCCGACATGTTAGGTTCCCTTAGGTTAGGATATACAACGTTATAGACGTATAGAATATTCCCACCGAGAAATAGGGGCCGACGCGTCAGGAATGTTGTAAACTATTACACCCGAGATGTTAGGTTGCTTTAGGTTAGGATATATAACGTTATTGACTTATTTAATGCTCCCACAGAGAAGTAGGGCCCGACTCGCCAGGAATGTTGTAGAATATTACATTCGACATGTTAGGTTGCCTTAGGCTAGGATATATAGCGTTATAGTAGTATGTAATGTTCCCACCGAGAAGTAGGGGCCAGCGCGCCAGGAATGTGGGAAAATATTACATCCGAGATGTTAGGTTGCCTTAGATTAGGATATACAACGTTATAGACGTATATAATATCCCCATCGAGAAGCAGGCGACGACATGCCAGGAATGTTGTAAAATATTACATCCGAGATGTTATGCTGCCTTACGTTAGGATATATAACGTTATAGACTTATATAATGTCCCCATCGAGATGTAGGCGACGACACGCCAGGAATGTTGTAACATATTATACTCGACATGTTAGGTCGCCTTAGGCTAGGATATACAACGTTATAGACGTATAGAATGTTCCCGCCGGGACGTAGGAACGGACAAGCCAGGAATGTTGTAAAATATTACATCCGAGGTGTTAGGTTGCCTTAGGCTAGGATACCTAATGTTATAGACGTATATAATGTTCCCACCGAGAATTAGGGGCCGACCCGAGTGGAATGTTGTGAAATACTACATTCGAGATGTTAGGTTGCCTTAGGTTAGGATATATAACGTTATGGACTTATATAATGTCCGCACCGAGACGTACGGGACGACACGAACGGGATTCTGTAAAACATTACCGCCGAGGGTCTAGATGGGTTAGGTTAGGTTATATTACGTTATAGATGTATATAATGTTCCCACCGAGAAGTAGGGGCCGACCAGCCAGGAATTTTGGAAAATACTACATCCGAGATGTTAGGTTGCCTTAGGTTAGGATATATAACATTACAGACGCATAGAATGTCCCAACCGAGACGTACGGGACGACACGAACTGGATTCTGTAAAACATTACCAGCGAGGGGCTAGAAGGGTTAGGTTAGGTAATATTACGTTGTAGACGTCTATAATTTTCCCACCGAGAAGTAGCTTCCGCCCCGACAGGAATGTTGTAAAATACTACATCCGAGATATTAGGTTGCCTTAGGTTAGGATATATAACGTTATAGACGCATACAATGTCCCCAACGAGAAGTACGGAACGGCACGAACTGGATTCTGTAAAACATTACCAGCGAGGGGCAGGATGGGTTAGGTTAGGTTATATTACGTTGTAGACGTATATAATGTTCCCACCGAGAAGTAGGGGCCGACCCGCCAGGAATGTTGTAAAATACTACATCCGAGATGTTAGGTTGCCTTAGGTTAGGATACATAACGTTCTAGACGCATACAATGTCCCCACCGAGAAGTACGGGCCGACACGACCGGGATTCTGTGAGACATTACCAGCGAGGGGCTAGATGTGATAGGTTAGGGTATATTACCTTATAGACGTATATAATGTAGCCAACGAGAGTTAGGGGCCGACCCGAGTGGAATGCTGTAAAATACTAAATTCGAGATGTTAGGTTGCCTTAGGTTAGGATATATAACGTTATAGACTTCTATAATGTCTGCACCGAGACGTACGGAACGACACGAACTGGATTCTGCAAAACATTACCAGCGAGGGGCTAAATGGGTTAGGTTAGGTTATATTGCGGTATAGACGTATATAATGTGCCCACCGAGAAGTAGGGGCCGACCCGCCTGGAATGCTGTAAAATACTACACTTGAGATGTTAGGTTGCCTTAGGTTAGGATATATAACGTTATAGACGTATATAATGTCCGCACAGTGATGTACGGGTGATACGAACGGGATTCTGTGAAACATTACCAGCGAGGGTCTAGATGGGTTAGGTTAGGTTATATTACGTTATAGACGTATATAATGTTCCCACCGAGAAGTAGGGGCCGACCCGCCAGAAATTTTGGAAAATACTACATCCGAGATGTTAGGTTGCCTTAGGTTAGGATACATAACGTTCTAGACGCATATAATGTCCCCACCGAGAAGTACGGGCCGACACGACCGGGATTCTGTGAGACATTACCAGCGAGAGGCTAGATGTGATAGCTTAGGTTATATTACCTTATAGTCGTATATAATGTACCAAACGAGAATTAGGGGCCGACCCGAGTGGAATGCTGTAAAATACTACATTTGAGATGTTAGGTTCCCTTAGGTTAGGATATACAACGTTACAGACATATAGTATGTTCCCAACGAGACGTAGGGACCAACATGCCAGGAATGTTGTGTAATATTACATCCCAGATGTTTGGTTGCGTTAGGTTAGGATATACAACGATATAGACGTATATAATGTCGCCATCGAGAAGCAGGCGACGACACGCCAGGAATGTCGTAAAATATTTCATTCGACATGTTAGGTTGCCTTAGGCTAGGATATATAACGCTATAGACTTATGTAATTTTACCACCGAGAACTACGGGTCGACACGCCAGGAATGATGTAAAATATTATATTCGACATGTTAGGTCGCCTTAGGCTAGGATATATAACGTTATAGACTTATATAATGTTCCCACCGAGAAATAGGGGCCGACGCGTCAGGAATGTTGTAAAATATTACACCCGAGATGTTAGGTTGCTTTAGGGTAGGATGTACAACGATATAGACGTATATAATGTCCCCATCGAGAAGTAGGCGACGACACGCCAGGAATGTTTTAAAATAATACATCCGAGAGGTTAGGTTGCCTTAGGTTAGGATATATATCTTTATAGACGTATATAATGTTCCCGCCGGGACGTAGGAACGGACAAGCCAGGAATGTTGTAAAATATTTCATCTGAGGTGTTAGGTTGCTTTAGGTTAGGATACACAACGTTATAGATGTATATAATGTCCCCATCGAGAAGTAGGCAACGACACGCCAGGAATGTTGTGAAATATTACATTCGACATGTTAGGTTGCCTTAGGCTAGGATATCTAAAGTTATAGACGTATATTATGTTACCACCGAGAAGTAGGCAACGACACGCCACGAATGTTGTAAAATATTACATTCGACATGTTAGGTTGCCTTAGGCTAGGATATCTAAAGTTATAGAAGTATATAATGTCCCCACCGAGAAGTACGGGCCGACACGACCGGGATTCTGTGAGACATTACCAGCGAGGGGCTAGATGTGATAGGTTAGGTTATATTACCTTGTAGACGTATATAATGTACCAAACGAGAATTAGGGGCCGACCCGAGTGGAATGCTGTAAAATACTACATTCGAGATGTTAGGTTGCCTTAGGTTAGGATATATAACGTTATAGACTTATATAATGTCTGCACCGAGACGTACGGGACGACACGAACTGGATTCTGTAAAACATTACCAGCGAGGGGCTAAATGGGTTAGGTTAGGTTATATTGCGGTATAGACGTATATAATGTGCCCACCCAGAAGTAGGGGCCGACCCGCCAGGAATTTTGGAAAATACTACATCCGAGATGTTAGGTTGCCTTAGGTTAGGATATATAACATTATAGACGGATACAATGTCCCAACCGAGACGTACGGGCCGACACGACCGGGAATCTGTAAAACATTACCAGCGAGGGGCTAGATGGGTTAGGATATGTTATATTACATTATAGAGGTATATAATGTTCCCACCGAGAAGTAGGTTCCGCCCCGCCAGGAATGTGGTAAAATACTACATCCGAGAAGTTAGGTTGCCTTAGGTTAGGGTATATAAAGTTATATACGCATACAATGTCCCCACCGAGACGTACGGGACGATACGAACTGGATTCTGTAAAACATTACCAGCGAGGGGCTAAATGGGTTAGGTTAGGTTATATTACGTAATAGACGTATATAATGTACCCAACGAGAATTAGGGGCGACCCGAGTGGAATGTTGTAAAATACTACATTCGAGATGTTAGGTTGCCTTAGGTTAGGATATATAATGTTATAGACTTATATAATGTCCGCACCGAGACGTACGGGACGACACGAACGGGATTCTGTAAAACATTACCGCCGAGGGTCTAGATGGTTTAGGTTAGGTTATATTACGCTATAGACGTATATAATGTTCCCACCGAGAAGTAGGGGCCGACCCGCCACGAATGTTGTAAAATACTACATACGAGATGTTAGATAGCCTTAGGTTAGGATATATAACGTTATAGACCTATATAATGTCCGTTCCGAGACGTGCGGGACGACACGAACGGGATGCTGTAAAACATTACCGCCGAGGGGCTAGATGGGTTAGGTTAGGTTATATTACGTTAAAGGCGTATATAATGTTCCCACCTAGAAGTAGGGGCCGACCCGCCGGGAATGTTGTAAAATACTACATCCGAGATGTTAGGTTGCCTTAGGTAAGGATGTATAACGTTATAGACATATATAATATCCGCACCGAGACGAACGGGACGACACGAACGGGATTCTGTAAAACATTACCGCCGAGGGGCTAGATGGGTTAGGTTAGGTTATATTACGTTATAGACGTATATAATGTTCCCACCTAGAAGTAGGGGCCGACCCGCCAGGAATGTTGTAAAATACTACATCCGAGATGTTAGGTTGCATTAGGTTAGGATATATAATGTTCTAGACACATATAATGTCCCCACCGAGAAGTAGGGGCCGACACGACCGGGATTGTGTAAAAAATTACCAGCATGGGGCTAGATGGGATAGGTTAGGTTATATTACGTTATAGACGTATATAATGTTCTAACCGAGAAGTAGGGGCCGACCCGCCAGGAATGTTGTAAAATACTACATCCGAGATATTAGGTTTCCTTAGGTAAGGATATATAACGTTATAGACGCATACAATGTCCCCAACGAGAAGTACGGAACGGCACGAACTGGATTCTGTAAAACATTACCAGCGAGGGGCAGGATGGGTTAGGTTAGGTTATATTACGTTGTAGACGTATATAATGTTCCCACCGAGAAGTAGGGGCCGACCCGCCAGGAATGTTGTAAAATACTACATCCGAGATGTTAGGTTGCCTTAGGTTAGGATACATAACGTTCTAGACGCATACAATGTCCCCACCGAGAAGTACGGGCCGACACGACCGGGATTCTGTGAGACATTACCAGCGAGGGGCTAGATGTGATAGGTTAGGGTATATTACCTTATAGACGTATATAATGTAGCCAACGAGAGTTAGGGGCCGACCCGAGTGGAATGCTGTAAAATACTAAATTCGAGATGTTAGGTTGCCTTAGGTTAGGATATATAACGTTATAGACTTCTATAATGTCTGCACCGAGACGTACGGAACGACACGAACTGGATTCTGTAAAACATTACCAGCGAGGGGCTAAATGGGTTAGGTTAGGTTATATTGCGGTATAGACGTATATAATGTGCCCACCGAGAAGTAGGGGCCGACCCGCCTGGAATGCTGTAAAATACTACACTTGAGATGTTAGGTTGCCTTAGGTTAGGATATATAACGTTATAGACGTATATAATGTCCGCACAGTGATGTACGGGTGATACGAACGGGATTCTGTGAAACATTACCAGCGAGGGTCTAGATGGGTTAGGTTAGGTTATATTACGTTATAGACGTATATAATGTTCCCACCGAGAAGTAGGGGCCGACCCGCCAGAAATTTTGGAAAATACTACATCCGAGATGTTAGGTTGCCTTAGGTTAGGATACATAACGTTCTAGACGCATATAATGTCCCCACCGAGAAGTACGGGCCGACACGACCGGGATTCTGTGAGACATTACCAGCGAGAGGTTAGATGTGATAGCTTAGGTTATATTACCTTATAGTCGTATATAATGTACCAAACGAGAATTAGGGGCCGACCCGAGTGGAATGCTGTAAAATACTACATTTGAGATGTTAGGTTCCCTTAGGTTAGGATATACAACGTTACAGACATATAGTATGTTCCCAACGAGACGTAGGGACCAACATGCCAGGAATGTTGTGTAATATTACATCCCAGATGTTTGGTTGCGTTAGGTTAGGATATACAACGATATAGACGTATATAATGTCGCCATCGAGAAGCAGGCGACGACACGCCAGGAATGTCGTAAAATATTTCATTCGACATGTTAGGTTGCCTTAGGCTAGGATATATAACGCTATAGACTTATGTAATTTTACCACCGAGAACTACGGGTCGACACGCCAGGAATGATGTAAAATATTATATTCGACATGTTAGGTCGCCTTAGGCTAGGATATATAACGTTATAGACTTATATAATGTTCCCACCGAGAAATAGGGGCCGACGCGTCAGGAATGTTGTAAAATATTACACCCGAGATGTTAGGTTGCTTTAGGGTAGGATGTACAACGATATAGACGTATATAATGTCCCCATCGAGAAGTAGGCGACGACACGCCAGGAATGTTTTAAAATAATACATCCGAGAGGTTAGGTTGCCTTAGGTTAGGATATATATCTTTATAGACGTATATAATGTTCCCGCCGGGACGTAGGAACGGACAAGCCAGGAATGTTGTAAAATATTTCATCCGAGATGTTAGGTTGCCTTAGGTTAGGATGTATAACATTATAGACGGATACAATGTCCCAACCGAGACGTACGGGCCGACACGACCGGGAATCTGTAAAACATTACCAGCGAGGGGCTAGATGGGTTAGGATATGTTATATTACATTATAGAGGTATATAATGTTCCCACCGAGAAGTAGGTTCCGCCCCGCCAGGAATGTGGTAAAATACTACATCCGAGAAGTTAGGTTGCCTTAGGTTAGGGTATATAAAGTTATATACGCATACAATGTCCCCACCGAGACGTACGGGACGATACGAACTGGAATCTGTAAAACATTACCAGCGAGGGGCTAAATGGGTTAGGTTAGGTTATATTACGTAATAGACGTATATAATGTACCCAACGAGAATTAGGGGCGACCCGAGTGGAATGTTGTAAAATACTACATTCGAGATGTTAGGTTGCCTTAGGTTAGGATATATAATGTTATAGACTTATATAATGTCCGCACCGAGACGTACGGGACGACACGAACGGGATTCTGTAAAACATTACCGCCGAGGGTCTAGATGGTTTAGGTTAGGTTATATTACGCTATAGACGTATATAATGTTCCCACCGAGAAGTAGGGGCCGACCCGCCACGAATGTTGTAAAATACTACATACGAGATGTTAGATAGCCTTAGGTTAGGATATATAACGTTATAGACCTATATAATGTCCGTTCCGAGACGTGCGGGACGACACGAACGGGATGCTGTAAAACATTACCGCCGAGGGGCTAGATGGGTTAGGTTAGGTTATATTACGTTAAAGGCGTATATAATGTTCCCACCTAGAAGTAGGGGCCGACCCGCCGGGAATGTTGTAAAATACTACATCCGAGATGTTAGGTTGCCTTAGGTAAGGATGTATAACGTTATAGACATATATAATATCCGCACCGAGACGAACGGGACGACACGAACGGGATTCTGTAAAACATTACCGCCGAGGGGCTAGATGGGTTAGGTTAGGTTATATTACGTTATAGACGTATATAATGTTCCCACCTAGAAGTAGGGGCCGACCCGCCAGGAATGTTGTAAAATACTACATCCGAGATGTTAGGTTGCATTAGGTTAGGATATATAATGTTCTAGACACATATAATGTCCCCACCGAGAAGTAGGGGCCGACACGACCGGGATTGTGTAAAAAATTACCAGCATGGGGCTAGATGGGATAGGTTAGGTTATATTACGTTATAGACGTATATAATGTTCTAACCGAGAAGTAGGGGCCGACCCGCCAGGAATGTTGTAAAATACTACATCCGAGATATTAGGTTTCCTTAGGTAAGGATATATAACGTTATAGACTTATATAATGTCCGCACCGAGATGTACGGGACGACACGAACGGGATTCTGTAAAACATTACCGCCGAGGGGCTAGATGGGTAAGGTTAGATCATATTACGTTATAGACGTATACAATGTTCTAACCGGGAAGTGGGGGCCCACCCGCCTGGAATCTTGTAAAATACTACAATCGAGATGTTAGGTTGCCTTAGGTTAGGATATATAACTTTATAGACGTATATAATGTCCGCACCGTGACGTACGGGACGACACGAACGAGACTCTGTAAAACATTACCAGCGAAGTTCTAGTTGGGTTAGGTTAGGTTTTATTACGTTATAGACGTATATAATGTTCCCATAGAGAATTAAGGGCCGACCCGCCTGATATGTTGTAAGATACTACATTCGAGATAGTTAGGTTGCCTTAGGTTAGGATATATAACGTTATAGACTTATATAATGTCCACACCCAGAAGTACGGGCCGACACGACCGGGATTCTGTAAAACATTACCAGCGAGGGGCTAAATGGGTTAGGTTAGGTTATATTACGTTATATACGTATATAATGTTCCCACCGAGAAGTAGAGTCCGACCCGCCAGGAATATTGGAAAATACTACATCCGAGTTGTTAGGTTGCCTTGGGTTAGGGTATATTACGTTATACACCTATATAATGTCCCACGGGTAGGTACGGGCCGACACGACCGGGTTTCTGTAAAACATTACCGCCGTGGGGCTAGATGGGAAAGGTTAGGTTATATTACGTTATAGACGTATATAATGTTCCCACCGAGAAGTAGAGGCCGACCCGCTAGGAATGTTGGAAAATACTACATCCGAGATGTAAGGTTGCCTTAGGTTGGGATATATAGCATTATAGACGTATATAATGTTCCCACCGAGAAGTAGGTTCCGCCGCGCCAGGAATGTTGTAAAATACTACATCCGAGATGTTAGGTTGCCTTAGGTTAGGGTATATAACGTTATAGACGCATACAATGTCCCCACCGAGACGTACGGGCCGACACGACCGGGATTCTGTAAAACATTACCGCCGAGGGGCTAGATGGGAAAGGTTAGGTTATATTACGTTATAGACGTATATAATGTTCCCACCGAGAAGTAGAGTCCGACCCGCCAGGAATATAGGAAAATACTACATCCGAGATGTTAGGTTGCCTTAGGTTGTGATACATAACGTTATAGACGTATATAGTATCCCCACCGAGAAGTACGGGCCGACACGACCGGGAATCTGTAAAACGTTACGAGCGAGGTGCTAAATGGGTTAGGTTAGGTTATATTACATTATAGACGTATATAATGTCCCCACCGAGAAGTAGGGGCCGACACGACCGGGATTCTGTAAAACATTACCGCCGAGGGGCTAGATGGGAAAGGTTAGGTTATATTACGTTATAGACGTATATAATGTTCTAACCGGTAAGTAGGGGCTGACCCGCCTGAAATGTTGTGAAATACTACATTCGAGATATTAAGTTGCCTTAGGTTAGGATATATAACGTTATAGACTTATATAATGTCCGCACCGAGACGTACGGGACGACACGAACAGGATTCTGTAAACCATTACCGGCGAGGGCCTAGATGGGTTAGGTTAGGTAATATTACGTTGTAGACGTATATAATGTTCCCACCGAGAAGTAGGGGCCGACCCGCCAGGAACGTTGTAAAATACTACATTCGAGATGTTAAGTTGCTTTAGGTTAGGATATATAACGTTATACACGTATATAATGTCCCCACCGAGAAGGACGTACCGACAAGACCGGGATTCTGTAAAACATTGTCTCCGAGGGTCTAGATGGGTTAGGTTAGGTTATATTACGGTATAGACGTATATAATGTCCCCATCGTGAAGTAGGCGCCATCACGCCAGGAATGTTGAAAAATATTACATCCCATATGTTAGGTTGTATTAGGTTAGGATATATAACGTTATAGACGTATATAATGTTCCCTCCGAGAACTAAGGGCCGACACGCCAGGAAAGTTGTAAAATATTAAATCCGAGAAGTTAGGTTGCGTTAGGTTAGGATATATAACGTTATGAGAGATTCGCATGGCGGACGAGTAAGCTGAGGGACGTGCGTACGATAGCTCTCTCAAAACCGTTCGAATTTTCGAGGAAGAACGCGAGCTTCGTGTCAAAACTTGTTTCTGGCACGTTACGGGTACGCGAAGCTACGCGTTGAGACGGAAATCTCACGTGAAAGTCGCGAGTAGGAGGCAAATCGAGCATAATACGTGCGCGTCTTTGTTCGATTTGCACGTGGTTACGCGTCGCTGCCGTACAGTACGCGCTTCGTGGCACGTTTCGCGAATTTCCGGGTTCGAGCGGAGCTGAGGGTGTTCCAGGAGGTGAAGAGGATCCGCTGGGTAAGTATAGTGAAGTGAAGTGCAGTGAAAAGGTGGAAAAACTGTGGAAAAGTACGCGAAAACAATCAAGAAAGAGGCGGGCGACGCCATCCGCCACCTTGCCTCGCGGCGAAAGCCGCGTGCTCGCGTTATACGGAAAAATCGGGTTTCCGTTAGGTATCTGTGCGTGAACCGCGTTGAGAGAGCATAAGGTGACGAAAAACAACGTCACCGAGAACGTACGTGGCGGGAAATAGCCAAAAACTCGGTGAAAATACGTCGAAAACGAACAAAGATAGAACAAAGGAAGACAGGCGTGGATATACACGGTGGTCGTGCAGTTCGGAACGCACGACAGTTGCTCGGTACGTCCGCCTGAACCACGACGGGAGTAAACAGACACGTAAAAACTAAAAGTTAAAAAATACGTGCGGGTGAGGAACAAAAAATTCCGGGGAACGCGGTCAAAATACGGTAAAAATCGTATAAAACGCGTCGGGAGTGAAAGTAGTTTCGATAAAAAACCGGTTACCTAACGCGGAATGCCGGGAAAATATCGAAAACGCGATAAAAATACGCCTTTCACGCGTCAGTTGTCAAAAACTACCGCTAGACGAGTGAAAAACGCGAGTGCAAAAGCGGGACCGAAAACGCGGCTAAATAGCAATAAACGCTACGAAAATAGTGAAGTGATTGGACAATAAATCCAACAAAGTGAACGGATTAAAATTCTCGGTGTGCAATCACCGTAAAAAAGAAGATAACGCATCCGCTAAGAACAAAGGAAGCGGAGCGTGACGTCACGCGCCGACTGGCACGTGTTGCCGAGCATTACTGCAAGTACGCTAGTACAGCTGGTGTATACGCACGTAACGCAACGCGAGTGACTGAGCTGTCATAAGGTGACAATGAACGCGAAAAAAGTGCCGAAAAACCGAGAAGAACGGGCTAAAACGCGTAGTGGACGGACAACAATTAGAAAGAACACGAAAGTGAACGCAAAAGTGCCGATAAACAACTAAAAACACATTGAAAATCGGTAAAAACGCGTAGTGAAAGTGACTGAAATAAAGCGAGTGATATAACACTTTGTTTTGCTGCGTGAAAACACGTGTTGTTATATACGGCAATAAACTTTGAAAATTGACCGTTTATGCGTGTGAATTTACGACGAGAAAGTGTAAAGTGACAACAGACACTAGAATTAAACTTATTCGTGGTGAAAAAACGCTTAAAAAAGTGAAAATAAGCGATTTTAAGTGAAATAGGAGTGACGTGTGACGTCACTCCTTTGTGCGGGAAAACGTGCACGTGGCGAAAAATCAAGAATTTTAAATAGGCCTTTTTCGGTGCGGAAATTGCCATAATCGGGTGTGAAGTGACAATAGACACTGATTTTGTGCAATTAAGAGGCGGAAAAACTGTTAAAAACAGTAAAAAGCAGTAAATTTTGGCGAAGTGGAACCGAGTAGTGCTGCCACCACGGAACATAGTTGACGGAGGTGAAAATTTTGCAGCAACTCTACCAAGGTTGCACCGTGTGCCAGTGAGTGGACGTAGAATTGTTTATTGGACACGTAGAAACAGTGCATGCGGTAATAAACAAGTCAAAAATCAATTCTTGCAAGAGTTTGACAGCTCACGGTCGGTAAAGTTTGCCGACCGTCGTAGGTAACATTCCGGTCGCACGAATTGGAATTTCTCGCCGTTTTTCCTGTCAGCCGTGCGAAATTGATCGTTAAGGAAGGTGTAGTGCGTTTTCCACAAATAATAACTGAAATAAACGCAGCGGGAACTGAAAAATTTCGAATTACCGACAGCAGCGGTACCACCTGCGGTCGATAACCGTGCGGTTGGTAATTTTGCACAAACACCGATTGCCACAATATTGGTTGTTAGTTTAGGGTATTGTTGGTTAAAACAAACCAAGCAACAACCCGGAAGTCGGGTTTTGAGACGTAGGAATTACCGACGGTCGGGCGAACCTACCATCGGTAACCGGGCGGTCGGTAACTTGACAATTGCCGGCCGCGGATTAAACTGCAGCGTTTTGCGTACTCATTGACGGCCAACAAACAGTAACTAACAGTTCCTCGGTCGAAACCAGTGAGTGCAGTGCGTGGTAACTTACCGACAGCATTGCTATCGGTAACTGAACGGTCGGTAACCGGACAATTTCCGACCGAGTGTGATTTTTTGGCGTCCGTGGTGTCTATCGGTGGCCGATAAACTATAATTGACACCTCCTCGGTCTCTGCGAACAGACACCAGGTGGCGATTTATCGACAGTCGAAAACTACAACCACCCTCGATAACCTTCGATAGGTAACCGCAAAATTCGCGGACCGAGTGTTGGTAAAGAGTGTGCGCGTACATTTAGCGACTGTCGGACCGTGCACAGGGCATACCAGGCCACTCGGCGGAGGAGTGTGCCGGTAACTTACCGACGGTTCAATAATACCTACGCGACAAACAAATGTGTTTTTCGTGAAGTTTCGTGCAAAACTGAGGAACACGAACACGAACAGAAACACGAAGAGGGAAACGAACATGTCTGGCAGGGGTAATCCCAAAATGGACTACGCCGACTATTTCATACAGCCACAGGCTCCAGCCTGTGGAAAAGGGGCAGGCCCCAGCTGTCTATTCTCGGCAAGGTCGGAGGACCACTCGACATCCGAGATGGAAGAGCGATGCCTCAAGAGGCGAAACAGCCGCCTCGCGACTAAGAAGAGGCGCGCGGAAGATCCGTCCAGCGTTGGAGGCGACTCCGATGAGTCGCTCGCCTCCATCATATCCATGACGACGAGGCCATGCCCTAAGTCCAGCAAAGGACAGAAGGAGGCAAGGCAGACCACGGAGGAGTATGACACGGACGCCTCTGTGACATCGATGGTGTCGACCTTGTCCGAGAGAGCCACGGAGGGCGTAAGGCGCTGGCAAAGGAAAGCTGCCACCGCTGACGTAGACAGCGCCCTGGAGGACGAAGAGATCGACTGGGCAACAGTCGTCCCCCCTCCACCGGCAAGGTCGACAAAGCCTGTGCCGACAGACGAGGAGCTGCAGGCGGAGGCTAGAAGGGCCCCCCTGCCCGATCTTGGACTGACCGCCTTGAAAGAGGCGAACAATATCGAATGGGTTGCAGCAAAATCGCGCAACCTACAAGGCCCAATGAAGAGGGCAGTACGCATAGGCGCAAGAACGCTGCGCGCCACTCTCTTGGAGCTCGCAGAGCGAGCGAAGGGCAACCCCGCTGCGGTGAGCTCTGAAGCCCAAGAGTGGAGGCTGTAGGCAGAAAACCTGCGCCTCGAGAACGAGAAGCTAAAGAGGAAGCTGGCAGCCGTGGAGGAGCGGGTTTCCCCTCAACCAGCGGCGAGGAGGAGCCCGGTGACAGAAAGGCGAGAAGAACCGTCTACAACGGAGGCAAGCGAGGATATCCTACAGGTTGGACTCAAGAATATCCTCTTAAGCCTCGAGCAAAGATTCGATCGACGGATCGAGAAGAACTGGGGGAGAATTAAGGAGAGACTCCCTCCGAAGAAGAAGGATCAGACAGCTGCAATGATCGTAAAAGAGCGCCCCACCGCGGCGAAACGTGCCTTCCTCGTAAAGGTAAGAAAAACGGGGGAGACGACGACGGACGTCGAAAAGGACAAGGCCCCCTTAAAGTCCACTAAGGGCAAACGGACGGCCATCCCACCCGCAACAGGAACAACGGCACCTGCGAAAACCGAGTCCTCCTTGGAGGCGCGTATGAAGAGGATACGTGAGGAATCCGTGAGGAAGGAAAAAGAGCGGCACGCAGCACTCCGCCCTGCCCGCCCCCTGCGGAGAAGAAAAAACGCAGGGTGAGCTCCCCTGGACAAAGGTCCTGGGCAGAAGGGAAAAGAAAACGGCGGCTGGCAAGCCATCAAAGGCCGCCGCTGAGAAGGAAAGGAGGCAGGTGCGCGTCAGCGCAGCGAAACGCAACGCAAGGACGACACTGGGAAAGGTTCCCAGAACAGCAGCCGTCGTCCTCACCATCCCTCAGGATAGCAAAGCCACCTACGTTGAGGTGATGACAGCTGCCCGGCAGCGAGTAAAGCTCGCAGAGGTGTGCATAGAGGAGGTCCGCCCGAAAAAGGCCAGAACGGGCGGATTGATCCTAGAAATTACCGGCAAGGAGAAGGAGGCCAAAGCGGCTGCCCTTGCCGGCAAGCTTAGGGAGGCGTTGGGCGACAGGGAGGTATATGTCGCGATGCCTCACAAGAGGGCAGACCAGAGGGTCTACGGGCTCGAGGGCTCCATAACGCCACAAGAAGTGGCGGAAGCCATCGCATCCGCTGGAGGATGCAAGGCCGAGGAAATACGGACCGGGATACGACGGGACTCGTCAAACGGGCTCGGCACCATGTGGGTGCAGTGTCCCCTCGCCGCTGCCACGAAAGTGGCATATGCCGGCAGAATAAGGATCGGTTGGTCCTTGATCCGGGTGGCGGCTTTAAAGCCGAGACCGGATCGATGCTTCAAGTGCTGGGAAACTGGCCACGTACAGCAAAGCTGTACCAGCAAAGTGGATCGGCGCAACCTGTGTTACAGGTGCGGTGAGTCCGGCCACAGAGCCAGTGAGTGCAGGCAAACTGCGCCCACATGCATCGTCTGCAAGGCTGCAGGCAGACCTGCACACCACAAGACTGGTGGGGAGGTGTGCAAGGCGCCTAAAGCTACGAAAAAGAGCAGCAAGCCGGCTGTAGAAGCCGTAACGGCAGCGGCATGTAGGAAGGAACCAGCGACCGCTCTGGAAGAAGGAAAGACCGTGAAGCCGGCAACAACGACTCCAGCAGGTAAGGGCCAGCAGGAGGCCATGGATACGGCATAAAATTCACGCCATGCCGTATCCTGCAGACCAACTCGAATCATGCTGCCCGTGCCCAAGACCTGGTAGTAGCAAGACTACAGGACGGCGATTTCGAGTTGGCAGTGATAGCGGAGCCGTACTCCATCCGCGACAATCGAGCGTGGATCGGAGATAGAGACGACTCGGTGGTGATCGTGCAGTCTGCACGGACACGTGTACGACCAACCAAGACGGTCGCACGCGAGGAAGGATTCGTCGCGATAACCTGGGCGGGATTCACCGTTATCGGACTATACGCCCCTCCCAGGTGGTCCATCAGCAAGTACGAAGACCTGTTGGACAGGACGGGACGGACAGTTGCGAGATATGCAGAGTCGCCCGTCCTAGAGCTAGGAGACTACAATGCGCACGTGACGGCGTGGGGATCATCTAGGACGGACGCAAGAGGCCACGCCACGCTAGACTGGGCGGCTGGCCTGGGCCTGACGCTACTAAACGAAGGCTCAGCCAGCACATGCGTGCGGTACCAGGGAGAAAGCATCGTGGACCTCTCCTTTGGTAACCGCAAGGCAGCACGGCAAATTAGAGAATGGAGGGTGGAAGAGACGGAGACACTGTCCGATCATCTGTACATCTCCATGGATGTCTCCGTCCCACACACGGCCCAGCAGGCTAATCACCACCGCCAGAAGTGGTCGCTGAGGAGAATCGAGGAAGACCACCTGATGGCAGCAATCCTCGCGGTAGGCTGGCAGGAGACGCCGGTCAGCCCGATAGAAGATGTCAACATCAAGGCGGACTGGTTTGTCAACGCGATGACAGCGGTATGCGACACGGGCATGCCAAGAGCCCGCGGCAGTCCGCTGAAGCGTCCAGTATACTGGTGGAACGCAGAGATCGCGCAGCTCCGTGCAACTTGCACCGCTGGGCGCCACCAGTACACCAGAGAGAGAAGAAAAAGGAACTCGGACGCGACGAGGACTTTGCAGCTGTACAACAGCTACAGGGACAAGAAGAAGGAGCTGCAGGCTGCCATCAGGAAGTCCAAGGCACGCGCATGGGATGGACTCCTCCAAACTCTCGAAGAGGATCCATGAGGGCGTCCCTACAAGATAGAGATGGACAAACTGCGACCATGGGCGCTCCCGTTGACGGAAACCTTAGAGGTCCCGCTGCTGGGGAGGGTATTGGACGACCTCTTTCCCGAGGGAGGAAACGAAGAGCCCCCAGCAGCGGCCCGATACGGGTGGAAACCGGAGTTGGAGGTTTCCGAAGAGGAACTGGCCGGGGCCGTCAAGAGGATGGCGAAGAAGAACACAGCCCCCGGCTCGGATGGAATATCCGGCCGTGTCTGGACGATGGCGCTGAGCGTCCTTGGTTCGAGACTGAGAAGACTGTTCTCAGCCTGCATCAAGGCGGGGACGCTCCCTCGAAGATGGAAGTCCGGTAGGTTGGTGCTCCTCCGAAAGGAAGGCAAACCGGAGGATTCACCATCAGCGTTCCGGCCCATAGTGTTGCAGGTCGAGGTAGGAAAGCTGTTCGAAAGAATAATACACGAACGAATCGTCCAGCACCTGTCGCGCGTCGGACCTGCACTGGCGGACTGCCAGTACGGATTCAGGGCGGGCAGGTCGACGATCGGCGCGGTGAGTGAAGTCAAGAGACTCACCGAGATGGTTGTGTCCAGGGGGAGTTGCATACGCTGTCTCGTTAGACATCAAGAACGCGTACAACTCCCTGCAATGGCCAGCTATTTACGCAGCCCTGGACAGGCATGGAATCCCACCACACATCAGGAACGTGGTGGTAGACTATCTCAGCGACAGGGCGATAGTCTACGATAGCCAGGATGGACCACAAAGCAGACCTGTCAACCGTGGCGTACCCCAGGGATCGGTGCTAGGACCGCTCCTGTGGAACATCGGGTACAATACCGCGTTGACAGCAGCAATACCGGCGGGCGTGCGCCTGATATGCTACGCAGACGACACGCTGGTGCTCGCCGCCGGTAAGACAGATACGCGAGCTGCCTGCGGGGCAGAATTGGGAACGGCAGTGGTGGCTAACCGCATCCGGAAGATGGGCCTCGAGCTGGCTCCGCAGAAGACGGAGATCGTGTGCTTCAGCAGACGGAGCCGGAGGAGACCCACAAGAGGAACACCTCGCGTGGCGGTAAGTGTGGGACCGGCAAGGATCGAGCCGGGCCGAGACATCAACTACCTCGGCCTTCGGCTCGACGAGGACTGGAGATTCTCTAGCCACATAGAGAAACTTACCGGCAGGTTGGAGACAGCGGCACTCAAGCTAAGCCGCATAATGCCCAACCTGAAGGGCCCTAACGAGAGGGCGCGAAGACTATACGCCGGGGTGATCCGTGGCATAGCATTGTACGGAGCCCCGGTGTGGTACAGCTCCATCGCGGGGCGGAGACACACCGACAAGAGGATCTCGTCCCTGCGCAGCGCGTGGAGGAGGATGGCCATTCGTGCGATACGAGGATACAGGACGGTATCATACGATGTGGCCACCGCGCTTGCTGGGCTGGTGCCTATCGAATACATGGTCAGCGAGGATGCGTTCGTCTACCATTCGCTCCGAAACGCGGACCAGGAAGATGACGATGACGCGCCAGCCCTGAGTAGAAAAGAACTCAGGGACGCGGTAAGATCGGCTTCGATAGAGGAGTGGAAGAGACACCTCTCCACTCGCTCCGAACACAGGACGATCGGAGCGGTCCTAACCATCCTAGATAAGTGGGTGGACCGCCGAAGAGGGCTGCTTAGCTTTAGAACCACGCAGATACTGACCGGACATGGATGCTTCGGTCAGTACCTGCAGAGGATTGGTAAGGAAGCCACGGCTGCATGCCACGACTGTGGCGAAGAGGACGACACGGCGCAGCACACACTGGAGAGGTGTCCAGCGTGGGAACGGCTGCATCGACCACTGATAGTCGAGGTAGGGTCGAATCTCTCACTGAAGAGCATCATGTCAAAGATGCTCGAAGGTGAGAGATACTGGCGTTTTGCGACAAAGTCATGGCCGCAAAGGAGGCCGCTGAGCGCGAAAGGGAGCGCGGTGTCCCTGCTCGACGCTGCCTACGGGGTCGGCGTCCTTGACGTTTGCCCCGTTCCGTTTCAAGATAGAGGACTCCCGTTATCGGACGGGGGTCACTTCCAAGATCCCATCGGGGAACGGAACTTCGCCGCCAACCACCCCATCTCAAAGACTATCTTCATCCGGAAGATGGGCGAAGAAGAGCCCGAAGAGATGAAGAGGTCAAGATGACCGAAGTGGATGCCAAGACGGCGAAGAGGTCAAGAAGACCGGGATTGGACAGGACGACCAGCTGCGAAAGACTCGCAGCTGTACCGTCACAAGAGGCCAAGACGGCCAGGACCGGAAGGATGCACAGCTGCGAAAGACTCGCAGCTGCAACGGCAGCAAACAGGAGTTTGCCAGCTGTGCGTAAGTGGCTCACGAGCGGCGCTTGGCGCACACAGATATCTTTGCGCGTCACCATGGTAAAAGACCAGGCTACAGGCCAGAGTAGACGAGCAGAGGGTCAACTGGAGACCTCAGCGCAGGAGGATGCCGGTCGTCGTTCGTTAAGAGTTCCCGGCTCCCGTCCGACACGCGCAGATGATGGCCACCGTGGGGCTTTAGTCGGTAAGAGTCCGACATGACCTCGGATAGTCCCCAAAGTCCGAGGTACCCATGAGGGTTTCCCCACGATAAAAAAAAGGATATATAACGTTATAGGCGTATATAATGTCCCCAGCGAGACGTACGGGACGACACGAGGGGATTCTGTAAAATATTACCGGCGATGGGCTAGATGGGTTAAGTTAGGTTGTATTACGTTATAGACGTACATAATGTTCCCACCGAGAAGTAGGGGCCGACCCGCCAGGAATGTTGGAGGATACTACATCCGAGATGTTAGGTTGCCGTAAATTAGGATATATAACGTTATAGACGCATATAATGTTCCCACCGCGATGTAGGGCCAGCATGCCCGGGATCCTGTGAAACACTACTGCACAAGTGCTGGGTGGAATTAGGTTAATTTATTTTAGGTTCTATTTATGTATAATGTTCCCTACGAGAAGTAGTGGCCGACACGTCAGGAATGTTGTAAAATATTACCGCCGAGATGTTAGGTTGCCTTAGGTTAGAATATATAACATTGTAGACGTAAATAATGTTCTCGCCGAGAAGTAGGGGCCGACACGTCAGGAATTTTATAAAATATTAACGCCGAGAGGTTAGGTTGTGTTAGGTTATGTTATATTTGGTTCTATTTATATATAATGGTCGAGCGGATAAAATGTGGCATGTTTGGAATACCTTGGGTTGAATATGCGGGCTACGAAATCCTAGGGGGGTTACGAATGACCCAGAGCCAATAAGTAATTAAATGAGGCCAACACTACAGGCCCTTGGAAAGCATCTCTGACCCTGGGTGTCGAATTAGGTGCCAGGGAATCTCTTGGCGCGGTTAGTAATAGCACAGCTTCAATAGGGGGTTGTATGAATCCAAATCTAAAGGCCCCTGTTATAGTATGTTCGGTCCTATGTTTCGAAGTAGGCGGCTATAGAACTCCTGGAGCGATTACTACTGGCCAAGAGCCAATAAGTACTTAAATGAATCCAATAGTAGGGGCCCCAGGCATGGCATATCCGGCCCAAGTGTCAAATAAGTGGAGGTTGACGAACTTCTGGAGGGGTCGTTAATGGCCAACAACCAATATATACTTATATCAAACCAATACCAGGGTCCACAGACATGATATGTCCAACCCTATGTTTCGTATAAGGAGGTAGAACTCATGGATTGGTTATTAATGGCGCAGAGCGAGACAGTACATAAGTGAAGTCAATTCTAGGGGTACCAGATACGGCATTTCTGGCTCTGGGAGTCGAAATATGCGGAGAGCGAACTCCTGGAGCGGTCACTAGTGGTCCATAGACAATATGTACTTGAATGAAAAAAATTCTAGAGGCCCGAGATTCGGTATGTCATCTCCTAGGTGTAGAAATTGTAGGAGCGGTAGCTGATGCGTTACGATGCACGCGTGTCTCCGCTATTTATTGCGAAAATCGCGGAATCATTCGGTGTCAAGGAGTATCGAAATCTTGAGATCCGTGAAGCAGATACAAACGCGAAATGTCACTGGTCGCAATTTTTGTTCGCAGGCACATCTGCGAGCATTATGACTCTACGCTAGCCACCCCTTTGGAACGTCGCCTCTTAGGACCTCGCGCTTTTTCTTGGACTTTCTGCTTTGCCAATCAATGCGGAAAATGGAAAAATGAAATCCTCGTATCCTATATCGCGTTGTGTGTGCTTACGCGAACGTGCTACCCTTCCTCAATTACACGGCGTTATAGGCGGTTATAAAACTGTATCAACGAACTTCTAGTTCAAATCGTTCATGGTATCATTTCCTATACGCGACGATAAGAAAATCCAAGGTACAACGAAAGCTGCTTACAGCCAGTCTACGAAATTTCTAATAAAAATCTCGCGATCCCTCCCATCGGCGGAGGGGGGAAAAACTCAACTTAAATCTTCATGGAGTTTTAATAAAAACTTTAAGAGAAATTATAAGAGCATTAAAGTTCCGTAAGAAATAAAACCTTGCTGCGTTTATAGAAGCTTTTCCCTGGGAAAAAATCATTCGCTGGCTCCCGATAAAAATTCCTCTTATCACATTCCAGTCATCGTTCGCCACAGATTATCAACAGTGGTACATCGTAGCGGACAAACAAAAAAAGAAGGGAGCAGTTAAGCTCACCAACAGATCACGGACCAATCTAGCTGCGAATTTAAATGATAGCGCCGATTTAAAAGGTCGGTTGGAAAGCATCCAATATTAACAATACATTGCTTGCTTTTCAAAAGAGGTAGCACTGATCGTTCGGAGAAGATTAAAGGTCCATTCTCACCGTCTATGCGGGAGATTAAAGCGGAGACCCTTGCGCCGGCCGCGAAGTCACTCGTGAAACAAAAAGAGCACGGCCGCTGAACCAATGTAAACCCATCAAATGGAAAAATCGCTCCATTAGCGAGTGTTCTCGAAAGTAAACAAGGGATACCTATCGAGAACAAAAACAACTTCCCTCTTCTAAAGTGCAGTTCCGTATAATCGAACAAAGATATATCGTCAGAAGAATAATCAATCCACTTTACACGTCACGGGAATGGAGACTTTTGTCTCCAATTATTTCCCAGTAGACGGTCTTTGCGTGCCATTAAGGATTCCCTTTGTTCCCACCTTGGTCCCCTTTTGACTTGCAGGGGATGCTGCGTCGCCGCGGAACTCCATTCTATGGGTTCTTTCTTCTCGCGGACGAAAGAACGTACGCGACCACGTTCGAAATTGTATCCGTGGAATTCGCTTGACGAAAAATATTTTGTAGCACTTAAATGCCAGGTGGAAACGCCGTCATGGAACTCGTCGAAATGATTAAAATCCTTAGAAAAATGCCACGCGGATTCCTCAATCGAACCAAGGAGTGATCACAACCATCTGTTTCGCGCACATGTACCTTATACAAGCCTGTATAATTGAACGAATCCCGAATACGATTGAGAAAGTTACGACAACATATGTTGTCATAGACAATGCAGATGTCAGCGGCTCGAACCAGACCAATTAGGGCGAGGAGCTGATACAAATGTACAATATACAGTCGTAATTACATGCACCAGTTAAACGATCCAACAAAGAGGATTTGCTGATCACTTCGCGCTGAATTCCTTCTACTGGTCGCGATTAAGAGATCGATCATTAAAAGATGACAATTCAGATTCCGTTTGAATAAATTCACGACAGATTATCTCTGCTACACGCGTGTCAAATTTTAACACCACTGTAATTAACGATATTTACTAATCTAGTAAAACCATCGATCAAAGCTCCATGAGACGAAACGCTGTTGTTAAACGACACGGGATATTCAGATTGTTTGCAGGATTAGAGCATCAGATTACTTCGACGGACGGTTAATCAACATCTGCCGGGCTACTGTAATTAGAAAGATATTTACGGTAACCCCTTCAGTTGCGGATTCTACAGGATGTCTAAAGTCTTTTAGAAAGTGTAATTTCTCTTTCAGGGGTTGAGAAGGAACGGAACACAATATTGGCTACTAATTTTCGCTGTTGAGGATAATGGTAGACTGTCGTGATAAAATTTCACGAAAACATGCATTCTTGTATGTAATATTTGTTATCAGTTTAACTTTATACCTCGAAATACGGGGGTAGATGAAAAAAATGTTCAAACACGAACAATGGAAGAATCCCTGAATTTTTCCCTCGGCATACTGTTCTTCTTATTCTCTTCCTCTTCAATATTGGCTTCTTATTTTCTCTTGATGAAGGCATCGCTCCCAAAATCCACATCCAGATAGTAATATGTACTACCCAGTATTCACCATATCCAGTTATTGTTGCTCCCTTTTCAAACAAATTTTCAAGTTTCTTACTCATGCTGGTTCCTTTCCGTAAACCGTCAAATTCTCTAGTGAATTCGTCAAGCGATAAAAGAGAAATGAACTACTTACAACGTGAATTACTGATTTCATCAACTGAAAGATAAAAAATGAATCCTTCGGATATTCCATTCAAATTATCACCCACGGATAAGAGAAGATTAGGAAATCAAAGTTACCGTTGAAATTACCCGTGAAGATAATTGAATTAAAGGCATCTGAGACCTCCAAAATGTCAATTTAAGCTGGAAAGTGTCGTTAGAATCGAAGACCAAGTTTAATGCGCTCTGCAAGGAAGTATGCTTACCTCACCTAAATCGTCCAATAACCGTTTAACGGGGCTCAATCGATTCCTACCAACCTATCGCTGTCCACGCGAAATCACCGTTTCCGTCGATACATCTGACAATAAACCTGGCATGTGCCTACTCCGAGAGACGGGGCGAAACGGGGTCCATTTCGTACGATTCAATCCTATCGAGCGCGGCTGCCCTTCGATGAAGTAACGGCCTTATTAAAGCCCTGTAACTCCATTGTTCCGACAGATATTTAGCCCACGAACGCGTCAAACCTGGACACGAGCACGGAAAGGAGATCAAGTAATATAACCTTCGTTTCCGAGGCTTTCCTTCAGGATTCGCAGCCGCGCGAAATTTATTGGACAAAGAGGAAAGACCGTGCCTCGAAACGGACTAATTAACGCGCAAGCAGTGTTAAAATAATGGATGCTCGCGTTGAATCGCGACGATCCACGGTTAGATAGGATACAACGGTTATAGCGCGAGGGGTTAATTTTCTGGAAGAGCGATTAGGGGATCGCTGCGCGGCCTGGCAACAATAAGATGTCGCTCAAAGAGATTATATTGGCTTTCGAGATAGCGTTAACCGAGTGGTAATTAATTCTGCATCAATTGTATAGATTATATCGACATCGCGATAGCTTCGTTCCTAAGCTATCATATTCTCGGATTTTTAAAATTTCATTCGATTAACTGCGCGAGGGTGATCCATCAACGATACTGCTGATCGTATCGGTCTATAGAAAGGCGATCGATAAATCTGATTTATAGAAACTAGGAAAATCACTCTCGATCAAATCGCAGTTTGGCTCCGTGCCAACCAAATGAAAACGCTTGTACTAAGAGTAATCGGATCAACGTATTATGGCTACAAAAAGCATTCGCACGAGCGAGATTTCCACCGACGCTGTTCAAATAAATGGATTTCCAGGGTATTAATCTTTTACAGTCACTTGAAGGTACTATCAGAAGTGATGGAGAATTTAATATGAACGCATTGAACACAATTAATCAATACACCGATGCTAAAATATGTACAATGGTGCACCAGGACTCCGTATGCGCCTGCTGCGGCCACTGGCTCCTTCGATTTGGATACGAGAAATTTAGTGGCAATATTCCACGCTTAACTGATAGCCAATGTTTGATCGAGGTTAGTTCCTGCTTTGACTATGCACGTGTAATGCTCGGAGTTCCAACTATGCGGTATTCTTCTGTAATTTCGAAAATGTGCAACACTCGCAGAGATATTTACTGGTTCGTTATTGCATCATGATTAATAACTTAACTCAAAATAAACTCCACGATATTAATGCACTTCACTTATCTGTAATACAAAGCTTCAACCCTTAACCTCTAAGTTGATCGCATACACAATATACGTATGAATAATTAATCTTCAAACATTTCCATTCCTCTGCAAATAGATTAAACCGCTCTCAAACAGAGCGAATCAAATTTAACGTCTCGGTGCAACAAACACGTACATCTCGTAGAGAACGATATACGATACGTTTCTCCTCGATTAGCATAAGATTACTAGATCGATAGGTCTTATTATGCGATGTGGTGGATTCACAGAGACGCTGCGTATTTTTGCAGGACCAGGACATGTTTGTCACGGGAGGCAGGTGGTGCGGCGGAACAACTGTTGGCTGGCCGTACTGGCCGTGTCAGTGGTGCTATCGATTCTGCGAAACAGTTTGGCGGGCGAACGGTATCCGCTCGATTATGGTAACAACCAGCTGTCGGTTAACCGCGCCGAAGTCGCTTACGGGGCTCGCGGCGCTAATGAACCATCCCTGAAATTCCAAAACCATTCAAATAATCCGTCATCCCGGCACTCTTAAAAGTTATCATTGCCATCAACTACCGCTCGGCAAACATTCCGTCCACTCGTCAAGAATGACATCACGGAGGAGTCGTCGAGAGCAATTTCCTGGCGAACCGCCCAGGCGGTGGACGCGAATCAAACCGACGAAGATGACGATCGATCGATCCGGTCGAGCGATCGTCGACTCGCGGATCCCGACCCGTCGAACGACTGCCACAAGGAACGACGCGATAAACGCCGAGCCGGGCTAACTGCCAGGGGATCGACCGGATTCACCGGGAGTTCAGTGAATATTCCGGAAGAGCCCCGCTTATCCTCCCGGGTTTCAGGCAGTCTAAAGGCTTTCAGACGAGAGAACAAGGACGTGAGAAGGCAAAGGGGATTCAGTGGCGAGCTTCGACGTCTTCGGATGAAAAGATCCTATAGGGTGGACGGTCAAAGGACTATGGACTATTTTCAGGGTGACGGTATCGTGGGTTCTCGGAGCTTGGGAGATGGTGAGGAAACCGCAATGGAAGCGACTTTCGACTGAGATTCCTGAATCCGTTGTTTCTATCGGTAAAGCATTCGAAACAGGATTGAAATCGGAGAAATTCGCGGATCCAGGGGGATTGAGTGGTAGGAAGCCGTCGGAAGGCTCGGTTGAGCAATATTTAATCGATTCCGCCGAGTCTTCCACCTCTATTAATCAACCATTAAGGATTGGACGGTTGAAATTGAAAACGCTGACGGGTCGAAAAAGATTAAAAGACGCGAAGAGACGAGCATCTACGAAAGGTAAGAAAGATACGCGAGATGCTGAGCCCAAAGGATACATCCAGAAACGATATTTCATTGAAACTCCTAAATCTTCCGCTTCTATTAGTGAACTGTTCAACGGAGAATTGGAACCAAAAGGGAAATCGGGAAATAGAAGTCGACGGGCATGATAATTCCATGTATCAGTTGATGAGCAGAAGGTCCATTAAAAATTCGGGAATAAAACTTGACGAAGAGCCGAGGTCGTTCGATTCTGGTGATGTAATAAATCTGGAGTGGTCGTACCTCTGCCAGAATTCGGGATCCTCGATTTGCGAGCCGCGAGGCAAAAGAGTCAAAGCAATCAAGACAGAAGGGAGGACTCCTCATTCTTCAGAGTTCGAAGGTTCCTGGTGAACCTCGACGTCTCGTAAATCAACGTTGATTCGGAGAGAGATGGAGTATACGCGCCAGTTGAATGGAATCCCCGTGAAACAGATATCAACAAATGGAAGCGATGATGAGGCAGGCAGGAGAACCCGTGGAAATTTTTCGATCCGCGAGAAGAGAAATATTATTCCGTCTAGCGACGCGGTCGCGTTGCATACGTCGCAATACGATGGAACTTCATTGAATGTTACTTTCAACGAAACGACAAATGATTTTTTGGATAAGGATGCGAAAATTGTTGAGACAGAATTGGAGATCGACTTCATTTCAGAGAACGTTAAGTATAACTCACTGGACGATCGAGATGCTGCAGCACACGTACAGCAGTGGAATGATTCGACGTTAAATTTGAGTACTTTAACATTGAGCAATGAATTCAGCTCAACAAGTCACGACGGAAGCACAGGATGTGTTAACAGAGTAACACTCGAAGCACCAGATGTGGTGAATGAGAACGATTCACTGCTATCGGATAGCTCGGTGTTAAATGGCAAACCGAATTCGACGTTGAAATGACAATGCACAGTTACCGGAAAACGTTTCAAGTCTAAGTAACGATGTGATCTCGATAAGACTCAATTTGAGCGCGGATTCGTCGCAAGATATGGAATTAGACGCTCCGCGGAGCGAGATTGATAAGGCTAAAGAAGAGGCGAATAAAGCGACAACGGAAGAGGCTTCTGCGCAAAGTAACGTGACAAAGGAGTCTGACGGCGTCCTCGTGAACTCCGAGCATAGCTCTGTTGCGGCGCCAAGGAGTGCCCCGTACCTAAGAAACGATATGAACTGTCTAACCGAAAGGGGCTATACGTCGGAGAACAGTGGCCTTCCTGAATTCGGCGAGGGAAATTCCGACGATACGTTCAGGAACTCATCTTCGACTGAGCAAGAGCGGAAGATTACGAAGGATATCAAAATAAACGCGAACCATAAGCAATCGCTCGTGAATAAAACGAAATATTCGAAATCGAAGCTTCCTTTAACCCCTGCTGAACGACCATCCGCGTCTGTCCAGCGAATGCCAGCAACGATGCTCCCGGGGGGGCTAAGAGTTTCGTTGACACGTCCACTAGAATTCGTCTCCAGAGTGCAGGATTGATCAAAGGTTTCGCTCCCGTTTGAAAAGTAAGAATGGTTCTCTGGGCAACTACCTTAACGAAAATCTCGCGCTTTCGTCTACAGAGAGGGAACAACTTCCAGTTACCGCCGAAACGTCGACCATCGGATTGATTAACGACGAGAACCATTTTTCGTTCACTTTTGACATGATCGCCACTTCTTCTGACCATGAACCGTTACCATGGACGAGGCGTCCTCGCAAACGACGAACAACTCGTCGCATGAGCTGGAACCGCCGAATCAGTGGCCAGTTAAGCACAGCGCGATGGTCGACTATAATCTAGTGTTAAGTCGTCTAATGATGGTCCATGAGAGGAAGGGTACCATCACCTGCGGGCCAGTGATGCCGCAACGTGACGTTCAAGCGCTCGAGGTGATGCTTTACACTCTGGATAGGCTCAACGATCGTGGAATTGTACCCGGTGTGAAGATCGGCGCCTACATTCTCGACGATTACGACAAGGATACGTACGGCTTGGGAATGGCTGTGGACTTTATCAAAGGTACGTGTTGTTTTGCCAGTTAATTAGCTGAAGGCTGATAATTCAATGGTCGTCGGTGTCCGATGTTGTAGATTGATGTTATGATTGACGAGTGCGATGCATTCGCGCATCGGAAATGTAAATTCGTACGAGTTTCAGCAATACCCGCGAGCAACTGTCAACGTGTTTAATACGTTATTGATTAGAGAAACAATTCGAGTTAAACGACTAAGAAAATTGAATTTCTCTTTAAAGGAAAAAGATGTTCCGTTTCACCACATTGTTACTAATTATTTGCGAAGATCAGAAAAATGGAAAGAACACCGCTTATTTGCCGACTTCATTCTTTTTGAGAGGTAAAGAGAATGTTCGATTTGCTTAAGTTCGTTCAGTTCCAAGATATGACAAGTGAAATTGACAATGTGAAACTTCGCGAACATCTCACGGAGGTCTACGGAACCATTGCGTACCCTGAATTTTTCAATCCAACAATACAATCACATGCATTCACATTAGAGGGAGAAAAATGAAATTCCGCGAATGTAGGTCACGCTGTGGGCACGATTCCACTGAAACTGTGAAAATTTTAACTGCTTGGAAGGCTAGGGGAATCTCACAGCGATAGCTCAAAGAAGCGATAAGATGTTCAGCGTGCGCGATGCTTTATATGGAAAATTCCGCCCGTGTAACGAACTTACGCGGCGCGGTGCTAGATGAAATTGCGGCAACTTTCTTCCAACTTTTCCGTTCTCTCCTCTCTGTCACGAGTCATGTTAATCTATTATTCTCCGCGAAATGCCAGGTCCATGTTTACCAAATGAATCAACCCGACAGGAAGTTTCATCAACCTTCAAATCAAAGAACGAACGTAGTATAATAAAAGAAGCCTCGTCACGCGTACTTGAACTTCGTCGAATTTTACATCGGTTACATCGCGTTCTTTGACGTAACGAATTCGTCTGTGGAAATACCGAACCGTTGCTTTTACTTCTTGTATTTCATTTTATCACCCTTTCTCATTTCGAAGCGAGTGTGAATACATTGTATACATTGTGTTGGAGATTCGTATTGTCGTTTTTCTCTCTAATGATTCTTCAGTAAATTCTCGACCTAGATATTTGGCCAATGCCAGATGTTAATTTATCCTTTCTACACGACTATCGATGCGCGACCAGGTTTGATAGAGTCTAGGACCGTTTCTTTCGACAGTGAACATGAGCCTCTATAGCGATGCAGTGGTGGTGAAAAATTGTACCCCTTGAAGAAAGAAGAGTATACTCTGTTGGGATACCGAACGGAAAGTTACACAAAACTCCGCTCGGAACGGAGAAGAAAAATTTGTATTTCTACTTCAGGTTCTCAAAATATGCAATGCCTAACGAGCTCAACGCTTCGAAAATGAGACTTCAATAGAAACATCTATGACCTAGCGACCATTACATAATTATGAATTAATTTCAGCATACGGTTTACGTGTCCCCAGAGATTCAAATCCTGGATATTTAATCTAATTTGCTTCCTTTGAATGGAATCAACACACGGATTACGTTTTTGATAGTGGGTAATTTCGCAGGGCATTGAAGCAAACCAGTTAACGAATTGTTAGCGCAGAGCTATTTTAATTAACGTGAATGATAGCTCCAGCGAAAACGCGCGCTGGACCTACAATCAAGTTTCTGATTAACACAATTCAGAGGGCGCAAACTGCTTCGCTGTAAAGCCTATCGTGTGTCGAGCGGTTTCTTTAATCGAACCATTTTCACAAAGTAATTTGGTGTTTAAAATTGTTAACGTACGCAACTACTGAATTATTACTGTGTAACAAACACAATGAAGATCAACTGAATAGTTAACATCGCTAATCTAAATGTCGAAACTTCAAAATGATTCTAACATTAATACACGTTCTCCAAAGTTTTCTAGTAGTTGTCATATTTGCTTTTCAATTAGAATAAAAATTAAGATATAATATAACAAGAAGCGGCACTAGACAATTCTGAAACGATAAGCTCTATAGAATTCAATTTCCTCGAGAAGGAAATCGTAAATGCAGAGCTATCACACTGCTAGTTTACCGTGAGATAGTTTGCATTCGTGATAGACGTGCGTTATATCACGATACTGCACTCTCCTACAGAAATAGGTAATTAGGATTTCCCTTGTTCCGAAACAATCAGAATCTACACCAAAAACATGCAACACTGCTTTTAAATACCCATCGAGATGCAACAAAACAGAACAATACAGCCTCATCCTTTTACGTACAAAAAAGATGTAATAACGCGCGTATAGAAGACCGCCTCATCCGAATGAAAGCATCTTTCCTACCCTTCGCCATTGTTAGATTTCCGTGTAACGAAGAATACTTGACGTTTCGTTTGCTTCCATTATACAGGCTAGGGGAACTCCATTCCCCAGAGTAGATCATGTCTTAACTAGAGAAGACATTCAGTCGCTGGCGGCTGGACCATTACGAGGCATAAAAATTCCAATGAAAAGAACACAACTTCCCATGCACTCGGCGGTAAAGTAAAGTGCGGATATTAAAATTTGATGTCCGTAGCAATAGCCCGACACTCGGTGAAAGCGAATTCGCATTGGAAGTTGACATTATTCATGTGTTTCCGCGAGATCACGTCGCGATACTGACAATTTCACCGCAGCACGATTGCGAAAGCAGGCGAACGAAACGTGCAAACACTGCAAAGATGAGGCAGAGCGGACATAGCGTTTCTAAATGAAAAACTCTGGCAGAAGTATTGAATTACTGAATTCCATTTATAAGTTGCTGTATGAGAATGCAATGCTAATACAAATTTCGAGATTGATGTCGCGAATGTTTCAAAAAATTCGCGAGATTCTCTGTCTTTGCTTATTGCGCGGTTCTAACGATTTCTGATCGACTAATTGAATTCTTGTACGAATATAATACACTTGCAACATATACGCTATTTGATTGAATATCGGTAAGGAGATTTTCTGCTCCGTGCTGCGATTGTATCTACAACGAAATTTGCTTCTGAAGAAATCTAGAATCCCGCATAGATAACATGCAGGCATCGAGACGAGTCGATACGGAGGTGTCGTGAAGCTTTCCACGGTGCACTGCAAGCTCAAGTATCGCCTGTCGGTAAGCTCGTGATACTCTGCAAGCTCAAGTCGACAACTTCGTCTCGATTTATCCTAGTACCGACGAGCTACAAGATAGGCCACTGATCTAATGGAATTTTATGACCATTACTGTCCGAAATATTGATCGCGTACAAATTTTTACACCCTGTAGAATATAGGATTCGAAATTGATAAAGTAGCAGTTCTTGCAAGATTCGTGGATATATTTTACGCAAAAGGGAGGACCGAATTAAAAATTTTCCAAAGCTCATAAAATGTGAATTATTGCAGACATAAAACCTCTTGCCAGATAAAGATTTGATTTAAATTAAAATCCAAAAAGACCAGAGAGAAAGTAGAATTCTTCGACGGTTCCAGGTTGATGCCACGAGAGTAAAATTTTACTTAACTTAATTTAAATTATGGATTCAACTATTACCTGAAGTACAACGTAAATAGAATTTCCAAGTCCTGAAAAGGACTTAGATAATTTAAATTGTACTGCAAAATACTCGATGCTAAAAATACCAGTAATCCAGTTATTCTAATCTCGCGCAAAGTTAATGAAATAATGGAATGAATGAGTATCATAGAAAATTGTTGAAAGTAGATCTATGAAACCTTTGATCAAGTGAAAAATCTATCTATCTCTATCAAAAGCTACGACCACCATCTTTTAACTAGTTTGGTACATCTAGCATCAAGTTTACTACAATACTTATGTCTACAAGCGCAGTCCTTAGCATGATATCGTCTTTCAGAGACCAGGCTCTCGAAAACGTTACCAAGTACCCAGGTCCACCAACGAGGAGGTGACTACGCAGGAACACATCCATATTTCCCTAATCCCATCCACCCTCCATTACATGTTGACGATCTCGGTACAGAAGGTACCGAGATCCAACTCTACTTGAATTCAATACACGCCAAATCCATGGTACATTTTCTTAGAAATTGCAACGTGGACTTTACGAATCGCGAAAGGGAAGAAGGGACTGGAAGTATATATCATGTTCTTATCCAGAGAGTAATTTACAAAGTCTCTTTATCGACACTTTAGAAACATTAAAGCGTTTCTCAAAAGGGATTACGATGCGATAAACACTAAACTCTATTATACTCTATTCTGAAAAAAAGAAATTAAAAAGGTAATTAAAGTTGGACAAACTTGTGATAAGTAATAAATCAAAGAGAAAAGTGAACATAACATTCGCGACGTGACCAAAGGTACTCTACATACTCACGTGGTACTACGTAATCACGTAGATTTGCTAACTAAATGTTTCCGGCGCTGTCCACTTTCCAAACCACGGTCTTTTCGACCCATAGAGCTACTCATGGCAGCGACTTACGTGTAACATTAAGTTAGCGTGCTCACTACTTGCTTGCCACATGCGATGCATGCCAGCGAGTACGCAGAGTAATAAAACTATTACTGATAAACATCAGTAGTGTGCAAATGGAGACTAAGAATAATTATATTCAATTTCGATAAAACGGGGATTTTGAGGAAAAATTCTATGGTTTCGCTCTTGATAAGACAATGTACATACTCCCTTACAATTTCATTACAATTATTATCACAATTACTATTATCTAATTATAATTATTATTATCTATGACTAATAATATACGCATCCAGCGGCGATCCAGCGGCGAACGTAGAAATATCTGTTGAAATTATTTATTGACATCACAGGAATTTTATTATAGAAATCATAAAAATTGGATAACAGAATGGCAATGAAAAGGATTGGTTGAAATTCGACTCAAAACCATTGAATTTTTGACAAGAACGGAGAAAATACGTCAAATTTCACGATTCCCTAATAATCATTCTCAATTATAATTTCGTACAGCCTATTTGCGTGAAACAATTGGAAAGAACCTTGGAAAACGTGGAAATGGCAATTTCATTACGTAAAACAATACCATGCGTCAAACGCTGCATTCACCGAAAATATCATTTCCTCATTTCCAAATTTAAAGAGAATAATAAAGTCATTTTGCGACTACAGAATTAAATTTTCTATTGTTGTAATTATTGAAATCACGAGCCAACCTTTGATCAAGGGAAGATACCATGGAGACAGAAAGAGAGAGAAAGAGAGATGGAGAGAGAGAGATGCCGGATTATTTAAACAATTCCCTGATTTTCCACCGTCGCATATATTTCTTTAATCACAGAATGATTACTTCCATTTCAACTACACCTGCTCTCAGTTTCAATACTTAAGATAACTCATCTACCGATCACTGAATAGATTACTAATACCGAATGAATTGATTAGCATGAAAATAGTCATGGGAAAGGAACAAAGATGGAACGTAATTAAATTATATTAATGGAGAATATGTAGTAAGTTATATCACGACATCCAGCCGCGTTCCAGCGGCGAAGGGAGGGGTTAAAATAAATCAGAATAAACCAAAAACTAAGCGGATTTCCGAACATCAATCACCTACCCATCGAACATTAAAGAATCAAACAACCCTCCTTCGATGAGGCACGATAAATTTAACAAGTTATATCAAGTCATCCAACGGCGGTCCAGCGGCGATCCAGCGGCGAATGCAAAAATTAACTTAAACTATATCTTATTCTCTAATTACACTAATTATATAATCTACGTGCGTAGTCCTTAGCATGATATCGTTTTCGGGAGGCCGGTCTCTCGAAAACGTTACCAAGGGCCCAGGTCCACCCCGTGGAGGTGACTACGCAGGGACCCATCCCTAAACCCTAATCCCATCCACCCTCCATTATATATTTACGATCTCGGTACAGAAGGTACCGAGATCTGACTCTACTTGAATTTAATACACGCGAAATCCATAATACATTTCCTAAAATCTATCAGATATTTAGAAACTGCAGTATGGACTTTACGAAAGGGGTGACGAGAAATACCACAGTCTTACCCGAAGAGAGATTTATTAAGTGACTCTTCCAACACTTTCGACGAACGAAAGTGTCTCGCAAAAGGTTCTATGGTACGATACTCTAAATTCTACTATTATATTAAAGAGCATTCCAATCCGATGCTTCCGCGTTAGCCATTTGGCAAACCGTACCCGACGCGAATCGCGAGCAAGTTTTATGCCACGTCTTACGTCGAAACAATCGCAACCGCGCTCTCCCCGACGGTGAGTGAGATGTCCATCTGAACCCCAGCGAGGCCCAACTCTAGGATTGCTCTGCGATAGAGACGAACCTCGTGGAACCGCCCGAATCCGTCTTACAGCAGGTCAGACCCCAGCGCCTCGGGTTGGGAACCACTCAGCCCGCTCCATCGTGAGCGCGTCCACGGCTGAACCCGTGAAGGTCCAGGTGGCCACGACAAACACGCATCGGTTTGATTGAGTCGCAACTGTTTCCCTGCGTGACGATTAAAATCTAAATCTCGAGCGAAGGAGAAAAAAAGGAAAGGGAAAAAAGGAAGACGAAAAAAAGAGGAAATCTACGTGAAGCGATCTTACGAAGCATAAAGTTAGAGTGCTCGAGCAAATAAACGCGAACTAATTTACGCGAGAAAAATTAAAAGTTCTGTCTTGATAAACGAGGGGTGCAAGAAAGGGGAGCAGTTATTTCTCTCTCCGGGTAAGAAAACGTATTTCTTTACAATACGATTACAATTAAATTACAGAGATATACAATATACAAGTACTTATGACTAAAAACGCACGCATCCGTCAGCGATCCAGCGGCGATCCAACGGCGTTCCAACGGCGAACAGAGATTTAAGTAAACCAGAATAAACCAGAAAGAAAGTGATTTTCTAACCATCAAATATCAAACCATCGATCACCAAACCATCAAACATCAAACCATCAAACATCAAGCCATCAAACATCAAGCCATCAAACATCAAACCATCAAACCTTCAAACGTCAAACCATCAGACGTCGAACGATCAAACAACCCTTCATCGAAGGGACACCATAGCGAGATAGAAGTCACCATATATAATTAATAATAAAAACGGGGGAAATCGGGATAAAAGGGGATGATTATCTTATTAAAATTACATTACATGAATGTACAAATTGGATGGCAATAATTAACTTAAACTAAACTATTCGCAGTCCAATTTAAAGTTTCAAAGTCCTGAGAAGGACTTGGAAATTTCAATTGTACTGAAAAAGACTCGACGCTAGAAGTACCAGTGATTAAATTATTCTAATCTCTAACGAAATTAATGAAATAATAAAAAATTGTTAAAAGTGAATCTATGAAATCTTTATACAAATGAAAAATCAAACTATCTCTATTAGAAGCTACGAACCACGATCTTTTGATTCGCTTGGTATTTCTAGCGTCAAGTTTACAATTATACTTATGTCTACGCGCGTAGTCCTTAGCTTGATATCGTTTTCGAGAAGGCAATCTCTCGAAAACGTTACCAAGGGCCCAGGTCCACCCCGTGGAGGTGACTACGCAAGGACCCACCCCTAAACCCAAATCCCATCCACTCTCCATTACATATTTACGATCTCGTTACAGAAGGTACCGAGATCTGACTCTATTTCAGTTAAAAAACCGAGATCCATAATACATTTTCTAAAATCTACCAAAGAATTCTAGAAATTGCAGTATGGACTTTACGAATCGCAAAAGGAAACACTTTCTTATTCAGAGAGAAACATTATTATAGAATGATTATACGATGATTCTATTTTACAAAAGTTAAAGTATTGCACTAAAAGCAATACGAAAGGATACTTTAAATTCTATTATTCTACTTTAAAACAACTCAAAATTAAACGGAATAAATCAAAGTGTGTGTTTCCCTCTGAATAAGAAGAATGCGTTTCCATACAATTTTATTACAATAATCAGTACAATACATATACAAAGTTTGGTACAGTAATCATAACAATTTCATTACAATAATCATAACAATTTCATTACAATAGTCATAACAATTTCATCATAGTAATCATATAAATTTGATAACAAAGGAAGTGGAAAGGATTAGGGGTATTATTCTCGACGAAGTTGGTGAAGTTGTTGAAATTCGCCCCAAAACCAATGAATTTTTGACAAGAACGGAGAAAATACGTCCAATTTCAAGATTCTCTTAATAGTGATTCTCCTAATAGAATTTCGTATAGCCTGTTTGCGTGAAGCAATTGGAAAGAATCTTAAAGATTGTGGAAATGGAGATTTTTTGACGTAAAACAATACCATAGTGATATCTCCAACGTTGTATTCACCGAAAATACCATTTTCTTATTTTCAAATGTAAAAAGAATAATGAAACCACTTTGCGAACACAAAATAGATAAATATAAAATCATTCTCATCATCAACAATCAGACCAATCTCTTTCGAGAACAAACACCACAAAGAGATAGAAATTGCCATAGATTATGCAGGATTCTCTTAAACGAGCCCCTGAGTTTTGACCGACGTGTTTTTATGAATAGAATATGAATAGAAAATGAATGATTTTATCGCTGACAACAAAGAAATGCGAGATACCGGTTTCGAAACAACTATTCTACCACATATCGAAGAATCTGTTAGTACCCAATGAACTGGGATACCATTCTTACGAACTACTTAAAGCGAGAATAACTACGCTCGGTTGTGATAAGTGAGAGAAGTCAGGATAAGAGGGAAAGGGTTACACAATTACAAATTTACATTACACAAGTGTACAAATATAATAGTAAAAATTAACTTAAATGAGTCAGGATAAGAGGGAAAGGCTCACACAATTATAAATTTACATTATATGAGTACAAATATGATCTTATAAATTAACTTAAACTAAACTATTTGCTGTCCAATTTAAAGTTTCAACGTCCTGAAAAGGCCTTGGAAAATTTAAATTGTATTGCAAAATATTCGGTGCTAAAAGTACCAGTAATTAAATTATTCTAATCTCGCGTAAAGTTAATGAAATGATAGAATGAATGAGCATCATGGAAAATTGTTAAAGGTAAATCTATGTAATCTTTGTACAAGTGGAAAATCTATCTAGCTTTATCAGAAGTTACGAAGCATGGTCTTCTAACTGGTTTGGTACTTCTAGCACCGAGTTTACAACAATACTTATGTCTACGCGCGTAGTCCTTAGCTTGATATCGTTTTCGAGAGAGCAGTCTCTCGAAAACGTTACCAAGGGCCCAGGTCCACCACGTGGAGGTGACTGCGCAGGGACCCTTACTTACATGCAGCATGCGATGCATGCAAGCGAATGCGCAGCTAAATGATTTATTAATACCAAGCAAATATGAATTGATTTGCACCAGATCAATTAGTAATTCTGTTTTCTTAAACGAGAAGTATAAGGAAAATAGGGATAGGTTGTGTTTACTTTGGGTAAGATTATTTATTTTATTTAGCATATAAATCTAAATTAATTCTAACTAAAGATGTATTCTCATCCCTCGGCGATCCCACGAGTAACGCAGAAATTTGATTTATTTTCACAGAAATCTGAAGTACGAGATAAAGGAGCGAGATCAGATACCAACGAAGAATGACAGAGTAAGAATTCGAACGAAAAGAGATGCGAAATAAAACAGAATATGGAATAATGGAATAATATCGACACTTGACAAGAACATCGCAACGAACATTGATATCCTTACGCAAATAACTTAAATCTGACTCTTGAATCTGACTCTTAAATTTAACTCTTAAATCTAAGTCTTAAATCTAATGTTACTCGATATCGTTTTAGAAAGACCGGTCTTTCAAAAACGTTATCAAGGAATTAGGTCCCTGCATACTTGCCTCCACGTTTAGAGATGGGTACGCAGGGACCTATCCCCAAACACAAATCCCATCCACCCTTCCATTATATGCAGCCTCGGCACTGAGGTACCAAGATTTCATTCAACTTTTCTCTTAAACTTGTGTAATGCCAAATGGATACGGTGCGCAGCACGGCTATTTGCTTACGCACGCAACTTATTAGGAATTCTTTTATCGTTACTCTAATACACTATTTTTATTTTGTTATATCGTTACTTTAATAAACTATTTTTATTATAAATCTAACATATAATAGGTGTGGACTTTCAATTCTCTGAAGTCCAAAAATATTTCAGTAATATGTCAAGAATTCGGAGACACGTCAAAAATTCGGTAATAATTGCAAAAAGCTAAATTCTTCAAATACAAAAGTTTGGTAGCAAAAAGAAAATTAAAATTGAAAAATAAGAAAAACAAATAATAAATCATAAAACTAATAAAAGTAATAAAACTAATCGTTCAATCCCAAGAGTGTTCGCGATATACACTAGTCATTCAATCGCGAAACTATTCTCAACACATAACAATCTCTCATTTTTTAAACCGATAAACTAATAAAAAGAACGATTACAGTTATATAAAATAGGAGGGCTATATATGCTAGCATTCAGTCGAATGCGCTAGCTGATAGCCCTCCAGTTTGTTCAAGCATATATCAAAATTACTACTACTGCTACCTCATCTACCCCACCACCTCTAATTAAAAATTCGGTTTGTACAAACTCACCGTTCGCAGACAAGTGACGTCATCAGCGGCTAGCATCCTCTCCATGATCCTCTACCATCGACTCAGCTAGCTGACCATTGTCCACTACTAAGCAGGCAGCACCCTCTCCGTAATCCTCCAGCATCGACTCAGCTCGCTGACCAGTTTCCATTACCAAGGGGTTATCGCGATGACCAGTGTCCACTATCATGGGGCTCAGCAGCCTCTCCGTGATCCACCACCATCGACTCAGCTCGCTTGACCACTGTCACCTACCAAGGGATCATCAGGCTGACCAGTGTCCGCCACCATGGAGGGCAGCACCCTCTTCGTGGTCCCCCACCACCATCATAACACGTTGATCATGGTCCATCTTCCTGAACTAGCCCCAAGAGGAGCTCCGATCGGTACCGCGTCTATCGAGCAACTGATTAAAACAGCGGAAGTGCCCTCCTTATATACCCATGGCTCCCCACCCCTGCGCTTAAATTTTAAATTGATTTTTCGTTAAAATTGGCCGTAATTTAGCGATTTTCGCAATTTTTTTAACCAATTAATATTCTTAACGATTACTCACAACTATTGGTAATAATCATTTATAAATTTTATGTAAACTAAAGCTACATTTACGTTTTAAAGGAGAATTATTGTTATTTTTCGCGAGTTTACTTCTTAATCATTTATGTATTATTATCGCGGACAAGATGCATCTACTGGGATCACTATTGCTACTTCCGGTACCTATTTGGAGCCATATGCTGAATTGGTAACATTTCGAAAGACAGTAAAATTGTACGACTTTGGTGATCGTACTTTGATCATAGTCGTAAGGGAAGTAGTAGAGCTTTCACTGCTAACTCGTAGCTTTTACCGGTAACAACAATCTCTCCAATATCAAAATCTGATAACTTTTAAAAATCTTCACGAAACTCGAATTGTTACAACTATTTGCGTAATTCAATTAGATTTAGAAATATTTGCCGATATATAAAACCATTTATTCTTTCTCTAATTTTCAGTGATATCAATCAATACACCAGACTGGCAATTAAGTGACCAACAATTTTCCTCAAACAAGAGCAAAATTAAAAGTAACAAAAATTGTACAATCGTACACATAATTTTCCAGAAACTTGCCTATATTATAAACTAAACACGAAGCACGCTAGCCATAAATGCAGAAATTTTACGAGCTCAATAAGAAGCACGCTTTATTACTCCGCGAATGTCTATCGTCGGTGCAATGCCGTTCCTCACTACTTGTTCAATTAAATATTCAAACCTCAACGTTTAATCTCGCTACAAAGTAATGGTAGGTGTAATGCGGGTTACAGTTTTTAACGTCCAAGCTCCTCCACCCAGTTACTCTTGCTGACGCAATCTCGTTGATATTCAAAGTAGTATTCGAGTTTTTATTAATACTTTTGTGGGCAGTGCTTAAAACGCGTGCACTCGGATATTCTGCAGATCGGACGTGGAGGTGTTGCTATTCCACTCTCGCCTAACCTTTTCCACTTTTTTCTTTTTCCGACGTCCTCCTTTTTCCTGTTTTTTTCTTTTTCTTTTAAAGCTTCTCAGCGAACGTGGAACACGTATACGTATCGGGAGATTCGTACGTAGGGAACATACGTAATTCCATAGCGTAAATATTTCAACAATTTTCATAACCCACTGGTTGGCCACGATATCGTGACGCGTTCGAGGAAAACCTCGTCTAAAATTGAATAAAACAGAGAGATGAAAAAGGAATCATGATATGAAAATTATGTACTTTATTCGCGTAAAGGAACAAACTTTTGTGCCCAGCGCACTCACTGTATAAAATTCTTCTGTATAAAGGAACACGTCAAATACGCTGCTTTGCAAATGAACTCTTTACTGAACGTGAATTTTATTAAATTACACAGGTTGAAGTTAATAACTACACGAAAGTCCGATGGTAATGAATGTAATATAACGGCAAACTAGTTGAGTTAGCATATGATTATTGTAATACCACGTTGACCTCCTTTTGCACGTGAAGGCTTCCAGCTTTTTCGTTTTCCTCGTCCTAGCTGTTCGTGGATAATTAACTTTCCCATTGAAATTAGTCGAATCGCATTTCAATTTTAATTACGATTTGCGCAGAAAAGAAAAATGTCGGCACCGTCGAGCGATCCCTAGAGAACGATTTTTATAATTATATAGTTAAATTGGAAACGTTTATATTCTCGTATAAACACATTCAGGGAAATCGCGCATATAAATTAACGAGAATTTTCGTTATTTCGCAGAAATTTCCAATTGATATCGTCTAATGTAGACGCTCGATTACGCGGATACTTTTCGCGACGTTCCCACGCGAATATCGGCTCTATTATTCGCGTACAACCGGGGGATTGATATTAAATTTCCATTAATTTTCACCGCGAGGAAACATCAATTTCTGGCCAGAAGGTGCACGTAAATACGCGTAGATAACGCTACTGTGAACAGTGAACGCGATAATTTGTCACGACTTACTTCTGGACAAACAGTTTAGAACCTCCATTTTTCATGAAGCGACCAACTCAAGTTGGGGGGGGGGGGGTGATAATGACAAAATCGAAGCAATGCCACGATCTAGTAAAAACTTGTTGATATGATAAAAACAATGTTTATCCGGTTGAAAATTTCAGTACGTTTGCGTGTCCATATCAGACGACGTAAATGTAATTTCGAAAAGACTGAAATCGATTAAAATGGCAAACGAGAAAAAAATTACGGATTCTCTGATACGTACATATTTTGGTAAACTGATTTTGAAATAGTTCCATATTTCTGTTAGATGCATTTATCTATTTTTTCGCCCCTGCTCGTATGCTCTCTCTCTCTCTCTCTCTGTTTCCCTACGTTACTTAAAAAGCACGCTGGCAATATTTCGCAAAGGATAAATTAAGTTGGCTGCTAGGTTTTTAAAATATTCCCTCTCGCGTAGCGTTTTAGGAATTTACTTTGTAACTCGTGGGGCGTCGTGTAAAACAATTGGGATCGAGCTATCGATTTCATTATGAAACAGAGCTTTGAAAGAATTCGTGTTTCGGGTCAACGGAAATTCCAGAACGAAGAAATTGCAATTTCCTGATGGAAAAGCTTCCTCGATTTGTTGCGACTGTAGTCGTTGCAGATCAAACCCAGTGTCGTAATTTCTACTACGTTGGTGTTTGGAAATGTTTTTAGTCGCGCTTCCGAGAAGAATTTCCAATTTCATTGCATTAACATGCAGTATATTAACGTGTCTTCTTTTTTATTCATTAGACAAAAATATTTACAAATAATAGCACGGATCAGGTGTCACCGTCCACGATTTTCCTGTTCAAACGGAAAGATATTTCACGTAGTATATCAAAGAAGACGAGACGCTACGATAGTGTCAATTAATCATTAATTAAGACGGAGTGAAAAAAAAAAAGTATGAAGAAGAGCGACACAGAAATTTCTCGTTCACACTCATTAACTCGTGAACGATGCTTCAGATATTCCATAAACGCGGAAGCATCTCTTCTGGTGGAAGACTCGTCCTCTGTTGGACGATTTTTCGTGTAACCGTCGACGCTTGACACGGCCAGGTAGCCAGTCATGTAAATAAAAATAAGAACCATGGTGTATTCTGTATTTATGAAACGGATGAGGTGGAAAAATAGCGAATTTATTCGATTTTCAAGGAACTGAAGAATAAAAGAAGGAGCAGTTTGTACTCATAACCGCTGGGAGCAGAACGACGAGATCTCGATAGAACTTTAAGGTGACGCTGAAAACGAACAGCGAAGCTCGAGTGAATGTTAATAAACACCCGTTAAACAACACAAGAGAGAAAAAATTCGCTCACAAGCCGGAAGTGCGAGAGGTAGAGGTGTGCAGCTTCAACGAACGGAAACGAGTGACGCCTCGTTACAGAATAATAAAATTTAATTAAAAGGAGGCAAAAATAAGAAGCAACATTTCATTATGGAAAAATTAAAGCATCCTGGTTCAGCAACGTTCCTGTTAACTGAAAAATGTAACGTTTCGAATTAAAATGATACACCTCTTCACCTCGCAGCCAATTCGAAATGACTGCATTAAATTTTCATGCTGCAAACTATGAAGAAAATATGAAAACTCCTACCATAAAGGATGCCTAGTGTAATAGAGGAAGCCCAGTATATTAGACTTCATATGCATTTCCTATACGACTCGAGAATTGTATAACGATCGACGATGTTTCGATGCTGGTATATTTAAAGGTAGTTGTAACCAATTTATAGCGAACCACCAAACACAATCATACACCCTTTGTGCCGACGAAATCGAACAGACTCGTCGATTTCGCCGCATACGTTTTGTTCGAGAGAAAGTGAGAAAAAAAAATGAAAGTTGTATCATTTCTGCCTCTGCGTTTATCGATTTTCAATATTTATAAGATACAAACTTGTTCATTAGCAACGTCATTTCATAACCTGTTAAAATGCAGATTTTAATTTATCCATCGTTATCTTCTTTTATCACGCGGCGATTAAAAAGTTAATTCGCCTAGCGATAACAGCAGCAGTCTGAAAAAATATTCTCTACGCCCGCTCATGCGCAGCCACTCTCCACTTTCTGACCTCTCCTCTACGACATGAAAGTGTTTCTTCAAAAAGATGAAACTTCGATCGTAGCTGCAGATATTTGCTCTTTGAAATTAGACTACGCGTTTCCCGCGTTCATCGCATTTTCCTCGATGAATAATGCAACAATGCCTGTAACATTTTAAACCTGGAATTTTCAACGGTCTAGAAAGCCCTCCCATTATTCGCATCGAATCAATTATCCTGAAATATCGAATCGCCCTTATCGGATTTCGTTTTAATTGTGATAATCCGACTAGATAAGATACAAGCAACCGTGTCCACTGAAGGAAACGGTCGATTAAACGTTCAATTAACCATCAATCCACGAATTATTTAGGGTAACGTTCAATGGGATACAATGATCGCGCGAAATTTCTTCTTTTTCCAGAGAGATGTCTCAGGTGTAGATACTTATTTTCTGGTTTTTTACCACTAGACGATAAATATCAAAAAATGGGGCGGGAAAGTTAGGGGAAAAGAAGGAACGAAACCACTGAAAGGAAAGGACTGAAATTACGCAGAAGTTTGTGGCTTGTTCGTGAAGAAAATTGCCTCATAAACTTTCCTTATCGTGTAAATATAACGCCTCTCTGCTTGTTGCGAGGGATAATATTCAGTTAGGATATCGTAGGCAAAAAGCGAACGCTTTCGTTAATAAGATACTCCGCAACGAGTTCTGGGCACCCAGTTCTCGGAACTTAGTGAAAGAACGTTTAACGCTTGCACGTGTCATCCTATTTTTCACCATCGACTGGAAGGGATATGGAGATTCATCGAGTCTAGAGGAACCAATGAAATTCACGTCGCCGATGATGTTTTTCGGCATCGCATACTTCATCCGCACAGATGCTTACTACACATCATTCACTTTTATTCCAGTGTATCCATCTCGTTCCAAGTTCCATTCCAAACATCGCCGTTTTACTCGAGCCAAAAGGAAAACGAAATTAAAGTCTCGACGGAGAGGTCAAAGAAGGAGGAGCTTGAACTCGCTTTTGAAGTAATTTCCGTCCTTTTGCAACATGGGAATTTTTTTTATGTCGCTGCACACCAATACCATCGACGCGACGTAATGCCCGAGCAATACCGTTATGGCATTTCCTGCGATGTTGGTCTCGAATCCTTTCAAACCTACCGCACCCATTACAAGTTTCCAATAGAAGGAGCGATCCGGCATGATGCAATGAAAGGAATAATAATACAAGGGGAACGAGCGAAAAAAGAGAAACGTTAAAGTAAAACAAAGCCAAAAGCGGTCCGAATCGATGCGCTGGCTCCATGAAAAAGCATCCGACGTGTCGTATAACTGTCACGCACCCGTCAAAAGGGAAATTCTTTTTCGAAAAATGAATCTGTCCGCCATTTGACAAACCCGATAATGGCGCGTCTTGTCCGACATAGCTACATGATCCGCCGCTATAATTGGATGGCTCGCATCAGTTTTCCCTCACTGTTCGTTCCTGTTGCGGGAACTTGTTCCGGGAATCGCTACGAACCCGATTAACTTCGACGCCTGAATTTAATGAGAACGCGATGCGCGAAACTTTCGGACAACGAAACAGAACCGCGCTGGTTGCAAACACAAAGCAACGCCGAAACGCGTAGTAAGTAATGCTCAATGTGGATTCGATATGAAACTCCCAACTCGCGACGTGACGGCTTGGAAATTTATAATTACTCGTCAAATTTTTTCTTCTATCTCGGTGACAGAACCGAAGTTATGAACCGAAGAAGGGAAAATTCTGCAGCTTCATTCTGCGAGAAGTAACCTGCTCCGCTTAACCGAATCGTAATATTCTACAATTTGTCTTTTATTACCTCCAGCCCCCACGTGAACCAACTTTCGCAGCAATCTAAAGAACATTACCAAAGAAAACAGCAGATAAGCAGAAGAAGTCGCATCGAAGTACCGTCCCAGCGTCATGACTGGCGCGTCGGGCCTCCCTCCGGGAACTCTTCGAGAAATAAATAAAAGACACAACCCCAGTCCCGTTATTTTCTTCGCCTTTCGCTCCCAGACCATCTACATGGGACACGCGCACACGCGCATACCGGCCATCACGGGATTAGCTCCTTACGTACGACGACAATAATTTATCAAAGTACTTCTTACAAGACTAAAAGTGCCAATGCTGACAACCGGTGGAATAAAGAAAACTTCCACTTCTTCCGTTCCTCTCTTCTTTACATTTCGTTCTGGCTTTCTTTAATTCCTACCCGCGAGAGAATTATGATCGACGATTTAAACAGTTGCACGCGGCAAAATGAAAGGAACAGGATTCGCGAGGCGTGACGTGGGACAGGGTAAGACGGTTTGGCGGAAACGAGGAAGAGAATGAACGGGAGGGAGAAGGAAGGCAGGGTAGTATGGAACGAGGCAGGGCTTCGAGGGTGGCGGAGGGTTGATGCGTTCCACAGGAGGGTAGTGTTGATACAGTCGCAGAGCCAGTCAGTAGCTGCTACGACACGGGGCCGCGCGCGCGTGCTCAAACTACTCCAACGGCTCTCTGTCCTACGATGCCGTTGGATTATTGTGGCCGAAGAAATGTGTACGAAGAGTCAAACAAGTGGACGAAAAACCGACCGGCTCGTTACCCACGAATCCTGCCGCGGTTTTTCGGCGTTTTATTGAACGATTCCATGAAATTGCTATTGTCACAGTGGTGTTCCGTCACCGATGTGAAAATCGTAAGCATCGTTAAAATATCTCTCTGATAACAGAGTACATTGAAGACACGGGTGTAATCGATCGATCCATTGGATAAAACGGGGGGCAAAATTATTCGAGCGAGGAGCAAAAAGAAATTAACTACGGAAATTCATTCGCGGGTAAAGAATGAACACATTGTTTAACAAAAATCGTTTAAAACAAAAATGAAACAATGGCGAAAGGGAGAAACTAATCCCCATGCGATTACGCTTAGCGCATGATATAACACGAGAAACAGTTTGGAAGATTACTTCTGAAATTCTCTGGCAATACAGCTTGACGAGACGGAGGTGATTGAAAAATACCACGTTCGTTAAGTGGCAGCTGCCGCGGTTTTATAGCAATTTACGCGATCCTGTGCTTGTCGCGCACGCAAGAACGTTATCGCCGGAGTAATTGCGCCGTAAACTAGTGAATAATTGTCTCAATGAAAATGAAGGAAAAAGAAAAGAGACTGTTTGAAAACTTTTTTCGTAGGTTCGAGTAACATTTTCGAGATAGCGTTACCAGAAGCACGCGTCGGTACAATTTTCTGGTAATGAATGAAGGAAAGTAAATGTTATCCGTCGTTGACCGTAATCGGTCAGATTAGAGACTTCGAGCGTAAGATCTGTTAATTAGAAATTTAATTACCGAGTAAGCGGTGAAACCAGTCGTAGCTTCCATATCATCGCCGATGCCTTTTGTAATTAACATTTTCAGGAAGCCGTTTAAAAAAAGTAAATTTCAAAGTCGGAACACCGCGAACCGGGCCAACACTACACAAAGCGTGCAAATCAGATTAAAAAATAATCCCCAAACTTAGAGAAATGAACAGATGTGTCTCGTGGACCAGTTATTCCTGTGGTTTACATTTTTCAACGCATTCATAAATCACTCGTTCCAGAATGCTCAAAGGTAATTACTGGAAGTAACGATGAAAAATGTTTATGTCGGTTCAGGAAACAAATCCATTCTGTATCCAATAATCCACCACACATTAGCTTGATAAATTAATTTTTATAAAAAGGAAAAGATATATAATATACTCCATCATGCGAATAACAAATGTTTACATTTTAAAAGATATTTTCTGGCGATAAAAATGTATTATTTGACAATTCTAGCGGAATAGGAAGTCCAGTAAAAATTATACGAATGTTTCCCCACAACCAATTAATGCTGTTAACTGACAGAAGACTTCACTTATTTGTAATTTAATTGAGATTAATTTCGAGGGAAAAACAAACTGATACGTGCACACTGCAACGCTCTATTCTCTTTCACGTCCGTTTAACCGAATCATTTAGAAAGTCATATAAATTTTCATGTCAAAAGTTTCGTAATGCTGCACAGTATATGCGAATTTTTTTCAACGTGATGAAGTTTTGTACGAAAAAGGAAAAACTAGGCAGACAGACAAAATGGAATGAAAGAAAAAAGCCTATGGCTATCTGGAAAGGCTCCTTTGTTTTTCAATGAGATTCCGAAATTGTAATATAATATTATATTCTATTCATCGCGGTTGAAACAGAAACTAACAGTGCTTCAGCAAACTTTCTCTCGGGAACTTTTTACATTAATTATACACCATCTCCATTTAGCCACAGAATAATAGCGAATACCAAACAGATACAATAAAATATCCGTCCGTTTATTCCAATTTGATCGATTCCAATCGTGGTTTCGCGATGAATTATGAGTTAAAATTTGAGAATTAAAAACTTTCTTAATCACAATTATGCAAATTAAAAACTGTAGAGATTGGAAATTCTGATCATTGACTTCCCTGAACTAAATCAGTAATGACCAATAGAATAGATCCAAAAAAATATGTAAATACCACTGTACACCATACAGTTTCATCAGCAATAGACAGTCTCATTTGTGCCATTCGAATACAGCATGAACTCATCGCATTATTAACCACCATCCTTGGCTTGATTCTCAATTACTACAGAACGTGGGATTTAATTACTCAATGCGTCATTTATATTTATTATACACAGGTTTCGCCAACACCTACAGCTTTTGTCAAAATTGTACACGGTTCGAACCTGAAAAGTGTTTCGCGATGAATTATGAGTTAAAATTTGAGAATTAAAAACTTTATTAATCATAATTATGCAAATTAAAAACTGTAGAGATTGGAAATTCTGATCGTTGACTTCCCTGAATTAAATCAGTAATGACCAATAGAATAGATCTCGTAGAAAAGATCCTCGAACGCCCACAAAACGAACGTCCGTTCTCCGTCAGGCGTTCGACAGAGTAGCCATCCAGACGTCCGCCAGCGCCACTTGGAACCATCGAGTGGCAACGGTGCAAGGCGTCGCGTTCTCAATATCGATCGTTGTCGAGTTAGTTCCTAGACAATCCGTGATCCAATTCCAGATAGAGTCGGACAAAACTACGCTAGACCAGGTAACGGTTCCTCGTCGAGGGACGCAACAGGTAACGCGACCACATCCCTCGTTACAATGCGCTGCGTAACAGTTCGTCGCGTTTGAAAAAACACGGGGAGCGGTCGAAAAATCACAGCGACGAGGAAGGGAGGGAGGCATAATGAAATGGAAATAGATTTTCGTGGCCACCACCGCGGAGCAACAGGTACGCCTCGTAACGAATTATCGCGGGCGCGATAAACGGTAATTCGAACGGAGAAAGGAAGCTCCACCAGCCACCGAAGACACGAGAACCAAGAAGGGCGCGACGTGTCAAAGTTTTTAGTTAGTTCGCGAAGCGATCGGGTCGCTATCGGAACGCGAGTGGCTCGTTGCAAATCAAAAGCAATTTACACTTTTGCTGTCTTGGCACCGACTGGTCCATGCCCTGTAGATTCTCCGACGAAATTATCCAATCAGAGAATCCCGATAGTTCCGAGGCTGCTGGCGCGGCGTTTTCAAATAGGCTTTCGATCTCGTCGACATGTAAACGTAAGAAAATTGCCCTGCCTCAAGTTCGACTCGGAATTTTATCGAGAAGCAGTCGCGACACATAGACGATTTCGCGAATATTTGCGAAAGAAAAATAAGTATCCCAAGCCTAGGGGAAACATTTGTAATCGTGACAAAAGTTTTAGAAGCAAACAGGAACCGTACCACTGACGACAAAGGGGTAACTGCTAACGAACAGTGGCCAAAAGCAAATGTTGCTTACTTTCCTTCCCGATGAGCTCTCTTGGGAGGAGCAAAGCTAGGTAGAAATTTCCCATGACATTCGAGTAAATCCGGAATATCGCGAGACTACCAAACGAATCAACAGTTCCACGTGGAACGAACGATTACACCGGTTACCCCGCAAACAAGTCACCATCCACGATCACCCATTCATCACTCTAAACTTCCGCAGCGCCGTGTCAACCTCCACTCTTCGTTTCTTTACCCGATCGCAGAACTTCAGCAATTAGTATCAGACCAGAGGAACTCTCAGCGAAAGTGAAACGGATCGAACTTTCTTGCTCCAAAACAGCCGGTTCCAGTGGCCCCATAAAGGCCGTGGCACCATCGACTACCATCGCGATGTACCATCCAACGCCGCAACGCAACGTAACTAGAAACCATGGACTTGAAGAACCCACCACCCGACGCAAACACAGGACAACGTGTGAAACCGTTCGCAAGCTCAACCATTCACAATTATGAAGTCATGAAGCTTCTGTTACCTGCCGTGCTGATATACATGTGCTCGGCCAACAGCGAGCCGGGCGATAGATGGTTATTCAGCTCCGAGCAGGTTCGACTCGACGACGACGGCGACGATTACTCCAATAGCGAGTCGATCGATCGTGAAAAAATTAATCAGGAACTTCGCCGAGACTTTCCACCCCGGGCTGGTCCATCGACGCGGAAAGGGATTGCGCTCGTTTGAGGGCGCGACACGAGCGTGGCTTCCGGTTCGAGAACCCGGAAACTCATCATCTGATTCGATACGGCCGTAGATAGTTCCGATCTATGGACCCGAGCGCGCAGGTTCTCGTCGCCTGACCAGTGAAGAAGAAGGCGGTCGTCGAGGGCGACCTCTTCCTCGGAGGGTTTATGCTGTTGCACGAGAGGGAGGACCCGATCACGTGCGGCCCTGTTATGCCGTAGGGCGGAGTACAAGCATTGGAGGCGAGGCTTTACACCCTGGATAACCTCAATGAGGGCGAGGGCATTCTGCCGGGTGTGAAAATCGGGGCGCACATCCTTGACGATTGTGATAAGGACACGTACGGTCTGGAGATGGCGGTGGATTTCATAAGAGGTGACTAACTGAGAATAGCGAGGTCGCTAAGCTTACGTTTTCTCCGTTTTTTCGTATGCTAACGATCTGCGCGTTGCGCAGAAGGTAAAACGGTTCACCCTCAAAAACTCGAGTATATTTCCGTCGACTTGGAGAATTAATTCGTCGTGATTTTTAAAAACCTTGAGAGACCGTCGAATTTTGAACGCGGAAATAGATTGATAATGGATGTTTGTTGTTTCGCACATTTTTTTGCAGAAAATCAAATAGAAGGGAAAAACTTTTATCTCGAGTTATATGAAGCTACGTTCAATCGTGAGATTCGTAAACATTGTAAAACAGCATTGAAATTTATGGACTGTATCCTATGCATTCCGAATATTTGTCCAGCCGATATACAAGCGACTAAAGCTGATTTAGAATAAAAGAATCAAAGCGACTTTCGAACAATCCTGCAGTTTGCCGCTGAGCAATTAAACAAATATATTATAACATCATATATTAATAAATCAGAGTGTTACTTCGCGCGCTAATGGAGAGGGACGCGCGGCAAAGTCGCAATATTAAAAGAACCTAACAATTTTCCTGAATCGTTAGCCCAGACGCTTCTTGCAGTTGCGACGATAAACCGTGAAAGCGGGACGGGAAGATAATCATGCTGGCAGCGCATCGCTCGCTTCGAAATTATCACGACCAAACGCCGTTTACGACCTTCCTGTTTGCGAAGTACGAAATTTCACTGATACATAGAATCACGGGAAAGAGAAACGACAAGGGTTTGTTGGAATTTCTATTTTCTGTGTTTTTCTGGTTCCTCACAATCGGCGCTCACGAAATATTCAGAGAACAAAATCAGAAATTAACGGGAGAACGAACGGAAAGAAGGAGAACGTACGAAAGAAAAAATAATGCATGGGTATGCATGGGTATGCATGGGTATAATAAAAGGCAGAAAAGAACGAACAATGAGATTGTTTCAGTGTTACAGCTTAAATGCGAAACTGTACGTACGAAGCATGAGGAAATGGACTTCTAAAGTCCATTAATTCAATATCGCGCATTTGTCGCGGGGAAAAGTTGTAGTAGACACTGAAGTGATCCTGGTATTAAAATGAATATCCAGCCCGAGAAACGGCCAAGTTTCGCGAAACCACGGTGTAGCAAACCACGCCACTGGAGAACAGATGCGTAAAGGATGTCGTCAACTTTTAAGCTTTTACGACGCAACAGAGGTAGCTAGAGGATTGCTATAGTTAGCACAATTTTCCATTAGATTTAGTTCAGAAGTGACAGCTGGAGAACCATCGAGAACTTTCGCGACAAAACTCTTTTCCCCAATTAGCATATCCCTTCACTTATAGCTAATAATTAGTGTACCACCATCGAATCGAGTCGAGACTGAATTACGAAATTAGACAAATTTCAGACAACGCTCAATTACGTTTAAAAATAATAGTGAAAAGCACGCGTAAGGTATTCGTTTGCAAAAAACATTCAATTAATTTTCATAGCGTCTGCGATCAATAGCGCACCGAATAATTAACCAACCCTCCTCAATAGTTCGCCAACTTTCGAAAAAGAGATTACGTTCATTCATTATCGCAAGTCGTTATCAAAAGTCGTTCGAATTAGAGAGGATTTGACACCACAGATTCAGGACTGCATCCCTTCTGCATCCCATTATGGGATGACCAGGAGCAATTAAAAGTCGCACTGAATAGACACCAGAGATTCGATTAAACCGCACAAAGGACTGATGTAAATAGAAACGGAAGAATTGCTTATAGTAACGTACGCACGCTTGCACGTAGATGTGACGCAACATAAATTATTTACAGACTTTCCCAGGTCTCCGACCACATCATCCTCGTTCACAGCTATTATGACGCCAACTGACGGGGATAATAATGATGTCAAACTGAGCAGCGTAAAACAATGAACAATTATTTATCCATCGATTCGTCAGGGAATGATATACATATGTATATACTTGTTCCTGACCCACAAATTCTACAAATTTTACTTCTTTTATTATTTCTTATTGCAAACCAGGATGAGATCATATTTCGACGAACAAAATTGAGTGTAACAACGATCGTGCTATTACTGAATGTAGAATTACTCTCTATTCTTTGTTACTTCATTTAAATAGGCTAGTATTTGGCCATTTTTTTACGAGATCCTTGAAACGTACGAACATACAGCAATTTTACGACGTAAGCGGTTAAGTAACCAATGTAACGTTACAATTAACTAATTATGGGATACGCCGATGTTTAATGATCAACTACGATTTCAAACTACCTAGTAACTCGACTCCAATTGCATCGGAACCCACACCCCACTGAAAGCATGCTACGCCTTTCTACCTTGCGCCTTCACAAGTATTTAGGTCTCTATCAACCAATTATTCAATTCATATAATGAAGCTGTTGTCACGTGTTAAAATTTTCCAAAATTTCCCAATTTCTCTCACTCGATATCACACTCCACATTTATTTTCGATTAAAAATATATTTCTAATTTATGCGGAATCTTCATTCGTAAACTTACTTCGTTCGCTCAAATAACAGCCGCTATTTTGAAGCAGCCAGTGTCTCCCTTTGGATTTAATACACTGCGCCCACAGGCCTTAAAACTTCGTTCGTAGTCGAAGCACGCTCCGGCGTAATTTGATCAGTGCCAGTCGTATCTTCTGAGTGTAGTAGGAAACCCAAGTGAGACTGGCGCAACTGAATTTTACCCGGCCAGCAACGTTTTCGGTATGCGTCTCGTAAAAACGAACACGGTTCCTCACCTAAATATCCCGCATCGCTCAGTGTTTGTCTTGGCCGAGCTGTTGAATTATTTCTTCGCTGTTGTAGGATATTTGAACAGGCTTGCGCGCGGTAGCTGCCTCCGCGGTTACATTAAAATTCCTTAAGTCCTTGAATTTTCGCGAAAATCCGTCGCGATACGCGCCCGGCTTGCCGCCAGCACTCTTTTCCATTACGAATCAGACTTTCAATTCGCAAATGGTGCTTAACGATTTAAACAGGTCCATCGAGGGAGCATTAACTCATTTGTCAGGGAGAGCGTCCATTATACGTCCCATAATTCATAATGAATGGCGTCTCGCTCCTAAGGAATATTATTACTTTACTTTTAATTCTTCTATCGCTTTACATGTCGATATTTCTCGGACATTTTACAAGCCTCATCGAGAGAGAGAGAGAGAGAGAGGGAGAGAGAGAGGACAGAATGTGTAATTGCTAATAAAAGAAAATTGGTAAAGGAATTAATTTGAAGAGAAAATGTTAAGAAAGCCCTTTATTTGCTGAAATGCGATTAAAATATTTCGCATCGGTGAAAAGGATTGAGAATTCCGCTTCCATTAGCCAGAATGACCCGATACGATAAAGTTTTGTCTAAACGATCAGGAATTTCGTTCGAAATTATACATAAAACGAATCCTCTTATACTATCTGTATTGAAAACTGATAAAAATCAAGTAACAAGCATCATCTATATCTCCATGCTTCACGAATGATAAAAACATTATTGATTTTTTTGTTGCTCGTCAAAATACATCGAATATAAAGGAAGCAAATTATCTTTCTATACCTTTCCACGCTGCAATAAATTATACAAATCTAACAATAGATATTTGAAGTAAAAGTTGTATTTCTCCTCTGCCGACGAAAAATTTGTCATAAAAGGAAGAAGGAACAAGGAATTTAAAAAAGGAGAACACTATCTCGAAAGGAAAAATATATGAACATTAATTGGCGAAAAAGGAAGGAATAATTATTTGGAAAGACGCCAAGCGTCGCATCGATTGAAATCTCACGACGGCAGCAATGGACAACGATTAATTACCGCTTTATCATTCCACCGGGCCATTAAAATTCGAAACGCGGTAACGCGACGCATTCTGGCGTTTTCCTTGCATATCCCTCCTACTTTACTGCCTCTGACCGGTCAAAAAAAAATTCATTCCGATTGCTACATCTAGAACGATTTTGTTACGTCGAGCGTTATTCCGCGAATAGCGCTGATCAAAATTCATGGTACGAACGAGGATGTAACACCAACCCTGATCCTATGAAACTATCAACTGGTTACCCCAGTAAAAATGTTAAATAAATAAATCGTTTATCTCTGATATTTGATTAAAATTCGTACTATAGGAGGGGAATTTAAAAAATGTAATACTTTTCGAATTCGTGAAAAATAATTGAACTGGAAGTTTAATAAAAAGTCTATGAGAGATTTTTTTGAAATTTTAGCTCGTTTCAAACGTGAATGGTGATTTCATTTTACTGGATTTGACAAATTTTATTGCCAATTACGCTTGGCGCAGTTAATATCAACACAGTGTCAATAAGTGATTAAATGAATCCAATTTTATGGACTCCAGATACGGTATATCCGCCCTTAGGTGTTGAATTTGGGGGAAGAGTATAGACGCATTTCACATCGCTCCGTGCATTTTCGAGTTTTCGAATGGAAATCTTGAAATTTCGAATACAAGCTACGGCTTAATCGAATTTTGGTAAGTATCGCGTGAAATCCAGACGTATAAATCTGGGATTCTTTCGGTATTAGGGTCGAATAATAGCGAATTTTGTGCTCGGATTCGCTATCCTTCACGGTTACGACACGTGCGCGGTCGTTCGCCATTTCCAAATCTAATTTCGAGTCGTGGAGGCTGCTGACGACGTCGTGGGAGAACTGAAGAGGAAGAGGATATCGGAAGCTATACCGGTCAACACCTCAAGAAGTGTAAGAAGTGCGGAAAGTGCTGATAAAAAGCTATTAAAGAACGGGAAGAAGGCGATGTGGTGCGGTAGAAAGTGAAGATAATTATCGTGCGCGCGTAATAATAACTCACAAAACGGGATATTAATCGCCAAAAACAACGATAAAAAGAGTTGAAATAGTAGACCGAGCGCCAACGTGCATTCACTATCAGCAAACTTTACCTTTCGCGAGAGACAAAGGTGCAGAGGTGTAAGCGAGTAGACAATAGATCGCAAGTATCAATCTGTCACGGTGATAAAGGACCCGTAGTGCGAGAGAGACAGCATCTCAATAATGATTATAATTCGTGATACGCCACGAATTTAAAAGTAAATAAAAACTCTAATAAATTCGTAACGCACCGAAGAAAGACAACAAATAAGCGCAGTGAGTGCGAGCACACACTGTAAACAGAATGACACAGAATTGTAAATAACAATCGTACATCAAGTGCAATAAAAGTAGTTTTGATTATAAATAAATTAAAACTACCGGATGGGTGAAAATAAACATGAGAAGTTAAAAGAAAAAAGACTTGTGCCCACGCTGACAGAAGGGGGTCGGGCAGATAAGTGTTTCACGGCAGGGGAGCTCTTGACCCACCGCGGAAAGTGTTCTCAAAAGTCGACTGTCACTGACCTACCTCTCAAGTGCCAACCTGTTTACCTACAAAAAAGGGGGACAGGAAGGCAATAAATAGACAGTGTAGAGGGGGTAAACACTCGTCGGCGTCGCACGCATGTCGACAAGTCAAAACAGGTTAAAAAGCTCGTTAAATACGGAAGCTTTACATCCTGTGCAGTTTGCAGTGAAGTAAATAAACACTTTCTACATGCAAATGTATGATAAGTGAAACAAACATAGTGAAGATACGACAGAATCAATTCCAAACAAAGAAAGACAGAATAAAAATATTACATGCAATACAAAAAGTTAAAGTGAATGGTATAAAAGATATTGTTCAACAAACTGCAGTAAGTGTGTAATATTAAGAAGACCAAGCCGTGGGTAGAGTGTTTGTAATCCTCTCCATATCTGTAACACAAACAATTATAAGAACCATTCATTAAAATGCACATATAGATATATATTGTGAAGTGAGAAATTATAACTGAAGAGAAAGAACTAAGTGTCTAGCAGACATAACAAAGATAGGTTAAAGGCTGTTTAATACATACTGAAAACGAAATCTGATTCACGCGTACTATAGAAAAACGAATAATAAGGAGCTCCTGGTGTGAATAAAGCTCATTGCACACCTAAAAGAAAGAATTTCAAGAGTTAGAAGAAGAAGAAAATACAATCGGTTTACATGTCAAAAAACGAACATATCAAACCTCTGTAAATAGAGAGTCTAGAATACAGTTCCTACGTGCGGGTTGGGAATAAATCACTCCACGCGTGCCTAAAACAGGCAATAAGTACTAAGATAATTAACGGTGCATAAAGCTGAGAGAAGAGAAGAGAAGATTTGTAACAAGTGCGTAGTGGGAAGGATGCAAACAATACCATACGTACCTAAACAGATAAAAATGCAAACAATCAATGCGAGAGTTTCAAATTAGAGCAAAGCTGGCAGTTTTTACACCGGTAAAACCGCCAATAAGACGGAAAGCGGCAAAAAAATAGAGCACTCCATCGTTGGAATGGCGGTGGAAAACAGGTTTGCCGCCCTAGATATCGAAGGAGATTCAAATGAAAATGAATTTAGCCTGGAGGAGGCGATGGACAAAGCTTAAAATTCACCCTGCTGTGTCAAATACTACAAGTGAATGTGCACCATGCTGCCAAAGCACAGGACTTACTAATAAGCGAAATGAAGCGCAGCATGGTGGAACTTATAGTCATCGCAGAACCGTATCGGATACCATTGAGTCAATATTGGATCGAGGATACAAGCCTATAACCAAAATAGCAAATGGAAACAGCTACATCGCGGTGAACTGGGCGGAATACGTGGTGGTGGGTGTGTACACACCGCTGAATTAGCCGTTGAGCGATTAAGAGCGCTTACTGGACGAAATATGGAGCGCAATTAAAAACATTTGGAACCGCCCAGAATTTGTACTTGGAGATTTCAATGCGCATGCAGTCATGTGACATTCGAAAAGCACAATAGATCGCGGTCACTCGATGCTGAAGTGGGCGAATGCTGCAAACTTACAGATCCTAAATCGTGGAGCGGAAGCAACGTGCTCGCGATTTCAAGGAGATAGCATAGTAGATATCTCCGTGGGAAATGCTCTCACAGCGAAAAGAGTGCAAAATTGAGAAGTCGACAACATGGACAATCTGTCGGACCATAAGTGTATTTGGATACAGATATCCACAGCCCAAGCAAAACGCCTCAGAAATTCTTGATAGCAGCACCACGTAAAAAAATGAGCCGTTAAGAAGCTGAACGACGATTATATGCGGGTTGCTGCTTTATCCGCAACATGGACTCGAAAAAAAGAAGGTCCAGTGAATGTGGACGAGGAAATAGCAGAATTAATGGATTCCGTGACAGCGGTGTACAACGCTTGCATGCTACGTACAAAACCCAATGTGCAAAGACGACCTGTGTATTGGTGGAACGAAACAATATCGCGAATTTGTGCAGAATGTACGCTAACGCGCCACCAGTACAAAAGGGAGAAGGGTCGCCGGTCCATGAGAAACATAGAAAACATCCTGCGGTGCAACGAAAGCTATAAAAATAAGAAAAAGAAGCTGCAGTCCGCAATATCTGACTCCAAGACACGGGCACGGGAGCGACTAATGTCCACCTTGCAAGAGGATCCGTGGGGGCGTCCATACAAAATGGTAATGGACAAACTAAGACCATGGGCGCCTCCTATATCAGAAACGATGCAACCAAACTTCCTGGAGCGGGTTGTTGAGAATCTATTTCCACGAGAGGAAAATGGCGCAACCAGAGATCGCCCGCGCAGTGCAAAAACTTAAGAGAAAGAGCACTGCGCCAGGCCCGAATGAAGTTCCTGGCTGAACTTGGCTAGGAATTCTAGGTTTCTTTGCCCGACGGCTGCAGAGGATCTTCACGGAATGCTTGCAGACCGGAAAATTTCTAAGAAAGTGGAAATCTGGCAGAATGTTCTTGCTGAAAAAGCCCGGAAGGCCGGAAGAAGATCCGTCTGCTTATCGTCCTATCGTTCTGCTGGACGAGATAGGAAAAATCTTCGAAAGAGTAATTCACCGGAGACTCGTTCAGCATTTTACGACGAGAGGACGAGATTTAGCGGATTGCCAGTTCGGTTTCAGGGAAGGTCGATCCGTAATCGATGCGATAAGAAATGTAAAGTCGATTGCAGAAACAGCCACAAAAAACGGGGGGATTGCTTTTGCGGTATCTTTTGACATGAAGAATGCCTTCAGTTCCCTCTCGTGGGCGGCCATACGTGGAGCAATGATTTTCCGGAATACCTACGTATGGTAATAGATAACTACCTGAGCGATAGAACCATTACTTACAATGGAAAAGACAGATACTTTGAGAGGGTGGTCAATCGCGGTGTTCCGCAGGGATCGGTTCTTGAACCGTTACTGTGGAACATCGGATATAACATAGCTATCTTTCAGCCACTTCCGATAGGAGTACATATTACATGTTATGCCGATGACACGCTAGTACTTGCCACTAGAAGCAACGAAAGCAGGACCATCTGTCGTGCAGAAGGGGGAGTGGTATCGGTAACGATGAAGTTCCGTGAACTTGGCTTTCAGATTGCCGCGGAAAAAACGGAAGTTTTACTCTTGATTGACCCGCGTGACAATAGAAGAAGAGCTGAATGCCGAGAGATGAAAAAAATTGCGAATACAACTGTTGAGGTAAAAAAAGATATTAAATATCTTGAACTTCATCTCGATAGAAAGTGGAATTTCGAGTCGCATTTTGCAAGATTGGCGCCCAGATTGGATAGTACGACACTACATTTTAGCCACATTATGCCAAATCTCAGTGGTCCGAACGCAAATGTCAAACGGTTGTACGGCAGTACGGTAGTTGTCGTATACAGCGAAGTATCGCTCTATAGGGTGCGCCCGTATAGAGCGAAGTTCTTGTCGCGAGTAAAAAGAACTTGAAAACGGTGCGTAGACCGTGGAGGGAGGATGCGATAAGAGTATACAGGACGATCTCGTACGAAAGCAAGCCATGAGCCGTCACACGAACCATTAGACGATAAGCTTGCTTCGTCAAAATATCATGAGATGGACGGAAAGAAAAAGCGGCGTGCTCACGTACAGAATGACGCAGACATTCACCGGGATATTTTGCGTCATTTCTGAAGCGGATAGGCAAAGAAAACACGCCATTGAGCCCCCATTGCGAAGAGGAGTACGACAGCGGGTGTCACACGCTACAGCGCTGTCCAGCACGGGAGCTGCCACGACGCGCTCTGGTAAGCGAGGTAGGGCCAGATTTAACTCTGAGCAATATCTTTGATAAAATGATGCTAAAACAGAGTTCCTGGCAGGCAATGGCTTTGTTTTGTGATAAAGTCACGGCTTTGAAGGAAGTGGAAGGAAGGAGGAGGAAGGAGGAGGAAGGAGGAGGAAGGAGGAGGAAGAGCGCGAATTCCCTGCCCGGCGTGTCCTGCGTGGTCGGCGTCGTAGACGTCTGCCGCGTCCGACCGTGCGAGCGGGGGCTGTTGTTTCCTAAAACGGTATGACAGTTCAGCTTCAAAGATCCTTTCGGTAGGCTGGTCTTCTCTTGCATTGCTACCATGACGCTAGTGGCAAGCTTAATGGAGACGCGATCTTCGCGGATCATGCGAAGACGAAGAAGAAGCTTCGCTGAAGACAAAAACAATGATATATACACAGAAGAGTTGCATCGTTGGAAACCACAGACCGAAGAAAGAAGAAAAACCCCAAGAGGAAAGTGGTGAACAATGCGTATAGTGTGGGCGCGAACAATCTCGTGTGCGTGAGTGCGCGAGAATTTCGTGTGTGTGAATGCGCGAGGTTTTCGTGTACGGGAGTCATCATGACAAACATTTGCAAAATGACAACCGAAAGCGAGGCAAGCTACTGGCAATGGATAAACAAATGAAGAAAGAAGACATTGCGTGGCAGACAGTTGCTGAATACATAATGGTCGGTAACTGGTCGACGACAAATGAAGAAGAGGAAAAATAAACGTAGACGGAGAGTTACCGACATCTGAATGTTTAATAACCAAGGTCGGTAACTCAAGAAGATCCATGTAACCAAACGACAGGAAACACAGAAGTTACCGACGACGGAAGACACTGTAACCACGGTGGGTAACTCAAAGAAAAAAAAAAAGAAATGAACTTAGGTTATCATGCTCGTACAAAACACATAGACTCAAAAGATTCGGAATCAACCTTTGAGTCATTGCACGCGTATTGCGAGATGCGGAGATAAACGGGTGATCACGTCTACCTCCCACATGCCTTGGCACATCAAGAGCACAATGCAGTGCGTGCACTGCCCAGAAGAGAGTCTCCTGAAAATATTCAGAGACTCTCAGCGCGGGGGGGGGGGGGGGGGCTGATGTAAACGAACACAGCGTCAACAGGTGATTAAATGATACCAACTCTTATGGCCCCAGTTACGGTATGTCTACTCCTATGTGTCGAAGTAGGGGGCCCTGGAACTCCTGGAGCGATTATTAATGCCGCAGAGCCAATAATAAGTTATATAAACCCGACTCTGCAGATCGTAGGTACGGCATCTCCGGCCATGGAATTCGAATTACGCACACGGAAAACTGTTGGAGCCGTTAATGACAACACGGAGTCAATAGGTGATTAAATGAAACCAATTCTTGAGAACACAGTTAGGGCATGTCCGCTAATATGAGCCGAATTAGGCGGCTGTAGAAATCCTGGAACGATTACTGATTCCCCAGAGCCAATAAGAAGTTATTTGAACCCAACTCTGCACGGAATAGGTATGGCATCTCATGACATGTGATTATGTTCCCACCGATATGAAGGAACCGACACGCCTGGAATCTTGTAAAACACTACCACCGAGAGGCTACATGGGTTAGGTTAGGTTATATTACGTTATAGACGTATATAATGATCCCTCCGAGACGTAGGGGCCGACCCGCCGGGAATGTAGTGAAATACTACATTCGAGATGTTAGGTTGCCTTAGGGTAGGATATATATCGTTATAGACGTATATGATATCCCCACCGAGAAGTACGGGCCGACACGACCGGGATACTGTAAAACATTCTCACCGAGGGGCAAGATAGGTTAGGTTAGGTTATAGTACGATATAAACGTATATAATGTCCCCACCGAGATGTAGGGGCCGACCGGCCTGAAATTTTGTAAAATATAACATTCGATATGTTGGATTGCCCCTGGTTAGGATATATAAGTTATAGACGTATATAATGTACGCTCCGAGACGTACGGGACGACACGAACGGGATTCTGTAGAACATTACCAGCGAGGGTCTAGATGGGTTAGGTTCGGTTATATTACGTCACAGACGTATATAATGTTCCCACTGAGAAGTAGGGGCCGATCCGCCAGGAATGCTGTAAGCTATTACAACTGAGATGTCAGGTTGCCTTATGTTAGGATATATAACGTTATAAACATATATACTGGTCGCACCGTGAAGTATGGGCCGACACGAACGGGATTCTGTAAAACATTACCAGCGAGGGGCAAGACTGGTTAGTTTATGTTATATCACAATATAGGCGTATATAATGTTCCCACCGAGAAGTAGGGGCCGCCCCGCCTGGAATATTGTAAAATACTACATTCTAGATGTTAGGTTGCCTTAGGTTAGGATATATAACGTTATAGACGTATATAATGCACGCACCGAGACGTACGGGACGACACGAAAGGGATTCTGTAAAACATTACCAGCGAGGGCCTAGATGGGTTAGGTTAGGTTATATTACGATATAGACGAATATTATGTGACCACCGAGACGTAGGGGCCGACCCGCCAGGAATGTTGGAAAATACTACAACCAAGATGTTAGGTTGCCGTACGTTGGGATATATAACGTTATAGACGTATATAATGTCCCCACCGAGAAGTACGCGCCGACACAGCCGGGATTCTGTAAAACATTATCACCGAGTGGCAAAATGGGTTAGGATAGTTTATATTACGATATAGACGTATATAATGTCCCCACCGAGAAGTAGGGTCCGAACCGCCTGGCATGTTGTAAAATACAACATTCGAGGTGTTAGGTTGCCTTAGGTTAGGATATATAACGTAGTAGACGTACATAATGTCCCCACCGAGAAGTACGGGCCGACACGCCCGGAATTCTGTAAAACATTACCAGCGAGGATCTAGATGGTTTAGGTTAGGTTCTATTGCGTTATAGATGTATATAATGTTCCCACCGATAAGTAGGGGCCGACCCGCCAGGAATGTTGGAAAATAATACATCCGAGATGTTAGGATGCCTTACGTTAGGATATATAACGTCATAGACGTGTATAATGTGAGCGCCGAGATGTACGGGACGACACGTACGGGACTCTGTGAAACATTACCAGCGAGGGTCTAGCTGGGTTAGGTTAGGTTATATTACGTTATAGATGTTTATAATGTTCCCACCGTGAAGTAGGGGCCGACCGGCCAGAAATGTTGGAAAATACTACATTCGAGATGTTAGGTTGCCTTCGGATAGGAAATATAACGTTATAGACGTATATAATATCCGCACCGAGATGTAGTGCACGACACGAACGGGATTCTGTAAAACATTACCAGCGAGGTTCTAGATGGGTTAGGTTAGGTTCTATTACGTTATAGACGTATATAATGTGCCCACCGAGAAGTAGGGGCGACCCGCCAGGAATGATGGAAAATACTACATCCGAGATGTTAAGTTGCCTTAGGGTAGGACATATAACGTAGTAGACGTATATAATATCCGCGTCGAGATGTACGGGACGACACGAACGGGATTCTGTGAAACATTACCAGCGTGGTTCTAGCTGGGTTAGGTTAGGTTACATTACGTTATAGAAGTATATAATGTTCCCACCGAGAAGTAGGGGCCGACCCGCCAGAAATGTTGGGAAATACTACATCCGAGACGTTAGGTTGCCTTAGGATAGGATATACAACGTTATAGACGTATATAATGTCCGCGCCGAAATGTACGGGTCGACACGAACGGGATTCTGTGAAACATTACAAGCGAGGGTCTAGCTGGGATAGGTTAGGTTCTATTGCGTTATAGACGTATATAATGTTCCCACCGAGAAGTAGGGGCCGACCCGCCAGAAATGTTGGAAAATACTACATTCGAGAGGTTAGTTTGCCTTCGGACAGGAAATATAACGTTATAGACGTATATAATATACGCACCGAGACGTAGGGAACGACACGAACGGGATTCTGTAAAACATTACCAGCGAGCGTCTAGATGGGTCAGGTTAGGTTCTATTACGTTATAGACGTATATAATGTTCCCACCGAGAAGTAGCGGCCGACCCGCCATGAATGTTGGAAAATACTACATCCGAGATGTTAGGATGTCTTAGGTTAGAATATATAACGTTATAGACGTATATAATGTCCGCACCGAGACGTACGGGTAGACACGAACGGGATTCTGTAAAACATTACCAGCGAGGGCCTAAATGGGTTAGGATAGGTTCTCTTACGTTATAGAGGTATATAATGTTCCCACCGAGAAGTAGGGTCCGACCCGCCAGAAATGTTGGAAAATACTACATTCGAGATGTTAAGTTGCCTTAGGATAGGAAACATAACGTTATAGACGTATATAATGTCCGCATCGAGACGTACGGGACCACACGAACGGGATTCTGTAAAACATTACCAGCGAGGGTCGTGATGGGTTAGGTTAGGTTATATTACGATATAGACGTATCTAATGTTCCCACCGAGAAGTAGGGGCCGACCCGCCAGAAATGTTGGAAAATACTACATTCGAGATGTTAAGTTGCCTTAGGATAGGAAACATAACGTTATAGATGTATATAATGTCCGCACCGAGACGTACGGGTAGACACGAACGGGATTCTGTAAAACACTGCCAGCGAGGGTCTGCAAGGGTCAGATTAGGTTATATTACGTTATGGTCGTATATTATGTGCCCACCGAGAAGTAGTGGCCGCCCCGCCTGGAATGCTGTAAAATACAACATTCGAGATGTTATGTTGCCTTAGGTTAGGATATTTAACGTTATACACGTATATAATGTCCGCGCCGGGATGTACGGGACGACACGAACGGGACTGTGTGAAACATTACCAGCGAGGGTCTAGATGGGTTAGATTAGGCTCTATAACGTTATAGACGTTTATAATTTTCCCACCGAGGAGTAGGGGCCAACCCGCCAGGAATGTTGGAAAATACTACATCCGAGATGTTAGGTTGCCTTAGGTTAGGATATATAACGTTATAAACGTATATAATGTCCACACCGAGACGTACGGGACGGCACGACCGGGATTCTGTGAAACATTACCAGCGAGGGTGTAGCTGGGTTAGGTTAGGTTATATTACGTTATAGATGTTTATTATGTTCTCACCGAGAAGTAGGGGCCGACCGGGCAGAAATGTTGGAAAATACTACATTTGAGATGTTAAGTTGCATTATAATAGGAAATATAACGTTATAGACGTATATAATGTCCGCACCGAGACATACGGAACGACACGAACGGGATTCTGTGAAACATTACAAGCGAGGGTCTAGCTGGGTTAGGTTAGGATCTATTACGTTATAGACGTATATAATGTTCCCACCGAGATGTAGGGGCCGACCCGCCTGGAATGTTTAAAGTACTACAATCGAGATGTTAAGTTGCCTTAGGTTAGGATATATAGCGTTATAGACGTATATAATGTCCGCACCGAGACGTACGGAAAGATACGAACGGGATTCTGTAAAACATTCCCAGCGAGGGTCGTGATGGGTTAGGTTAGGTTATATTACGATATAGACGTATCTAATGTTCCCACCGAGCAGTAGGGGCCGAACCGCCAGAAATGTTGGAAAATACTACATCAGAGATGTTAGGTTGCCTTAGGATAGGATATATAACGTTATAGACGTATATATTGTCCGCGCCGAGATGAACGGGACGACACGAACGGGATTCTGTAAAACATTACCAGCGAGGGTCTGGCTGGGTTATGTTATATTATATTACGTTATAGACGTATATAATGTTCCCACCGAGAAGTAGGGGACCACCCGCTAGAAGTGTTGGAGAATACTACATTCGAGTTGTTAGGTTGCATTAGGATAGGAAATATAACGTTATAGACGTATATAATGTCCGCACCGAGACGTACGGGACGATACGAACGGGATTCTGTAAAACATTACCAGCGAGGGTCTAGCTGGATTAGGTTAGGTTATATTACGTTATAGACGTATATAATGTCCGCGCCGAGATGTACGGGACGAAACGAACGGGACTCTGTGAAACATTACCAGCGATGGTCTAGCTGGGTTAGGTTAGGTTATATTACGTTATGGTCGTATATAATGTGCCCACCGAGAAGTAGTGCCCGGCCCGCCTGGAATGTTGTAAAATACAACATTCGAGATGTTATGTTGCCTTAGGTTAGGATATATAACGTTATAGACGTATATAATGTCCGCGCCGAGATGTACGGGACGACAGGAACGGGACTCTGTGAAACATTACCAGCGAACGTCTAGATGGGTTAGATTGGGCTCTATAACGATATAGACGTTTATAATGTCCCCACCGAGCAGTAGGTTCCAACCCGCCAGGAATGTTGGAAAATACTACATCCGAGATGTTAAGTTGCCTTAAGTTAGGATATATAACGTAGTAGACGTATATAATATCCGCGTCGAGATGTACGGGACGACACGAACGGGATTCTGTGAAACATTACCAGCGAGGTTCTAGATTGGTCAGGTTAGGTTATATTACGTTATAGACGTATATAATGTGCCCGCCGAGAAATAGGGGCCGACCCGCCAGGAATGTTGGAAAATACTACATTCGAAATGTTAGGCTGCCTTCGGATAGGAAATATAACGTTATAGACGTATATAATATCCGCACCGAGATGTAGGGCACGACACGAACGGGATTCTGTAAAACATTACCAGCGAGGTTCTAGATGGGTTAGGTTAGGTTCTATTACGTTATAGACGTATATAATGTGCCCACCGAGAAGTAGGGGCGACCCGCCAGGAATGTTGGAAAATACTACATCCGAGATGTTAAGTTGCCTTAGGTTAGGATATATAACGTAGTAGACGTAGATAATGTCCCCACCGAGAAGTACGGGTCGACACGCCCGGGATGCTGTAAAACATAACCACCGAGGGGCAAGATGGGTTAGGTTATGTTATATTACGATATAGACGTATATAATGTTCCCACCGAGAAGTAGGGGCCGTCCCGCCTGGAATGTTGTAAAATACTACATTCGAAATGTTGGGTTGGATTAGGAAAGGAAATATCACGTTATATAAGTATATAATGTCCGCACCGAGACGTACGGGACGACACGAACGGTATTCTGTAAAACATTACCAGCGAGGCTCTAGATGGGTTAGGTTAGGATCTATTACGTTATAGACGTATATAATGTTCCCACCGAGAAGTAGGGGCCGACCCGCCAGGAATGTTGGAAAATACTACATCCGAGATGTTAGGATGTCTTAGGTTAGAATATATAACGTTATAGACGTATATAATGACCGCACCGAGACGTACGGGTAGACACGAACGGGACTCTGTCAAGCATTACCAGCGAAAGTCTAGCTGGCTTAGGTTAGGTTATATTACGTTATAGACGTACATAATGTCCCCACCGAGAAGTACGGGCGGACACGCCCGGGATTCTGCAAAACATTACCAGCGAGGGTCTAGATGGCTTAGGAAAGGTTCTATTACGTTATAGACGTATATAATGTTCCCACCGAGAAGTAGGGGCCGTCCCGCCTGGAATGTTGTAAAATACTACATTCGAAATTTTGGGTTGGATTAGGAAAGGAAATATCACGTTATATACGTATATAATATCCGCACCGAGACGTACGGGAGGACACGAACGGGATTCTGTAAAACATTAGCGGCGAGGCTCTAGATGGGTTAGGTTAGGTTATATTACGTTATACAAGTATATAAAGTTCCCACCGAGAAGTAGGGGCCGACCCGCCAGGAATGTTGGAAAATAATACATCCGAGATGTTAGGATGCCTTACGTTAGGATATATAACGTCATAGACGTGTATAATCTCCGCATCGAGACGTACGGGTAGACACGACCGGGTTTCTGTGAAACATTACCAGCGAGGGTCTAGATGGGTTAGATTAGGTTCTATTGCGTTATAGACGTATATAATGTTCCCACCGATAAGTAGGTGCCGACCCGCCAGGAATGTTGGAAAATAATACATCCGAGATGTTAAGTTGCCTTAGATTAGGATATATAACGTTGTAGACGTACATAATGTCCCCACCTAGATGTACAGGACGACACGAACGAAATTCTGTAAAACATTACCAGCGAGGTTCGTGATGTGTTAGGTTAGGTTATATTACGATATAGACGAATATTATGTGCCCACCGAGACGTAGGGGCCGACACGCCAGGAATGTTGGAAAATACTACAACCAAGATGTTAGGTTGCCGTACGTTGGGATATGTAACGTTATAGACGTATATACTGTCCCCACCGAGAAGTAGGGGCCGACCCGCCAGAAATGTTGGAAAATACTACATCCGAGATGTTAGGTTGCCTTAGGATAGGATATATAACGTTATAGACGTATATAATGTCCGCGCCGAGATGTACGGGACGACACGAACGGGACTCTGTGAAAGATTACCAGCGAGGTTCGTGATGTGTTAGGTTAGGTTATATTACGATATAGACGAATATTATGTGCCCACCGAGACGTAGGGGCCGACACGCCAGGAATGTTGGAAAATACTACAACCAAGATGTTAGGTTGCCGTACGTTGGGATATGTAACGTTATAGACGTATATACTGTCCCCACCGAGAAGTAGGGGCCGACCCGCCAGAAATGTTGGAAAATACTACATCCGAGATGTTAGGTTGCCTTAGGATAGGATATATAACGTTATAGACGAATATAATGTCCGCGCCGAGATGTACGGGACGACACGAACGGGACTCTGTGAAAGATTACCATCGAGGGTCTAGCTGGGTAAGGTTAGGTTATATTACGTTATAGACGTATAAAATGTTCCCACCGAGAAGTATGGGCCGACACGCCTTGAGTGTTGTAAAATACTACATTCGAGATGTTAGGTTGCCTTAGGATAGGATATATAACGTTATAGACGTATATAATGTCCCCACCGAGAAGTACGGTCCGACACGCCCGGGATTCTGTAAAACATTACCAGCGAGGGTCTAGATGGTTTAGGTTAGGTTCTATTACGTTATAGACGTATATAATGTTCCCACCGAGAAGTAGGGGCCGTCCCGCCAGGAATGTTGGAAAATACTACATCCGAGATCTTAGGATGCCTTAGGTTAGGATATATAACGTTATAGACGTATATAATGTCCGCGCCGAGATGTACGGGACGACACGAACGGGATTCTGTGAAACATTACCAGCGAGGGTCTAGCCGGGTTATGTTATATTATATTACGTTATAGACGTATATAATGTTCCCACGGAGAAGTAGGGGCCCACCCGCTCGAAATGTTGGAGAATACTACATTCGAGTTGTTAGGTTGCATTAGGATAGGAAATATAACGTTATAGACGTATATAATGTCCGCACCGAGACGTACGGGACGATACGAACGGGATTCTGTAAAACATTACCAGCGAGGGTCTAGCTGGATTAGGTTAGGTTATATTACGTTATAGACGTATATAATGTCCGCGCCGAGATGTACGGGACGAAACGAACGGGACTCTGTGAAACATTACCAGCGATGGTCTAGCTGGGTTAGGTTAGGTTATATTACGTTATGGTCGTATATAATGTGCCCACCGAGAAGTAGTGCCCGGCCCGCCTGGAATGTTGTAAAATACAACATTCGAGATGTTATGTTGCCTTAGGTTAGGATATATAACGTTATAGACGTATATAATGTCCGCACCGAGACGTACGGGACGATACGAACGGGATTCTGTAAAACATTACCAGCGAAAGTATAGCTGGCTTAGGTTAGGTTATATTACGTTATAGACGTATATAATGTTCCCACGGAGAAGTTGCGGCCGACCCGTCAGAAATGTTGGAAAATACTACATTCGAGATGTCAGGTTGCCTTATGGTAAAGTATGCAACGTTATAGACGTATAGAATGTACCCATCCAGAAGTACGTACCGACACGACAGGGATTCTGTAAAACATTATCACCGAGGGGAAAGGTGAGCTAGGTTATGTTATATTACGGTATAGACGAATATAATGTTCCCACCGAGAAGTAGGACCGTCCCACCTGGAATGTTGTAAAATACTACATTCGAGATGTTAAGTTGTCTTAGGTTAGGATATATAACGTAGTAGACGTACATAATGTCCCCACCGAGAAGTACGGGCCGACACGCCCGGGATTCTGTAAAACATTACCAGCGAGGGTCTAGATGGTTTAGGTTAGGTTCTATTGCGTTATAGACGTATATAATGTTCCCACCGAGAAGTAGGGGCCGACCCGCCAGGAATGTTGGAAAATAATACATCCGAGATGTTAGGATGCCTTACGTTAGGATATATAACGTCATAGACGTGTATAATGTCAGCGCCGAGATGTACGGGACGACACGTACGGGACTCAGTGAAACATTACCAGCGAGGGTCTAGCTCGGTTAGGTTAGGTTATATTACGTTATAGATGTTTATAATGTTCCCACCGAGAAGTAGGGGCCGACCGGCCAGAAATGTTGGAAAATACTACATTCGAGATGTTAGGTTGCCTTAGGATAGGAAATATAACGTTATAGACGTATATAATGTCCGCACCGAGACATGCGGGACGACACGATCGGGATTCTGTAAAACATTACCAGCGAGGGTCTAGCTGGGTTAGGTTAGGTTATATTACGTTATAGACGTATACAATGTTCCCACCGAGAAGTAGGGGCCGACCCGCCAGAAATGTTGGAAAATACTACATTCGAGATGTTAAGTTGCATTAGAATAGGAAATATAACGTTATAGACGTATATAATGTCCGCATCGAAACGTACGGGTAGACACGAACGGGATTCTGTAAAACACTACCAGCGAGGGTCTGCATGGGTCAGATTAGGTTATATTACGTTATGGTCGTATATAATGTGCCCACCGAGAAGCAGTGGCCGCCCCGCCTGGAATGTTGTAAAATACAACATTCGAGACGTTATGTTGCCTTAGGTTAGGATATATAACGTTATAGACGTATATAATATCCGCGCCGGGATGTACGGGACGACACGAACGGGATTCTGTGAAACATTACCAGCGAGGGTCTAGCTGGGTTAGGTTAGGTTTCATTACGTTATTGAAGTATATAATGTTCCCACCGCGAAGTAGGGGCTATCCCGCCTGGAATGTTGTGAAATACTACATTCGAAATGTTGGGTTGGCTTAGGAAAGGAAATATCACGTTATAGACGTATATAATGTCCGCACCGAGACGTACGGGTAGACACGAACGGGATTCTGTAAAACATTACCAGCGAGGGTCGTGATGGGTTAGGTTAGGTTATATTACGATATAGACGTATCTAATGTTCCCACCGAGAAGTAGGGGCAGACCCGCCAGAAATGTTGGAAAATACTACATTCGAGATGTTAAGTTGCCTTAGGATAGGAAACATAACGTTATAGACGTATATAATGTCCGCATCGAGACGTACGGGTAGACACGAACGGGATTCTGTAAAACATTACCAGCGAGGGTCTAGATGGGTCAGGTTAGGTTATATTACGTTATGGTCGTATATAATGTCCCCACCGAGAAGTAGGGGCCGACACGCCAGGAATGTTGGAAAATACTACATCCGAGATGTTAAGTTACCTTAGGTTAGGATATATAACGTAGTAGACGTATATAATATCCGCGTCGAGATGTACGGGACGACACGAACGGGATTCTGTGAAACATTACCAGCGAGGGTCTAGCTGGGTTAGGTTAGGTTTCATTACGTTATTGAAGTATATAATGTTCCCACCGAGAAGTAGGGGACGTCCCGCCTGGAATGTTGTAAAATACTACATTCGAAATGTTGGGTTGGCTTAGGAAAGGAAATATCACTTTATAGACGTATATAATGTCCGCACCGAGACGTACGGGACCACACGGACGGGATTCTGTAAAGCATTACCAGCGAGGGTCTAGATAGGTTAGGTTAGGTTCTATTACGTTATAGACGTATATAATGTTCACATCGAGAAGTAGCGGCCGACCCGCCATGAATGTTGGAAAATACTACATCCGAGATCTTAGGATGCCTTAGGTTAGGATATATAACGTTATAGACGTATATAATGTCCGCGCCGAGATGTACGGTACGACACGAACGGGACTCTGTGAAGCATTACCAGCGAAAGTCTAGTTGGGTTAGGTTAGGTTATATTACGTTATAGACGTATATAATGTCCGCGCCGAGATGTACGGGACGACACGAACGGGACTCTGTGAAACATTACCAGCGAGGGCCTAGCTGGGTTAGGTTAGGTTATATTACGTTATAGACGTATATAATGTTCCCATCGAGAAGTAGTGGCCGGTCCGCCTGGAATGTTGTAAAATACAACATTCGAGATGTTATGTTGCCTTAGGTTAGGATATATAACGTTAGAGACGTATATAATGTCCGCGCAGAGATGTACGGGACGACACGAACGGGATTCTGTAAAACATTACCAGCGAGGGTCGTGATGGGTTAGGTTAGGTTATATTACGATATAGACGTATCTAATGTTCCCACCGCGCAGTAGGGGCGGAACCGCCAGAAATGTTGGAAAATACTACATCAGAGATGTTCGGTTGCCTTAGGATAGGATATATAACGTTATAGACGTATATAATGTCCGCGCCGGGATGTACGGGACGACACGAACGGGACTCTGTGAAACATTACCAGCGAGGGTCTAGATGGGTTAGATTAGGCTCTATAACGTTATAGACGTTTATAATTATCCCACCGAGGAGTAGGGGCCAACCCGCCAGGAATGTTGGAAAATACTACATTCGAGATGTTAGGCTGCCTTAGGATAGGAAATATAACGTTATAGACGTATATAATATCCGCACCGAGACGTAGGGCACGACACGGACGGGATTCTGTAAAACATGACCAGCGAGGGTCTAGATGGGTTAGGTTAGGTTCTATTGCGTTATAGACGTATATAATGTTCCCACCGAGAAGTAGCGGCCGACCCGCCATGAATGTTGGAAAATACTATATCCGAGATGTTAGGATGTCTTAGGTTAGAATAGATAACGTTATAGACGTATATAATGTCCGCACCGAGACGTACGGGTAGACACGAACGGGATTCTGTAAAACATTACCAGCGAGGGTCTACATGGGTCAGGTTAGGTTATATTACTTTATGGTCGTATATAATGTCCCTACCGAGAAGTAGGGGCCGACACGCCAGGAATGTTGGAAAATACTACATCCGAGATGTTAAGTTGCCTTAGGATAGGATATATAACGTTATAGACGTATATAATGTCCGCGCCGAGATGAACGGGACGACACGAACGGGATTCTGTAAAACATTACCAGCGAGGGTCTAAATGGGTTAGGATAGGTTCTACTACGTTATAGAGGTATATAATGTTCCCACCGAGAAGTAGGGTCCGACCCGCCAGAAATGTTGGAAAATACTACATTCGAGATGTTAAGTTGCCTTAGGATAGGAAACATAACGTTATAGACGTATATAATGTCCGCATCGATACGTACGGGTAGACACGAACGGGATTCTGTGAAACATTACCAGCGAGGGTCTAGCTGGGTTAGGTTAGGTTACATTACGTTATAAAAGTATATAATGTTCCCACCGAGAAGTAGGGGCCGACCCGCCAGAAATGTTGGGAAATACTACATCCGAGACGTTAGGTTGCCTTAGGATAGGATATACAACGTTATAGACGTATATAATGTCCGCGCCGAAATGTACGGGACGACACGAACGGGATTCTGTGAAACATTACAAGCGAGGGTCTAGCTGGGATAGGTTAGGTTATATTGCGTTATAGACGTATATAATGTTCCCACCGAGAAGTAGGGGCCGACCCGCCAGAAATGTTGGAAAATACTACATTCGAGAGGTTAGATTGCCTTCGGACAGGAAATATAACGTTATAGACATATATAATATACGCACCGAGACGTAGGGCACGACACGAACGGGATTCTGTAAAACATTACCAGCGAGGGTCTAGATGGGTGAGGTTAGGTTCTATTACGTTATAGACGTATATAATGTTCCCACCGAGAAGGAGCGGCCGACCCGCCACGAATGTTGGAAAATACTACATCCGAGATGTTAGGATGTCTTAGGTTAGAATATATAACGTTATAGACGTATATAATGTCCGCACCGAGACGTACGGGTAGACACGTACGGGACTCTGTGAAACATTACCAGCGGGGACCTAGCTGGGTTAGGTTAGGTTATATTACGTTATAGATGTTTACAATGTTCCCACCGAGAAGTAGGGGCCGACCGGGCAGAAATGTTGGAAAATACTACATTCGAGATGTTAGGTTGCCTTAGGATAGGAAATATAACGTTATAGACGTATATAATGTCCGCACCGAGACATACGGAACGACACGAACGGGGTTATGTAAATCATTACCGGCGAGGGTATAGATGGGTTAGGTTAGGATCTACTACGTTATAGACGTATATAATGGCCCCACCGAGAAGTAGCGTCCGACCCGCCATGAATGCTGGAAAATACTACATCCGAGATGTTAGGATGTCTTAGGTTAGAATATATAACGTTATAGACGTATATAATGTTCGCACCGAGACGTACGGGTAGACACGAACGGGATTCTGTAAAACACTACCACCGAGGTTCTAGATTGGTCAGGTTAGGTTACATTACGTTATAGACGTATATAATGTGCCCACCGAGAAGTAGGGACCGACACGAAAGGAATGTTGGAAAATACTACATCCGAGATGTTAAGTTGCCTTAGGTTAGGATATATAACGTAGTAGACGTATATAATATCCGCGTCGAGATGTACGGGACGACACCAACGGGATTCTGTGAAACATTACCAGCGAGGGTCTAGCTGGGTTAGGTTAGGTTACATTACGTTATAGAAGTATATAATGTTCCCACCGAGAAGTAGGGGACGTCCCGCCTGGAATGTTGTAAAATACTACATTCGAAATGTTGGGTTGGCTTAGGAAAGGAAATATCACTTTATAGACGTATATAATGTCCGCACCGAGACGTACGGGACCACACGGACGGGATTCTGTAAAGCATTACCAGCGAGGGTCTAGATAGGTTAGGTTAGGTTCTATTACGTTATAGACGTATATAATGTTCACACCGAGAAGTAGCGGCCGACCCGCCATGAATGTTGGAAAATACTACATCCGAGATCTTAGGATGCCTTAGGTTAGGATATATAACGTTATAGACGTATATAATGTCCGCGCCGAGATGTACGGTACGACACGAACGGGACTCTGTGAAGCATTACCAGCGAAAGTCTAGTTGGGTTAGGTTAGGTTATATTACGTTATAGACGTATATAATGTCCGCGCCGAGATGTACGGGACGACACGAACGGGACTCTGTGAAACATTACCAGCGAGGGCCTAGCTGGGTTAGGTTAGGTTATATTACGTTATAGACGTATATAATGTTCCCATCGAGAAGTAGGGACCGACACGCCAGGAATGTTGGAAAATACTACATCCGAGATGTTAAGTTGCCTTAGGTTAGGATATATAACGTAGTAGACGTATATAATATCCGCGTCGAGATGTACGGGACGACACCAACGGGATTCTGTGAAACATTACCAGCGAGGGTCTAGCTGGGTTAGGTTAGGTTACATTACGTTATAGAAGTATATAATGTTCCCACCGAGAAGTAGGGGACGTCCCGCCTGGAATGTTGTAAAATACTACATTCGAAATGTTGGGTTGGCTTAGGAAAGGAAATATCACTTTATAGACGTATATAATGTTCGCACCGAGACGTACGGGACCACACGGACGGGATTCTGTAAAGCATTACCAGCGAGGGTCTAGATAGGTTAGGTTAGGTTCTATTACGTTATAGACGTATATAATGTTCACACCGAGAAGTAGCGGCCGACCCGCCATGAATGTTGGAAAATACTACATCCGAGATCTTAGGATGCCTTAGGTTAGGATATATAACGTTATAGACGTATATAATGTCCGCGCCGAGATGTACGGTACGACACGAACGGGACTCTGTGAAGCATTACCAGCGAAAGTCTAGTTGGGTTAGGTTAGGTTATATTACGTTATAGACGTATATAATGTCCGCGCCGAGATGTACGGGACGACACGAACGGGACTCTGTGAAACATTACCAGCGAGGGCCTAGCTGGGTTAGGTTAGGTTATATTACGTTATAGACGTATATAATGTTCCCATCGAGAAGTAGTGGCCGGTCCGCCTGGAATGTTGTAAAATACAACATTCGAGATGTTATGTTGCCTTAGGTTAGGATATATAACGTTAGAGACGTATATAATGTCCGCGCAGAGATGTACGGGACGACACGAACGGGATTCTGTAAAACATTACCAGCGAGGGTCGTGATGGGTTAGGTTAGGTTATATTACGATATAGACGTATCTAATGTTCCCACCGCGCAGTAGGGGCGGAACCGCCAGAAATGTTGGAAAATACTACATCAGAGATGTTAGGTTGCCTTAGGATAGGATATATAACGTTATAGACGTATATATTGTCCGCGCCGAGATGAACGGGACGACACGAACGGGATTCTGTGAAACATTACCAGCGAGGGTCTAGCTGGGTAATGTTATATTATATTACGTTATAGACGTATATAATGTTCCCACCGAGAAGTAGGGGCCCACCCGCTAGAAGTGTTGGAAAATACTACATTCGAGTTGTTAGGTTGCATTAGGATAGGAAATATAACGTTATAGACGTATATAATGTCCGCGCCGAGATGTACGGGACGACACGAACGGGACTCTGTGAAACATTACCAGCGAACGTCTAGATGGGTTAGATTAGGCTCTATAACGTTATAGACGTTTATAATGTCCCCACCGAGCAGTAGGGGCCAACCCGCCAGGAATGTTGGAAAATACTACATCCGAGATGTTATGTTGCCTTAGGTTAGGATATATAACGTAGTAGACGTATATAATATCCGCGTCGAGATGTACGGGACGACACGAACGGGATTCTGTGAAACATTACCAGCGAGGTTCTAGATTGGTCAGGTTAGGTTATATTACGTTATAGACGTATATAATGTGCCCGCCGAGAAATAGGGTCCGACCCGCCAGAAATGTTGGAAAATACTACATTCGAGATGTTAAGTTGCCTTAGGATAGGAAACATAACGTTATAGACGTATATAATATCCGCGTCGAGATGTACGGGACGACACCAACGGGATTCTGTGAAACATTACCAGCGAGGGTCTAGCTGGGTTAGGTTAGGTTACATTACGTTATAGAAGTATATAATGTTCCCACCGAGAAGTAGGGGACGTCCCGCCTGGAATGTTGTAAAATACTACATTCGAAATGTTGGGTTGGCTTAGGAAAGGATATATAACGTTATAGACGTATATAATGTCCGCACCGAGACGTACGGGACGACACGAACGGGATTCTGTAAAACATTACCAGCGAGGCTCTAGATGGGTTAGGTTGGGATCTATTACGTTATAGACGTATATAATGTTCCCACCGAGAAGTCGGGGCCGACTCGTCAGAAATGTTGGAAAATACTACATTCGAGATGTTAGGTTGCCTTATGGTAAAGTATACAACGTTATAGACGTATAGAATGTACCCATCCAGAAGTACGTGCCGACACGACAGGGTTTCTGTGAAACATTACCAGCGAGGGTCTAGCTGGGTTAGGTTAGGTTATATTACGTTATAGACGTATATAATGTTCCCACCGAGAAGTAGGGGACGTCCCGCCTGGAATGTTGTAAAATACTACATTCGAAATGTTGGGTTGGCTTAGGAAAGGATATATAACGTTATAGACGTATATAATGTCCGCACCGAGACGTACGGGACGACACGAACGGGATTCTGTAAAACATTACCAGCGAGGCTCTAGATGGGTTAGGTTGGGATCTATTACGTTATAGACGTATATAATGTTCCCACCGAGAAGTCGGGGCCGACTCGTCAGAAATGTTGGAAAATACTACATTCGAGATGTTAGGTTGCCTTATGGTAAAGTATACAACGTTATAGACGTATAGAATGTACCCATCCAGAAGTACGTGCCGACACGACAGGGTTTCTGTGAAACATTACCAGCGAGGGTCTAGCTGGGTTAGGTTAGGTTATATTACGTTATAGACGTATATAATGTTCCCACCGAGAAGTAGGGGCCGACCCGCCAGAAATGTTGGGAAATACTACATCCGAGATGTTAAGTTGCCTTAGGTTAGGATATATAACGTAGTAGACGTATATAATATCCGCGTCGAGATGTACGGGACGACACCAACGGGATTCTGTGAAACATTACCAGCGAGGGTCTAGCTGGGTTAGGTTAGGTTACATTACGTTATAGAAGTATATAATGTTCCCACCGAGAAGTAGGGGACGTCCCGCCTGGAATGTTGTAAAATACTACATTCGAAATGTTGGGTTGGCTTAGGAAAGGAAATATCACTTTATAGACGTATATAATGTCCGCACCGAGACGTACGGGACCACACGGACGGGATTCTGTAAAGCATTACCAGCGAGGGTCTAGATAGGTTAGGTTAGGTTCTATTACGTTATAGACGTATATAATGTTCACACCGAGAAGTAGCGGCCGACCCGCCATGAATGTTGGAAAAAACTACATCCGAGAGGTTAGGTTGCCTTCGGACAGGAAATATAACGTTATAGACGTATATAATATACACGCCGAGATGTAGGGGCCGACCCGCCAGGCATGTTGGAAAATACTACATCCGAGATCTTAGGATGCCTTAGGTTAGGATATATAACGTTATAGACGTATATAATGTCCGCGCCGAGATGTACGGTACGACACGAACGGGATTCTGTAAAACATTACCAGCGAGGGTCTAGATGGGTTAGGATAGGCTCTATAACGTTATAGACGTTTATAATTTTCCCACCGAGGAGTAGGGGCCAACCCGCCAGGAATGTTGGAAAATACTACATCCGAGATGTTAGGTTGCCTTAGGTTAGGATATATAACGTTATAAACGTATATAATGTCCACACTGAGACGTACGGGACGGCACTACCGGGATTCTGTGAAACATTACCAGCGAGGGTGTAGCTCGGTTAGGTTAGTTTCTATTGCGTTATAGACGTATATAATGTTCCCACCGTGAAGTAGGGGCCGACCCGCCAGAAATGTTGGAAAATATTACATTCGAGATGTTAAGTTGCCTTAGGATAGGAAACATAACGTTATAGACGTATATAATGTCCGCATCGAGACGTACGGGTAGACACGAACGGGATTCTGTAAAACATTACCAGCGAGGGTCTAGATGGGTCAGCTTAGGTTATATTACGTTATGGTCGTATATAATGTCCCCACCGAGAAGTAGGGGCCGACACGCCAGGAATGTTGGAAAATACTACATCCGAGATGTTAAGTTGCCTTAGGTTAGGATATATAACGTAGTAGACGTATATAATATCCGCGTCGAGATGTACGGGACGACACGAACGGGATTCTGTGAAACATTACCAGCGAGGGTCTAGCTGGGTTAGGTTAGGTTTCATTACGTTATTGAAGTATATAATGTTCCCACCGAGAAGTAGGGGACGTCCCGCCTGGAATGTTGTAAAATACTACATTCGAAATGTTGGGTTGGCTTAGGAAAGGAAATATCACTTTATAGACGTATATAATGTCCGCACCGAGACGTACGGGACCACACGGACGGGATTCTGTAAAGCATTACCAGCGAGGGTCTAGATAGGTTAGGTTAGGTTCTATTACGTTATAGACGTATATAATGTTCACACCGAGAAGTAGCGGCCGACCCGCCATGAATGTTGGAAAATACTACATCCGAGATCTTAGGATGCCTTAGGTTAGGATATATAACGTTATAGACGTATATAATGTCCGCGCCGAGATGTACGGTACGACACGAACGGGACTCTGTGAAGCATTACCAGCGAAAGTCTAGTTGGGTTAGGTTAGGTTATATTACGTTATAGACGTATATAATGTCCGCGCCGAGATGTACGGGACGACACGAACGGGACTCTGTGAAACATTACCAGCGAGGGCCTAGCTGGGTTAGGTTAGGTTATATTACGTTATAGACGTATATAATGTTCCCATCGAGAAGTAGTGGCCGGTCCGCCTGGAATGTTGTAAAATACAACATTCGAGATGTTATGTTGCCTTAGGTTAGGATATATAACGTTAGAGACGTATATAATGTCCGCGCAGAGATGTACGGGACGACACGAACGGGATTCTGTAAAACATTACCAGCGAGGGTCGTGATGGGTTAGGTTAGGTTATATTACGATATAGACGTATATAATGTGCCCGCCGAGAAATAGGGTCCGACCCGCCTGGAATGTTGTAAAATACTACATTCGAAATGTTGGGTTGGCTTAGGAAAGGATATATAACGTTATAGACGTATATAATGTCCGCACCGAGACGTACGGGACGACACGAACGGGATTCTGTAAAACATTACCAGCGAGGCTCTAGATGGGTTAGGTTGGGATCTATTACGTTATAGACGTATATAATGTTCCCACCGAGAAGTCGGGGCCGACTCGTCAGAAATGTTGGAAAATACTACATTCGAGATGTTAGGTTGCCTTATGGTAAAGTATACAACGTTATAGACGTATAGAATGTACCCATCCAGAAGTACGTGCCGACACGACAGGGTTTCTGTGAAACATTACCAGCGAGGGTCTAGCTGGGTTAGGTTAGGTTATATTACGTTATAGACGTATATAATGTTCCCACCGAGAAGTAGGTGCCGACCCGCCAGAAATGTTGGAAAATACTACATTCGAGATGTTAAGTTGAATTACAATAGGAAATATAACGTTATAGACGTATATAATGTCCGCATCGAAACGTACGGGTAGACACGAACGGGATTCTGTAAAACACTACCAGCGAGGGTCTGCATGGGTCAGATTAGGTTATATTACGTTATGGACGTATATTATGTGCCCACCGAGAAGTAGTGGCCGCCCCGCCTGGAATGTTGTAAAATACAACATTCGAGATGTTATGTTGCCTTAGGTTAGGATATATAACGTTATAGACGTATATAATGTCCGCGCCGGGATGTACGGGACGACACGAACGGGACTCTGTGAAACATTACCAGCGAGGGTCTAGATGGGTTAGATTAGGCTCTATAACGTTATAGACGTTTATAATTTTCCCACCGAGGAGTAGGGGCCAACCCGCCAGGAATGTTGGAAAATACTACATCCGAGATGTTAGGTTGCCTTAGGTTAGGATATATAACGTTATAAACGTATATAATGTCCACACCGAGACGTACGGGACGGCACGACCGGGATTCTGTGAAACATTACCAGTGAGGGTCTAGCTGGGTTAGGTTAGGTTATATTACGTTATAGATGTTTATAATGTTCCCACCGAGAAGTAGGGGCCGACCGGGCAGAAATGTTGGAAAATACTACATTTGAGATGTTAAGTTGCATTATAATAGGAAATATAACGTTATAGACGTATATAATGTCCGCGCCGAGATGTACGGGGCGACACGAACGGGACTCTGTGAAACATTACCAGCGAACGTCTAGATGGGTTAGATTAGGCTCTATAACGTTATAGACGTTTATAATGTCCCCACCGAGCAGTAGGGGCCAACCCGCCAGGAATGTTGGAAAATACTACATCCGAGATGTTATGTTGCCTTAGGTTAGGATATATAACGTAGTAGACGTATATAATATCCGCGTCGAGATGTACGGGACGACACGAACGGGATTCTGTGAAACATTACCAGCGAGGTTCTAGATTGGTCAGGTTAGGTTATATTACGTTATAGACGTATATAATGTGCCCGCCGAGAAATAGGGGCCGACCCGCCAGGAATGTTGGAAAATACTACATCCGAGATGTTAAGTTGCCTTAGATTAGGATATATAACGTAGTAGACGTACATAATGACCCCACCGAGAAGTACGGGCCGACACGACCGGGATTCTGTAAAACATTACCAGCGGAGGTCTAGATGGGTTAGGATGGGTTCTATTACGTTATAGATGTATATAATGTTCCCACCGAGAAGTAGGGGCCGACCCGCCAGAAATGTTGGAAAATATTACATTCGAGATGTTAAGTTGCCTTAGGATAGGAAACATAACGTTATAGACGTATATAATGTCCGCATCGAGACGTACGGGTAGACACGAACGGGATTCTGTAAAACATTACCAGCGAGGGTCTAGATGGGTCAGGTTAGGTTATATTACGTTATGGTCGTATATAATGTCCCCACCGAGAAGTAGGGGCCGACACGCCAGGAATGTTGGAAAATACTACATCCGAGATGTTAAGTTGCCTTAGGTTAGGATATATAACGTAGTAGACGTATATAATATCCGCGTCGAGATGTACGGGACGACACGAACGGGATTCTGTGAAACATTACCAGCGAGGGTCTAGCTGGGTTAGGTTAGGTTTCATTACGTTATTGAAGTATATAATGTTCCCACCGAGAAGTAGGGGCAGTCCCGCCTGGAATGTTGTAAAATACTACATTCGAAATGTAGGGTTGGCTTAGGAAAGGAAATATCACGTTATAGACGTATATAATGTCCGCAACGAGACGTACGGGACCACACGTACGGGATTCTGTAAAACATTACCAGCGACGGTCGTGATGGGTTAGGTTAGGTTATATTACGATATAGACGTATCTAATGTTCCCACCGAGCAGTAGGAGCCGAACCGCCAGAAATGTTGGAAAATACTACATCCGAGATGTTAGGTTGCCTTAGGATAGGATATATAACGTCATAGACGTGTATAATGTCAGCGCCGATATGTACGGGACGACACGTACGGGACTCTGTGAAACATTACCAGCGAGGGTCTAGATGGGTTAGGTTAGGATCTACTACGTTATAGACGTATATAATGGCCCCACCGAGAAGTAGCATCCGACCCGCCATGAATGCTGGAAAATACTACATCCGAGATGTTAGGATGTCTTAGGTTAGCATATATAACGTTATAGACGTATATAATGTTCGCACCGAGACGTACGGGTAGACACGAACGGGATTCTGTAAAACACTACCACCGACGTTCTAGATTGGTCAGGTTAGGTTACATTACGTTATAGACGTATATAATGTGCCCACCGAGAAGTAGGGACCGACACGCCAGGAATGTTGCAAAATACTACATTCGAGATGTTAAGTTGCCTTAGGATAGGAAATATAACGTTATAGACGTATATAATGTCCGCATCGAAACGTACGGGTAGACACGAACGGGATTCTGTAAAACACTACCACCGAGGCTCTAGATTGGTCAGGTTAGGTTACATTACGTTATAGACGTATATAATGTGCCCACCGAGCAGTAGGGGCCAACCCGCCAGGAATGTTGGAAAATACTACATCCGAGATGTTAAGTTGCCTTAGGTTAGGATATATAACGTAGTAGACGTATATAATATCCGCGTCGAGATGTACGGGACGACACGAACGGGATTCTGTGAAACATTACCAGCGAGGTTCTAGATTGGTCAGGTTAGGTTATATTACGTTATAGACGTATATAATGTGCCCGCCGAGAAATAGGGGCCGACCCGCCAGGAATGTTGGAAAATACTACATTCGAAATGTTGGGTTGGCTTAGGAAAGGAAATATCACTTTATAGACGTATATCATGTCCGCACCGAGACGTACGGGACCACACGGACGGGATTCTGTAAAACATTACCAGCGAGGGTCTAGATAGGTTAGATTAGGATCTATTACGTTATAGACGTATACAATGTTCCCACCGAGAAGTAGGGGCCGACCCGCCAGAAATGTTGGAAAATACTACATTCGAGATGTTAAGTTGCCTTAGGATAGGAAACATAACGTTATAGACGTATATAATGTCCGCATCGAGACGTACGGGTAGACACGAACGGGATTCTGTAAAACATTACCAGCGAGTGTCTAGATGGGTTAGGATAGGTTCTATTACGTTATAGACGTTTATAATGTTCGCACCGAGCAGTAGGGGCCAACCCGCCAGGAATATTGGAAAATACTACATCCGAGATGTTAAGTTGCCTTAGGTTAGGATATATAACGTAGTAGACGTATATAATATCCGCGTCGATATGTACGGGACGACACGAACGGGATTTTGTGAAACATTACCAGCGAGGGTCTAGCTGGGTTAGGTTAGGTTACATTACGTTATAAAACTATATAATGTTCCCACCGAGAAGTAGGGGCCGACCCGCCAGAAATGTTGGGAAATACTACATCCGAGACGTTAGGTTGCCTTAGGATAGGATATACAACGTTATAGACGTATATAATGTCCGCGCCGAAATGTACGGGACGACACGAACGGGATTCTGTGAAACATTACAAGCGAGGGTCTAGCTGGGATAGGTTAGGTTATATTGCGTTATAGACGTATATAATGTTCCCACCGAGAAGTAGGGGCCGACCCGCCAGAAATGTTGGAAAATACTACATTCGAGAGGTTAGGTTGCCTTCGCACAGGAAATATAACGTTATAGACGTATATAATATACGCACCGAGACGTAGGGCACGACACGAACGGGATTCGGTAAAACATTACCAGCGAGGGTCTAGATGGGTCAGGTTAGGTTCTATTACGTTATAGACGTATATAATGTTCCCACCGAGAAGTAGCGGCCGACCCGCCACGAATGTTGGAAAATACTACATCCGAGATGTTAGGATGTCTTAGGTTAGAATATATAACGTTATAGACGTATATAATGTCCGCACCGAGACGTACGGGTAGACACGTACGGGACTCTGTGAAACATTACCAGCGAGGGCCTAGCTGGGTTAGGTTAGGTTATATTACGTCATAGATGTTTACAATGTTCCCACCGAGAAGTAGGGGCCGACCGGGCAGAAATGTTGGAAAATACTACATTCGAGATGTTAGGTTGCCTTAGGATAGGAAATATAACGTTATAGACGTATATAATGTCCGCACCGAGACATACGGAACGACACGGACGGGATTATGTAAATCATTACCGGCGAGGGTATAGATGGGTTAGGTTAGGATCTACTACGTTATAGACGTATATAATGGCCCCACCGAGAAGTAGCGGCCGACCCGCCATGAATGCTGGAAAATACTACATCCGAGATGTTAGGATGTCTTAGGTTAGAATATATAACGTTATAGACGTATATAATGTTCGCACCGAGACGTACGGGTAGACACGAACGGGATTCTGTAAAACACTGCCAGCGAGGGTCTGCATGGGTCAGATTAGGTTATATTACGTTATGGTCGTATATTATGTGCCCACCGAGAAGTAGTGGCCGCCCCGCCTGGAATGCTGTAAAATACAACATTCGAGATGTTATGTTGCCTTAGGTTAGGATATATAACGTTATACACGTATATAATGTCCGCGCCGGGATGTACGGGACGACACGAACGGGACTGTGTGAAACATTACCAGCGAGGGTCTAGATGGGTTAGATTAGGCTCTATAACGTTATAGACGTTTATAATTTTCCCACCGAGAAGTAGGGGCCAACCCGCCAGGAATGTTGGAAAATATTACATCCGAGATGTTAGGTTGCCTTAGGTTAGGATATATAACGTTATAAACGTATATAATGTCCACACCGAGACGTACGGGACGGCACGACCGGGATTCTGTGAAACATTAAAAGCGAGGGTGTAGCTGGGTTAGGTTAGGTTATATTACGTTATAAATGTTTATTATGTTCCCACCGAGAAGTAGGGGCCGACCGGGCAGAAATGTTGGAAAATACTACATTTGAGACGTTAAGTTGCATTATAATAGGAAATATAACGTTATAGACGTATATAATGTCCGCACCGGGACATACGGAACGACACGAACGGGATTCTGTGAAACATTACAAGCGAGGGTCTAGCTGGGTTAGGTTAGGATCTATTACGTTATAGACGTATATAATGTTCCCACCGAGATGTAGGGGCCGACCCGCCTGGAATGTTTAAAGTACTACAATCGAGATGTTAAGTTGCCTTAGGTTAGGATATATAGCGTTATAGACGTATATAATGTCCGCACCGAGACGTACGGAAAGATACGAACGGGATTCTGTAAAACATTCCCAGCGAGGGTCGTGATGGGTTAGGTTAGGTTATATTACGATATAGACGTATCTAATGTTCCCACCGAGCAGTAGGGGCCGAACCGCCAGAAATGTTGGAAAATACTACATCAGAGATGTTAGGTTGCCTTAGGATAGGATATATAACGTTATAGACGTATATCTTGTCCGCGCCGAGATGAACGGGACGACACGAACGGGATTCTGTAAAACATTACCAGCGAGGGTCTGGCTGGGTTATGTTATATTATATTACGTTATAGACGTATATAATGTTCCCACCGAGAAGTAGGGGACCACCCGCTAGAAGTGTTGGAGAATACTACATTCGAGTTGTTAGGTTGCATTAGGATAGGAAATATAACGTTATAGACGTATATAATGTCCGCACCGAGACGTACGGGACGATACGAACGGGATTCTGTAAAACATTACCAGCGAGGGTCTAGCTGGATTAGGTTAGGTTATATTACGTTATAGACGTATATAATGTCCGCGCCGAGATGTAAGGGACGAAACGAACGGGACTCTGTGAAACATTACCAGCGATGGTCTAGCTGGGTTAGGTTAGGTTATATTACGTTATAGACGTATATAATGTTCCCACCGAGAAGTAGGGGCAGACCCGCCAGAAATGTTGGAAAATACTACATTCGAGATGTTAAGTTGCCTCAGGATAGGAAATATAACGTTATAGACGTATATAATGTCCGCATCGAAACGTACGGGTAGACACGCCCAGGATTCTGTAAAACATTACCACCGAGGGGCAAGATGGGTTAGGTTATGTTATATTACGATATAGAAGTATATAATGTTCCCACCGAGAAGTAGGGGCAGTCCCGCCTGGAATGTTGTAAAATACTACATTCGAAATGTTGGGTTGGATTAGGAAAGGAAATATCACGTAATATACGTATATAATGTCCGCACCGAGACGTACGGGACCACACGGACGGGATTCTGTAAAACATTACCAGCGAGGCTCTAGATGGGTTAGGTTAGGATCTATTACCTTATAGACGTATATAATGTTCCCACCGAGAAGTAGGGGCCGACCCGCCAGGAATGTTGGAAAATAATACATCCGAGAAGTTAGGTTGCCTTAGGATAGGATATATAACGTTATAGACGTATATAATGCCCGCGCCGAGACATACGGGACGACACGAACGGGATTATGTGAAACATTACCAGCGAGGGTCTAGCTGGGTTAGGTTAGGTTATATTACGTTATAGACGTATATAATGTTCCCACCGAGAAGTAGGGGCCCACCCGCCAGAAATGATGGATAATACTACATTCGAGATGTTAAGTTGCCTTAGGATAGGTAATATAACGTTATAGATGTATATAATGTCCGCACCCAGACGTACGGGATGACACGAACGGGATTCTGCAAAACATTACCAGCGAGGGTCGAGATGGGTTAGGTTAGGATCCATTACGTTATAGACGTATATAATGTTCCTACCGAGAAGTTGGGGCCGAACCGCCAGGAATGTTGGAAAATACTACATCCGAGATGTTAGGATGCCTTAGGGTAGGATATATAACATTATAGACGTGTATAATGTCCGCGCCTAGATGTACGGGACGACACGAACGGGACTCTGTGAAACATTACCAGCGAGGGTCTAGCAGGGTTAGGTTAGGTTATATTAGGTTATAGAGGTTTATAATTTTCCCACCGAGCAGTAGGGGCCGAACCGCCCGAAATGTTGGAAAATACTACATCCGAGATGTTAGGATGCCTTAGGTTAGGATATATAACATTATAGACGTGTATAATGTCCGCGCCGAGATGTACGGGACGACACGAACAGGACTCTGTGAAACATTACCAGCGAGGGTCTAGCAGGGTTAGGTTAGGTTATATTAGGTTATGGAGGATTATAATGTTCCCACCGAGCAGTAGGGGCCGACCCGCCAGAAATGTTGGAAAATACTACATTCGAGATGTTAGGTTGCCTTAGATTAGGATATATAACGTTGTAGACGTACATAATGTCCCCACCTAGATGTACAGGACGACACGAACGAAATTCTGTAAAACATTACCAGCGAGGGTCGTGATGTGTTAGGTTAGGTTATATTACGATGTAGACGGATATAATGTGCCCACCGAGAAGTAGGGGCCGACCCGCCAGGAATGTTGGAAAATACTACATCCGAGATGTTAAGTTGCCTTAGGTTAGGATATATAACGTAGTAGACGTACATAATGTCCCCACCGAGAAGTACGGGCCGACACGCCCGGGATTCTGTAAAACATTACCAGCGAGGGTCTAGATGGGTTAGGATAGGTTCTATTACGTTATAGACGTATATAATGTTCCCACCGAGAAGTAGGGGCCGTCCCGCCTGGAATGTTGTAAAATACTACATTCGAAATGTTGGGTTGTATTAGGAAAGGAAATATCACGTTATATACGTATATAATGTCCGCACCGAGACGTACGGGATGACACGAACGGGATTCTGCAAAACATTACCAGCGAGGGTCTAGATGGGTTAGGTTAGGATCTATTACGTTATAGACGTATATAATGTTCCCACCGAGATGTAGGGGCCTACCCGCCTGGAATATTTAAAGTACTACATTCGAGATGTTAGGTTGCCTTAGAATAGGAAATGTAACGTTATAGACGTATATAATGTCCGCATCGAAACGTACGGGTAGACACGAACGGGATTCTGTAAAACACTACCAGCGAGGGTCTAGATGGGTCAGGTTAGGTTATATTACGTTATGGTCGTATATAATGTTCCCACCGAGAAGTAGGGGCCGACCCGCCAGAAATGTTGGAAAATACTACATTCGAGATGTTAGGTTGCCTTAGGATAGGAAATATAACGTTATAGACGTATGTAATGTCCGCACCGAGACGTACGGGACGACACGAACGGGATTCTGCAAAACATTACCAGCGAGGGTCGAGATGGGTTAGGTTAGGATCTATTACGTTATAGACGTATATAATGTTCCCACCGAGAAGTTGGGGCCGAACCGCCAGGAATGTTGCAAAATACTACATCCGAGATGTTAGGATGCCTTAGGTTAGGATATATACCATTATAGACGTGTATAATGTCCGCGCCTAGATGTACGGGACGACACGAACGGGACTCTGTGAAACATTACCAGCGAGGGTCTAGCAGGGTTAGGTTAGATTATATTAGGTTATAGAGGTTTATAATTTTCCCACCGAGCAGTAGGGGCCGAACCGCCAGAAATGTTAGAAAATACTACATCCGAGATGTTAGGTTGCCTTAGGATAGGATATATAACGTTATAGACGTATATAATGTCCGCGCCGAGATGAACGGGGCGACACGAACGGGACTCTGTGAAACATTACCAGCGAGGGTCTAGCTGGATTTGGTTAGGTTATATTACGTTATAGACGTATATAATGTTCGCACCGAGAAGTAGGGGCCGACCCGCCAGAAATGTTGGAAAATACTACATTCGAGATGTTAGGTTGCATTAGGTTAGGAAATATAACGTTATAGACGTATATAATGTCCGCGCCGAGATGTACGGGACGACAAGAACGGGACTCTGTGAAACATTACCAGCGATGGTCTAGATGGGTTAGATTAGGGTCTATAACGTTATAGACGCTTATAATGTTCCCACCGAGGAGTAGGGGCCAACCCGCCAGGAATGTTGGAAAATACTACATCCGAGATGTTAAGTTGCCTTAGGTTAGGATATATAACGTAGTAGACGTACATAATGTCCCCACCGAGAAGTACGGGCCGACACGCCCAGGATTCTGTAAAACATTACCACCGAGGGGCAAGATGGGTTAGGTTATGTTATATTACGATATAGAAGTATATAATGTTCCCACCGAGAAGTAGGGGCAGTCCCGCCTGGAATGTTGTAAAATACTACATTCGAAATGTTGGGTTGGATTAGGAAAGGAAATATCACGTAATATACGTATATAATGTCCGCACCGAGACGTACGGGACCACACGGACGGGATTCTGTAAAACATTACCAGCGAGGCTCTAGATGGGTTAGGTTAGGATCTATTACCTTATAGACGTATATAATGTTCCTACCGAGAAGTAGGGGCCGACCCGCCAGGAATGTTGGAAAATAATACATCCGAGAAGTTAGGTTGCCTCAGGATAGGATATATAACGTTATAGACGTATATAATGCCCGCGCCGAGACATACGGGACGACACGAACGGGATTATGTGAAACATTACCAGCGAGGGTCTAGCTGGGTTAGGTTAGGTTATATTACGTTATAGACGTATATAATATTCCCACCGAGAAGTAGGGGCCGACCCGCCAGGAATGTTGGAAAATACTACATTCGAGATGTTAAGTTGCCTTAGGATAGGAAATATAACGTTATAGACGTATGTAATGTCCGCACCCAGACGTACGGGACGACACGAACGGGATTCTGTAAAACACTACCAGCGAGGGTCTAGATGGGTCAGGTTAGGTTATATTACGTTATGGTCGTATATAATGTGCCGACCGAGGAGTAGGGGCCGACCCGCCAGGAATGTTGGAAAATACTACATCCGAGATGTTAAGTTGCCTTGGGTTAGGATATATAACGTAGTAGACGTATATAATATCCGCGTAGAGATGTACGGGATGACACGAACGGGATTCTGTGAAACATTACCAGCGAGGGTCTAGCTGGGTTAGGTTAGGTTACATTACGTTATAGAAGTATATAATGTTCTCACCGAGAAGTAGGGGCCTACCCGCCTGGAATATTTAAAGTACTACATTCGAGATGTTAGGTTGCCTTAGAATAGGAAATGTAACGTTATAGACGTATATAATGTCCGCATCGAAACGTACGGGTAGACACGAACGGGATTCTGTAAAACACTACCAGCGAGGGTCTAGATGGGTCAGGTTAGGTTATATTACGTTATGGTCGTATATAATGTTCCCACCGAGAAGTAGGGGCCGACCCGCCAGAAATGTTGGAAAATACTACATTCGAGATGTTAGGTTGCCTTAGGATAGGATATATAACGTTATAGACGTATATAATGTCCGCGCCGAGATGTACGGGACGACAAGAACGGGACTCTGTGAAACATTACCAGCGAGGGTCTAGATGGGTTAGATTAGGCTCTATAACGTTATAGACGTTTATAATGTTCCCACCGAGGAGTAGGGGCCAACCCGCCAGGAATGTTGGAAAATACTACATCCGAGATGTTAAGTTGCCTTAGGTTAGGATATATAACGTAGTAGACGTACATAATGTCCCCACCGAGAAGTGCGGGCCGACACTCCCGGGATTCTGTAAAACATTACCACCGAGGGGCAAGATGGGTTAGGTTATGTTATATTACGATATAGACGTATATAATGTTCCCACCGAGAAGTAGGGGCCGACCCGCCAGAAATGTTGGAAAATACTACATTCGAGATGTTAGGTTACCTTAGGATAGGAAATATAACGTTATAGACGTATGTAATGTCCGCACCGAGACGTACGGGACGACACGAACGGGATTCTGCAAAACATTACCAGCGAGGGTCGAGATGGGTTAGGTTAGGATCTATTACGTTATAGACGTATATAATGTTCCCACCGAGAAGTTGGGGCCGAACCGCCAGGAATGTTACAAAATACTACATCCGAGATGTTAGGATGCCTTAGGTTAGGATATATAACATTATAGACGTGTATAATGTCCGCGCCTAGATGTACGGGACGACACGAACGGGACTCTGTGAAACATTACCAGCGAGGGTCTAGCAGGGTTAGGTTAGGTTATATTAGGTTATAGGGGTTTATAATTTTCCCACCGAGCAGTAGGGGCCGAACCGCCAGAAATGTTGGAAAATACTACATCCGAGATGTTAGGTTGCCTTAGGATAGGATATATAACGTTATAGACGTATATAATGTCCGCGCCGAGATGAACGGGGCGACACGAACGGGATTCTGTGAAACAATACCAGCGAGGGTCTAGCTGGATTAGGTTAGGTTATATTACGTTATAGACGTATATAATGTTCGCACCGAGAAGTAGGGGCCGACCCGCCAGAAATGTTGGAAAATACTACATTCGAGATGTTAGGTTGCCTTAGGTTAGGATATATAACGTAGTAGACGTACATAATGTCCCCACCGAGAAGTACGGGCCGACACGCCCGGGAATCTGTAAAACATTTCCACCGAGGGGCAAGATGGGTTAGGTTATGTTATATTACGATATAGAAGTATATAATGTTCCCACCGAGAAGTAGGGGCAGTCCCGCCTGGAATGTTGTAAAATACTACATTCGAAATGTTGGGTTGGATTAGGAAAGGAAATATCACGTTATATACGTATATAATGTCCGCACCGAGACGTACGGGACCACACGGACGGGATTCTGTAAAACACTACCAGCGAGGGTCTAAATGGGTTAGGTTAGGATCTATTACGTTATAGACGTATATATTGTTCCCACCGAGGAGTAGGGGCCGTCCCGCCAGGAATGTTGGAAAATACTACATCCGAGATCTTAGGATGCCTTAGGTTAGGATATATAACGTTATAGACGTATATAATGTCCGCGCCGAGATGTACGGGACGACGCGAACGGGACTCTGTGAAGCATTACCAGCGAAAGTCTAGCTGGGTTAGGTTAGGTTATATTACGTTATAGACGTATATAATGTTCCCACGGAGAAGTGGGGGCCGACCCGTCAGAAATGTTGGAAAATACTACATTCGAAATGTTAGGTTGCCTTATGGTAAAGTATACAACGTTATAGACGTATAGAGTGTACCCATCCAGAAGTACGTGCCGACACGACAGGGATTCTGTATAACATTATCACCGAGGGGAAAGATGAGTTAGGTTATGTTATATTACGATATAGACGTAAATAATGTTCCCACCGAGAAGTAGGGGCCGTCCCACCTGGAATATTGTAAAATACTACATTCGAGATGTTAGGTTGCCTTAGGATAGGAAATATCACGTTATAGATGTATATAATGTCCGCACCGAAACGTACAGGTAGACACGAACGGGATTCTGTAAAACACTACCAGCGAGGGTCTAGATGGGTCAGGTTAGGTTATATTACGTGATGGTCGTATATAATGTGCCCACCGAGAAGTAGGGACCGACCGCCAGGAATGTTGGAAAATACTACATCCGAGATGTTAAGTTGCCTTAGGTTAGGATATATAACGTAGTAGACGTACATAATGACCCCAACGAGAAGTATGGTCCGACACGCCCGGGATTCTGAAAAACATTACCAGCGAGTGTCTAGATGGGTTAGGATAGGTTCTATTACGTTATAGACGTATATAATGTTCCCACCGAGAAGTAGGGGCCGACCCGCCAGGAATGTTGGAAAATACTACATCCGAGATGTTAGGGTGCCTTAGGTCAGTATATATAACGTTGTAGACGTATATAATGTCCGCACCGAGACGTACGGGTAGACACGAACGGGATTCCGTAAAACACTACCAGCGAGGTTCTAGATTGGTCAGGTTAGGTTATATTACGTTATGGTCGTATATAATGTGCCCACCGAGAAGTAGGGGCCGACCCGCCAGGAATGTTGGAAAATACTACATCCGAGATGTTAGGTTGCCTTAGGTTAGGATATATAACGTTATAAACGTATATAATGTCCACACCGAGACGTACGGGACGGCACGACCGGGATTCTGTGAAACATTACCAGCGAGCGTCTAGCTGGGTTAGGTTAGGTTACATTACGTTATAAAAGTATATAATGTTCCCACCGAGAAGTAGGGGCCGACCCACCAGAAATGTTGGGAAATACTACATCCGAGACGTTAGGTTGCCTTAGGATAGGATATACAACGTTATAGACGTATATAATGTCCGCGCCGAAATGTACGGGACGACACGAACGGGATTCTGTGAAACATTACAACCGAGGGTCTAGCTGGGTTAGGATAGGTTATATTGCGTTATAGACGTTTATAATGTTCCCACCGAGGAGTAGGGGCCGTCCCGCCAGGAATGTTGGAAAATACTACATCCGAGATGTTAAATTGCCTTAGGTTAGGATATATAACGTAGTAGACGTATATAATATTCGCGTCGAGATGTACGGGGCGACACGAACGGGATTCTGTAAAACATTACCAGCGAGGGCCTAGATGAGTCAGGTTAGGTTCTATTACGTTATAGACGTATATAATGTTCCCACCGAGAAGTAGGGGCCACCCCGCCAGAAATGTTGGAAAATACTACATTCGAGATGTTAAGTTGCCTTAGGTTAGGATATATAACGTAGTAGACGTATATAATATCCGCGTCGAGATGTGCGGGACGACACGAACGAGATTCTGTAAAACATTACCAGCGAGGGTCTAGATGGGTTAGGTTAGGTTCTATTACGTTATAGACGTATATAATGTTCCCACCGAGAGGTAGGGGCCGACCCGCCAGAAATGTTGGAAAATACTACATTCGTGATGTTAGGTTGCCTTAGGATAGGAAATATAACGTTATGGACGTATATAATGTCCGCACCGAGACATACGGGACAACACGAACGGGATTATGTAAAACATTACCGGCGAGGGTATAGATGGGTTAGGTTAGGATGTATTACGTTATAGATGTACATAATGTTCCCACCGAGAAGTAGCGGCCGACCCGCCATGAATGTTGGAAAATACTACATCCGAGATGTTAGGATGACTTAGGTTAGAATATATAACGTTATAGACGTATATAATGTCCGCACCGAGACGTACGGGTAGACACGAACGGGATTCTGTAAAACACTACCAGCGAGGTTCTAGATTGGTTTGGTTAGGTTATATTACGTTATAGACGTATATAATGTTCCCACCGAGCAGTAGGGGCCGAAGTGCCGGGAATGTTGTAAAATACTACGTTCGACATGTTAGGTTGCCTTAAGCTAGGATATATAGCGTTATAGACGTATATAACGTTGCCACCGAGAAGTAGGGGCGACACGAACGGGATTCTGTGAAACATTACCAGCGAGGGTCTAGCTGGGTTAGGTTAGGTTATATTACGTTATAGACGTATATAATGTTCCCAGCGAGAAGTAGGGGCCGACCCGCCAGAAATGTTGGAAGATGCTACATTCGAGATGTTAAGATGCCTTACGATAGGAAATATAACGTTATAGACGTATATAATGTCCGCATCGAAACGTACGGGTAGACACGAACGGGATTCTGTGAAACATTACAAGCGAGGGTCTAGCTGGGTTAGGTTAGGTTATATTGCGTTATAGACGTATATAATGTTCCCACCGAGATGTAGGGGCCGACCGCAAGGAATGTTGGAAAATACTACATCCGAGACGTTAGGATGACTTAGGTTAGAATATATAACGTGATAGACGTATATAATGTCCGCACCGAGACGTACGGGTAGACACGAACGGGATTCTGTAAAACACTACCAGCGAGGTTCTAGATTGGTTAGGTTAGGTTATATTACGTTGTAGACGTATATAATGTTCCCACCGAGAAGTAGGGGCCGACCCGCCAGAAATGTTGGAAAATAATACATCTGAGGTGTTAGGTTGCCTTAGTATAGGATATATAACGTTATAGAAGTATATAATGTCCGCGCCGTGATGTACGGGGCGACACGAACGGGAGTCTGTGAAACATTACCAGCGAGGGTCTAGCTGGGTTAGGTTAGGTTATATTACGTTATAGACGTATATAATGTTCCCACCGAGAAGTAGGAGCCGACCCGCCAGAAATGTTGGGAAATACTACATCCGAGACGTTAGGTTGCCTTAGGATAGGACATACAAAGTTTTAGACGTATATAATGTCCGCGCCGAAATGTACGGGACGACACGAACGGGAATCTGTGAAACATCACAAGCGAGGGTCTAGCTGGGTTAGGTTAGGTTATATTGCGTTATAGACGTATATAATGTTCCCACCGAGATGTAGGGGCCGACCAGCCAGAATTGTTGGAAAATACTACATTCGAGAGGTTAGGTTGCCTTCGGATAGGAAATATAACGTAGTAGACGTATATAATATCCGCGTCGAGATGTGCGGGACGACACGAACGGGATTCTGTAAAACATTACCAGCGGGGGTCGTGATGGGTTAGGTTAGGTTATATTACGATATCGACGTATCTAATGTTCCCACCGAGCAGTAGGGGCCGAAGTGCCGGGAATGTTGTAAAATACTACGTTCGACATGTTAGGTTGCCTTAAGCTAGGATATATAGCGTTATAGACGTATATAACGTTGCCACCGAGAAGTAGGGGTCGAAGTGCCGGGAATGTCGTAAAATATTACATTCGACACGTTAGGCTGCCTTAGGCTAGGATATGTAACGTTATAGACGTATATAACGTTGCCACCGAGAAGTAGGGGTCGAAGTGCCGGGAATGTCGTAAAATATTACATTCGACACGTTAGGTTGCCTTAGGCTAGGATATGTAACGTTATAGACGTATATAATGTTCCTACCGAGAAGTAGGGGCCGACGCGCCAGGAATGTTGTAAAATATTACATTCGAGATGTTAGGTTGCCTTAGGTTAGGATATATAACGTAGTAGACGTACATAATGTCCCCACCGAGAAGTACGGGCCGACACGCCCGGGAATCTGTAAAACATTTCCACCGAGGGGCAAGATGGGTTAGGTTATGTTATATTACGATATAGAAGTATATAATGTTCCCACCGAGAAGTAGGGGCAGTCCCGCCTGGAATGTTGTAAAATACTACATTCGAAATGTTGGGTTGGATTAGGAAAGGAAATATCACGTTATATACGTATATAATGTCCGCACCGAGACGTACGGGACCACACGGACGGGATTCTGTAAAACACTACCAGCGAGGGTCTAAATGGGTTAGGTTAGGATCTATTACGTTATAGACGTATATATTGTTCCCACCGAGGAGTAGGGGCCGTCCCGCCAGGAATGTTGGAAAATACTACATCCGAGATCTTAGGATGCCTTAGGTTAGGATATATAACGTTATAGACGTATATAATGTCCGCGCCGAGATGTACGGGACGACGCGAACGGGACTCTGTGAAGCATTACCAGCGAAAGTCTAGCTGGGTTAGGTTAGGTTATATTACGTTATAGACGTATATAATGTTCCCACGGAGAAGTGGGGGCCGACCCGTCAGAAATGTTGGAAAATACTACATTCGAAATGTTAGGTTGCCTTATGGTAAAGTATACAACGTTATAGACGTATAGAGTGTACCCATCCAGAAGTACGTGCCGACACGACAGGGATTCTGTATAACATTATCACCGAGGGGAAAGATGAGTTAGGTTATGTTATATTACGATATAGACGTAAATAATGTTCCCACCGAGAAGTAGGGGCCGTCCCACCTGGAATATTGTAAAATACTACATTCGAGATGTTAGGTTGCCTTAGGATAGGAAATATCACGTTATAGATGTATATAATGTCCGCACCGAAACGTACAGGTAGACACGAACGGGATTCTGTAAAACACTACCAGCGAGGGTCTAGATGGGTCAGGTTAGGTTATATTACGTGATGGTCGTATATAATGTGCCCACCGAGAAGTAGGGACCGACCGCCAGGAATGTTGGAAAATACTACATCCGAGATGTTAAGTTGCCTTAGGTTAGGATATATAACGTAGTAGACGTACATAATGACCCCAACGAGAAGTATGGTCCGACACGCCCGGGATTCTGAAAAACATTACCAGCGAGTGTCTAGATGGGTTAGGATAGGTTCTATTACGTTATAGACGTATATAATGTTCCCACCGAGAAGTAGGGGCCGACCCGCCAGGAATGTTGGAAAATACTACATCCGAGATGTTAGGGTGCCTTAGGTCAGTATATATAACGTTGTAGACGTATATAATGTCCGCACCGAGACGTACGGGTAGACACGAACGGGATTCCGTAAAACACTACCAGCGAGGTTCTAGATTGGTCAGGTTAGGTTATATTACGTTATGGTCGTATATAATGTGCCCACCGAGAAGTAGGGGCCGACCCGCCAGGAATGTTGGAAAATACTACATCCGAGATGTTAGGTTGCCTTAGGTTAGGATATATAACGTTATAAACGTATATAATGTCCACACCGAGACGTACGGGACGGCACGACCGGGATTCTGTGAAACATTACCAGCGAGCGTCTAGCTGGGTTAGGTTAGGTTACATTACGTTATAAAAGTATATAATGTTCCCACCGAGAAGTAGGGGCCGACCCACCAGAAATGTTGGGAAATACTACATCCGAGACGTTAGGTTGCCTTAGGATAGGATATACAACGTTATAGACGTATATAATGTCCGCGCCGAAATGTACGGGACGACACGAACGGGATTCTGTGAAACATTACAACCGAGGGTCTAGCTGGGTTAGGATAGGTTATATTGCGTTATAGACGTTTATAATGTTCCCACCGAGGAGTAGGGGCCGTCCCGCCAGGAATGTTGGAAAATACTACATCCGAGATGTTAAATTGCCTTAGGTTAGGATATATAACGTAGTAGACGTATATAATATTCGCGTCGAGATGTACGGGGCGACACGAACGGGATTCTGTAAAACATTACCAGCGAGGGCCTAGATGAGTCAGGTTAGGTTCTATTACGTTATAGACGTATATAATGTTCCCACCGAGAAGTAGGGGCCACCCCGCCAGAAATGTTGGAAAATACTACATTCGAGATGTTAAGTTGCCTTAGGTTAGGATATATAACGTAGTAGACGTATATAATATCCGCGTCGAGATGTGCGGGACGACACGAACGAGATTCTGTAAAACATTACCAGCGAGGGTCTAGATGGGTTAGGTTAGGTTCTATTACGTTATAGACGTATATAATGTTCCCACCGAGAGGTAGGGGCCGACCCGCCAGAAATGTTGGAAAATACTACATTCGTGATGTTAGGTTGCCTTAGGATAGGAAATATAACGTTATGGACGTATATAATGTCCGCACCGAGACATACGGGACGACACGAACGGGATTATGTAAAACATTACCGGCGAGGGTATAGATGGGTTAGGTTAGGATGTATTACGTTATAGATGTACATAATGTTCCCACCGAGAAGTAGCGGCCGACCCGCCATGAATGTTGGAAAATACTACATCCGAGATGTTAGGATGACTTAGGTTAGAATATATAACGTTATAGACGTATATAATGTCCGCACCGAGACGTACGGGTAGACACGAACGGGATTCTGTAAAACACTACCAGCGAGGTTCTAGATTGGTTTGGTTAGGTTATATTACGTTATAGACGTATATAATGTTCCCACCGAGCAGTAGGGGCCGAAGTGCCGGGAATGTTGTAAAATACTACGTTCGACATGTTAGGTTGCCTTAAGCTAGGATATATAGCGTTATAGACGTATATAACGTTGCCACCGAGAAGTAGGGGCGACACGAACGGGATTCTGTGAAACATTACCAGCGAGGGTCTAGCTGGGTTAGGTTAGGTTATATTACGTTATAGACGTATATAATGTTCCCAGCGAGAAGTAGGGGCCGACCCGCCAGAAATGTTGGAAGATGCTACATTCGAGATGTTAAGATGCCTTACGATAGGAAATATAACGTTATAGACGTATATAATGTCCGCATCGAAACGTACGGGTAGACACGAACGGGATTCTGTGAAACATTACAAGCGAGGGTCTAGCTGGGTTAGGTTAGGTTATATTGCGTTATAGACGTATATAATGTTCCCACCGAGATGTAGGGGCCGACCGCAAGGAATGTTGGAAAATACTACATCCGAGACGTTAGGATGACTTAGGTTAGAATATATAACGTGATAGACGTATATAATGTCCGCACCGAGACGTACGGGTAGACACGAACGGGATTCTGTAAAACACTACCAGCGAGGTTCTAGATTGGTTAGGTTAGGTTATATTACGTTGTAGACGTATATAATGTTCCCACCGAGAAGTAGGGGCCGACCCGCCAGAAATGTTGGAAAATAATACATCTGAGGTGTTAGGTTGCCTTAGTATAGGATATATAACGTTATAGAAGTATATAATGTCCGCGCCGTGATGTACGGGGCGACACGAACGGGAGTCTGTGAAACATTACCAGCGAGGGTCTAGCTGGGTTAGGTTAGGTTATATTACGTTATAGACGTATATAATGTTCCCACCGAGAAGTAGGAGCCGACCCGCCAGAAATGTTGGGAAATACTACATCCGAGACGTTAGGTTGCCTTAGGATAGGACATACAAAGTTTTAGACGTATATAATGTCCGCGCCGAAATGTACGGGACGACACGAACGGGAATCTGTGAAACATTACAAGCGAGGGTCTAGCTGGGTTAGGTTAGGTTATATTGCGTTATAGACGTATATAATGTTCCCACCGAGATGTAGGGGCCGACCAGCCAGAATTGTTGGAAAATACTACATTCGAGAGGTTAGGTTGCCTTCGGATAGGAAATATAACGTAGTAGACGTATATAATATCCGCGTCGAGATGTGCGGGACGACACGAACGGGATTCTGTAAAACATTACCAGCGGGGGTCGTGATGGGTTAGGTTAGGTTATATTACGATATCGACGTATCTAATGTTCCCACCGAGCAGTAGGGGCCGAAGTGCCGGGAATGTTGTAAAATACTACGTTCGACATGTTAGGTTGCCTTAAGCTAGGATATATAGCGTTATAGACGTATATAACGTTGCCACCGAGAAGTAGGGGTCGAAGTGCCGGGAATGTCGTAAAATATTACATTCGACACGTTAGGCTGCCTTAGGCTAGGATATGTAACGTTATAGACGTATATAACGTTGCCACCGAGAAGTAGGGGTCGAAGTGCCGGGAATGTCGTAAAATATTACATTCGACACGTTAGGTTGCCTTAGGCTAGGATATGTAACGTTATAGACGTATATAATGTTCCTACCGAGAAGTAGGGGCCGACGCGCCAGGAATGTTGTAAAATATTACATTCGACATGTTAGGATTGCCCTAGGCTAGGATATGTAACGTTATAGACGTATATGATATTCCCACCGAGAAGTACGGGCCGACACGCCAGGAATGTTGTCAAATATTACATCCGAGATGTTAGGTTGCCTTAGCCTAGGATATTTAGCGTTATAGACGAATATAATGTTCCCACCGGGAAGTAGGGGCCGAAGTGCCGGGAATGTTGTAAAATATTACATCCGAGATGTTAGGTTGCCTTAGCCTAGGACATTTAGCGTTATAGACGAATATAATGTTCCCAACGAGAAGTAGGGGCCGAAGTGCCGGGAATGTTGTAAAATATTACCTTCGACATGTTAGGTTGCCTTAGGCTAGGATATGTATCGATATAGACGTATATAATGTTCCTACCGAGAAGTAGGGGCCGACGCGCCAGGAATGTTGTAAAATATTACATTCGACATGTTAGGATTGCCCTAGGCTAGGATATATAACGTTATAGACGTATATGATATTCCCACCGAGAAGTACGGGCCGACACGCCAGGAATGTTGTCAAATATTACATCCGAGATGTTAGGTTGCCTTAGCCTAGGATATATAGCGTTATATACGTATATAATGTTCCCACCGAGAAGTAGGGGCCGAAGTGCCGGCAATGTTGTAAAATATTACGTTCGACATGTTAGGTTCCCTTAGGCAAGGATATGTAACGTTATAGAAGTATATACAGTTCCCACCGAGAAGAAGTTGCCGACGCGCCAGGAATGTTGTAAAATATTACATTCGACATGTTAGGTTGCCTTAGGCTAAGATATATAGCGTTATAGACGTATATAATGTTTCCACCGCGAAATTGGGGCCGGCACGCGAGGAATGTTGTAAAACATTACATCCGAGGTGTTAGGGTGCCTTAGGTTAGGATATATAACGTTATAGACGTATATACTGTTCCCACCGAGAAGTAGTTCCCGATGCGCCAGGAATGTTATAAAATATTACATTCGACATGTTAGGTTGCCTTAAGCTAGGATATATAGCGTTATAGACGTATATAATGTTCCCACCGAGAAGTAGGGGCCGACGCGCCAGGAATGTTGTAAAATATTACATTCGACATGTTAGGTTGCCTTAAGATAGGATATATAGCGTTATAGACGTATATAACGTTCCCACCGAGAAGTAGGGGTCGAAGTGCCGGGGATGTTGTAAAATATTACATTCGACATGTTAGGATTGCCCTAGGCTTCGGATATATAGCGTTATAGACGTATATGATATTCCCACCGAGAAATAGGGGCCGACACGCGAGGAATGTTGTAAAACATTACATCCGAGGTGTTAGGGTGCCTTAGGCTAGGATATATAACGTTATAGACGTATCTACTGTTCCCATCAGGAAGTAGTTGCCGACGCGGCAGGAATGTTGTAAAATATTACATTCGACATGTTAGGCTGCCTTAAGCTAGGATATACAGCGTTATAGACGTATATAACGTTCCCACCGAGAAGTAGGGGCCGAAGTTCCGGGAATGTTGTAAAATATTACATTCGACATGTTAGGTTGCCTTAGGCTAGGATATGTAACGTTATAGACGTATATAATGTTCCCACCGAGGAGTAGGGGCCGACGAGCCAGGAATGTTGTAAAATATTACATTCGACATGTTAGGTTGCCTTAAGCTGGGATATATAGTGTTATAGACGTATATAATGTTCCCACCGAAATGTAGGGGCCTAAGTGCCGGGAATGTTGTAAAATATTACACTCGACATGTTAGGTTGCCTTTGGCTAGGATATATAGCGTTATAGACGTATATAATGTTCCCACCGGGAAATAGGGGCCGACACGCCAGCAATGTTGTCAAATTTTACATCCGAGGTGTTAGGTTCCCTTAGGTTAGGATATATAACGTTATAGACGTATATAATGTTCCCACCGAGAAGTAGGGGGCCGACACGGCAGGAATGTTGTCAAATATTACATTATAGATGTTAGGTTCCCTTAGGTTAGGATATATAACGTTATAGACGTATATATTGTTCCCACCGAGAAGTAGGGGCCGACGTGCCGGGAATGTCGTAAAATATTACATTCGACACGTTAGGTTGCCTTAGGCTAGGATATGTAACGTTATAGACGTATATAATGTTCCTACCGAGAAGTAGGGGCCGACGCGCCAGGAATGATGTAAAATATTACATTCGACATGTTAGGATTGCCCTAGGCTAGGATATATAACGTTATAGACGTATATGATATTCCCACCGAGAAGTACGGGCCGACACGCCAGGAATGTTGTCAAATATTACATCCGAGATGTTAGGTGGCCTTAGCCTAGGATATATAGCGTTATAGACGTATATAATGTTCCCACCGAGAAGTAGGGGCCGAAGTGCCGGGAATGTTGTAAAATATTACCTTCGACATGTTAGGTTGCCTTAGGTTAGGATATATAACGTTATAGACGTATATGATGTTCCCACCGAGAAGTAGGGGCCGAAGTGCCGGGAATGATGTAAAATACTACGTTCGACATGTTAGGTTGCCTTAAGTTAGGATATATAGCGTTATAGACGTATATAACGTTGCCGCCGAGAAGTAGGGGTCGAAGTGCCGGGAATGTCGTAAAATATTACATTCGACACGTTAGGTTGCCTTAGGCTAGGATATGTAACGTTATAGACGTATATAATGTTCCTACCGAGAAGTAGGGGCCGACGCGCCAGGAATGTTGTAAAATATTACATTCGACATGTTAGGTTGCCTTAGGCAAGAATATGTAACGTTATAGACGTATATACAGTTCCCACCAAGAAGAAGTTGCCGACGCGCCAGGAATGTTGTAAAATATTACATTCGACATGTTAGGTTGCCTTAGGCAAAGATATATAGCGTTATAGACGTATATACTGTTCCCACCGAGAAGTAGTTGCCGAAGTGCCGGGAATGTTGTAAAATACTACGCTCGACATGTTAGGTTGCCTTAGGCTAGGATATTTAGCGTTATAGACGTATATATTGTTCCCACCGAGAAGTAGTTGCCGACGCGCCAGGAATGTTGTAAAATATTACATCCGAGGTGTTAGGTTCCCTTAGGTTAGGATATATAACGTCATAGACGTATATAATGTTCCCACCGAGAAGTAGGGGCCGACACGCCAGGAATGTTGTCAAATATTACATTCGACATGTTAGGTTGCCTTAGGCAAGGATATGTAACGTTATAGAAGTATATACAGTTCCCACCGAGAAGAAGTTGCCGACGCGCCAGGAATGTTGTAAAATATTACATTCGACATGTTAGGTTGCCTTAGGCTAAGATATATAGCGTTATAGACGTATATAATGTTTCCACCGCGAAATTGGGGCCGGCACGCGAGGAATGTTGTAAAACATTACATCCGAGGTGTTAGGGTGCCTTAGGTTAGGATATATAACGTTATAGACGTATATAATGTTACCACGGAGAAGTAGGGACTTGCATGCCAGGAATGGTTAAAATATTACGGTAGACATGTTAGGTTGCCTTAGGATAGGACATACAACGTTATAGACGAAAGTAATGTTCCCACCGAGAAGTAGGAGCCGACGAGCCAGGAATGTTGTAAAATATTACGCTCGACATGTTAGGTTGCCTTAGGCTAGGATATAGCGTTATAGACGTATATAATGTTCCCACCGAGAAATAGGGGCCGACGCGGCAGGAATGTTGTAATCTATTACAATCGACATGTTAGGATTGCCTTAGGCTAGGATAGATAGCGTTATAGACGTATATAACGTTCCCACCGAGAAGTAGTTGCCGAAGTGCCGGGAATGTTCTAAAATATTACACTCGACATGTTAGGATTGCCCTAGGCTAGGATATATAACGTTATAGACGTATATGATATTCCCACCGAGAAGTACGGGCCGACACGCCAGGAATGTTGTCAAATATTACATCCGAGATGTTAGGTTGCCTTATGTTAGGATATATAACGTTATTGACTTATATAATGTTCCCACCAAGAAGTAGGTGCCGACGCGCCAGGAATGATGTACAATATTACATTCGACATGTTACTATTGCCTTAGGCTATAATATATAACGCTATAGACGTATATGATATTCCCAACGAGAAGTACGGCCCGACACGCCAGGAATGTTGTCAAATATTACATCCGAGATGTTAGGTTCCCTTAGGCTAGGATATATAACGTTATAGACGTATACAATGTTCCCACCGAGAGGTACGGGCCGACACGAACAGAATGTAATCAAATATTACATTCGACATGTTAGGTTGCCTTGGGCTAGGATATATAGCGTTATAGACGTATATAATGTTCCCACCGGGAAGTAGGGGCCGACGTTCCAGGTATGTAGTAAAATATTACATGCGAGATGTTAGGTTGCCTTAGGCTAGGATATATAACGTTATAGACGTATATAATGTTACCACGGAGAAGTAGGGACCGACATTCCAGGAATGTTGTAAAATATTACGGTAGAGAGGTTAGGTAGCCTTAGGTTAGGATATATAACGTTATAGACGTATATGATGTTCCCACCGAGAAGTAGGGGCCGACACGCCAGGAATGTTGTCAAATATTACATCCGAGATGTTATGTTGCCTTAGCCTAGGATATATCGCGTTATATACGAATATAATGTTCCCACCGAGCAGTAGGGGCCGAAGTGCCGGGAATGTTGTAAAATATTACCTTCGACATGTTAGGTTGCCTTAGGCTAGGATATGTATCGATATAGACGAATATAATGTTCCTACCGAGAAGTAGGGGCCGACGCGCCAGGAATGTTGTAAAATATTACATTCGACATGTTAGGATTGCCCTAGGCTAGGATATATAACGTTATAGACGTATATGATATTCCCACCGAGAAGTACGGGCCGACACGCCAGGAATGTTGACAAATATTACATCCGAGATGTTAGGTTGCCTTAGCCTAGGATATATCGCGTTATAGACGAATATAATGTTCCCACCGAGCAGTAGGGGCCGAAGTGCCGGGAATGTTGTAAAATATTACCTTCGACATGTTAGGTTGCCTTAGGCTAGGATATGTATCGATATAGACGAATATAATGTTCCTACCGAGAAGTAGGGGCCGACGCGCCAGGAATGTTGTAAAATATTACATTCGACATGTTAGGATTGCCCTAGGCTAGGATATATAACGTTATAGACGTATATGATATTCCCACCGAGAAGTACGGGCCGACACGCCAGGAATGTTGACAAATATTACATCCGAGATGTTAGGTTGCCTTAGCCTAGGATATATAGCGTTATAGACGTATATAATGTTCCCACCGGGAAGTAGGGGCCGAAGTGCCGGCAATGTTGTAAAATATTACGTTCGACATGTTAGGTTGCCTTAGGCAAGGATATGTAACGTTATAGACGTATATACAGTTGCCACCGAGAAGAAGTTGCCGACGCGCCAGGAATGTTGTAAAATATTACATTCGACATGTTAGGTTGCCTTAGGCTAAGATATATAGCGTTATAGACGTATATAATGTTTCCACCGCGAAATTGGGGCCGGCACGCGAGGAATGTTTTAAAATATTACATTCGACATGTTAGGATTGCCCTAGGCTAGGATATATAGCGTTATAGACGTATATGATATTCCCACCGAGAAATAGGGGCCGACACGCGAGGAATGTTGTAAAACATTACATCCGAGGTGTTAGGGTGCCTTAGGCTAGGATATATAACGTTATAGACGTATGTACTGTTCCCATCAGGAAGTAGTTGCCGACGCGGCAGGAATGTTGTAAAATATTACATTCGACATGTTAGGCTGCCTTAAGCTAGGATATACAGCGTTATAGACGTATATAACGTTCCCACCGAGAAGTAGGGGCCGAAGTTCCGGGAATGTTGTAAAATATTACATTCGACATGTTAGGTTGCCTTAGGCTAGGATATGTAACGTTATAGACGTATATAATGTTCCCACCGAGGAGTAGGGGCCGACGAGCCAGGAATGTTGTAAAATATTACATTATAGATGTTAGGTTCCCTTAGGTTAGGATATATAACGTTATAGACATATATATTGTTCCCACCGAGAAGTAGGGGCCGACGTGCCGGGAATGTCGTAAAATATTACATTCGACACATTAGGTTGCCTTAGGCTAGGATATGTAACGTTATAGACGTATATAATGTTCCTACCGAGAAGTAGGGGCCGACGCGCCAGGAATGATGTAAAATATTACATTCGACATGTTAGGATTGCCCTAGGCTAGGATATATAACGTTATAGACGTATATGATATTCCCAGCGAGAAGTACGGGCCGACACGCCAGGAATGTTGTCAAATATTACATCCGAGATGTTAGGTTGCCTTAGCCTAGGATATATAGCGTTATAGACGTATATAATGTTCCCACCGAGAAGTAGGGGCCGAAGTGCCGGGAATGTTGTAAAATATTACCTTCGACATGTTAGGTTGCCTTAGGTTAGGATATATAACGTTATAGACGTATATGATGTTCCCACCGAGAAGTAGGGGCCGAAGTGCCGGGAATGTTGTAAAATACTACGTTCGACATGTTAGGTTGCCTTAAGTTAGGATATATAGCGTTATAGACGTATATAACGTTGCCACCGAGAAGTAGGGGTCGAAGTGCCGGGAATGTCGTAAAATATTACATTCGACACGTTAGGTTGCCTTAGGCTAGGATATGTAACGTTATAGACGTATATAATGTTCCTACCGAGAAGTAGGGGCCGACGCGCCAGGAATGTTGTAAAATATTACATTCGACATGTTAGGTTGCCTTAGGCAAGAATATGTAACGTTATAGACGTATATACAGTTCCCACCAAGAAGAAGTTGCCGACGCGCCAGGAATGTTGTAAAATATTACATTCGACATGTTAGGTTGCCTTAGGCTAAGATATATAGCGTTATAGACGTATATAATGTTTCCACCGCGAAATTGGGGCCGGCACGCGAGGAATGTTTTAAAATATTACATTCGACATGTTAGGATTGCCCTAGGCTAGGATATATAGCGTTATAGACGTATATGATATTCCCACCGAGAAATAGGGGCCGACACGCGAGGAATGTTGTAAAACATTACATCCGAGATGTTAGGGTGCCTTAGGTTAGGATATATAACGTTATAGACGTATATACTGTTCCCACCGAGAAGTAGTTCCCGATGCGCCAGGAATGTTATGAAATATTACATTCGACATGTTAGGTTGCCTTAAGCTAGGATATATAGCGTTATAGACGTATATAATGTTCCCACCGAGAAATTGGGGCCGACACGCGAGGAATGTGGTAAAACATTACATCCGATGTGTTAGGTTGCCTTAGGTTAGGATATATAACGTTATAGACGTATATACTGTTCCCACCGAGAAGTAGGTGCCGACGCGCCAGGAATGTTGTAAAATATTACATTCGACATGTTAGGTTGCCTTAAGCTAGGATATATAGCGTTATAGACGTATATAATGTTTCCACCGAGAAGTAGCGGCCGACGTGCCAGGAATGTTGTAAAATATTACGTTCGACATGTTAGGTTGCCTCAGGCTAGGATATATAGCGCTATAGACGTATATACTGTTCCCACCGAGAAGTAGTTGCCGAAGTGCCGGGAATGTTGTAAAATACTACGCTCGACATGTTAGGTTGCCTTAGGCTAGGATATTTAGCGTTATAGACGTATATATTGTTCCCACTGAGAAGTAGTTGCCGACGCGCCAGGAATGTTGTAAAATATTACATCCGAGGTGTTAGGTTCCCTTAGGTTAGGATATATAACGTCATAGACGTATATAATGTTCCCACCGAGAAGTAGGGGCCGACACGCAAGGAATGTTGTCAAATATTACATCACAGATGTTAGTTTCCCTTAGGTTAGGATATGTGACGTTATAGACGTATATAAAGTTCCCACCGAGAAGTAGGTGCAGGCGACCAGGAATGTTGAAAAATATTACATTCGACATGTTAGGTTGCCTTAGGCTAGGATATATAAAGTTATAGACGTATATAATGTTCCCACCGAGAAGTAGGGGCCGACGTGCGAGGAATGTAGTAAAATATTGCATCCGAGATGTTAGGTTGCCTTAGGTTAGGATATATAACGTTAGTGACTTATATAATGTTCTCACCGAGAAGTAGGCGCCGACGCGCCAGGAATGTTGTAAAATATTACATTCGACATGTTAAGTTGCCTTAGGCTAGGATATATAACGTTATAGACGTATATGATATTCCCACCGAGAAGTACGGGCCGACACGCCAGCAATGTTGTCAAATATCACATCCGAGGTGTTAGGTTGCCTTCGGTTAGGATGTATAACGTTATAGACGTATATACTGTTCCCACCGAGAAGTAGGTGCCGACGCGCCAGGAATGTTGTAAAATATTACATTCGACATGTTAGGTTGCCTTAAGCTAGGATATATAGCGTTATAGACGTATATAATGTTTCCACCGAGAAGTAGCTGCCGACGTGCCAGGAATGTTGTAAAATATTATGTTCGACATGTTAGGTTGCCTCAGGCTAGGATATATAGCGTTATACACGTATATACTGTTCCCACCGAGAAGTAGTTGCCGACGCACCAGGAATGCTGAAAAATATTTCATTCGACATGTTAGGTTGCCTTAGGCTAGGATATATAACGCTATAGACGTATATGATATTCCCACCGAGATGTACGGGCCGACACGCCAGCAATGTTGTCAAATATCTCATCCGAGATGTTAGGTTGCCTTGGGCTAGGATATATAACGATATAGACGTATATACTCTTCCCACCGGGAAGTAGGGGCCGGCGCGACAGGAATATAGTAAAATATTACATCCGAGATGTTAGGTTGCCTTAGGTTATGATATATAACGTTATTGACTTATATAATGCTCCCACCGAGAAGTAGGAGCCGACGCGCCAGGAATGCTGTAAAATATTACATTCGACATGTTCGAATTGCCTTAGGCTAGGTCATATAACGTTATAGACGTATATAATGTTCCCACCGAGAAGTAGGTGCCGGCGCGCCAGGAATGTAGTAAAATATTACACCCGAGATGTTAGGTTGCCTTAGGTTAGGATATATAACGTTATTAACTTATATAATGTTCCCACCTAGAAGTAGGTGCCGACGCGCCAGGAATGTTGTAAAATATTACATTCGACATGTTAAGTTGCCTTAGGCTAGGATATACAACGTTATAGACGTATATGATATTCCCCCCGAGATGTACGGGCCGACGCGCCAGGAATGTTGTAACATATTACATTCGACATGTTAGGTTGCCTTAGGCTAGGATATATAGCGTTATAGACGTATATAATGTTCCCACCGAGAAGTAGATGCCGACGTGCCAGGAATGTTGTAAAACATTACATCCCAGGTGTTAGTTTGCCTTAAGTTAGGACACATAACGTTATAAACATATATACTGTTCCCACCGAGAAGTAGGTGCCGAAGTGCCGGGAATTTTGTAAAATATTACATTCGACATGTTAGGTTGCCTTAGGTTAGGATATATAGCGTTATAGACGTATATACTGTTCCCACCGAGAAGTATGTGCCGACGCGCCAGGAATGTTGTACAATAATAGATTCGGCAAGTTTGGTTGCCTTAGGTTAGGATATATAACGTTATAGACGTATATAATGTTCCCACCGAGAAGTAGGTGCCGACGCGACAGGAATGTTGTAAAATATTACATTCGAAATGTTAGGTTTCCTTAGGCTAGGATATATAGCGTTATAGACGTATATAATGTTCCCACCGAGAAGTAGGCGCCGACGTGCCAGGAATGTAGTGAAATATTACATCCGAGATGTTAGGTTGCCTTAGGCTAGGATATATAACGTTATAGACGTATATAATGTTACCACGGAGAAGTAGGGACTTGCATGCCAGGAATGTTGTAAAATATTGCGGTAGACCTGTTAAGTTGGCTTAGGATAGGATACATAACGTTATAGACGTATATAATGTTCCCACCGAAAAGTTGGAGCCGACGAGCTAGGAATGTTGTAAAATATTACGCTCGACATGTTATGTTACCTTAGGCTAGGATATATGGCGTTATAGACGTATATAATTTTCCCACCGAGAAGTAGGGGCCGACCAGCCAGGAATGTTGTAAAACATTACGCTCCACATGTTAGGTTGCCGTAGGTTAGGATATATAACGTTATAGACGTATATAATGTTCCCACCGAGATGTAGGAGCCGACGAGCCAGGAATGTTGTAAAATAGTACGCTTGACATGTTAGGTTACCTTAGGCTAGGATATATAGCGTTATAAACTTATATAATGTTCCCACCGAGAAGTAGGGGCCGACGTGCCAGGAATGTAGTAAAGTATTACATCCGAAATGTTAGGTTCCCTAAGGTTAGGATATATAACGTTATAGACGTATGTAATGTTCCCACCGAGAAGTAGGGGCCGCCGCGCCACGAATGTAGTAGAAATTTACATCCGAGGTGTTAGGTTGCCTTTGGTTAGGATATATAAAGTTATAGACGTATATACTGTTCCCACCGAGAAGTAGGTGCCGACGCGCCAGGAATGTAGTAAAATATTACATCCGAGATGTTAGGTTGCCTTAGGCTAGGATATATAGCGTTATAGCGTATATAATGTTCCCACCAAAAAGTAGGGGCCGACACGCGAGGAATGTTGTAAAACATTACGCTCGACATGTTAGGTTGCCTTAGAAGAGGATATATAACGTTATAGACGTATATACTGTTCCCACCGTGACGGAGGTGCCGACGCGCCAGGAATGTTGTAAAATATTACGGTAGAAATGTTAGGTTGCCTGAGTTTAGGATATATAACGTTATAGACGTATATACTGTTCCCACCGAGAAGTAGGTGCCGACGCGCCAGGAATGTTGTAACATATTACATTCGACATGTTAGGTTGCCTTAGGCTAGGATATATAGCGTTATGACGTACATAATGTTCCCACCGAGAAATAGGGGCCGACGCACCAGGAATGTTGTAAAATATTACATTCGACATGTTAGGTTGCCTTAAGCTAGGATATATAACGTTATAGACGTATTCGATATTCCCAACGAAAAGTACGGGCCGACGCTCCAGGAATGTTGTCAAATATTACATCCGAGATGTTAGGTTGCCTTAGGCTAGGATATATAACGTTATAGACGTATATAATGTTACCACGGAGAAGTTGGGACTTGCATGCCAGGAATGTTGTAAAATATTGCGGTAGACCTGTTAAGTTGGCTTAGGATAGGCTACATAACGTTATAGACGTATATAATGTTCCCACCGAAAAGTTGGAGCCGACGAGCTAGGAATGTTGTAAAATAATACGCTCGACATGTTATGTTACCTTAGGCTAGGATATATGGCGTTATAGACGTATATAATTTTCCCACCGAGAAGTAGGGGCCGACCAGCCAGGAATGTTGTAAAACATTACGCTCCACATGTTAGGTTGCCGTAGGTTAGGATGTATAACGTTATAGACGTATATAATGTTCCCACCGAGATGTAGGAGCCGACGAGCCAGGAATGTTGTAAAATAGTACGCTTGACATGTTAGGTTACCTTAGGCTAGGATATATAACGATATAGACGTATATACTCTTCCCACCGGGAAGTAGGGGCCGGCGCGACAGGAATATAGTAAAATATTACATCCGAGATGTTAGGTTGCCTTAGGTTATGATATATAACGTTATTGACTTATATAATGCTCCCACCGAGAAGTAGGGGCCGACGCGCCAGGAATGCTGTAAAATATTACATTCGACATGTTCGAATTGCCTTAGGCTAGGTCATATAACGTTATAGACGTATATAATGTTCCCACCGAGAAGTAGGTGCCGGCGCGCCAGGAATGTAGTAAAATATTACACCCGAGATGTTAGGTTGCCTTAGGTTAGGATATATAACGTTATTAACTTATATAATGTTCCCACCTAGAAGTAGGTGCCGACGCGCCAGGAATGTTGTAAAATATTACATTCGACATGTTAAGTTGCCTTAGGCTAGGATATATAACGTTATAGACGTATATGATATTCCCCCCGAGATGTACGGGCCGACGCGCCAGGAATGTTGTAACATATTACATTCGACATGTTAGGTTGCCTTAGGCTAGGATATATAGCGTTATAGACGTATATAATGTTCCCACCGAGAAGTAGATGCCGACGTGCCAGGAATGTTGTAAAACATTACATCCCAGGTGTTAGTTTGCCTTAAGTTAGGACACATAACGTTATAAACATATATACTGTTCCCACCGAGAAGTAGGTGCCGAAGTGCCGGGAATTTTGTAAAATATTACATTCGACATGTTAGGTTGCCTTAGGTTAGGATATATAGCGTTATAGACGTATATACTGTTCCCACCGAGAAGTATGTGCCGACGCGCCAGGAATGTTGTACAATATTAGATTCGGCAAGTTTGGTTGCCTTAGGTTAGGATATATAACGTTATAGACGTATATAATGTTCCCACCGAGAAGTAGGTGCCGACGCGACAGGAATGTTGTAAAATATTACATTCGAAATGTTAGGTTTCCTTAGGCTAGGATATATAGCGTTATAGACGTATATAATGTTCCCACCGAGAAGTAGGCGCCGACGTGCCAGGAATGTAGTGAAATATTACATCCGAGATGTTAGGTTGCCTTAGGCTAGGATATATAACGTTATAGACGTATATAATGTTACCACGGAGAAGTAGGGACTTGCATGCCAGGAATGTTGTAAAATATTGCGGTAGACCTGTTAAGTTGGCTTAGGATAGGATACATAACGTTATAGACGTATATAATGTTCCCACCGAAAAGTTGGAGCCGACGAGCTAGGAATGTTGTAAAATATTACGCTCGACATGTTATGTTACCTTAGGCTAGGATATATGGCGTTATAGACGTATATAATTTTCCCACCGAGAAGTAGGGGCCGACCAGCCAGGAATGTTGTAAAACATTACGCTCCACATGTTAGGTTGCCGTAGGTTAGGATATATAACGTTATAGACGTATATAATGTTCCCACCGAGATGTAGGAGCCGACGAGCCAGGAATGTTGTAAAATAGTACGCTTGACATGTTAGGTTACCTTAGGCTAGGATATATAGCGTTATAAACTTATATAATGTTCCCACCGAGAAGTAGGGGCCGCCGCGCCACGAATGTAGTAGAAATTTACATCCGAGGTGTTAGGTTGCCTTTGGTTAGGATATATAAAGTTATAGACGTATATACTGTTCCCACCGAGAAGTAGGTGCCGACGCGCCAGGAATGTAGTAAAATATTACATCCGAGATGTTAGGTTGCCTTAGGCTAGGATATATAGCGTTATAGACGTATATAATGTTCCCACCAAAAAGTAGGGGCCGACACGCGAGGAATGTTGTAAAACATTACGCTCGACATGTTAGGTTGCCTTAGAAGAGGATATATAACGTTATAGACGTATATACTGTTCCCACCGTGACGGAGGTGCCGACGCGCCAGGAATGTTGTAAAATATTACGGTAGAAATGTTAGGTTGCCTGAGTTTAGGATATATAACGTTATAGACGTATATACTGTTCCCACCGAGAAGTAGGTGCCGACGCGCCAGGAATGTTGTAACATATTACATTCGACATGTTAGGTTGCCTTAGGCTAGGATATATAGCGTTATAGACGTATATAATGTTCCCATCGAGAAGTAGATGCCGACGTGCCAGGAATGTTGTAAAACATTACATCCCAGGTGTTAGTTTGCCTTAAGTTAGGACACATAACGTTATAAACATATATACTGTTCCCACCGAGAAGTAGGTGCCGAAGTGCCGGGAATTTTGTAAAATATTACATTCGACATGTTAGGTTGCCTTAAGCTAGGATATGTAACGTTATAGACGTATATAATGTTCCCCCCGACAAGTATGGGCCAACGAGCCAGGAATGTGGTAAAATATTACATCCTAGATGTTAGGTACCCTTAGGTCAGGATATATAAGGTTATTGACTTATATAATGTTCCCACCGAGAAATAGGGGCCGACGCGCCAGGAATGTTGTAAAATATTACATTCGACATGTTAGGATTGCCTTAGGCTAGGATATATAGCGTTATAAACGTATATAGTGTTCCCACTGAGAAGTAGGTGCCGACGAGCCAGGAATGTTGTAAAATATTACAGTCGACATGTTAGGTTGCCTTAGGCTAGGATATATAGCGTTATAGACGTATATACTGTTCCCACCTAGAAGTAGGTGCCGACGAGCCAGGAATGTTGTAAAATATTACATTCGACATGTTAGGTTGCCTTAGGCTAGGATATATAGCGTTATGACGTACATAATGTTCCCACCGAGAAATAGGGGCCGACGCACCAGGAATGTTGTAAAATATTACATTCGACATGTTAGGTTGCCTTAAGCTAGGATATATAACGTTATAGACGTATTCGATATTCCCAACGAAAAGTACGGGCCGATGCTCCAGGAATGTTGTCAAATATTACATCCGAGATGTTAGGTTTCCTTAGGCTAGGATATATAACGTTATAGACGTATATAATGTTACCACGGAGAAGTAGGGACTTGCATGCCAGGAATGTTGTAAAATATTGCGGTAGACCTGTTAAGTTGGCTTAGGATAGGCTACATAACGTTATAGACGTATATAATGTTCCCACCGAAAAGTTGGAGCCGACGAGCTAGGAATGTTGTAAAATAATACGCTCGACATGTTATGTTACCTTAGGCTAGGATATATGGCGTTATAGACGTATATAATTTTCCCACCGAGAAGTAGGGGCCGACCAGCCAGGAATGTTGTAAAACATTACGCTCCACATGTTAGGTTGCCGTAGGTTAGGATATATAACGTTATAGACGTATATAATGTTCCCACCGAGATGTAGGAGCCGACGAGCCAGGAATGTTGTAAAATAGTACGCTTGACATGTTAGGTTACCTTAGGCTAGGATATATAGCGTTATAAACTTATATAATGTTCCCACCGAGAAGTAGGGGCCGACGTGCCAGGAATGTAGTAAAGTATTACATCCGAAATGTTAGGTTCCCTTAGGTTAGGATATATAACGTTATAGACGTATGTAATGTTCCCACCGAGAAGTAGGGGCCGCCGCGCCACGAATGTAGTAGAAATTTACATCCGAGGTGTTAGGTTGCCTTTGGTTAGGATATATAAAGTTATAGACGTATATACTGTTCCCACCGAGAAGTAGGTGCCGACGCGCCAGGAATGTAGTAAAATATTACATCCGAGATGTTAGGTTGCCTTAGGCTAGGATATATAGCGTTATAGACGTATATAATGTTCCCACCAAGAAGAAGGGGCCGACACGCGAGGAATGTTGTAAAACATTACGCTCGACATGTTAGGTTGCCTTAGAAGAGGATATATAACTTTATAGACGTATATACTGTTCCCACCGTGACGGAGGTGCCGACGCGCCAGGAATGTTGTAAAATATTACGGTAGAAATGTTAGGTTGCCTGAGTTTAGGATATATAACGTTATAGACGTATATACTGTTCCCACCGAGAAGTAGGTGCCGACGCGCCAGGAATGTTGTAACATATTACATTCGACATGTTAGGTTGCCTTAGGCTAGGATATATAGCGTTATAGACGTATATAGTGTTCCCATCGAGAAGTAGATGCCGACGTGCCAGGAATGTTGTAAAACATTACATCCCAGGTGTTAGTTTGCCTTAAGTTAGGACACATAACGTTATAAACATATATACTGTTCCCACCGAGAAGTAGGTGCCGAAGTGCCGGGAATTTTGTAAAATATTACATTCGACATGTTAGGTTGCCTTAAGCTAGGATATGTAACGTTATAGACGTATATAATGTTCCCCCCGACAAGTATGGGCCAACGAGCCAGGAATGTGGTAAAATATTACATCCTAGATGTTAGGTTCCCTTAGGTCAGGATATATAAGGTTATTGACTTATATAATGTTCCCACCGAGAAATAGGGGCCGACGCGCCAGGAATGTTGTAAAATATTACATTCGACATGTTAGGATTGCCTTAGGCTAGGATATATAGCGTTATAAACGTATATAGTGTTCCCACTGAGAAGTAGGTGCCGACGAGCCAGGAATGTTGTAAAATATTACAGTCGACATGTTAGGTTGCCTTAGGCTAGGATATATAGCGTTATAGACGTATATACTGTTCCCACCTAGAAGTAGGTGCCGACGAGCCAGGAATGTTGTAAAATATTACATTCGACATGTTAGGTTGCCTTAAGCTAGGATATATAGCGTTATGACGTACATAATGTTCCCACCGAGAAATAGGGGCCGACGCACCAGGAATGTTGTAAAATATTACATTCGACATGTTAGGTTGCCTTAAGCTAGGATATATAACGTTATAGACGTATTCGATATTCCCGACGAAAAGTACGGGCCGACGCTCCAGGAATGTTGTCAAATATTACATCCGAGATGTTAGGTTGCCTTAGGCTAGGATATATAACGTTATAGACGTATATAATGTTACCACGGAGAAGTAGGGACTTGCATGCCAGGAATGTTGTAAAATATTGCGGTAGACCTGTTAAGTTGGCTTAGGATAGGCTACAAAACGTTATAGACGTATATAATGTTCCCACCGAAAAGTTGGAGCCGACGAGCTAGGAATGTTGTAAAATAATACGCTCGACATGTTATGTTACCTTAGGCTAGGATATATGGCGTTATAGACGTATATAATTTTCCCACCGAGAAGTAGGGGCCGACCAGCCAGGAATGTTGTAAAACATTACGCTTCACATGTTAGGTTGCCGTAGGTTAGGATATATAACGTTATAGACGTATATAATGTTCCCACCGAGATGTAGGAGCCGACGAGCCAGGAATGTTGTAAAATAGTACGCTTGACATGTTAGGTTACCTTAGGCTAGGATATATAGCGTTATAAACTTATATAATGTTCCCACCGAGAAGTAGGGGCCGACGTGCCAGGAATGTAGTAAAGTATTACATCCGAAATGTTAGGTTCCCTTAGGTTAGGATATATAACGTTATAGACGTATGTAATGTTCCCACCGAGAAGTAGGGGCCGCCGCGCCACGAATGTAGTAGAAATTTACATCCGAGGTGTTAGGTTGCCTTTGGTTAGGATATATAAAGTTATAGACGTATATACTGTTCCCACCGAGAAGTAGGTGCCGACGCGCCAGGAATGTAGTAAAATATTACATCCGAGGTGTTAGGTTGCCTTAGGCTAGGATATATAGCGTTATAGACGTATATAATGTTCCCACCAAGAAGAAGGGGCCGACACGCGAGGAATGTTGTAAAACATTACGCTCGACATGTTAGGTTGCCTTAGAAGAGGATATATAAAGTTATAGACGTATATACTGTTCCCACCGTGACGGAGGTGCCGACGCGCCAGGAATGTTGTAAAATATTACGGTAGAAATGTTAGGTTGTCTGAGTTTAGGATATATAACGTTATAGACGTATATACTGTTCCCACCGAGAAGTAGGTGCCGACGCGCCAGGAATGTTGTAACATATTACATTCGACATGTTAGGTTGCCTTAGGCTAGGATATATAGCGTTATAGACGTATATAATGTTCCCATCGAGAAGTAGATGCCGACGTGCCAGGAATGTTGTAAAACATTACATCCCAGGTGTTGGTTTGCCTTAAGTTAGGACACATAACGTTATAAACATATATACTGTTCCCACCGAGAAGTAGGTGCCGAAGTGCCGGGAATTTTGTAAAATATTACATTCGACATGTTAGGTTGCCTTAAGCTAGGATATGTAACGTTATAGACGTATATAATGTTCCCCCCGACAAGTATGGGCCAACGAGCCAGGAATGTGGTAAAATATTACATCCTAGATGTTAGGTACCCTTAGGTCAGGATATATAAGGTTATTGACTTATATAATGTTCCCACCGAGAAATAGGGGCCGACGCGCCAGGAATGTTGTAAAATATTACATTCGACATGTTAGGATTGCCTTAGGCTAGGATATATAGCGTTATAAACGTATATAGTGTTCCCACTGAGAAGTAGGTGCCGACGAGCCAGGAATGTTGTAAAATATTACAGTCGACATGTTAGGTTGCCTTAGGCTAGGATATATAGCGTTATAGACGTATATACTGTTCCCACCTAGAAGTAGGTGCCGACGAGCCAGGAATGTTGTAAAATATTACATTCGACATGTTAGGTTGCCTTAGGCTAGGATATATAGCGTTATGAAGTACATAATGTTCCCACCGAGAAATAGGGGCCGACGCACCAGGAATGTTGTAAAATATTACATTCGACATGTTAGGTTGCCTTAAGCTAGGATATATAACGTTATAGACGTATTCGATATTCCCAACGAAAAGTACGGGCCGACGCTCCAGGAATGTTGTCAAATATTACATCCGAGATGTTAGGTTGCCTTAGGCTAGGATATATAACGTTATAGACGTATATAATGTTACCACGGAGAAGTAGGGACTTGCATGCCAGGAATGTTGTAAAATATTGCGGTAGACCTGTTAAGTTGGCTTAGGATAGGATACATAACGTTATAGACGTATATAATGTTCCCACCGAAAAGTTGGAGCCGACGAGCTAGGAATGTTGTAAAATATTACGCTCGACATGTTATGTTACCTTAGGCTAGGATATATGGCGTTATAGACGTATATAATTTTCCCACCGAGAAGTAGGGGCCGACCAGCCAGGAATGTTGTAAAACATTACGCTCCACATGTTAGGTTGCCGTAGGTTAGGATATATAACGTTATAGACGTATATAATGTTCCCACCGAGATGTAGGAGCCGACGAGCCAGGAATGTTGTAAAATAGTACGCTTGACATGTTAGGTTACCTTAGGCTAGGATATATAGCGTTATAAACTTATATAATGTTCCCACCGAGAAGTAGGGGCCGACGTGCCAGGAATGTAGTAAAGTATTACATCCGAAATGTTAGGTTCCCTTAGGTTAGGATATATAACGTTATAGACGTATGTAATGTTCCCACCGAGAAGTAGGGGCCGCCGCGCCACGAATGTAGTAGAAATTTACATCCGAGGTGTTAGGTTGCCTTTGGTTAGGATATATAAAGTTATAGACGTATATACTGTTCCCACCGAGAAGTAGGTGCCGACGCGCCAGGAATGTAGTAAAATATTACATCCGAGATGTTAGGTTGCCTTAGGCTAGGATATATAGCGTTATAGACGTATATAATGTTCCCACCAAGAAGTAGGGGCCGACACGCGAGGAATGTTGTAAAACATTACGCTCGACATGTTAGGTTGCCTTAGAAGAGGATATATAACGTTATAGACGTATATACTGTTCCCACCGTGACGGAGGTGCCGACGCGCCAGGAATGTTGTAAAATATTACGGTAGAAATGTTAGGTTGCCTTAGGTTAGGATATATAACGTTATAGACGTACATAATGTTACCACAGAGTAATAGGTACTTGCATGCCAGGAATGTTGTAAAATATTACGGTAGAGATGTTAGGTTGCCTGAGGTTAGGGTATATAACGATATAGACGTATATAATGTTCCCACCGGGAAGTAGGTGCCGACGCGCCAGGAATGTTGTAAAATATTACATTCGAGATGTTAGGTTGCCTTAGGTTAGGATATATAACGTTATTGACTTATATAATGTTCCCTCCGATAGGTACGGGCCGACGTGCCAGAAATGTAGTAAAATATTACACCCGAGATGCTAGGTTGCCTTAGGTTAGGATATATAACGTTATAGACGTATATACTGTTCCCACCGAGAACTAGGGGCCGACGCGCCAGGAATGTTGTAAAGTATTACATTCGATATGTTAGGTTGCCTTAGGCTAGGATATATAGCGTTATAGACGTATATAATGTTCCCACCGGGAAGTATTGGCAGACGTACCAGGAATGTAGTAAAATATGACATCCGAGATGTTAGGTTGCCTTAGGTTAGGATATATAACGTTATTGACTTATATAATGTTCCCTCCGATAGGTACGGGCCGACGTGCCAGAAATGTAGTAAAATATTACACCCGAGATGCTAGGTTGCCTTAGGTTAGGATATATAACGTTATTGACTTATATAATGTCCCCACCGGGAAGTAGGAGCCGACGTGCCAGGAATGTAGTAAAATATTACATCCGAGATGTTAGGTTGCCTTAGGCTAGGATATATAACGTTATAGACGTATATAATGTTACCATGGTGAAGTAGGGACTTGCATGCCAGGAATGTTGTAAAATATTACGGTAGACATGTTAGGTTGCCTTAGGATAGGATATATAACGTTATAGACGTATATAATGTTCCCACCGAGAAGTAGGAGCCGACCAGCCAGGAATGTTGTAAAACATTACGCTCCATATGTTTGGTTGCCTTAGGTTAGGTTATATAACGTTATAGGCGTATATAATGTTCCCACCGAGATGTAGGGGCCGAAGTGACGGGAATGTTGTAAAATATTACATCCGAGATGTTAGGTTGCCTTGGGCTAGCATATGTAACGTTATAGACGTATATAATGTTCCCACCGAGAAGTAGGGACCGGCGCGCAAGGAATGTTGTAAAATATTACATCCGAGGAGTTAGGTTGCCTTAGGCTAGTATATATAGCGTTATAGACGTATATAATGTTCCCACCGAGAAGTAGGGGCCGCCGCGCCACGAATGTATTAAAATATAACAACCGAGATGTCAGGTTGCCTTAGGCTAGGATATATAGCGTTATAGACGTATATAATGTTCCCACCAAAAAGTAGGGGCCGACGAGTCAGGAATGTTGTAAAATATTACAACCGAGATGTTAGGTTGCCTTAGGCTAGGATGTGTAACATTGTAGACGTATATAATGTTCCCAGCGAGAAGTAGGGGCCAACGAGCCAGGAATGTGGTAAAATATTACATTCGACATGTTAGGTTGCCTTAGGTTAGGATATATAGCGTTATAGACGTATATAATGTTCCCACCGAGAAGTATGTGCCGACGCGCCAGGAATGTTGTACAATATTAGATTCGGCAAGTTCGGTTGCCTTAGGTTAGGATATATAACGTTATAGACGTATGTAATGTTCCCACCGAGAAGTAGGAGCCGACCAGCCAGGAATGTTGTAAAACATTACGCAACACATGTTTGGTTGCCTTAGGTTAGGTTATATAACGTTATAGGCGTATATAATGTTCCCACCGAGATGTAGGGGCCGAAGTGACGGGAATGTTGTAAAATATTACATCCGAGATGTTAGGTTGCCTTGGGCTAGCATATGTAACGTTATAGACGTATATAATGTTCCCACCGAGAAGTAGGGACCGGCCCGCAAGGAATGTTGTAAAACATTACATCCGAGGAGTTAGGTTGCCTTAGGCTAGTATATATAGCGTTATAGACGTATATAATGTTCCCACCGAGAAGTAGGGGCCGCCGCGCCACGAATGTATTAAAATATAACAACCGAGATGTCAGGTTGCCTTAGGCTAGGATATATAGCGTTATAGAAGTATATAATGTTCCCACCGAGAAGTAGATGCCGACGTGCCAGGAATGTTGTAAAACATTACATCCCAGGTGTTAGTTTGCCTTAAGTTAGGACACATAACGTTATAAACATATATACTGTTCCCACCGAGAAGTAGGTGCCGAAGTGCCGGGAATTTTGTAAAATATTACATTCGACATGTTAGGATTGCCTTAGGCTAGGATATATAACGTTATAGACGTATATAATGTTACCATGGTGAAGTAGGGACTTGCATGCCAGGAATGTTGTAAAATATTACGGTAGACATGTTAGGTTGCCTTAGGATAGGATATATAACGTTATAGACGTATATAATGTTCCCACCGAGAAGTAGGAGCCGACCAGCCAGGAATGTTGTAAAACATTACGCTCCACATGTTTGGTTGCCTTAGGTTAGGTTATATAACGTTATAGGCGTATATAATGTTCCCACCGAGATGTAGGGGCCGAAGTGACGGGAATGTTGTAAAATATTACATCCGAGATGTTAGGTTGCCTTGGGCTAGCATATGTAACGTTATAGACGTATATAATGTTCCCACCGAGAAGTAGGGACCGGCGCGCAAGGAATGTTGTAAAATATTACATCCGAGGAGTTAGGTTGCCTTAGGCTAGTATATATAGCGTTATAGACGTATATAATGTTCCCACCGAGAAGTAGGGGCCGCCGCGCCACGAATGTATTAAAATATAACAACCGAGATGTCAGGTTGCCTTAGGCTAGGATATATAGCGTTATAGACGTATATAATGTTCCCACCAAAAAGTAGGGGCCGACGAGTCAGGAATGTTGTAAAATATTACAACCGAGATGTTAGGTTGCCTTAGGCTAGGATGTGTAACATTGTAGACGTATATAATGTTCCCAGCGAGAAGTAGGGGCCAACGAGCCAGGAATGTGGTAAAATATTACATTCGACATGTTAGGTTGCCTTAGGTTAGGATATATAGCGTTATAGACGTATATAATGTTCCCACCGAGAAGTATGTGCCGACGCGCCAGGAATGTTGTACAATATTAGATTCGGCAAGTTCGGTTGCCTTAGGTTAGGATATATAACGTTATAGACGTATGTAATGTTCCCACCGAGAAGTAGGAGCCGACCAGCCAGGAATGTTGTAAAACATTACGCAACACATGTTTGGTTGCCTTAGGTTAGGTTATATAACGTTATAGGCGTATATAATGTTCCCACCGAGATGTAGGGGCCGAAGTGACGGGAATGTTGTAAAATATTACATCCGAGATGTTAGGTTGCCTTGGGCTAGCATATGTAACGTTATAGACGTATATAATGTTCCCACCGAGAAGTAGGGACCGGCCCGCAAGGAATGTTGTAAAACATTACATCCGAGGAGTTAGGTTGCCTTAGGCTAGTATATATAGCGTTATAGACGTATATAATGTTCCCAGCGAGAAGTAGGGGCCGACCCGCCAGAAATGTTGGAAGATGCTACATTCGAGATGTTAAGATGCCTTACGATAGGAAATATAACGTTATAGACGTATATAATGTCCGCATCGAAACGTACGGGTAGACACGAACGGGATTCTGTGAAACATTACAAGCGAGGGTCTAGCTGGGTTAGGTTAGGTTATATTGCGTTATAGACGTATATAATGTTCCCACCGAGATGTAGGGGCCGACCGCAAGGAATGTTGGAAAATACTACATCCGAGACGTTAGGATGACTTAGGTTAGAATATATAACGTGATAGACGTATATAATGTCCGCACCGAGACGTACGGGTAGACACGAACGGGATTCTGTAAAACACTACCAGCGAGGTTCTAGATTGGTTAGGTTAGGTTATATTACGTTGTAGACGTATATAATGTTCCCACCGAGAAGTAGGGGCCGACCCGCCAGAAATGTTGGAAAATAATACATCTGAGATGTTAGGTTGCCTTAGTATAGGATATATAACGTTATAGAAGTATATAATGTCCGCGCCGTGATGTACGGGGCGACACGAACGGGAGTCTGTGAAACATTACCAGCGAGGGTCTAGCTGGGTTAGGTTAGGTTATATTACGTTATAGACGTATATAATGTTCCCACCGAGAAGTAGGAGCCGACCCGCCAGAAATGTTGGGAAATACTACATCCGAGACGTTAGGTTGCCTTAGGATAGGACATACAAAGTTTTAGACGTATATAATGTCCGCGCCGAAATGTACGGGACGACACGAACGGGAATCTGTGAAACATTACAAGCGAGGGTCTAGCTGGGTTAGGTTAGGTTATATTGCGTTATAGACGTATATAATGTTCCCACCGAGATGTAGGGGCCGACCAGCCAGAATTGTTGGAAAATACTACATTCGAGAGGTTAGGTTGCCTTCGGATAGGAAATATAACGTAGTAGACGTATATAATATCCGCGTCGAGATGTGCGGGACGACACGAACGGGATTCTGTAAAACATTACCAGCGGGGGTCGTGATGGGTTAGGTTAGGTTATATTACGATATCGACGTATCTAATGTTCCCACCGAGCAGTAGGGGCCGAAGTGCCGGGAATGTTGTAAAATACTACGTTCGACATGTTAGGTTGCCTTAAGCTAGGATATATAGCGTTATAGACGTATATAACGTTGCCACCGAGAAGTAGGGGTCGAAGTGCCGGGAATGTCGTAAAATATTACATTCGACACGTTAGGCTGCCTTAGGCTAGGATATGTAACGTTATAGACGTATATAACGTTGCCACCGAGAAGTAGGGGTCGAAGTGCCGGGAATGTCGTAAAATATTACATTCGACACGTTAGGTTGCCTTAGGCTAGGATATGTAACGTTATAGACGTATATAATGTTCCTACCGAGAAGTAGGGGCCGACGCGCCAGGAATGTTGTAAAATATTACATTCGACATGTTAGGATTGCCCTAGGCTAGGATATGTAACGTTATAGACGTATATGATATTCCCACCGAGAAGTACGGGCCGACACGCCAGGAATGTTGTCAAATATTACATCCGAGATGTTAGGTTGCCTTAGCCTAGGATATTTAGCGTTATAGACGAATATAATGTTCCCACCGGGAAGTAGGGGCCGAAGTGCCGGGAATGTTGTAAAATATTACATCCGAGATGTTAGGTTGCCTTAGCCTAGGACATTTAGCGTTATAGACGAATATAATGTTCCCAACGAGAAGTAGGGGCCGAAGTGCCGGGAATGTTGTAAAATATTACCTTCGACATGTTAGGTTGCCTTAGGCTAGGATATGTATCGATATAGACGTATATAATGTTCCTACCGAGAAGTAGGGGCCGACGCGCCAGGAATGTTGTAAAATATTACATTCGACATGTTAGGATTGCCCTAGGCTAGGATATATAACGTTATAGACGTATATGATATTCCCACCGAGAAGTACGGGCCGACACGCCAGGAATGTTGTCAAATATTACATCCGAGATGTTAGGTTGCCTTAGCCTAGGATATATAGCGTTATATACGTATATAATGTTCCCACCGAGAAGTAGGGGCCGAAGTGCCGGCAATGTTGTAAAATATTACGTTCGACATGTTAGGTTCCCTTAGGCAAGGATATGTAACGTTATAGAAGTATATACAGTTGCCACCGAGAAGAAGTTGCCGACGCGCCAGGAATGTTGTAAAATATTACATTCGACATGTTAGGTTGCCTTAGGCTAAGATATATAGCGTTATAGACGTATATAATGTTTCCACCGCGAAATTGGGGCCGGCACGCGAGGAATGTTTTAAAATATTACATTCGACATGTTAGGATTGCCCTAGGCTAGGATATATAGCGTTATAGACGTATATGATATTCCCACCGAGAAATAGGGGCCGACACGCGAGGAATGTTGTAAAACATTACATCCGAGGTGTTAGGGTGCCTTAGGCTAGGATATATAACGTTATAGACGTATGTACTGTTCCCATCAGGAAGTAGTTGCCGACGCGGCAGGAATGTTGTAAAATATTACATTCGACATGTTAGGCTGCCTTAAGCTAGGATATACAGCGTTATAGACGTATATAACGTTCCCACCGAGAAGTAGGGGCCGAAGTTCCGGGAATGTTGTAAAATATTACATTCGACATGTTAGGTTGCCTTAGGCTAGGATATGTAACGTTATAGACGTATATAATGTTCCCACCGAGAAGTAGGGGCCGACGAGCCAGGAATGTTGTCAAATATTACATTATAGATGTTAGGTTCCCTTAGGTTAGGATATATAACGTTATAGACATATATATTGTTCCCACCGAGAAGTAGGGGCCGACGTGCCGGGAATGTCGTAAAATATTACATTCGACACATTAGGTTGCCTTAGGCTAGGATATGTAACGTTATAGACGTATATAATGTTCCTACCGAGAAGTAGGGGCCGACGCGCCAGGAATGATGTAAAATATTACATTCGACATGTTAGGATTGCCCTAGGCTAGGATATATAACGTTATAGACGTATATGATATTCCCAGCGAGAAGTACGGGCCGACACGCCAGGAATGTTGTCAAATATTACATCCGAGATGTTAGGTTGCCTTAGCCTAGGATATATAGCGTTATAGACGTATATAATGTTCCCACCGAGAAGTAGGGGCCGAAGTGCCGGGAATGTTGTAAAATATTACCTTCGACATGTTAGGTTGCCTTAGGTTAGGATATATAACGTTATAGACGTATATGATGTTCCCACCGAGAAGTAGGGGCCGAAGTGCCGGGAATGTTGTAAAATACTACGTTCGACATGTTAGGTTGCCTTAAGTTAGGATATATAGCGTTATAGACGTATATAACGTTGCCACCGAGAAGTAGGTGTCGAAGTGCCGGGAATGTCGTAAAATATTACATTCGACACGTTAGGTTGCCTTAGGCTAGGATATGTAACGTTATAGACGTATATAATGTTCCTACCGAGAAGTAGGGGCCGACGCGCCAGGAATGTTGTAAAATATTACATTCGACATGTTAGGTTGCCTTAGGCAAGAATATGTAACGTTATAGACGTATATACAGTTCCCACGAAGAAGAAGTTGCCGACGCGCCAGGAATGTTGTAAAATATTACATTCGACATGTTAGGTTGCCTTAGGCTAAGATATATAGCGTTATAGACGTATATAATGTTTCCACCGCGAAATTGGGGCCGGCACGCGAGGAATGTTTTAAAATATTACATTCGACATGTTAGGATTGCCCTAGGCTAGGATATATAGCGTTATAGACGTATATGATATTCCCACCGAGAAATAGGGGCCGACACGCGAGGAATGTTGTAAAACATTACATCCGAGATGTTAGGGTGCCTTAGGTTAGGATATATAACGTTATAGACGTATATACTGTTCCCACCGAGAAGTAGTTCCCGATGCGCCAGGAATGTTATGAAATATTACATTCGACATGTTAGGTTGCCTTAAGCTAGGATATATAGCGTTATAGACGTATATAATGTTCCCACCGAGAAATTGGGGCCGACACGCGAGGAATGTGGTAAAACATTACATCCGATGTGTTAGGTTGCCTTAGGTTAGGATATATAACGTTATAGACGTATATACTGTTCCCACCGAGAAGTAGGTGCCGACGCGCCAGGAATGTTGTAAAATATTACATTCGACATGTTAGGTTGCCTTAAGCTAGGATATATAGCGTTATAGACGTATATAATGTTTCCACCGAGAAGTAGCGGCCGACGTGCCAGGAATGTTGTAAAATATTACGTTCGACATGTTAGGTTGCCTCAGGCTAGGATATATAGCGCTATAGACGTATATACTGTTCCCACCGAGAAGTAGTTGCCGAAGTGCCGGGAATGTTGTAAAATACTACGCTCGACATGTTAGGTTGCCTTAGGCTAGGATATTTAGCGTTATAGACGTATATATTGTTCCCACTGAGAAGTAGTTGCCGACGCGCCAGGAATGTTGTAAAATATTACATCCGAGGTGTTAGGTTCCCTTAGGTTAGGATATATAACGTCATAGACGTATATAATGTTCCCACCGAGAAGTAGGGGCCGACACGCAAGGAATGTTGTCAAATATTACATCACAGATGTTAGTTTCCCTTAGGTTAGGATATGTGACGTTATAGACGTATATAAAGTTCCCACCGAGAAGTAGGTGCAGGCGACCAGGAATGTTGAAAAATATTACATTCGACATGTTAGGTTGCCTTAGGCTAGGATATATAAAGTTATAGACGTATATAATGTTCCCACCGAGAAGTAGGGGCCGACGTGCGAGGAATGTAGTAAAATATTGCATCCGAGATGTTAGGTTGCCTTAGGTTAGGATATATAACGTTAGTGACTTATATAATGTTCTCACCGAGAAGTAGGCGCCGACGCGCCAGGAATGTTGAAAAATATTACATTCGACATGTTAAGTTGCCTTAGGCTAGGATATATAACGTTATAGACGTATATGATATTCCCACCGAGAAGTACGGGCCGACACGCCAGCAATGTTGTCAAATATCACATCCGAGGTGTTAGGTTGCCTTCGGTTAGGATGTATAACGTTATAGACGTATATACTGTTCCCACCGAGAAGTAGGTGCCGACGCGCCAGGAATGTTGTAAAATATTACATTCGACATGTTAGGTTGCCTTAAGCTAGGATATATAGCGTTATAGACGTATATAATGTTTCCACCGAGAAGTAGCTGCCGACGTGCCAGGAATGTTGTAAAATATTATGTTCGACATGTTAGGTTGCCTCAGGCTAGGATATATAGCGTTATACACGTATATACTGTTCCCACCGAGAAGTAGTTGCCGACGCACCAGGAATGCTGAAAAATATTTCTTTCGACATGTTAGGTTGCCTTAGGCTAGGATATATAACGCTATAGACGTATATGATATTCCCACCGAGATGTACGGGCCGACACGCCAGCAATGTTGTCAAATATCTCATCCGAGATGTTAGGTTGCCTTGGGCTAGGATATATAACGATATAGACGTATATACTCTTCCCACCGGGAAGTAGGGGCCGGCGCGACAGGAATATAGTAAAATATTACATCCGAGATGTTAGGTTGCCTTAGGTTATGATATATAACGTTATTGACTTATATAATGCTCCCACCGAGAAGTAGGAGCCGACGCGCCAGGAATGCTGTAAAATATTACATTCGACATGTTCGAATTGCCTTAGGCTAGGTCATATAACGTTATAGACGTATATAATGTTCCCACCGAGAAGTAGGTGCCGGCGCGCCAGGAATGTAGTAAAATATTACACCCGAGATGTTAGGTTGCCTTAGGTTAGGATATATAACGTTATTAACTTATATAATGTTCCCACCTAGAAGTAGGTGCCGACGCGCCAGGAATGTTGTAAAATATTACATTCGACATGTTAAGTTGCCTTAGGCTAGGATATACAACGTTATAGACGTATATGATATTCCCCCCGAGATGTACGGGCCGACGCGCCAGGAATGTTGTAACATATTACATTCGACATGTTAGGTTGCCTTAGGCTAGGATATATAGCGTTATAGACGTATATAATGTTCCCACCGAGAAGTAGATGCCGACGTGCCAGGAATGTTGTAAAACATTACATCCCAGGTGTTAGTTTGCCTTAAGTTAGGACACATAACGTTATAAACATATATACTGTTCCCACCGAGAAGTAGGTGCCGAAGTGCCGGGAATTTTGTAAAATATTACATTCGACATGTTAGGTTGCCTTAGGTTAGGATATATAGCGTTATAGACGTATATACTGTTCCCACCGAGAAGTATGTGCCGACGCGCCAGGAATGTTGTACAATATTAGATTCGGCAAGTTTGGTTGCCTTAGGTTAGGATATATAACGTTATAGACGTATATAATGTTCCCACCGAGAAGTAGGTGCCGACGCGACAGGAATGTTGTAAAATATTACATTCGAAATGTTAGGTTTCCTTAGGCTAGGATATATAGCGTTATAGACGTATATAATGTTCCCACCGAGAAGTAGGCGCCGACGTGCCAGGAATGTAGTGAAATATTACATCCGAGATGTTAGGTTGCCTTAGGCTAGGATATATAACGTTATAGACGTATATAATGTTACCACGGAGAAGTAGGGACTTGCATGCCAGGAATGTTGTAAAATATTGCGGTAGACCTGCTAAGTTGGCTTAGGATAGGATACATAACGTTATAGACGTATATAATGTTCCCACCGAAAAGTTGGAGCCGACGAGCTAGGAATGTTGTAAAATATTACGCTCGACATGTTATGTTACCTTAGGCTAGGATATATGGCGTTATAGACGTATATAATTTTCCCACCGAGAAGTAGGGGCCGACCAGCCAGGAATGTTGTAAAACATTACGCTCCACATGTTAGGTTGCCGTAGGTTAGGATATATAACGTTATAGACGTATATAATGTTCCCACCGAGATGTAGGAGCCGACGAGCCAGGAATGTTGTAAAATAGTACGCTTGACATGTTAGGTTACCTTAGGCTAGGATATATAGCGTTATAAACTTATATAATGTTCCCACCGAGAAGTAGGGGCCGACGTGCCAGGAATGTAGTAAAGTATTACATCCGAAATGTTAGGTTCCCTAAGGTTAGGATATATAACGTTATAGACGTATGTAATGTTCCCACCGAGAAGTAGGGGCCGCCGCGCCACGAATGTAGTAGAAATTTACATCCGAGGTGTTAGGTTGCCTTTGGTTAGGATATATAAAGTTATAGACGTATATACTGTTCCCACCGAGAAGTAGGTGCCGACGCGCCAGGAATGTAGTAAAATATTACATCCGAGATGTTAGGTTGCCTTAGGCTAGGATATATAGCGTTATAGCGTATATAATGTTCCCACCAAAAAGTAGGGGCCGACACGCGAGGAATGTTGTAAAACATTACGCTCGACATGTTAGGTTGCCTTAGAAGAGGATATATAACGTTATAGACGTATATACTGTTCCCACCGTGACGGAGGTGCCGACGCGCCAGGAATGTTGTAAAATATTACGGTAGAAATGTTAGGTTGCCTGAGTTTAGGATATATAACGTTATAGACGTATATACTGTTCCCACCGAGAAGTAGGTGCCGACGCGCCAGGAATGTTGTAACATATTACATTCGACATGTTAGGTTGCCTTAGGCTAGGATATATAGCGTTATGACGTACATAATGTTCCCACCGAGAAATAGGGGCCGACGCACCAGGAATGTTGTAAAATATTACATTCGACATGTTAGGTTGCCTTAAGCTAGGATATATAACGTTATAGACGTATTCGATATTCCCAACGAAAAGTACGGGCCGACGCTCCAGGAATGTTGTCAAATATTACATCCGAGATGTTAGGTTGCCTTAGGCTAGGATATATAACGTTATAGACGTATATAATGTTACCACGGAGAAGTTGGGACTTGCATGCCAGGAATGTTGTAAAATATTGCGGTAGACCTGTTAAGTTGGCTTAGGATAGGCTACATAACGTTATAGACGTATATAATGTTCCCACCGAAAAGTTGGAGCCGACGAGCTAGGAATGTTGTAAAATAATACGCTCGACATGTTATGTTACCTTAGGCTAGGATATATGGCGTTATAGACGTATATAATTTTCCCACCGAGAAGTAGGGGCCGACCAGCCAGGAATGTTGTAAAACATTACGCTCCACATGTTAGGTTGCCGTAGGTTAGGATGTATAACGTTATAGACGTATATAATGTTCCCACCGAGATGTAGGAGCCGACGAGCCAGGAATGTTGTAAAATAGTACGCTTGACATGTTAGGTTACCTTAGGCTAGGATATATAACGATATAGACGTATATACTCTTCCCACCGGGAAGTAGGGGCCGGCGCGACAGGAATATAGTAAAATATTACATCCGAGATGTTAGGTTGCCTTAGGTTATGATATATAACGTTATTGACTTATATAATGCTCCCACCGAGAAGTAGGGGCCGACGCGCCAGGAATGCTGTAAAATATTACATTCGACATGTTCGAATTGCCTTAGGCTAGGTCATATAACGTTATAGACGTATATAATGTTCCCACCGAGAAGTAGGTGCCGGCGCGCCAGGAATGTAGTAAAATATTACACCCGAGATGTTAGGTTGCCTTAGGTTAGGATATATAACGTTATTAACTTATATAATGTTCCCACCTAGAAGTAGGTGCCGACGCGCCAGGAATGTTGTAAAATATTACATTCGACATGTTAAGTTGCCTTAGGCTAGGATATATAACGTTATAGACGTATATGATATTCCCCCCGAGATGTACGGGCCGACGCGCCAGGAATGTTGTAACATATTACATTCGACATGTTAGGTTGCCTTAGGCTAGGATATATAGCGTTATAGACGTATATAATGTTCCCACCGAGAAGTAGATGCCGACGTGCCAGGAATGTTGTAAAACATTACATCCCAGGTGTTAGTTTGCCTTAAGTTAGGACACATAACGTTATAAACATATATACTGTTCCCACCGAGAAGTAGGTGCCGAAGTGCCGGGAATTTTGTAAAATATTACATTCGACATGTTAGGTTGCCTTAGGTTAGGATATATAGCGTTATAGACGTATATACTGTTCCCACCGAGAAGTATGTGCCGACGCGCCAGGAATGTTGTACAATATTAGATTCGGCAAGTTTGGTTGCCTTAGGTTAGGATATATAACGTTATAGACGTATATAATGTTCCCACCGAGAAGTAGGTGCCGACGCGACAGGAATGTTGTAAAATATTACATTCGAAATGTTAGGTTTCCTTAGGCTAGGATATATAGCGTTATAGACGTATATAATGTTCCCACCGAGAAGTAGGCGCCGACGTGCCAGGAATGTAGTGAAATATTACATCCGAGATGTTAGGTTGCCTTAGGCTAGGATATATAACGTTATAGACGTATATAATGTTACCACGGAGAAGTAGGGACTTGCATGCCAGGAATGTTGTAAAATATTGCGGTAGACCTGTTAAGTTGGCTTAGGATAGGATACATAACGTTATAGACGTATATAATGTTCCCACCGAAAAGTTGGAGCCGACGAGCTAGGAATGTTGTAAAATATTACGCTCGACATGTTATGTTACCTTAGGCTAGGATATATGGCGTTATAGACGTATATAATTTTCCCACCGAGAAGTAGGGGCCGACCAGCCAGGAATGTTGTAAAACATTACGCTCCACATGTTAGGTTGCCGTAGGTTAGGATATATAACGTTATAGACGTATATAATGTTCCCACCGAGATGTAGGAGCCGACGAGCCAGGAATGTTGTAAAATAGTACGCTTGACATGTTAGGTTACCTTAGGCTAGGATATATAGCGTTATAAACTTATATAATGTTCCCACCGAGAAGTAGGGGCCGCCGCGCCACGAATGTAGTAGAAATTTACATCCGAGGTGTTAGGTTGCCTTTGGTTAGGATATATAAAGTTATAGACGTATATACTGTTCCCACCGAGAAGTAGGTGCCGACGCGCCAGGAATGTAGTAAAATATTACATCCGAGATGTTAGGTTGCCTTAGGCTAGGTTATATAGCGTTATAGACGTATATAATGTTCCCACCAAAAAGTAGGGGCCGACACGCGAGGAATGTTGTAAAACATTACGCTCGACATGTTAGGTTGCCTTAGAAGAGGATATATAACGTTATAGACGTATATACTGTTCCCACCGTGACGGAGGTGCCGACGCGCCAGGAATGTTGTAAAATATTACGGTAGAAATGTTAGGTTGCCTGAGTTTAGGATATATAACGTTATAGACGTATATACTGTTCCCACCGAGAAGTAGGTGCCGACGCGCCAGGAATGTTGTAACATATTACATTCGACATGTTAGGTTGCCTTAGGCTAGGATATATAGCGTTATAGACGTATATAATGTTCCCATCGAGAAGTAGATGCCGACGTGCCAGGAATGTTGTAAAACATTACATCCCAGGTGTTAGTTTGCCTTAAGTTAGGACACATAACGTTATAAACATATATACTGTTCCCACCGAGAAGTAGGTGCCGAAGTGCCGGGAATTTTGTAAAATATTACATTCGACATGTTAGGTTGCCTTAAGCTAGGATATGTAACGTTATAGACGTATATAATGTTCCCCCCGTCAAGTATGGGCCAACGAGCCAGGAATGTGGTAAAATATTACATCCTAGATGTTAGGTTCCCTTAGGTCAGGATATATAAGGTTATTGACTTATATAATGTTCCCACCGAGAAATAGGGGCCGACGCGCCAGGAATGTTGTAAAATATTACATTCGACATGTTAGGATTGCCTTAGGCTAGGATATATAGCGTTATAAACGTATATAGTGTTCCCACTGAGAAGTAGGTGCCGACGAGCCAGGAATGTTGTAAAATATTACAGTCGACATGTTAGGTTGCCTTAGGCTAGGATATATAGCGTTATAGACGTATATACTGTTCCCACCTAGAAGTAGGTGCCGACGAGCCAGGAATGTTGTAAAATATTACATTCGACATGTTAGGTTGCCTTAAGCTAGGATATATAGCGTTATGACGTACATAATGTTCCCACCGAGAAATAGGGGCCGACGCACCAGGAATGTTGTAAAATATTACATTCGACATGTTAGGTTGCCTTAAGCTAGGATATATAACGTTATAGACGTATTCGATATTCCCAACGAAAAGTACGGGCCGACGCTCCAGGAATGTTGTCAAATATTACATCCGAGATGTTAGGTTGCCTTAGGCTAGGATATATAACGTTATAGACGTATATAATGTTACCACGGAGAAGTAGGGACTTGCATGCCAGGAATGTTGTAAAATATTGCGGTAGACCTGTTAAGTTGGCTTAGGATAGGCTACATAACGTTATAGACGTATATAATGTTCCCACCGAAAAGTTGGAGCCGACGAGCTAGGAATGTTGTAAAATAATACGCTCGACATGTTATGTTACCTTAGGCTAGGATATATGGCGTTATAGACGTATATAATTTTCCCACCGAGAAGTAGGGGCCGACCAGCCAGGAATGTTGTAAAACATTACGCTTCACATGTTAGGTTGCCGTAGGTTAGGATATATAACGTTATAGACGTATATAATGTTCCCACCGAGATGTAGGAGCCGACGAGCCAGGAATGTTGTAAAATAGTACGCTTGACATGTTAGGTTACCTTAGGCTAGGATATATAGCGTTATAAACTTATATAATGTTCCCACCGAGAAGTAGGGGCCGACGTGCCAGGAATGTAGTAAAGTATTACATCCGAAATGTTAGGTTCCCTTAGGTTAGGATATATAACGTTATAGACGTATGTAATGTTCCCACCGAGAAGTAGGGGCCGCCGCGCCACGAATGTAGTAGAAATTTACATCCGAGGTGTTAGGTTGCCTTTGGTTAGGATATATAAAGTTATAGACGTATATACTGTTCCCACCGAGAAGTAGGTGCCGACGCGCCAGGAATGTAGTAAAATATTACATCCGAGATGTTAGGTTGCCTTAGGCTAGGATATATAGCGTTATAGACGTATATAATGTTCCCACCAAGAAGAAGGGGCCGACACGCGAGGAATGTTGTAAAACATTACGCTCGACATGTTAGGTTGCCTTAGAAGAGGATATATAAAGTTATAGACGTATATACTGTTCCCACCGTGACGGAGGTGCCGACGCGCCAGGAATGTTGTAAAATATTACGGTAGAAATGTTAGGTTGTCTGAGTTTAGGATATATAACGTTATAGACGTATATACTGTTCCCACCGAGAAGTAGGTGCCGACGCGCCAGGAATGTTGTAACATATTACATTCGACATGTTAGGTTGCCTTAGGCTAGGATATATAGCGTTATAGACGTATATAATGTTCCCATCGAGAAGTAGATGCCGACGTGCCAGGAATGTTGTAAAACATTACATCCCAGGTGTTGGTTTGCCTTAAGTTAGGACACATAACGTTATAAACATATATACTGTTCCCACCGAGAAGTAGGTGCCGAAGTGCCGGGAATTTTGTAAAATATTACATTCGACATGTTAGGTTGCCTTAAGCTAGGATATGTAACGTTATAGACGTATATAATGTTCCCCCCGACAAGTATGGGCCAACGAGCCAGGAATGTGGTAAAATATTACATCCTAGATGTTAGGTACCCTTAAGTCAGGATATATAAGGTTATTGACTTATATAATGTTCCCACCGAGAAATAGGGGCCGACGCGCCAGGAATGTTGTAAAATATTACATTCGACATGTTAGGATTGCCTTAGGCTAGGATATATAGCGTTATAAACGTATATAGTGTTCCCACTGAGAAGTAGGTGCCGACGAGCCAGGAATGTTGTAAAATATTACAGTCGACATGTTAGGTTGCCTTAGGCTAGGATATATAGCGTTATAGACGTATATACTGTTCCCACCTAGAAGTAGGTGCCGACGAGCCAGGAATGTTGTAAAATATTACATTCGACATGTTAGGTTGCCTTAGGCTAGGATATATAGCGTTATGAAGTACATAATGTTCCCACCGAGAAATAGGGGCCGACGCACCAGGAATGTTGTAAAATATTACATTCGACATGTTAGGTTGCCTTAAGCTATGATATATAACGTTATAGACGTATTCGATATTCCCAACGAAAAGTACGGGCCGACGCTCCAGGAATGTTGTCAAATATTACATCCGAGATGTTAGGTTGCCTTAGGCTAGGATATATAACGTTATAGACGTATATAATGTTACCACGGAGAAGTAGGGACTTGCATGCCAGGAATGTTGTAAAATATTGCGGTAGACCTGTTAAGTTGGCTTAGGATAGGATACATAACGTTATAGACGTATATAATGTTCCCACCGAAAAGTTGGAGCCGACGAGCTAGGAATGTTGTAAAATATTACGCTCGACATGTTATGTTACCTTAGGCTAGGATATATGGCGTTATAGACGTATATAATTTTCCCACCGAGAAGTAGGGGCCGACCAGCCAGGAATGTTGTAAAACATTACGCTCCACATGTTAGGTTGCCGTAGGTTAGGATATATAACGTTATAGACGTATATAATGTTCCCACCGAGATGTAGGAGCCGACGAGCCAGGAATGTTGTAAAATAGTACGCTTGCCATGTTAGGTTACCTTAGGCTAGGATATATAGCGTTATAAACTTATATAATGTTCCCACCGAGAAGTAGGGGCCGACGTGCCAGGAATGTAGTAAAGTATTACATCCGAAATGTTAGGTTCCCTTAGGTTAGGATATATAACGTTATAGACGTATGTAATGTTCCCACCGAGAAGTAGGGGCCGCCGCGCCACGAATGTAGTAGAAATTTACATCCGAGGTGTTAGGTTGCCTTTGGTTAGGATATATAAAGTTATAGACGTATATACTGTTCCCACCGAGAAGTAGGTGCCGACGCGCCAGGAATGTAGTAAAATATTACATCCGAGATGTTAGGTTGCCTTAGGCTAGGATATATAGCGTTATAGACGTATATAATGTTCCCACCAAGAAGTAGGGGCCGACACGCGAGGAATGTTGTAAAACATTACGCTCGACATGTTAGGTTGCCTTAGAAGAGGATATATAACGTTATAGACGTATATACTGTTCCCACCGTGACGGAGGTGCCGACGCGCCAGGAATGTTGTAAAATATTACGGTAGAAATGTTAGGTTGCCTTAGGTTAGGATATATAACGTTATAGACGTACATAATGTTACCACAGAGTAATAGGTACTTGCATGCCAGGAATGTTGTAAAATATTACGGTAGAGATGTTAGGTTGCCTGAGGTTAGGATATATAACGATATAGACGTATATAATGTTCCCACCGGGAAGTAGGTGCCGACGCGCCAGGAATGTTGTAAAATATTACATTCGAGATGTTAGGTTGCCTTAGGTTAGGATATATAACGTTATTGACTTATATAATGTTCCCTCCGATAGGTACGGGCCGACGTGCCAGAAATGTAGTAAAATATTACACCCGAGATGCTAGGTTGCCTTAGGTTAGGATATATAACGTTATAGACGTATATACTGTTCCCACCGAGAACTAGGGGCCGACGCGCCAGGAATGTTGTAAAGTATTACATTCGATATGTTAGGTTGCCTTAGGCTAGGATATATAGCGTTATAGACGTATATAATGTTCCCACCGGGAAGTATTGGCAGACGTACCAGGAATGTAGTAAAATATGACATCCGAGATGTTAGGTTGCCTTAGGTTAGGATATATAACGTTATTGACTTATATAATGTTCCCTCCGATAGGTACGGGCCGACGTGCCAGAAATGTAGTAAAATATTACACCCGAGATGCTAGGTTGCCTTAGGTTAGGATATATAACGTTATTGACTTATATAATGTCCCCACCGGGAAGTAGGAGCCGACGTGCCAGGAATGTAGTAAAATATTACATCCGAGATGTTAGGTTGCCTTAGGCTAGGATATATAACGTTATAGACGTATATAATGTTACCATGGTGAAGTAGGGACTTGCATGCCAGGAATGTTGTAAAATATTACGGTAGACATGTTAGGTTGCCTTAGGATAGGATATATAACGTTATAGACGTATATAATGTTCCCACCGAGAAGTAGGAGCCGACCAGCCAGGAATGTTGTAAAACATTACGCTCCACATGTTTGGTTGCCTTAGGTTAGGTTATATAACGTTATAGGCGTATATAATGTTCCCACCGAGATGTAGGGGCCGAAGTGACGGGAATGTTGTAAAATATTACATCCGAGATGTTAGGTTGCCTTGGGCTAGCATATGTAACGTTATAGACGTATATAATGTTCCCACCGAGAAGTAGGGACCGGCGCGCAAGGAATGTTGTAAAATATTACATCCGAGGAGTTAGGTTGCCTTAGGCTAGTATATATAGCGTTATAGACGTATATAATGTTCCCACCGAGAAGTAGGGGCCGCCGCGCCACGAATGTATTAAAATATAACAACCGAGATGTCAGGTTGCCTTAGGCTAGGATATATAGCGTTATAGACGTATATAATGTTCCCACCAAAAAGTAGGGGCCGACGAGTCAGGAATGTTGTAAAATATTACAACCGAGATGTTAGGTTGCCTTAGGCTAGGATGTGTAACATTGTAGACGTATATAATGTTCCCAGCGAGAAGTAGGGGCCAACGAGCCAGGAATGTGGTAAAATATTACATTCGACATGTTAGGTTGCCTTAGGTTAGGATATATAGCGTTATAGACGTATATAATGTTCCCACCGAGAAGTATGTGCCGACGCGCCAGGAATGTTGTACAATATTAGATTCGGCAAGTTCGGTTGCCTTAGGTTAGGATATATAACGTTATAGACGTATGTAATGTTCCCACCGAGAAGTAGGAGCCGACCAGCCAGGAATGTTGTAAAACATTACGCAACACATGTTTGGTTGCCTTAGGTTAGGTTATATAACGTTATAGGCGTATATAATGTTCCCACCGAGATGTAGGGGCCGAAGTGACGGGAATGTTGTAAAATATTACATCCGAGATGTTAGGTTGCCTTGGGCTAGCATATGTAACGTTATAGACGTATATAATGTTCCCACCGAGAAGTAGGGACCGGCCCGCAAGGAATGTTGTAAAACATTACATCCGAGGAGTTAGGTTGCCTTAGGCTAGTATATATAGCGTTATAGACGTATATAATGTTCCCACCGAGAAGTAGGGGCCGCCGCGCCACGAATGTATTAAAATATAACAACCGAGATGTCAGGTTGCCTTAGGCTAGGATATATAGCGTTATAGAAGTATATAATGTTCCCACCGAGAAGTAGATGCCGACGTGCCAGGAATGTTGTAAAACATTACATCCCAGGTGTTAGTTTGCCTTAAGTTAGGACACATAACGTTATAAACATATATACTGTTCCCACCGAGAAGTAGGTGCCGAAGTGCCGGGAATTTTGTAAAATATTACATTCGACATGTTAGGATTGCCTTAGGCTAGGATATATAACGTTATAGACGTATATAATGTTACCATGGTGAAGTAGGGACTTGCATGCCAGGAATGTTGTAAAATATTACGGTAGACATGTTAGGTTGCCTTAGGATAGGATATATAACGTTATAGACGTATATAATGTTCCCACCGAGAAGTAGGAGCCGACCAGCCAGGAATGTTGTAAAACATTACGCTCCACATGTTTGGTTGCCTTAGGTTAGGTTATATAACGTTATAGGCGTATATAATGTTCCCACCGAGATGTAGGGGCCGAAGTGACGGGAATGTTGTAAAATATTACATCCGAGATGTTAGGTTGCCTTGGGCTAGCATATGTAACGTTATAGACGTATATAATGTTCCCACCGAGAAGTAGGGACCGGCGCGCAAGGAATGTTGTAAAATATTACATCCGAGGAGTTAGGTTGCCTTAGGCTAGTATATATAGCGTTATAGACGTATATAATGTTCCCACCGAGAAGTAGGGGCCGCCGCGCCACGAATGTATTAAAATATAACAACCGAGATGTCAGGTTGCCTTAGGCTAGGATATATAGCGTTATAGACGTATATAATGTTCCCACCAAAAAGTAGGGGCCGACGAGTCAGGAATGTTGTAAAATATTACAACCGAGATGTTAGGTTGCCTTAGGCTAGGATGTGTAACATTGTAGACGTATATAATGTTCCCAGCGAGAAGTAGGGGCCAACGAGCCAGGAATGTGGTAAAATATTACATTCGACATGTTAGGTTGCCTTAGGTTAGGATATATAGCGTTATAGACGTATATAATGTTCCCACCGAGAAGTATGTGCCGACGCGCCAGGAATGTTGTACAATATTAGATTCGGCAAGTTCGGTTGCCTTAGGTTAGGATATATAACGTTATAGACGTATGTAATGTTCCCACCGAGAAGTAGGAGCCGACCAGCCAGGAATGTTGTAAAACATTACGCAACACATGTTTGGTTGCCTTAGGTTAGGTTATATAACGTTATAGGCGTATATAATGTTCCCACCGAGATGTAGGGGCCGAAGTGACGGGAATGTTGTAAAATATTACATCCGAGATGTTAGGTTGCCTTGGGCTAGCATATGTAACGTTATAGACGTATATAATGTTCCCACCGAGAAGTAGGGACCGGCCCGCAAGGAATGTTGTAAAACATTACATCCGAGGAGTTAGGTTGCCTTAGGCTAGTATATATAGCGTTATAGACGTATATAATGTTCCCAGCGAGAAGTAGGGGCCGACCCGCCAGAAATGTTGGAAGATGCTACATTCGAGATGTTAAGATGCCTTACGATAGGAAATATAACGTTATAGACGTATATAATGTCCGCATCGAAACGTACGGGTAGACACGAACGGGATTCTGTGAAACATTACAAGCGAGGGTCTAGCTGGGTTAGGTTAGGTTATATTGCGTTATAGACGTATATAATGTTCCCACCGAGATGTAGGGGCCGACCGCAAGGAATGTTGGAAAATACTACATCCGAGACGTTAGGATGACTTAGGTTAGAATATATAACGTGATAGACGTATATAATGTCCGCACCGAGACGTACGGGTAGACACGAACGGGATTCTGTAAAACACTACCAGCGAGGTTCTAGATTGGTTAGGTTAGGTTATATTACGTTGTAGACGTATATAATGTTCCCACCGAGAAGTAGGGGCCGACCCGCCAGAAATGTTGGAAAATAATACATCTGAGATGTTAGGTTGCCTTAGTATAGGATATATAACGTTATAGAAGTATATAATGTCCGCGCCGTGATGTACGGGGCGACACGAACGGGAGTCTGTGAAACATTACCAGCGAGGGTCTAGCTGGGTTAGGTTAGGTTATATTACGTTATAGACGTATATAATGTTCCCACCGAGAAGTAGGAGCCGACCCGCCAGAAATGTTGGGAAATACTACATCCGAGACGTTAGGTTGCCTTAGGATAGGACATACAAAGTTTTAGACGTATATAATGTCCGCGCCGAAATGTACGGGACGACACGAACGGGAATCTGTGAAACATTACAAGCGAGGGTCTAGCTGGGTTAGGTTAGGTTATATTGCGTTATAGACGTATATAATGTTCCCACCGAGATGTAGGGGCCGACCAGCCAGAATTGTTGGAAAATACTACATTCGAGAGGTTAGGTTGCCTTCGGATAGGAAATATAACGTAGTAGACGTATATAATATCCGCGTCGAGATGTGCGGGACGACACGAACGGGATTCTGTAAAACATTACCAGCGGGGGTCGTGATGGGTTAGGTTAGGTTATATTACGATATCGACGTATCTAATGTTCCCACCGAGCAGTAGGGGCCGAAGTGCCGGGAATGTTGTAAAATACTACGTTCGACATGTTAGGTTGCCTTAAGCTAGGATATATAGCGTTATAGACGTATATAACGTTGCCACCGAGAAGTAGGGGTCGAAGTGCCGGGAATGTCGTAAAATATTACATTCGACACGTTAGGCTGCCTTAGGCTAGGATATGTAACGTTATAGACGTATATAACGTTGCCACCGAGAAGTAGGGGTCGAAGTGCCGGGAATGTCGTAAAATATTACATTCGACACGTTAGGTTGCCTTAGGCTAGGATATGTAACGTTATAGACGTATATAATGTTCCTACCGAGAAGTAGGGGCCGACGCGCCAGGAATGTTGTAAAATATTACATTCGACATGTTAGGATTGCCCTAGGCTAGGATATGTAACGTTATAGACGTATATGATATTCCCACCGAGAAGTACGGGCCGACACGCCAGGAATGTTGTCAAATATTACATCCGAGATGTTAGGTTGCCTTAGCCTAGGATATTTAGCGTTATAGACGAATATAATGTTCCCACCGGGAAGTAGGGGCCGAAGTGCCGGGAATGTTGTAAAATATTACATCCGAGATGTTAGGTTGCCTTAGCCTAGGACATTTAGCGTTATAGACGAATATAATGTTCCCAACGAGAAGTAGGGGCCGAAGTGCCGGGAATGTTGTAAAATATTACCTTCGACATGTTAGGTTGCCTTAGGCTAGGATATGTATCGATATAGACGTATATAATGTTCCTACCGAGAAGTAGGGGCCGACGCGCCAGGAATGTTGTAAAATATTACATTCGACATGTTAGGATTGCCCTAGGCTAGGATATATAACGTTATAGACGTATATGATATTCCCACCGAGAAGTACGGGCCGACACGCCAGGAATGTTGTCAAATATTACATCCGAGATGTTAGGTTGCCTTAGCCTAGGATATATAGCGTTATATACGTATATAATGTTCCCACCGAGAAGTAGGGGCCGAAGTGCCGGCAATGTTGTAAAATATTACGTTCGACATGTTAGGTTCCCTTAGGCAAGGATATGTAACGTTATAGAAGTATATACAGTTGCCACCGAGAAGAAGTTGCCGACGCGCCAGGAATGTTGTAAAATATTACATTCGACATGTTAGGTTGCCTTAGGCTAAGATATATAGCGTTATAGACGTATATAATGTTTCCACCGCGAAATTGGGGCCGGCACGCGAGGAATGTTTTAAAATATTACATTCGACATGTTAGGATTGCCCTAGGCTAGGATATATAGCGTTATAGACGTATATGATATTCCCACCGAGAAATAGGGGCCGACACGCGAGGAATGTTGTAAAACATTACATCCGAGGTGTTAGGGTGCCTTAGGCTAGGATATATAACGTTATAGACGTATGTACTGTTCCCATCAGGAAGTAGTTGCCGACGCGGCAGGAATGTTGTAAAATATTACATTCGACATGTTAGGCTGCCTTAAGCTAGGATATACAGCGTTATAGACGTATATAACGTTCCCACCGAGAAGTAGGGGCCGAAGTTCCGGGAATGTTGTAAAATATTACATTCGACATGTTAGGTTGCCTTAGGCTAGGATATGTAACGTTATAGACGTATATAATGTTCCCACCGAGAAGTAGGGGCCGACGAGCCAGGAATGTTGTCAAATATTACATTATAGATGTTAGGTTCCCTTAGGTTAGGATATATAACGTTATAGACATATATATTGTTCCCACCGAGAAGTAGGGGCCGACGTGCCGGGAATGTCGTAAAATATTACATTCGACACATTAGGTTGCCTTAGGCTAGGATATGTAACGTTATAGACGTATATAATGTTCCTACCGAGAAGTAGGGGCCGACGCGCCAGGAATGATGTAAAATATTACATTCGACATGTTAGGATTGCCCTAGGCTAGGATATATAACGTTATAGACGTATATGATATTCCCAGCGAGAAGTACGGGCCGACACGCCAGGAATGTTGTCAAATATTACATCCGAGATGTTAGGTTGCCTTAGCCTAGGATATATAGCGTTATAGACGTATATAATGTTCCCACCGAGAAGTAGGGGCCGAAGTGCCGGGAATGTTGTAAAATATTACCTTCGACATGTTAGGTTGCCTTAGGTTAGGATATATAACGTTATAGACGTATATGATGTTCCCACCGAGAAGTAGGGGCCGAAGTGCCGGGAATGTTGTAAAATACTACGTTCGACATGTTAGGTTGCCTTAAGTTAGGATATATAGCGTTATAGACGTATATAACGTTGCCACCGAGAAGTAGGTGTCGAAGTGCCGGGAATGTCGTAAAATATTACATTCGACACGTTAGGTTGCCTTAGGCTAGGATATGTAACGTTATAGACGTATATAATGTTCCTACCGAGAAGTAGGGGCCGACGCGCCAGGAATGTTGTAAAATATTACATTCGACATGTTAGGTTGCCTTAGGCAAGAATATGTAACGTTATAGACGTATATACAGTTCCCACGAAGAAGAAGTTGCCGACGCGCCAGGAATGTTGTAAAATATTACATTCGACATGTTAGGTTGCCTTAGGCTAAGATATATAGCGTTATAGACGTATATAATGTTTCCACCGCGAAATTGGGGCCGGCACGCGAGGAATGTTTTAAAATATTACATTCGACATGTTAGGATTGCCCTAGGCTAGGATATATAGCGTTATAGACGTATATGATATTCCCACCGAGAAATAGGGGCCGACACGCGAGGAATGTTGTAAAACATTACATCCGAGATGTTAGGGTGCCTTAGGTTAGGATATATAACGTTATAGACGTATATACTGTTCCCACCGAGAAGTAGTTCCCGATGCGCCAGGAATGTTATGAAATATTACATTCGACATGTTAGGTTGCCTTAAGCTAGGATATATAGCGTTATAGACGTATATAATGTTCCCACCGAGAAATTGGGGCCGACACGCGAGGAATGTGGTAAAACATTACATCCGATGTGTTAGGTTGCCTTAGGTTAGGATATATAACGTTATAGACGTATATACTGTTCCCACCGAGAAGTAGGTGCCGACGCGCCAGGAATGTTGTAAAATATTACATTCGACATGTTAGGTTGCCTTAAGCTAGGATATATAGCGTTATAGACGTATATAATGTTTCCACCGAGAAGTAGCGGCCGACGTGCCAGGAATGTTGTAAAATATTACGTTCGACATGTTAGGTTGCCTCAGGCTAGGATATATAGCGCTATAGACGTATATACTGTTCCCACCGAGAAGTAGTTGCCGAAGTGCCGGGAATGTTGTAAAATACTACGCTCGACATGTTAGGTTGCCTTAGGCTAGGATATTTAGCGTTATAGACGTATATATTGTTCCCACTGAGAAGTAGTTGCCGACGCGCCAGGAATGTTGTAAAATATTACATCCGAGGTGTTAGGTTCCCTTAGGTTAGGATATATAACGTCATAGACGTATATAATGTTCCCACCGAGAAGTAGGGGCCGACACGCAAGGAATGTTGTCAAATATTACATCACAGATGTTAGTTTCCCTTAGGTTAGGATATGTGACGTTATAGACGTATATAAAGTTCCCACCGAGAAGTAGGTGCAGGCGACCAGGAATGTTGAAAAATATTACATTCGACATGTTAGGTTGCCTTAGGCTAGGATATATAAAGTTATAGACGTATATAATGTTCCCACCGAGAAGTAGGGGCCGACGTGCGAGGAATGTAGTAAAATATTGCATCCGAGATGTTAGGTTGCCTTAGGTTAGGATATATAACGTTAGTGACTTATATAATGTTCTCACCGAGAAGTAGGCGCCGACGCGCCAGGAATGTTGAAAAATATTACATTCGACATGTTAAGTTGCCTTAGGCTAGGATATATAACGTTATAGACGTATATGATATTCCCACCGAGAAGTACGGGCCGACACGCCAGCAATGTTGTCAAATATCACATCCGAGGTGTTAGGTTGCCTTCGGTTAGGATGTATAACGTTATAGACGTATATACTGTTCCCACCGAGAAGTAGGTGCCGACGCGCCAGGAATGTTGTAAAATATTACATTCGACATGTTAGGTTGCCTTAAGCTAGGATATATAGCGTTATAGACGTATATAATGTTTCCACCGAGAAGTAGCTGCCGACGTGCCAGGAATGTTGTAAAATATTATGTTCGACATGTTAGGTTGCCTCAGGCTAGGATATATAGCGTTATACACGTATATACTGTTCCCACCGAGAAGTAGTTGCCGACGCACCAGGAATGCTGAAAAATATTTCTTTCGACATGTTAGGTTGCCTTAGGCTAGGATATATAACGCTATAGACGTATATGATATTCCCACCGAGATGTACGGGCCGACACGCCAGCAATGTTGTCAAATATCTCATCCGAGATGTTAGGTTGCCTTGGGCTAGGATATATAACGATATAGACGTATATACTCTTCCCACCGGGAAGTAGGGGCCGGCGCGACAGGAATATAGTAAAATATTACATCCGAGATGTTAGGTTGCCTTAGGTTATGATATATAACGTTATTGACTTATATAATGCTCCCACCGAGAAGTAGGAGCCGACGCGCCAGGAATGCTGTAAAATATTACATTCGACATGTTCGAATTGCCTTAGGCTAGGTCATATAACGTTATAGACGTATATAATGTTCCCACCGAGAAGTAGGTGCCGGCGCGCCAGGAATGTAGTAAAATATTACACCCGAGATGTTAGGTTGCCTTAGGTTAGGATATATAACGTTATTAACTTATATAATGTTCCCACCTAGAAGTAGGTGCCGACGCGCCAGGAATGTTGTAAAATATTACATTCGACATGTTAAGTTGCCTTAGGCTAGGATATACAACGTTATAGACGTATATGATATTCCCCCCGAGATGTACGGGCCGACGCGCCAGGAATGTTGTAACATATTACATTCGACATGTTAGGTTGCCTTAGGCTAGGATATATAGCGTTATAGACGTATATAATGTTCCCACCGAGAAGTAGATGCCGACGTGCCAGGAATGTTGTAAAACATTACATCCCAGGTGTTAGTTTGCCTTAAGTTAGGACACATAACGTTATAAACATATATACTGTTCCCACCGAGAAGTAGGTGCCGAAGTGCCGGGAATTTTGTAAAATATTACATTCGACATGTTAGGTTGCCTTAGGTTAGGATATATAGCGTTATAGACGTATATACTGTTCCCACCGAGAAGTATGTGCCGACGCGCCAGGAATGTTGTACAATATTAGATTCGGCAAGTTTGGTTGCCTTAGGTTAGGATATATAACGTTATAGACGTATATAATGTTCCCACCGAGAAGTAGGTGCCGACGCGACAGGAATGTTGTAAAATATTACATTCGAAATGTTAGGTTTCCTTAGGCTAGGATATATAGCGTTATAGACGTATATAATGTTCCCACCGAGAAGTAGGCGCCGACGTGCCAGGAATGTAGTGAAATATTACATCCGAGATGTTAGGTTGCCTTAGGCTAGGATATATAACGTTATAGACGTATATAATGTTACCACGGAGAAGTAGGGACTTGCATGCCAGGAATGTTGTAAAATATTGCGGTAGACCTGCTAAGTTGGCTTAGGATAGGATACATAACGTTATAGACGTATATAATGTTCCCACCGAAAAGTTGGAGCCGACGAGCTAGGAATGTTGTAAAATATTACGCTCGACATGTTATGTTACCTTAGGCTAGGATATATGGCGTTATAGACGTATATAATTTTCCCACCGAGAAGTAGGGGCCGACCAGCCAGGAATGTTGTAAAACATTACGCTCCACATGTTAGGTTGCCGTAGGTTAGGATATATAACGTTATAGACGTATATAATGTTCCCACCGAGATGTAGGAGCCGACGAGCCAGGAATGTTGTAAAATAGTACGCTTGACATGTTAGGTTACCTTAGGCTAGGATATATAGCGTTATAAACTTATATAATGTTCCCACCGAGAAGTAGGGGCCGACGTGCCAGGAATGTAGTAAAGTATTACATCCGAAATGTTAGGTTCCCTAAGGTTAGGATATATAACGTTATAGACGTATGTAATGTTCCCACCGAGAAGTAGGGGCCGCCGCGCCACGAATGTAGTAGAAATTTACATCCGAGGTGTTAGGTTGCCTTTGGTTAGGATATATAAAGTTATAGACGTATATACTGTTCCCACCGAGAAGTAGGTGCCGACGCGCCAGGAATGTAGTAAAATATTACATCCGAGATGTTAGGTTGCCTTAGGCTAGGATATATAGCGTTATAGCGTATATAATGTTCCCACCAAAAAGTAGGGGCCGACACGCGAGGAATGTTGTAAAACATTACGCTCGACATGTTAGGTTGCCTTAGAAGAGGATATATAACGTTATAGACGTATATACTGTTCCCACCGTGACGGAGGTGCCGACGCGCCAGGAATGTTGTAAAATATTACGGTAGAAATGTTAGGTTGCCTGAGTTTAGGATATATAACGTTATAGACGTATATACTGTTCCCACCGAGAAGTAGGTGCCGACGCGCCAGGAATGTTGTAACATATTACATTCGACATGTTAGGTTGCCTTAGGCTAGGATATATAGCGTTATGACGTACATAATGTTCCCACCGAGAAATAGGGGCCGACGCACCAGGAATGTTGTAAAATATTACATTCGACATGTTAGGTTGCCTTAAGCTAGGATATATAACGTTATAGACGTATTCGATATTCCCAACGAAAAGTACGGGCCGACGCTCCAGGAATGTTGTCAAATATTACATCCGAGATGTTAGGTTGCCTTAGGCTAGGATATATAACGTTATAGACGTATATAATGTTACCACGGAGAAGTTGGGACTTGCATGCCAGGAATGTTGTAAAATATTGCGGTAGACCTGTTAAGTTGGCTTAGGATAGGCTACATAACGTTATAGACGTATATAATGTTCCCACCGAAAAGTTGGAGCCGACGAGCTAGGAATGTTGTAAAATAATACGCTCGACATGTTATGTTACCTTAGGCTAGGATATATGGCGTTATAGACGTATATAATTTTCCCACCGAGAAGTAGGGGCCGACCAGCCAGGAATGTTGTAAAACATTACGCTCCACATGTTAGGTTGCCGTAGGTTAGGATGTATAACGTTATAGACGTATATAATGTTCCCACCGAGATGTAGGAGCCGACGAGCCAGGAATGTTGTAAAATAGTACGCTTGACATGTTAGGTTACCTTAGGCTAGGATATATAACGATATAGACGTATATACTCTTCCCACCGGGAAGTAGGGGCCGGCGCGACAGGAATATAGTAAAATATTACATCCGAGATGTTAGGTTGCCTTAGGTTATGATATATAACGTTATTGACTTATATAATGCTCCCACCGAGAAGTAGGGGCCGACGCGCCAGGAATGCTGTAAAATATTACATTCGACATGTTCGAATTGCCTTAGGCTAGGTCATATAACGTTATAGACGTATATAATGTTCCCACCGAGAAGTAGGTGCCGGCGCGCCAGGAATGTAGTAAAATATTACACCCGAGATGTTAGGTTGCCTTAGGTTAGGATATATAACGTTATTAACTTATATAATGTTCCCACCTAGAAGTAGGTGCCGACGCGCCAGGAATGTTGTAAAATATTACATTCGACATGTTAAGTTGCCTTAGGCTAGGATATATAACGTTATAGACGTATATGATATTCCCCCCGAGATGTACGGGCCGACGCGCCAGGAATGTTGTAACATATTACATTCGACATGTTAGGTTGCCTTAGGCTAGGATATATAGCGTTATAGACGTATATAATGTTCCCACCGAGAAGTAGATGCCGACGTGCCAGGAATGTTGTAAAACATTACATCCCAGGTGTTAGTTTGCCTTAAGTTAGGACACATAACGTTATAAACATATATACTGTTCCCACCGAGAAGTAGGTGCCGAAGTGCCGGGAATTTTGTAAAATATTACATTCGACATGTTAGGTTGCCTTAGGTTAGGATATATAGCGTTATAGACGTATATACTGTTCCCACCGAGAAGTATGTGCCGACGCGCCAGGAATGTTGTACAATATTAGATTCGGCAAGTTTGGTTGCCTTAGGTTAGGATATATAACGTTATAGACGTATATAATGTTCCCACCGAGAAGTAGGTGCCGACGCGACAGGAATGTTGTAAAATATTACATTCGAAATGTTAGGTTTCCTTAGGCTAGGATATATAGCGTTATAGACGTATATAATGTTCCCACCGAGAAGTAGGCGCCGACGTGCCAGGAATGTAGTGAAATATTACATCCGAGATGTTAGGTTGCCTTAGGCTAGGATATATAACGTTATAGACGTATATAATGTTACCACGGAGAAGTAGGGACTTGCATGCCAGGAATGTTGTAAAATATTGCGGTAGACCTGTTAAGTTGGCTTAGGATAGGATACATAACGTTATAGACGTATATAATGTTCCCACCGAAAAGTTGGAGCCGACGAGCTAGGAATGTTGTAAAATATTACGCTCGACATGTTATGTTACCTTAGGCTAGGATATATGGCGTTATAGACGTATATAATTTTCCCACCGAGAAGTAGGGGCCGACCAGCCAGGAATGTTGTAAAACATTACGCTCCACATGTTAGGTTGCCGTAGGTTAGGATATATAACGTTATAGACGTATATAATGTTCCCACCGAGATGTAGGAGCCGACGAGCCAGGAATGTTGTAAAATAGTACGCTTGACATGTTAGGTTACCTTAGGCTAGGATATATAGCGTTATAAACTTATATAATGTTCCCACCGAGAAGTAGGGGCCGCCGCGCCACGAATGTAGTAGAAATTTACATCCGAGGTGTTAGGTTGCCTTTGGTTAGGATATATAAAGTTATAGACGTATATACTGTTCCCACCGAGAAGTAGGTGCCGACGCGCCAGGAATGTAGTAAAATATTACATCCGAGATGTTAGGTTGCCTTAGGCTAGGTTATATAGCGTTATAGACGTATATAATGTTCCCACCAAAAAGTAGGGGCCGACACGCGAGGAATGTTGTAAAACATTACGCTCGACATGTTAGGTTGCCTTAGAAGAGGATATATAACGTTATAGACGTATATACTGTTCCCACCGTGACGGAGGTGCCGACGCGCCAGGAATGTTGTAAAATATTACGGTAGAAATGTTAGGTTGCCTGAGTTTAGGATATATAACGTTATAGACGTATATACTGTTCCCACCGAGAAGTAGGTGCCGACGCGCCAGGAATGTTGTAACATATTACATTCGACATGTTAGGTTGCCTTAGGCTAGGATATATAGCGTTATAGACGTATATAATGTTCCCATCGAGAAGTAGATGCCGACGTGCCAGGAATGTTGTAAAACATTACATCCCAGGTGTTAGTTTGCCTTAAGTTAGGACACATAACGTTATAAACATATATACTGTTCCCACCGAGAAGTAGGTGCCGAAGTGCCGGGAATTTTGTAAAATATTACATTCGACATGTTAGGTTGCCTTAAGCTAGGATATGTAACGTTATAGACGTATATAATGTTCCCCCCGTCAAGTATGGGCCAACGAGCCAGGAATGTGGTAAAATATTACATCCTAGATGTTAGGTTCCCTTAGGTCAGGATATATAAGGTTATTGACTTATATAATGTTCCCACCGAGAAATAGGGGCCGACGCGCCAGGAATGTTGTAAAATATTACATTCGACATGTTAGGATTGCCTTAGGCTAGGATATATAGCGTTATAAACGTATATAGTGTTCCCACTGAGAAGTAGGTGCCGACGAGCCAGGAATGTTGTAAAATATTACAGTCGACATGTTAGGTTGCCTTAGGCTAGGATATATAGCGTTATAGACGTATATACTGTTCCCACCTAGAAGTAGGTGCCGACGAGCCAGGAATGTTGTAAAATATTACATTCGACATGTTAGGTTGCCTTAAGCTAGGATATATAGCGTTATGACGTACATAATGTTCCCACCGAGAAATAGGGGCCGACGCACCAGGAATGTTGTAAAATATTACATTCGACATGTTAGGTTGCCTTAAGCTAGGATATATAACGTTATAGACGTATTCGATATTCCCAACGAAAAGTACGGGCCGACGCTCCAGGAATGTTGTCAAATATTACATCCGAGATGTTAGGTTGCCTTAGGCTAGGATATATAACGTTATAGACGTATATAATGTTACCACGGAGAAGTAGGGACTTGCATGCCAGGAATGTTGTAAAATATTGCGGTAGACCTGTTAAGTTGGCTTAGGATAGGCTACATAACGTTATAGACGTATATAATGTTCCCACCGAAAAGTTGGAGCCGACGAGCTAGGAATGTTGTAAAATAATACGCTCGACATGTTATGTTACCTTAGGCTAGGATATATGGCGTTATAGACGTATATAATTTTCCCACCGAGAAGTAGGGGCCGACCAGCCAGGAATGTTGTAAAACATTACGCTTCACATGTTAGGTTGCCGTAGGTTAGGATATATAACGTTATAGACGTATATAATGTTCCCACCGAGATGTAGGAGCCGACGAGCCAGGAATGTTGTAAAATAGTACGCTTGACATGTTAGGTTACCTTAGGCTAGGATATATAGCGTTATAAACTTATATAATGTTCCCACCGAGAAGTAGGGGCCGACGTGCCAGGAATGTAGTAAAGTATTACATCCGAAATGTTAGGTTCCCTTAGGTTAGGATATATAACGTTATAGACGTATGTAATGTTCCCACCGAGAAGTAGGGGCCGCCGCGCCACGAATGTAGTAGAAATTTACATCCGAGGTGTTAGGTTGCCTTTGGTTAGGATATATAAAGTTATAGACGTATATACTGTTCCCACCGAGAAGTAGGTGCCGACGCGCCAGGAATGTAGTAAAATATTACATCCGAGATGTTAGGTTGCCTTAGGCTAGGATATATAGCGTTATAGACGTATATAATGTTCCCACCAAGAAGAAGGGGCCGACACGCGAGGAATGTTGTAAAACATTACGCTCGACATGTTAGGTTGCCTTAGAAGAGGATATATAAAGTTATAGACGTATATACTGTTCCCACCGTGACGGAGGTGCCGACGCGCCAGGAATGTTGTAAAATATTACGGTAGAAATGTTAGGTTGTCTGAGTTTAGGATATATAACGTTATAGACGTATATACTGTTCCCACCGAGAAGTAGGTGCCGACGCGCCAGGAATGTTGTAACATATTACATTCGACATGTTAGGTTGCCTTAGGCTAGGATATATAGCGTTATAGACGTATATAATGTTCCCATCGAGAAGTAGATGCCGACGTGCCAGGAATGTTGTAAAACATTACATCCCAGGTGTTGGTTTGCCTTAAGTTAGGACACATAACGTTATAAACATATATACTGTTCCCACCGAGAAGTAGGTGCCGAAGTGCCGGGAATTTTGTAAAATATTACATTCGACATGTTAGGTTGCCTTAAGCTAGGATATGTAACGTTATAGACGTATATAATGTTCCCCCCGACAAGTATGGGCCAACGAGCCAGGAATGTGGTAAAATATTACATCCTAGATGTTAGGTACCCTTAAGTCAGGATATATAAGGTTATTGACTTATATAATGTTCCCACCGAGAAATAGGGGCCGACGCGCCAGGAATGTTGTAAAATATTACATTCGACATGTTAGGATTGCCTTAGGCTAGGATATATAGCGTTATAAACGTATATAGTGTTCCCACTGAGAAGTAGGTGCCGACGAGCCAGGAATGTTGTAAAATATTACAGTCGACATGTTAGGTTGCCTTAGGCTAGGATATATAGCGTTATAGACGTATATACTGTTCCCACCTAGAAGTAGGTGCCGACGAGCCAGGAATGTTGTAAAATATTACATTCGACATGTTAGGTTGCCTTAGGCTAGGATATATAGCGTTATGAAGTACATAATGTTCCCACCGAGAAATAGGGGCCGACGCACCAGGAATGTTGTAAAATATTACATTCGACATGTTAGGTTGCCTTAAGCTATGATATATAACGTTATAGACGTATTCGATATTCCCAACGAAAAGTACGGGCCGACGCTCCAGGAATGTTGTCAAATATTACATCCGAGATGTTAGGTTGCCTTAGGCTAGGATATATAACGTTATAGACGTATATAATGTTACCACGGAGAAGTAGGGACTTGCATGCCAGGAATGTTGTAAAATATTGCGGTAGACCTGTTAAGTTGGCTTAGGATAGGATACATAACGTTATAGACGTATATAATGTTCCCACCGAAAAGTTGGAGCCGACGAGCTAGGAATGTTGTAAAATATTACGCTCGACATGTTATGTTACCTTAGGCTAGGATATATGGCGTTATAGACGTATATAATTTTCCCACCGAGAAGTAGGGGCCGACCAGCCAGGAATGTTGTAAAACATTACGCTCCACATGTTAGGTTGCCGTAGGTTAGGATATATAACGTTATAGACGTATATAATGTTCCCACCGAGATGTAGGAGCCGACGAGCCAGGAATGTTGTAAAATAGTACGCTTGCCATGTTAGGTTACCTTAGGCTAGGATATATAGCGTTATAAACTTATATAATGTTCCCACCGAGAAGTAGGGGCCGACGTGCCAGGAATGTAGTAAAGTATTACATCCGAAATGTTAGGTTCCCTTAGGTTAGGATATATAACGTTATAGACGTATGTAATGTTCCCACCGAGAAGTAGGGGCCGCCGCGCCACGAATGTAGTAGAAATTTACATCCGAGGTGTTAGGTTGCCTTTGGTTAGGATATATAAAGTTATAGACGTATATACTGTTCCCACCGAGAAGTAGGTGCCGACGCGCCAGGAATGTAGTAAAATATTACATCCGAGATGTTAGGTTGCCTTAGGCTAGGATATATAGCGTTATAGACGTATATAATGTTCCCACCAAGAAGTAGGGGCCGACACGCGAGGAATGTTGTAAAACATTACGCTCGACATGTTAGGTTGCCTTAGAAGAGGATATATAACGTTATAGACGTATATACTGTTCCCACCGTGACGGAGGTGCCGACGCGCCAGGAATGTTGTAAAATATTACGGTAGAAATGTTAGGTTGCCTTAGGTTAGGATATATAACGTTATAGACGTACATAATGTTACCACAGAGTAATAGGTACTTGCATGCCAGGAATGTTGTAAAATATTACGGTAGAGATGTTAGGTTGCCTGAGGTTAGGATATATAACGATATAGACGTATATAATGTTCCCACCGGGAAGTAGGTGCCGACGCGCCAGGAATGTTGTAAAATATTACATTCGAGATGTTAGGTTGCCTTAGGTTAGGATATATAACGTTATTGACTTATATAATGTTCCCTCCGATAGGTACGGGCCGACGTGCCAGAAATGTAGTAAAATATTACACCCGAGATGCTAGGTTGCCTTAGGTTAGGATATATAACGTTATAGACGTATATACTGTTCCCACCGAGAACTAGGGGCCGACGCGCCAGGAATGTTGTAAAGTATTACATTCGATATGTTAGGTTGCCTTAGGCTAGGATATATAGCGTTATAGACGTATATAATGTTCCCACCGGGAAGTATTGGCAGACGTACCAGGAATGTAGTAAAATATGACATCCGAGATGTTAGGTTGCCTTAGGTTAGGATATATAACGTTATTGACTTATATAATGTTCCCTCCGATAGGTACGGGCCGACGTGCCAGAAATGTAGTAAAATATTACACCCGAGATGCTAGGTTGCCTTAGGTTAGGATATATAACGTTATTGACTTATATAATGTCCCCACCGGGAAGTAGGAGCCGACGTGCCAGGAATGTAGTAAAATATTACATCCGAGATGTTAGGTTGCCTTAGGCTAGGATATATAACGTTATAGACGTATATAATGTTACCATGGTGAAGTAGGGACTTGCATGCCAGGAATGTTGTAAAATATTACGGTAGACATGTTAGGTTGCCTTAGGATAGGATATATAACGTTATAGACGTATATAATGTTCCCACCGAGAAGTAGGAGCCGACCAGCCAGGAATGTTGTAAAACATTACGCTCCACATGTTTGGTTGCCTTAGGTTAGGTTATATAACGTTATAGGCGTATATAATGTTCCCACCGAGATGTAGGGGCCGAAGTGACGGGAATGTTGTAAAATATTACATCCGAGATGTTAGGTTGCCTTGGGCTAGCATATGTAACGTTATAGACGTATATAATGTTCCCACCGAGAAGTAGGGACCGGCGCGCAAGGAATGTTGTAAAATATTACATCCGAGGAGTTAGGTTGCCTTAGGCTAGTATATATAGCGTTATAGACGTATATAATGTTCCCACCGAGAAGTAGGGGCCGCCGCGCCACGAATGTATTAAAATATAACAACCGAGATGTCAGGTTGCCTTAGGCTAGGATATATAGCGTTATAGACGTATATAATGTTCCCACCAAAAAGTAGGGGCCGACGAGTCAGGAATGTTGTAAAATATTACAACCGAGATGTTAGGTTGCCTTAGGCTAGGATGTGTAACATTGTAGACGTATATAATGTTCCCAGCGAGAAGTAGGGGCCAACGAGCCAGGAATGTGGTAAAATATTACATTCGACATGTTAGGTTGCCTTAGGTTAGGATATATAGCGTTATAGACGTATATAATGTTCCCACCGAGAAGTATGTGCCGACGCGCCAGGAATGTTGTACAATATTAGATTCGGCAAGTTCGGTTGCCTTAGGTTAGGATATATAACGTTATAGACGTATGTAATGTTCCCACCGAGAAGTAGGAGCCGACCAGCCAGGAATGTTGTAAAACATTACGCAACACATGTTTGGTTGCCTTAGGTTAGGTTATATAACGTTATAGGCGTATATAATGTTCCCACCGAGATGTAGGGGCCGAAGTGACGGGAATGTTGTAAAATATTACATCCGAGATGTTAGGTTGCCTTGGGCTAGCATATGTAACGTTATAGACGTATATAATGTTCCCACCGAGAAGTAGGGACCGGCCCGCAAGGAATGTTGTAAAACATTACATCCGAGGAGTTAGGTTGCCTTAGGCTAGTATATATAGCGTTATAGACGTATATAATGTTCCCACCGAGAAGTAGGGGCCGCCGCGCCACGAATGTATTAAAATATAACAACCGAGATGTCAGGTTGCCTTAGGCTAGGATATATAGCGTTATAGAAGTATATAATGTTCCCACCGAGAAGTAGATGCCGACGTGCCAGGAATGTTGTAAAACATTACATCCCAGGTGTTAGTTTGCCTTAAGTTAGGACACATAACGTTATAAACATATATACTGTTCCCACCGAGAAGTAGGTGCCGAAGTGCCGGGAATTTTGTAAAATATTACATTCGACATGTTAGGATTGCCTTAGGCTAGGATATATAACGTTATAGACGTATATAATGTTACCATGGTGAAGTAGGGACTTGCATGCCAGGAATGTTGTAAAATATTACGGTAGACATGTTAGGTTGCCTTAGGATAGGATATATAACGTTATAGACGTATATAATGTTCCCACCGAGAAGTAGGAGCCGACCAGCCAGGAATGTTGTAAAACATTACGCTCCACATGTTTGGTTGCCTTAGGTTAGGTTATATAACGTTATAGGCGTATATAATGTTCCCACCGAGATGTAGGGGCCGAAGTGACGGGAATGTTGTAAAATATTACATCCGAGATGTTAGGTTGCCTTGGGCTAGCATATGTAACGTTATAGACGTATATAATGTTCCCACCGAGAAGTAGGGACCGGCGCGCAAGGAATGTTGTAAAATATTACATCCGAGGAGTTAGGTTGCCTTAGGCTAGTATATATAGCGTTATAGACGTATATAATGTTCCCACCGAGAAGTAGGGGCCGCCGCGCCACGAATGTATTAAAATATAACAACCGAGATGTCAGGTTGCCTTAGGCTAGGATATATAGCGTTATAGACGTATATAATGTTCCCACCAAAAAGTAGGGGCCGACGAGTCAGGAATGTTGTAAAATATGACAACCGAGATGTTAGGTTGCCTTAGGCTAGGATGTGTAACATTGTAGACGTATATAATGTTCCCAGCGAGAAGTAGGGGCCAACGAGCCAGGAATGTGGTAAAATATTACATTCGACATGTTAGGTTGCCTTAGGTTAGGATATATAGCGTTATAGACGTATATAATGTTCCCACCGAGAAGTATGTGCCGACGCGCCAGGAATGTTGTACAATATTAGATTCGGCAAGTTCGGTTGCCTTCGGTTAGGATATATAACGTTATAGACGTATGTAATGTTCCCACCGAGAAGTAGGAGCCGACCAGCCAGGAATGTTGTAAAACATTACGCAACACATGTTTGGTTGCCTTAGGTTAGGTTATATAACGTTATAGGCGTATATAATGTTCCCACCGAGATGTAGGGGCCGAAGTGACGGGAATGTTGTAAAATATTACATCCGAGATGTTAGGTTGCCTTGGGCTAGCATATGTAACGTTATAGACGTATATAATGTTCCCACCGAGAAGTAGGGACCGGCCCGCAAGGAATGTTGTAAAACATTACATCCGAGGAGTTAGGTTGCCTTAGGCTAGTATATATAGCGTTATAGACGTATATAATGTTCCCACCGAGAAGTAGGGGCCGCCGCGCCACGAATGTATTAAAATATAACAACCGAGATGTCAGGTTGCCTTAGGCTAGGATATATAGCGTTATAGAAGTATATAATGTTCCCACCGAGAAGTAGATGCCGACGTGCCAGGAATGTTGTAAAACATTACATCCCAGGTGTTAGTTTGCCTTAAGTTAGGACACATAACGTTATAAACATATATACTGTTCCCACCGAGAAGTAGGTGCCGAAGTGCCGGGAATTTTGTAAAATATTACATTCGACATGTTAGGATTGCCTTAGGCTAGGATATGTAGCGTTATAAACGTATATAGTGTTCCCACTGAGAAGTAGGTGCCGACGAGCCAGGAATGTTGTAAAATATTACAGTCGACATGTTAGGTTGCCTTAGGCTAGGATATATAGCGTTATGACGTACATAATGTTCCCACCGAGAAATAGGGGCCGACGCACCAGGAATGTTGTAAAATATTACATTCGACATGTTAGGTTGCCTTAAGCTAGGATATATAACGTTATAGACGTATTCGATATTCCCAACGAAAAGTACGGGCCGACGCTCCAGGAATGTTGTCAAATATTACATACGAGATGGTAGGTTCCCTTAGGTTAGGATATATAACGCTATAGACGTATATAGTGTTCCCACCGAGAAGTAGGGGCCGACGTGCCAGGAATGTAGTAAAATATTACATCCGAGATGTTAGGTTGCCTTAGGTTAGGACATATAACGTTATAGACGTACATAATGTTACCACAGAGTAATAGGTACTTGCATGCCAGGAATGTTGTAAAATATTACGGTAGAGATGTTAGGTTGCCTGAGGTTAGGATATATAACGATATAGACGTATATAATGTTCCCACCGGGAAGTAGGTGCCGACGCGCCAGGAATGTTGTAAAATATTACATTCGACATGTTAGGTTGCCTTAGGTTAGGATATATAACGTTATTGACTTATATAATGTTCCCTCCGATAGGTACGGGCCGACGTGCCAGAAATGTAGTAAAATATTACACCCGAGATGCTAGGTTGCCTTAGGTTAGGATATATAACGTTATTGACTTATATAATGTCCCCACCGGGAAGTAGGAGCCGACGTGCCAGGAATGTAGTAAAATATTACATCCGAGATGTTAGGTTGCCTTAGGCTAGGATATATAACGTTATAGACGTATATAATGTTACCATGGTGAAGTAGGGACTTGCATGCCAGGAATGTTGTAAAATATTACGGTAGACATGTTAGGTTGCCTTAGGATATGATATATAACGTTATAGACGTATATAATGTTCCCACCGAGAAGTAGGAGCCGACCAGCCAGGAATGTTGTAAAACATTACGCAACACATGTTTGGTTGCCTTAGGTTAGGTTATATAACGTTATAGGCGTATATAATGTTCCCACCGAGATGTAGGGGCCGAAGTGACGGGAATGTTGTAAAATATTACATCCGAGATGTTAGGTTGCCTTGGGCTAGCATATGTAACGTTATAGACGTATATAATGTTCCCACCGAGAAGTAGGGACCGGCCCGCAAGGAATGTTGTAAAACATTACATCCGAGGAGTTAGGTTGCCTTAGGCTAGTATATATAGCGTTATAGACGTATATAATGTTCCCACCGAGAAGTAGGGGCCGCCGCGCCACGAATGTATTAAAATATAACAACCGAGATGTCAGGTTGCCTTAGGCTAGGATATATAGCGTTATAGACGTATATAATGTTCCCACCAAAAAGTAGGGGCCGACGAGTCAGGAATGTTGCAAAATATTACACCCGAGATGTTAGGTTGCCTTAGGTTAGGATATATAACCTTATAGACGTAGATGATATTCCCACCGAGAAGTACTGGCTGACACGCCAGGAATGTTGTAAAACATTACGCTCGACATGTTAGGTTGCCTTAGAAGAGGATATATAACTTTATAGACGTATATACTGTTCCCACCGTGACGGAGGTGCCGACGCGCCAGGAATGTTGTAAAATATTACGGTAGAGATGTTAGGTTGCCTTAGTTTAGGATATATAACGTTATAGACGTATATACTGTTCCCACCGAGAAGTAGGTGCCGACGCGCCAGGAATGTTGTAACATATTACATTCGACATGTTAGGTTGCCTTAGGCTAGGATATATAGCGTTATAGACGTATATAATGTTCCCACCGAGAAGTAGATGCCGACGTGCCAGGAATGTTGTAAAACATTACATCCCAGGTGTTAGTTTGCCTTAAGTTAGGACACATAACGTTATAAACATATATACTGTTCCCACCGAGAAGTAGGTGCCGAAGTGCCGGGAATTTTGTAAAATATTACATTCGACATGTTACGTTGCCTTAAGCTAGGATATGTAACGTTATAGACGTATATAATGTTCCCCCCGAGAAGTATGGGCCAACGAGCCAGGAATGTGGTAAAATATTACATCCTAGATGTTAGGTTCCCTTAGGTTAGGATATATAAGGTTATTGACTTATATAATGTTCCCACCGAGAAATAGGGGCCGACGCGCCAGGAATGTTGTAAAATATTACATTCGACATGTTAGGATTGCCTTAGGCTAGGATATATAGCGTTATAAACGTATATAGTGTTCCCACCGAGAAGTAGGTGCCGACGAGCCAGGAATGTTGTAAAATATTACAGTCGACATGTTAGGTTGCCTTAGGCTAGGATATATAGCGTTATAGACGTATACACTGTTCCCACCTAGAAGTAGGTGCCGACGAGCCAGGAATGTTGTAAAATATTACATTCGACATGTTAGGTTGCCTTAGGCTAGGATATATAGCGTTATGACGTATATAACGTTCCCACCGAGAAATAGGGGCCGACACGTCAGGAATGTTGAAAAATATTACATCCGAGGTGTTGGGTTGCAGTAGGGTAGGATATACAACGTTATAGACGTATATACTGTTCCCACCGAGAAGTAGTTTCCGGCATGCCAGGAATGTTGTAAAATATTACATTCGACATGTTAGGTTGCCGTAGGCTAGGATATATAGCGTTATAGACGTATATAATGTTCCCACCGAGAAGTAGGGGTCGAAGTGCCGGGAATGTTGTAAAATATTACACTCGACATGTTAGGATTGCCCTAGGCTAGGATATATAACGTTATAGACGTATATAATGTTCCCACCGAGAAGTAGGCGCCGACGTGCCAGGAATGTAGTTAAATATTACAGCCGAGATGTTAGGTTGCCTTAGGCTAGGATATATAACGTTATAGACGTATATAATGTTACTACGGAGAAGTAGGGACTTGCATGCCAGGAATGTTGTAAAATATTGTGATAGACCTGTTAAGTTGGCTTAGGATAGGATACATAACGTTATAGACGTATATAATGTTCCCACCGAAAATTTGGAGCCGACGAGCTAGGAATGTTGTAAAACATTACGCTCGACATGTTATGGTACCTTAGGCTAGGATATATGGCGTTATAGACGTATATAATTTTCCCACCGAGAAGTAGGGGCCGACCAGCCAGGAATGTTGTAAAACATTACGCTCCACATGTTAGGTTGCCGTAGGTTAGGATATATAACGTTATAGACGTATATAATGTTACCATGGTGAAGTAGGGACTTGCATGCCAGGAATGTTGTAAAATATTACGGTAGACATGTTAGGTTGCCTTAGGATAGGATATATAACGTTATAGACGTATATAATGTTCCCACCGAGAAGTAGGAGCCGACCAGCCAGGAATGTTGTAAAACATTACGCAACACATGTTTGGTTGCCTTAGGTTAGGTTATATAACGTTATAGGCGTATATAATGTTCCCACCGAGATGTAGGGGCCGAAGTGACGGGAATGTTGTAAAATATTACATCCGAGATGTTAGGTTGCCTTGGGCTAGCATATGTAACGTTATAGACGTATATAATGTTCCCACCGAGAAGTAGGGACCGGCCCGCAAGGAATGTTGTAAAACATTACATCCGAGGAGTTAGGTTGCCTTAGGCTAGTATATATAGCGTTATAGACGTATATAATGTTCCCACCGAGAAGTAGGGGCCGCCGCGCCACGAATGTATTAAAATATAACAACCGAGATGTCAGGTTGCCTTAGGCTAGGATATATAGCGTTATAGACGTATATAATGTTCCCACCAAAAAGTAGGGGCCGACGAGTCAGGAATGTTGCAAAATAGTACACCCGAGATGTTAGGTTGCCTTAGGTTAGGATATATAACGTTATAGACGTATATACTGTTCCCACCGAGAAGTAGGTGCCGACGCGCCAGGAATGTTGTAACATATTACATTCGACATGTTAGGTTGCCTTAGGCTAGGATATATAGCGTTATAGACGTATATAATGTTCCCACCGAGAAGTAGATGCCGACGTGCCAGGAATGTTGTAAAACATTACATCCCAGGTGTTAGTTTGCCTTAAGTTAGGACACATAACGTTATAAACATATATACTGTTCCCACCGAGAAGTAGGTGCCGAAGTGCCGGGAATTTTGTAAAATATTACATTCGACATGTTACGTTGCCTTAAGCTAGGATATGTAACGTTATAGACGTATATAATGTTCCCCCCGAGAAGTATGGGCCAACGAGCCAGGAATGTGGTAAAATATTACATCCTAGATGTTAGGTTCCCTTAGGTTAGGATATATAAGGTTATTGACTTATATAATGTTCCCACCGAGAAATAGGGGCCGACGCGCCAGGAATGTTGTAAAGTATTACATTCGAAATGTTAGGTTCCCTTAGGTTAGGATATATAACGTTATAGACGTATGTAATGTTCCCACCGAGAAGTAGGGGCCGCCGCGCCACGAATGTAGTAGAAATTTACATCCGAGGTGTTAGGTTGCCTTTGGTTAGGATATATAACGTTATAGACGTATATACTGTTCCCTCCGAGAAGTAGGTGCCGACGCGCCAGGAATGTAGTAAAATATTACATCCGAGATGTTAGGTTGCCTTATGCTAGGATAAGTAACGTTATAGACGTATATAATGTTCCCACCGAGAAGTAGGGGCCAACGAGCCAGGAATGTGGTAAAATATTACATTCGACATGTTCGAATTGCCTTAGGCTAGGTCATATAACGTTATAGACGTATATAATGTTCCCACCGAGAAGTAGGTGCCGGCGCGCCAGGAATGTAGTAAAATATTACACCCGAGATGTTAGGTTGCCTTAGGTTAGGATATATAACGTAATTAACTTATATAATGTTCCCACCTAGAAGTAGGTGCCGACGCGCCAGGAATGTTGTAAAATATTACATTCGACATGTTAGGTTACCTTAGGCTGGTATATATAGCGATATAGACGTATATAATGTTCCCACCGAGAAGTAGGGGCCGGCGCCACGAATATAGTAAAATATTACATTCGACATGTTAGGTTGCCTTACGTTATGATATATAGCGATATAGACGTATATAATGTTCCCACCGAGAAGTAGGGGCCGGGGAGCCAGGAATGTAGTAAAATATTACATCCGAGATGTTAGCTTGCCTTAGGCTAGGATATGTAACGTTATAGACGTATATAATGTTCCCACCGAGAAGTAGGGGCCGGCGCCACGAATATAGTAAAATATTACATTCGACATGTTAGGTTGCCTTACGTTATGATATATAGCGATATAGACGTATATAATGTTCCCACCGAGAAGTAGGGGCCGGGGAGCCAGGAATGTAGTAAAATATTACATCCGAGATGTTAGCTTGCCTTAGGCTAGGATATGTAACGTTATAGACGTATATAATGTTCCCACCGAGAAGTAGGGGCCGGCGCGCCAGGAATGTATTAAAATATAACAACCGAGATGTCAGGTTGCCTTAGGCTAGGATATATAGCGTTATAGACGTATATAATGTTCCCACCAAAAAGTAGGGGCCGACGAGTCAGGAATGTTGTAAAATATTACACCCGAGATGTTAGGATGCCTTAGGCTAGGATGTGTAACATTGTAGACGTATATAATGTTCCCAGCGAGAAGTAGGGGCCAACGAGCCAGGAATGTGGTAAAATATTACATTCGACAAGATCGAATTGCCTTAGGCTAGGTCATATAACCTTATAGACGTATATAATATTCCCACCGAGAAGTAGGTGCCGGCGCGCCAGGAATGTAGTAAAATATTACACCCGAGATGTTAGGTTGCCTTAGGTTAGGATATATAACGTAATTAACTTATATAATGTTCCCACCTAGAAGTAGGTGCCGACGCGCCAGGAATGTTGTAAAATATTACATTCGACATATTAAGTTGCCTTAGAAGAGGATATATAACGTTATAGACGTATATACTGTTCCCACCGTGACGGAGGTGCCGACGCGCCAGGAATGTTGTAAAATATTACGGTAGAAATGTTAGGTTGCCTGAGTTTAGGATATATAACGTTATAGACGTATATACTGTTCCCACCGAGAAATAGGGGCCGACGCGCCAGGAATGTTGTAAAATATTACATTCGACATGTTAGGATTGCCTTAGGCTAGGATATATAGCGTTATAAACGTATATAGTGTTCCCACTGAGAAGTAGGTGCCGACGAGCCAGGAATGTTTAAAGTATTACATTCGATATGTTAGGTTGCCTTAGGCTAGGATATATAGCGTTATAGACGTATATAATGTTCCCACCGGGAAGTAGGGGCAGACGTACCAGGAATGTAGTAAAATATGACATCCGAGATGTTAGGTTGCCTTAGGTTAGGATATATAACGTTATTGACTTATATAATGTTCCCTCCGACAGGTACGGGCCGACGTGCCAGAAATGTAGTAAAATATTACACCCGAGATGCTAGGTTGCCTTAGGTTAGGATATATAACGTTATTGACTTATATAATGTTCCCTCCGACAGGTACAGGCCGACGTGCCAGAAATGTAGTAAAATATTACACCCGAGATGCTAGGTTGCCTTAGGTTAGGATATATAACGTTATTGACTTATATAATGTCCCCACCGGGAAGTAGGAGCCGACGTGCCAGGAATGTAGTAAAATATTACATCCGAGATGTTAGGTTGCCTTAGACTAGGATATATAACGTTATAGACGTATATAATGTTACCATGGTGAAGTAGGGACTTGCATGCCAGGAATGTTGTAAAATATTACGGTAGACATGTTAGGTTGCCTTAGGATAGGATATATAACGTTATAGACGTATATAATGTTCCCACCGAGAAGTAGGAGCCGACCAGCCAGGAATGTTGTAAAACATTACGCTCCACATGTTTGGTTGCCTTAGGTTAGGTTATATAACGTTATTGGCGTATATAATGTTCCCACCGAGATGTAGGGGCTGACGCGCCAGGAATGCTGTAAAATATTACATTCGACATGTTAGGTTGCCTTAGGTTAGGATATATAAAGTTATAGACGTATATGATATTCGCAAAGAGAAGTGCGGGCCGACACGAAAGGAATGTTTTCAAATATCACATTCGACATGTTAGGTTGCCTTAAGCTAGGATATATAGCGTTATAGACGTATATAATGTTCCCACCGAGAAGTAGGGGCCGACGTGCCAGGAATGTAGTAAAATATTACATCCGAGGTGTTGGGTTGCAGTAGGATAGGATATACAAAGTTATAGACGTATATACTGTTCCCACCGAGAAGTAGTTTCCGGCATGCCAGGAATGTTGTAAAATATTACATTCGACATGTTAGGTTGCCGTAGGCTAGGATATATAGCGTTATAGACGTATATAATGTTCCCACTGAGAAGTAGGGGTCGAAGTGCCGGAAATGTTGTAAAATATTAAATTCGACATGTTAGGTTGCCTTAGGCTAGGATGTATAGCGTTATAGACGAATATAATGTTCCCGCCGATAGGTACGGGCCGACGTCCCAGGAATGTAGTAAAATATTACACCCGAGATGTTAGGTTGCCTTAGGCTAGGATGTGTAACATTGTAAACGTATATAATGTTCCCAGCGAGAAGTAGGGGCCAACGAGAAAGGAATGTGGTAAAATACTACATTCGACATGTTAGGTTGCCTTAGGTTAGGATATATAGCGTTATAGACGTATATAATGTTCCCACCGAGAAGTATGTGCCGACGCGCCAGGAATGTTGTACAATATTAGATTCGGCAAGTTCGGTTGCCTTAGGTTAGGATATATAACGTTATAGACGTATATAATGTTCCCACCGAGATGTAGGTGCCGACGCGACAGGAATGTTGTAAAATATTACATTCGAAATGTTAGGTTGCCTTAGGCTAGGATATATAGCGTTATAGACGTATATAATGTTCCCACCGAGAAGCAGGCGCCGACGTGTCAGGAATGTAGTTAAATATTACATCCGAGATGTTAGGTTGCCTTACGCTAGGATATATGACGTTATAGACGTATATAATGTTACCACGGAGAAGTAGGGACTTGCATGCCAGGAATGTTGTAAAACATTACGCTCCACATGTTAGGTTGCCTTAGGTTAGGATATATAACGCTATAGACGTATATAGTGTTCCCACCGAGAAGTAGGGACCGGCCCGCAAGGAATGTTGTAAAACATTACATCCGAGGAGTTAGGTTGCCTTAGGCTAGTATATATAGCGTTATAGACGTATATAATGTTCCCACCGAGAAGTAGGGGCCGCCGCGCCACGAATGTATTAAAATATAACAACCGAGATGTCAGGTTGCCTTAGGCTAGGATATATAGCGTTATAGAAGTATATAATGTTCCCACCGAGAAGTAGATGCCGAAGTGCCGGGAATTTTGTAAAATATTACATTCGACATGTTAGGTTGCCTTAAGCTAGGATATGTAACGTTATAGACGTATATAATGTTCCCCCCGACAAGTATGGGCCAACGAGCCAGGAATGTGGTAAAATATTACATCCTAGATGTTAGGTTCCCTTAGGTTAGGATATATAAGGTTATTGACTTATATAATGTTCCCACCGAGAAATAGGGGCCGACGCGCCAGGAATGTTGTAAAATATTACATTCGACATGTTAGGATTGCCTTAGGCTAGGATATATAGCGTTATAAACGTATATAGTGTTCCCACTGAGAAGTAGGTGCCGACGAGCCAGGAATGTTTAAAGTATAACATTCGATATGTTAGGTTGCCTTAGGCTAGGATATATAGCGTTATAGACGTATATAATGTTCCCACCGGGAAGTAGGGGCAGACGTACCAGGAATGTAGTAAAATATGACATCCGAGATGTTAGGTTGCCTTAGGTTAGGATATATAACGTTATTGACTTATATAATGTTCCCTCCGACAGGTACGGGCCGACGTGCCAGAAATGTAGTAAAATATTACACCCGAGATGCTAGGTTGCCTTAGGTTAGGATATATAACGTTATTGACTTATATAATGTTCCCTCCGACAGGTACGGGCCGACGTGCCAGAAATGTAGTAAAATATTACACCCGAGATGCTAGGTTGCCTTAGGTTAGGATATATAACGTTATTGACTTATATAATGTCCCCACCGGGAAGTAGGAGCCGACGTGCCAGGAATGTGGTAAAATATTACATTCGACATGTTAGGTTGCCTTAGGTTAGGATATATAGCGTTATAGACGTATATAATGTTCCCACCGAGAAGCAGGCGGCGACGTGTCAGGAATGTAGTTAAATATTACATCCGAGATGTTAGGTTGCCTTACGCTAGGATATATAACGTTATAGACGTATATAATGTTACCACGGAGAAGTAGGGACTTGCATGCCAGGAATGTTGTAAAACATTACGCTCCACATGTTAGGTTGCCTTAGGTTAGGATATATAACGCTATAGACGTATATAGTGTTCCCACCGAGAAGTAAGTGCCGACGCGCCAGGAATGTTGTACAATATTAGATTCGGCAAGTTCGGTTGCCTTAGGTTAGGATATATAACGTTATAGACGTATATAATGTTCCCACCGAGAAGTAGGTGCCGACGCGACAGGAATGTTGTAAAGTATTACATTCGATATGTTAGGTTGCCTTAGGCTAGGATATACAGCGTTATAGACGTATATAATGTTCCCACCGGGAAGTAGGGGCAGACGTACCAGGAATGTAGTAAAATATGACATCCGAGATGTTAGGTTGCCTTAGGTTAGGATATATAACGTTATTGACTTATATAATGTTCCCTCCGATAGGTACGGGCCGACGTGCCAGAAATGTAGTAAAATATTACACCCGAGATGCTAGGTTGCCTTAGGTTAGGATATATAACGTTATTGACTTATATAATGTCCCCACCGGGAAGTAGGAGCCGACGTGCCAGGAATGTAGTAAAATATTACATCCGAGATGTTAGGTTGCCTTAGGCTAGGATATATAACGTTATAGACGTATATAATGTTACCATGGTGAAGTAGGGACTTGCATGCCAGGAATGTTGTAAAATATTACGGTAGACACGTTAGGTTGCCTTAGGATAGGATATATAACGTTATAGACGTATATAATGTTCCCACCGAGAAGTAGGAGCCGACCAGCCAGGAATGTTGTAAAACATTACGCTCCACATGTTTGGTTGCCTTAGGTTAGGTTATATAACGTTATAGGCGTATATAATGTCCCATCGAGATGTAGGGGCTGACGCGCCAGGAATGTATTAAAATATAACAACCGAGATGTCAGGTTGCCTTAGGCTAGGATATATAGCGTTATAGACGTATATAATGTTCCCACCGAGAAGTAGGCGCCGACGTGCCAGGAATGTAGTTAAATATTACATCCGAGATGTTAGGTTGCCTTAGGCTAGAATATATAACGTTATAGACGTATATAATGTTACCACGGAGAAGTAGGGACTTGCATGCCAGGAATGTTGTAAAACATTACGCTCCACATGTTAGGTTGCCTTAGGTTAGGATATATAACGCTATAGACGTATATAGTGTTCCCACCGAGAAGTAGGTGCCGACGCGCCAGGAATGTTGTAAAACATTACATCCCAGGTGTTAGTTTGCCTTAAGTTAGGACACATAACGTTATAAACATATATACTGTTCGAACCGAGAAGTAGATGCCGAAGTGCCGGGAATTTTGTAAAATATTACATTCGACATGTTAGGTTGCCTTAAGCTAGGATATGTAACGTTATAGACGTATATAATGTTCCCCCCGACAAGTATGGGCCAACGAGCCAGGAATGTGGTAAAATATTACATCCTAGATGTTAGGTTCCCTTAGGTTAGGATATATAAGGTTATTGACTTATATAATGTTCCCACCGAGAAATAGGGGCCGACGCGCCAGGAATGTTGTAAAATATTACATTCGACATGTTAGGATTGCCTTAGGCTAGGATATATAGCGTTATAAACGTATATAGTGTTCCCACTGAGAAGTAGGTGCCGACGAGCCAGGAATGTTTAAAGTATTACATTCGATATGTTAGGTTGCCTTAGGCTAGGATATATAGCGTTATAGACGTATATAATGTTCCCACCGGGAAGTAGGGGCAGACGTACCAGGAATGTAGTAAAATATGACATCCGAGATGTTAGGTTGCCTTAGGTTAGGATATATAACGTTATTGACTTATATAATGTTCCCTCCGACAGGTACGGGCCGACGTGCCAGAAATGTAGTAAAATATTACACCCGAGATGCTAGGTTGCCTTAGGTTAGGATATATAACGTTATTGACTTATATAATGTTCCCTCCGACAGGTACGGGCCGACGTGCCAGAAATGTAGTAAAATATTACACCCGAGATGCTAGGTTGCCTTAGGTTAGGATATATAACGTTATTGACTTATATAATGTCCCCACCGGGAAGTAGGAGCCGACGTGCCAGGAATGTAGTAAAATATTACATCCGAGATGTTAGGTTGCCTTAGAATAGGATATATAACGTTATAGACGTATATAATGTTACCATGGTGAAGTAGGGACTTGCATGCCAGGAATGTTGTAAAATATTACGGTAGACATGTTAGGTTGCCTTAGGATAGGATATATAACGTTATAGACGTATATAATGTTCCCACCGAGAAGTAGGAGCCGACCAGCCAGGAATGTTGTAAAACATTACGCTCCACATGTTTGGTTGCCTTAGGTTAGGTTATATAACGTTATAGGCGTATATAATGTTCCCACCGAGATGTAGGGGCTGACGCGCCAGGAATGCTGTAAAATATTACATTCGACATGTTAGGTTGCCTTAGGTTAGGATATATAAAGTTATAGACGTATATGATAATCGCAAAGAGAAGTACGGGCCGACACGAAAGGAATGTTTTCAAATATCACATTGGACATGTTAGGTTGCCTTAAGCTAGGATATATAGCGTTATAGACGTATATAATGTTCCCACCGAGAAGTAGGGGCCGACGTGCCAGGAATGTAGTAAAATATTACATCCGAGGTGTTGGGTTGCAGTAGGATAGGATATACAACGTTATAGACGTATATACTGTTCCCACCGAGAAGTAGTTTCCGGCATGCCAGGAATGTTGTAAAATATTACATTCGACATGTTAGGTTGCCGTAGGCTAGGATATATAGCGTTATAGACGTATATAATGTTCCCACCGAGAAGTAGGGGTCGAAGTGCCGGAAATGTTGTAAAATATTAAATTCGACATGTTAGGTTGCCTTAGGCTAGGATGTATAGCGTTATAGACGAATATAATGTTCCCGCCGATAGGTACGGGCCGACGTCCCAGGAATGTAGTAAAATATTACACCCGAGATGTTAGGTTGCCTTAGGCTAGGATGTGTAACATTGTAGACGTATATAATGTTCCCAGCGAGAAGTAGGGGCCAACGAGCCAGGAATGTGGTAAAATATTACATTCGACATGTTAGGTTGCCTTAGGTTAGGATATATAGCGTTATAGACGTATATAATGTTCCCACCGAGAAGTATGTGCCGACGCGCCAGGAATGTTGTACAATATTAGATTCGGCAAGTTCGGTTGCCTTAGGTTAGGATATATAACGTTATAGACGTATATAATGTTCCCACCGAGAAGTAGGTGCCGACGCGACAGGAATGTTGTAAAGTATTACATTCGATATGTTAGGTTGCCTTAGGCTAGGATATACAGCGTTATAGACGTATATAATGTTCCCACCGGGAAGTAGGGGCAGACGTACCAGGAATGTAGTAAAATATGACATCCGAGATGTTAGGTTGCCTTAGGTTAGGATATATAACGTTATTGACTTATATAATGTTCCCTCCGATAGGTACGGGCCGACGTGCCAGAAATGTAGTAAAATATTACACCCGAGATGTTAGGTTGCCTTAGGCTAGGATGTGTAACATTGTAGACGTATATAATGTTCCCACCGAGAAGTAGGGGCTGGCACGCCAGGAATGTTGTAAAATGTTACATTCGACATGTTAGGTTACCTTAGGCTGTGATATATAGCGATATAGACGTATATAATGTTCCCACCGAGAAGTAGGGGCCGGCGCCACGAATATAGTAAAATATTACATTCGACATGTTAGGTTGCCTTACGTTATGATATATAGCGATATAGACGTATATAATGTTCCCACCGAGAAGTAGGGGCCGGGGAGCCAGGAATGTAGTAAAATATTACATCCGAGATGTTAGGTTGCCTTAGGCTAGGATATGTAACGTTATAGACGTATTTAATGTTCCCACCGAGAAGTAGGGGCCAGCGCGCCACGAATGTAGTAAAATATTACATCCGAGGTGTTAGCTTGCCTTAGGCTAGGATATATAACGTTATAGACGTATATAATGTTCCCACCGAGAAGTAGGGGCCGAAGTGACGGGAACGTTGTAAAATATTACATTCGACATGTTAGTTTGCCTTAGGCTAGGATATATAGCGTTATAGATGAATATAATGTTCCCACGGAGAAGTAGGGGCGGACGCGCCAGGAATGTTGTAAAATATTACGCTCGACATGTTAGGTTCCCTTAGGCTAGGATATATAACGTTATAGACGTATATAATGTTCCCACCGAGATGTAGGTGCCGACGAGTCAGGAATGTTGTAAAATATTACGCTCGACATGTTAGGTTGCCTTAGGCTGGGATATATAGCGATATAGACGTATATAATGTTCCCACCGAGAAGTAGGGGCCGGCGCGCCACGAATATAGTAAAATATTACATTCGACATGTTAGGTTGCCTTACGTTAGGATATATAGCGATATAGACGTATATAATGTTCCCAACGAGAAGGAGGGGTCGAAGTGCCGGAAATGTTGTAAAATATTAAATTCGACATGTTAGGTTGGCTTAGGCTAGGATGTATAGCGTTATAGACGTATATAATGTTCCCACCGAGCAGTAGGCGCCTACGTGCCAGGAATGTAGTTAAATATTACATACGAGATGTTAGGTTGCCTTAGGCTAGGATATATAAAGTTATAGACGTATATAATGTTACCACGGAGAAGTACGGACTTGCATGCCAGGAATGTTGTAAAATATTGCGGTAGACCTATTAAGTTGGCTTAGGATAGGATACATAACGTTATAGACGTATATAATGTTCCCACCGAAAAGTTGGAGCCGACGAGCTAGGAATGTCGTAGAAATTTACATCCGAGGAGTTAGGTTGCCTTTGGTTAGGATATATAAAGTTATAGACGTATATACTGTTCCCACCGAGAAGTAGGTGCCGACGAGTCAGGAATGTTGTAAAATATTACGCTCGACATGTTAGGTTCCCTTAGGCTAGGGTATATAGCGATATAGACATATATAATGTTCCCACCGAGAAGTAGGTGCCGGCGCGCCACGAATGTAGTAAAATATTACATCGGCGATGTTAGGTTGCCTTACGCTAGGATATATAACGTTATAGAGGTATATAATGTTCTCACCGAGAAGTAGGGGCTGGCGCGCCAGGAATGTTGTAAAATATTACATTCGACATGTTAGGTTGCCTTACGTTATGATATATAGCGATATAGACGTATATAATGTTCCCACCGAGAAGTAGGGGCCGGGGAGCCAGGAATGTAGTAAAATATTACATCCGAGATGTTAGGTTGCCTTAGGCTAGGATATGTAACGTTATAGACGTATATAATATTCCCACCGAGAAGTAGGGGCCGGCGCGCCAGGAATGTATTGAAATATAACAACCGAGATGTCAGGTTGCCTTAGGCTAGGATATATAGCGTTATAGACGTATATAATGTTCCCACCGAGAAGTAGGGGCCGGCGCGCCACGAATGTAGTAAAATATTACATCCGCGATGTTAGGTTGCCTTACGCTAGGATATATAACGTTATAGAGGTATATAATGTTCCCACCGAGAAGTAGGGGCTGGCGCGCCAGGAATGTTGTAAAATATTACATTCGACATGTTAGGTTGCCTTACGTTATGATATATAGCGATATAGACGTATATAATGTTCCCACCGAGAAGTAGGGGCCGGGGAGCCAGGAATGTAGTAAAATATTACATCCGAGATGTTAGGTTGCCTTAGGCTAGGATATGTAACGTTATAGACGTATATAATATTCCCACCGAGAAGTAGGGGCCGGGGAGCCAGGAATGTAGTAAAATATTACATCCGAGATGTTAGGTTGCCTTAGGCTAGGATATGTAACGTTATAGACGTATATAATGTTCCCACCGAGAAGTAGGGGCCAGCGCGCCACGAATGTAGTAAAATATTACACCCGGGATGTTAGGTTGCCTTAGGCTAGGATGTGTAACATTGTAGACGTATATAATGTTCCCACCGAGAAGTAGGGGCTGGCGCGCCAGGAATGTTGTAAAATATTACATTCGACATGTTAGGTTACCTTAGGCTGTGATATATAGCGATATAGACGTATATAATGTTCCCACCGAGAAGTAGGGGCCGGCGCCACGAATATAGTAAAATATTACATTCGACATGTTAGGTTGCCTTACGTTATGATATATAGCGATATAGACGTATATAATGTTCCCACCGAGAAGTAGGAGCCGGGGAGCCAGGAATGTAGTAAAATATTACATCCGAGATGTTAGGTTGCCTTAGGCTAGGATATGTAACGTTATAGACGTATATAATGTTCCCACCGAGAAGTAGGGGCCAGCGCGCCACGAATGTAGTAAAATATTACATCCGCGATGTTAGGTTGCCTTACGCTAGGATATATAACGTTATAGAGGTATATAATGTTCCCACCGAGAAGTAGGGGCTGGCGCGCCAGGAATGTTGTAAAATATTACATTCGACATGTTAGGTTGCCTTACGTTATGATATATAGCGATATAGACGTATATAATGTTCCCACCGAGAAGTAGGGGCCGGGGAGCCAGGAATGTAGTAAAATATTACATCCGAGATGTTAGGTTGCCTTAGGCTAGGATATGTAACGTTATAGACGTATATAATATTCCCACCGAGAAGTAGGGGCCGGCGCGCCAGGAATGTATTGAAATATAACAACCGAGATGTCAGGTTGCCTTAGGCTAGGATATATAGCGTTATAGACGTATATAATGTTCCCACCAAAAAGTAGGGGCCGACGAGTCAGGAATGTTGTAAAATATTACACCCGGGATGTTAGGTTGCCTTAGGCTAGGATGTGTAACATTGTAGACGTATATAATGTTCCCACCGAGAAGTAGGGGCTGGCGCGCCAGGAATGTTGTAAAATATTACATTCGACATGTTAGGTTACCTTAGGCTGTGATATATAGCGATATAGACGTATATAATGTTCCCACCGAGAAGTAGGGGCCGGCGCGCCAGGAATGTATTGAAATATAACAACCGAGATGTCAGGTTGCCTTAGGCTAGGATATATAGCGTTATAGACGTATATAATGTTCCCACCAAAAAGTAGGGGCCGACGAGTCAGGAATGTTGTAAAATATTACACCCGGGATGTTAGGTTGCCTTAGGCTAGGATGTGTAACATTGTAGACGTATATAATGTTCCCACCGAGAAGTAGGGGCTGGCGCGCCAGGAATGTTGTAAAATATTACATTCGACATGTTAGGTTACCTTAGGCTGTGATATATAGCGATATAGACGTATATAATGTTCCCACCGAGAAGTAGGGGCCGGCGCCACGAATATAGTAAAATATTACATTCGACATGTTAGGTTGCCTTACGTTATGATATATAGCGATATAGACGTATATAATGTTCCCACCGAGAAGTAGGGGCCGGGGAGCCAGGAATGTAGTAAAATATTACATCCGAGATGTTAGGTTGCCTTAGGCTAGGATATGTAACGTTATAGACGTACATAATGTTCCCACCGAGAAGTAGGGGCCAGCGCGCCACGAATGTAGTAAAATATTACATCCGCGATGTTAGGTTGCCTTACGCTAGGATATATAACGTTATAGAGGTATATAATGTTCCCACCGAGAAGTAGGGGCTGGCGCGCCAGGAATGTTGTAAAATATTACATTCGACATGTTAGGTTGCCTTACGTTATGATATATAGCGATATAGACGTATATAATGTTCCCACCGAGAAGTAGGGGCCGGGGAGCCAGGAATGTAGTAAAATATTACATCCGAGATGTTAGGTTGCCTTAGGCTAGGATATGTAACGTTATAGACGTATATAATGTTCCCACCGAGAAGTAGGGGCCAGCGCGCCACGAATGTAGTAAAATATTACATCCGCGATGTTAGGTTGCCTTACGCTAGGATATATAACGTTATAGAGGTATATAATGTTCCCACCGAGAAGTAGGGGCTGGCGCGCCAGGAATGTTGTAAAATATTACATTCGACATGTTAGGTTGCCTTACGTTATGATATATAGCGATATAGACGTATATAATGTTCCCACCGAGAAGTAGGGGCCGGGGAGCCAGGAATGTAGTAAAATATTACATCCGAGATGTTAGGTTGCCTTAGGCTAGGATATGTAACGTTATAGATGTATATAATATTCCCACCGAGAAGTAGGGGCCGGCGCGCCAGGAATGTATTGAAATATAACAACCGAGATGTCAGGTTGCCTTAGGCTAGGATATATAGCGTTATAGACGTATATAATGTTCCCACCAAAAAGTAGGGGCCGACGAATCAGGAATGTTGTAAAATATTACACCCGGGATGTTAGGTTGCCTTAGGCTAGGATGTGTAACATTGTAGACGTATATAATGTTCCCACCGAGAAGTAGGGGCTGGCGCGCCAGGAATGTTGTAAAATATTACATTCGACATGTTAGGTTACCTTAGGCTGTGATATATAGCGATATAGACGTATATAATGTTCCCACCGAGAAGTAGGGGCCGGCGCCACGAATATAGTAAAATATTACATTCGACATGTTAGGTTGCCTTACGTTATGATATATAGCGATATAGACGTATATAATGTTCCCACCGAGAAGTAGGGGCCGGGGAGCCAGGAATGTAGTAAAATATTACATCCGAGATGTTAGGTTGCCTTAGGCTAGGATATGTAACGTTATAGACGTATATAATGTTCCCACCGAGAAGTAGGGGCCAGCGCGCCACGAATGTAGTAAAATATTACATCCGAGATGTTAGCTTGCCTTAGGCTACGATATATAACGTTACAGACGTATATAATGTTCCCACCGAAAAGTAGGAGCCGACGAGCTAGGAATGTTGTAAAACATTACGCTCGACATGATATGTTACCTTAGGCTAGGATATGTAGCGTTATAGACGTATATAATGTTCCCACCGAGAAGTAGTGGCCGGCGCGCCACGAATATATTAAAATATTACATTCGACATGTTAGGTTCCCTTAGGCTAGGGTATATAGCGATATAGACGTATATAATGTTCCCACCGAGAAGTAGGGGTCGGCGCGCCAGGAATGTAGTAAAATATTACATTCGACATGTTAGGTTCCCTTAGGCTAGGGTATATAGCGATATAGACGTATATAATGTTCCCACCGAGAAGTAGGGGCCGGCGCCACGAATATAGTAAAATATTACATTCGACATGTTAGGTTCCCTTAGGATAGGGTATATAGCGATATAGACGTATATAATGTTCCCACCGAGAAGTAGGGGTCGGCGCGCCAGGAATGTAGTAAAATATTACATTCGACATGTTAGGTTCCTTAGGCTAGGGTATATAGCGATATAGACGTATATAATGTTCCCACCGAGAAGTAGGGGCCGGCGCGCCAGGAATGTAGTAAAATATTACATTCGACATGTCAGGTTGCCTTAGGTTAGGATATATAGCGATATAGACGTATATAATGTTCCCACCGAGATGTAGGGGTCGGTGCGCCAGGAATGTAGTAAAATATTACATTCGACATGTTAGGTTGCCTTAGGCTCGGATATATAGCGATATAGACGTATATAATGTTCCCACCGAGAAGTAGGGGCGGGCGCGCCACGAATGTAGTAAAATATTACATCCGAGATGTTAGGTTGCCTTAGGCTAGAATATATAACGTAATAGACTTATATACTGTTCCCTCCGAGAAGTAGGTGCCGACGCGACAGGAATGTTGTAAAATATTACATCCGAGATGTTAGGATTGCCTTAGGCTAGGATATATAACGTTATAGACGTATATACTGTTCCCACCGAGAATTAGGTGCCGACGCGCCAGGAATGTTGTAAAATATTACATTCGACATGTTATGTTTCCTTAAGCTAGGATACACAGCGTTTTAGACGTATATAATGTTCCGAGAGAGAAGTAGGGGAAGGCGCGCCAGGAATATAGTAAAATATTACATTCGACATGTTAGGTTGCCTTAAGCTAGGATATATAGCGATATAGACGTATATAATGTTCCCACCGAGAAGTAGGGGCCGGCGGGCCACGAATGTAGTAAAATATTACATCCGAGATGTTAGGTTGCCTTAGGCTAGGGTATATAACTTTATAGACTTATATACTGTTCCCTCCGAGAAGTAGGTGCCGACGCGCCAGGAATGTTGTAAAATATTACATCCGAGATGTTAGGTTTGCCTTAGCCTAGGATATATAACGTTATAGACGTATATACTGTTCCCACCGAGAAGTAGGTGCCGACGCGCCAGGAATGTTGTAAAATATTACATTCGACATGTTAGGTTGCCTTAAGCTAGGATATATAGCGTTTTAGACGTATATAATGTTCCCACCGTGAAGTAGGGGCCAGCGCGCCAGGAATGTTATAAAATATTACGCTCGACATATTAGGTTGCCTTAGGCTAGGATATATAGCGATATAGACGTATATAAAGTTCCCACCGAGAAGTTGGGGCCGGCGCGCCAGGAATGTTGTTAAATATTACATACGACATGTTAGGTTGCCTTAAGCTAGGATATATAGCGTTAAAGATGTATATAATGTTCCCACCGAGAAATAGGGGCCGACACGCCAGGAATGTTGTAAAACATTACATCCGAGGTGTTAGGTTGCCTTAGGTTAGGATATATAAAGTTATAGACGTATATACTGTTCCCACCGAGAAGTAGGTGCCGACGCGCCAGGAATGTAGTAAAATATTACATCCGAGATGTTAGGTTGCCTTATGCTAGGATAAGTAACGTTATAGACGTATATAATGTTCCCACCGAGAAGTAGGGGCCGACGAACCAGGAATGTAGTAAAATATTACATTCGACATGTTAGGTTGCCTTAGGCTAGGATATATATATATAGCGATATAGACGTATATAATGTTCCCACCGAGAAGTAGGGGCCGGCGCGCCACGAATGTAGTAAAATATTACATCCGAGATGTTAGGTTGCCTTACGCTAGGATATATAACGTTATAGAGGTATATAATGTTCCCACCGAGAAGTAGGGGCCGGCGCGCCAGCAATGTTGTAAAATATTATATTCGACATGTTAGGTTGCCTTAGGCTGGGATATTTAGCGATATAGACGTATATAATGTTCCCACCTAGAAGTAGGGGCCGGCGCGCCACGAATATAGTAAAATATTACATTCGACATGTTAGGTTGCCTTACGTTATGATATATAGCGATATAGACGTGTATAATGTTCCCACCGAGAAGTAGGGGCCGGGGCGCCAGGAATGTAGTAAAATATTACATCCGAGATGTTAGGTTGCCATAGGCTAGGATATGTAACGTTATAGACGTATATAATGTTCCCAGCGAGAAGTAGGGGCCGGCGCGCCAGGAATGTATTAAAATATAACAACCGAGATGACAGGTTGCCTTAGGCTAGGATATATAGCGTTATAGACGTATGTAATGTTCCCACCAAAAAGTAGGGGCCGACGAGGCAGGAATGTTGTAAAATATTACATCCGAGATATTAGGATTGCCTTAGGCTAGGATATATAACGTTATAGACGTATATAATGTTCCCACCGAGAAGTAGGTGCCGGCTCGCCGGGAATGTAGTAAAATATTACATTCGACATGTCAGGTTGCCTTAGGCTAGGATATATAGCGATATAGACGTATATAATGTTCCCACCGAGATGTAGGGGTCGGTGCGCCAGGAATGTAGTAAAATATTACATCCTAGATATTAGGATTGCCTTAGGCTAGGATATATAACGTTATAGACGTATATAATGTTCCCACCGAGAAGTAGGTGCCGGCTCGCCGGGAATGTAGTAAAATATTACATTCGACATGTCAGGTTGCCTTAGGCTAGGATATATAGCGATATAGACGTATATAATGTTCCCACCGAGATGTAGGGGTCGGTGCGCCAGGAATGTAGTAAAATATTACATTCGACATGTTAGGTTGCCTTAGGCTCGGATATATAGCGATATAGACGTATATAATGTTCCCACCGAGAAGTAGGGGCGGGCGCGCCACGAATGTAGTAAAATATTTCATCCCAGATGTTAGGTTGCCTTAGGCTAGGACATATAACGTTATAGAGGTATATAATGTTCCCACCGAGAAGTAGGGGCCGGCGCGCCAGGAATGTTGTAAAATATTACATTCGACATGTTAGGTTGCCTTAGGCTGGGATATTTAGCGATATAGACGTATATAATGTTCCCACCGAGAAGTAGGGGCCGGCGCGCCACGAATATAGTAAAATATTACATTCGACATGTTAGGTTGCCTTACGTTATGATATATAGCGATATAGACGTATATAATGTTCCCACCGAGAAGTAGGCGCCGGGGCGCCAGGAATGTAGTAAAATATTACATCCGAGATGTTAGGTTGCCTTAGGCTAGGATATGTAACGTTATAGACGTATATAATGTTCCCATCGAGAAGTAGGGGCCGGCGCGCCAGGAATGTATTAAAATATAACAACCGAGATGTCAGGTTGCCTTAGGCTAGGATATATAGCGTTATAGACGTATATAATGTTCCCACCAAAAAGTAGGGGCCGGCGCGCCACGAATGTAGTAAAATATTACATCCGAGATGTTAGGTTGCCTTAGGCTAGGATATATAACGTTATAGACTTATATAATGTTCCCACCGAGAAGTAGGGGCCGGCGCGCCGGGAATGTTGTAAAATATTACATTCGACATGTTAGGTTGCCTTAGGCTGGGATATATAGCGATATAGACGTACATAATGTTCCCACCGAGAAGTAGGGGCCGGCGCGCCACGAATATATTAAAATATTACATTCGACATGTTTGGTTCCCTTAGGCTAGGGTATATAGCTATATAGACGTATATAATGTTCCCGCCGAGAAGTAGGGGTCGGCGCGACAGGAATGTAGTAAAATATTACATTCGACATGTTAGGTTGCCTTAGGCTAGGATATATAGCGATATAGACGTATATAATGTTCCCACCGAGAAGTAGGGGCGGCCGCGCCACGAATGTAGTAAAATATTACATCCGAGATGTTAGGTTGCCTTAGGCTAGAATATATAACGTTACAGACTTATATACTGTTCCCTCCGAGAAGTAGGTGCCGACGCGCCAGGAATGTTGTAAAATATTACATCCGAGATGTTAGGATTGCCTTAGGCTAGGATATATAACGTTATAGACATATATACTGTTCCCACCGAGAAGTAGGTGCCGACGCGCCAGGAATGTAGTAAAATATTACATCCGAGATGTTAGGTTGCCTTAGGCTAGGATATGTAACGTTATAGACGTATATAATGTTCCCACCGGGAAGTAGGTGCCGACGAGTCAGGAATGTTGTAAAATTTTACGCTCGACATGTTAGATTCTCTTAGGCTAGGGTATATAGCGATATAGACGTATATAATGTTCCCAGCGAGAAGTAGGCGTCGGCGCGCCAGGAATGTTGTAAAATATTACATTCGACATGTTAGGTTGCCTTAGGCTAGGATATATAGCGATATAGACGTATATAATGTTCCCACCGAGAAGTAGGGGCCGGCGCGCCACGAATGTAGTAAAATATTACATGCGAGATGTTAGGTTGCCTTAGGCTAGGATATATAACGTTATAGAGGTATATAATGTTCCCACCGAGAAGTAGGGGCCGGCGCGCCAGGAATGTTGTAAAATATTACATTCGACATGTTAGGTTGCCTTAGGCTGGGATATTTAGCGATATAGACGTATATAATGTTCCCACCGAGAAGTAGGGGCCGGCGCGCCACGAATATAGTAAAATATTACATTCGACATGTTAGGTTGCCTTACGTTATGATATATAGCGATATAGACGTATATAATGTTCCCACCGAGAAGTAGGCGCCGGGGCGCCAGGAATGTATTAAAATATAACAACCGAGATGTCAGGTTGCCTTAGGCTAGGATATATAGCGTTATAGACGTATATAATGTTCCCACCAAAAAGTAGGGGCCGGCGCGCCACGAATGTAGTAAAATATTACATCCGAGATGTTAGGTTGCCTTAGGCTAGAATATATAACGTTATAGACTTATATACTCTTCCCTCCGAGAAGTAGGTGCCGACGAGCCAGGAATGTTGTAAAATATTACATCCGAGATGTTAGGATTGCCTTAGGCTAGGATATATAACGTTATAGACGTATATACTGTTCCCACCGAGAATTAGGTGCCGACGCGCCAGGAATGTTGTAAAATATTACATTCGACATGTTATGTTTCCTTAAGCTAGGATACATAGCGTTTTAGACGTATATAATGTTCCGAGAGAGAAGTAGGGGAAGGAGCGCCAGGAATTTAGAAAATATTACATTTGACACGTTAGGTTGCCTTAAGCTAGGATATATAGCGTTTTAGATGTATATGATGTTCCCACCGAGAAGTAGGGGCCAGCGCGCCTGGAATGTTATAAAATATTACGCTCGACATATTAGGGTGCCTTAGGATAGGATATATAGCGATATAGACGTATATAAAGTTCCCACCGAGAAGTTAGGGCCGGCGCGCCAGGAATGTTGTTAAATATTACATACGACATGTTAGGTTGCCTTAAGCTAGGATATATAGCGTTAAAGATGTATATAATGTTCCCAACGAGAAATAGGGGCCGACACGCCAGGAATGTTGTAAAACATTACATCCGAGGTGTTAGGTTGCCTTAGGTTAGGATATATAAAGTTATAGACGTATATACTGTTCCCACCGAGAAGTAGGTGCCGACGCGCCAGGAATGTAGTAAAATATTACATCCGAGATGTTAGGTTGCATTATGCTAGGACAAGTAACGTTATAGACGTATATAATGTTCCGGCCGAGAAGTAGGGGCCGACGAGCCAGGAATGTTGTAAAATATTACGCTCGACATATTAGGTTGCCTTACGTTATGATATATAGCGATATAGACGTATATAATGTTCCCAGCGAGAAGTAGGCGTCGGCGCGCCAGGTATGTTGTAAAATATTACATTCGACATGTTAGGTTGCCTTAGGCTAGGATATATAGCGATATAGACGTATATAATGTTCCCACCGAGAAGTAGGGGCCGGCGCGCCACGAATATAGTAAAATATTACATTCGACATGTTAGGTTGCCTTACGTTATGATATATAGCGATATAGACATATATAATGTTCCCACCGAGAAGTAGGCGCCGGGGCGCCAGGAATGTTGTAAAATATTACATCCGAGATGTTAGGTTGCCTTAGGCTAGGATATGTAACGTTATAGACGTATATAATGTTCCCACCGAGAAGTAGGGGCCGGCGCGCCAGGAATGTATTAAAATATAACAACCGAGATGTCAGGTTGCCTTAAGCTAGGATATATAGCGTTATAGACGTATATAATGTTCCCACCAAAAAGTAGGGGCCGACGAGTCAGGAATGTTGTAAAATTTTACGCTCGACATGTTAGGTTCTCTTAGGCTAGGGTATATAGCGATATAGACGTATATAATGTTCCCAGCGAGAAGTAGGCGTCGGCGCGCCAGGTATGTTGTAAAATATTACATTCGACATGTTTGGTTGCCTTAGGCTAGGATATATAGCGATATAGACGTATATAATGTTCCCACCGAGAAGTAGGGGCCGGCGCGCCACGAATGTAGTAAAATATTACATCCGAGATGTTAGGTTGCCTTAGGCTAGGATATGTAACGTTATAGACGTATATAATGTTCCCACCGAGAAGTAGGGGCCGGCGCGCCAGGAAAGTTGTAAAATATTACATTCGACATGTTAGGTTACCTTAGGCTGTGATATATAGCGATATAGACGTATATAATGTTCCCACCGAGAAGTAGGGGCCGGCGCCACGAATATAGTAAAATATTACATTCGACATGTTAGGTTGCCTTACGTTATGATATATAGCGATATAGACGTATATAATGTTCCCACCGAGAAGTAGGGGCCGGGGAGCCAGGAATGTAGTAAAATATTACATCCGAGATGTTAGGTTGCCTTAGGCTAGGATATGTAACGTTATAGACGTATATAATGTTCCCACCGAGAAGTAGGGGCCAGCGCGCCACGAATGTAGTAAAATATTACATCCGAGATGTTAGCTTGCCTTAGGCTACGATATATAACGTTACAGACGTATATAATGTTCCCACCGAAAAGTAGGAGCCGACGAGCTAGGAATGTTGTAAAACATTACGCTCGACATGATATGTTACCTTAGGCTAGGATATGTAGCGTTATAGACGTATATAATGTTCCCACCGAGAAGTAGTGGCCGGCGCGCCACGAATATATTAAAATATTACATTCGACATGTTAGGTTCCCTTAGGCTAGGGTATATAGCGATATAGACGTATATAATGTTCCCACCGAGAAGTAGGGGTCGGCGCGCCAGGAATGTAGTAAAATATTACATTCGACATGTTAGGTTCCCTTAGGCTAGGGTATATAGCGATATAGACGTATATAATGTTCCCACCGAGAAGTAGGGGCCGGCGCCACGAATATAGTAAAATATTACATTCGACATGTTAGGTTCCCTTAGGATAGGGTATATAGCGATATAGACGTATATAATGTTCCCACCGAGAAGTAGGGGTCGGCGCGCCAGGAATGTAGTAAAATATTACATTCGACATGTTAGGTTGCCTTAGGCTCGGATATATAGCGATATAGACGTATATAATGTTCCCACCGAGAAGTAGGGGCGGGCGCGCCACGAATGTAGTAAAATATTACATCCGAGATGTTAGGTTGCCTTAGGCTAGAATATATAACGTAATAGACTTATATACTGTTCCCTCCGAGAAGTAGGTGCCGACGCGACAGGAATGTTGTAAAATATTACATCCGAGATGTTAGGATTGCCTTAGGCTAGGATATATAACGTTATAGACGTATATACTGTTCCCACCGAGAATTAGGTGCCGACGCGCCAGGAATGTTGTAAAATATTACATTCGACATGTTATGTTTCCTTAAGCTAGGATACACAGCGTTTTAGACGTATATAATGTTCCGAGAGAGAAGTAGGGGAAGGCGCGCCAGGAATATAGTAAAATATTACATTCGACATGTTAGGTTGCCTTAAGCTAGGATATATAGCGATATAGACGTATATAATGTTCCCACCGAGAAGTAGGGGCCGGCGGGCCACGAATGTAGTAAAATATTACATCCGAGATGTTAGGTTGCCTTACGTTATGATATATAGCGATATAGACATATATAATGTTCCCACCGAGAAGTAGGCGCCGGGGCGCCAGGAATGTTGTAAAATATTACATCCGAGATGTTAGGTTGCCTTAGGCTAGGATATGTAACGTTATAGACGTATATAATGTTCCCACCGAGAAGTAGGGGCCGGCGCGCCAGGAATGTATTAAAATATAACAACCGAGATGTCAGGTTGCCTTAAGCTAGGATATATAGCGTTATAGACGTATATAATGTTCCCACCAAAAAGTAGGGGCCGACGAGTCAGGAATGTTGTAAAATTTTACGCTCGACATGTTAGGTTCTCTTAGGCTAGGGTATATAGCGATATAGACGTATATAATGTTCCCAGCGAGAAGTAGGCGTCGGCGCGCCAGGTATGTTGTAAAATATTACATTCGACATGTTTGGTTGCCTTAGGCTAGGATATATAGCGATATAGACGTATATAATGTTCCCACCGAGAAGTAGGGGCCGGCGCGCCACGAATGTAGTAAAATATTACATCCGAGATGTTAGGTTGCCTTAGGCTAGGATATGTAACGTTATAGACGTATATAATGTTCCCACCGAGAAGTAGGGGCCGGCGCGCCAGGAAAGTTGTAAAATATTACATTCGACATGTTAGGTTACCTTAGGCTGTGATATATAGCGATATAGACGTATATAATGTTCCCACCGAGAAGTAGGGGCCGGCGCCACGAATATAGTAAAATATTACATTCGACATGTTAGGTTGCCTTACGTTATGATATATAGCGATATAGACGTATATAATGTTCCCACCGAGAAGTAGGGGCCGGGGAGCCAGGAATGTAGTAAAATATTACATCCGAGATGTTAGGTTGCCTTAGGCTAGGATATGTAACGTTATAGACGTATATAATGTTCCCACCGAGAAGTAGGGGCCAGCGCGCCACGAATGTAGTAAAATATTACATCCGAGATGTTAGCTTGCCTTAGGCTACGATATATAACGTTACAGACGTATATAATGTTCCCACCGAAAAGTAGGAGCCGACGAGCTAGGAATGTTGTAAAACATTACGCTCGACATGATATGTTACCTTAGGCTAGGATATGTAGCGTTATAGACGTATATAATGTTCCCACCGAGAAGTAGTGGCCGGCGCGCCACGAATATATTAAAATATTACATTCGACATGTTAGGTTCCCTTAGGCTAGGGTATATAGCGATATAGACGTATATAATGTTCCCACCGAGAAGTAGGGGTCGGCGCGCCAGGAATGTAGTAAAATATTACATTCGACATGTTAGGTTCCCTTAGGCTAGGGTATATAGCGATATAGACGTATATAATGTTCCCACCGAGAAGTAGGGGCCGGCGCCACGAATATAGTAAAATATTACATTCGACATGTTAGGTTCCCTTAGGATAGGGTATATAGCGATATAGACGTATATAATGTTCCCACCGAGAAGTAGGGGTCGGCGCGCCAGGAATGTAGTAAAATATTACATTCGACATGTTAGGTTGCCTTAGGCTCGGATATATAGCGATATAGACGTATATAATGTTCCCACCGAGAAGTAGGGGCGGGCGCGCCACGAATGTAGTAAAATATTACATCCGAGATGTTAGGTTGCCTTAGGCTAGAATATATAACGTAATAGACTTATATACTGTTCCCTCCGAGAAGTAGGTGCCGACGCGACAGGAATGTTGTAAAATATTACATCCGAGATGTTAGGATTGCCTTAGGCTAGGATATATAACGTTATAGACGTATATACTGTTCCCACCGAGAATTAGGTGCCGACGCGCCAGGAATGTTGTAAAATATTACATTCGACATGTTATGTTTCCTTAAGCTAGGATACACAGCGTTTTAGACGTATATAATGTTCCGAGAGAGAAGTAGGGGAAGGCGCGCCAGGAATATAGTAAAATATTACATTCGACATGTTAGGTTGCCTTAAGCTAGGATATATAGCGATATAGACGTATATAATGTTCCCACCGAGAAGTAGGGGCCGGCGGGCCACGAATGTAGTAAAATATTACATCCGAGATGTTAGGTTGCCTTAGGCTAGGGTATATAACTTTATAGACTTATATACTGTTCCCTCCGAGAAGTAGGTGCCGACGCGCCAGGAATGTTGTAAAATATTACATCCGAGATGTTAGGTTTGCCTTAGCCTAGGATATATAACGTTATAGACGTATATACTGTTCCCACCGAGAAGTAGGTGCCGACGCGCCAGGAATGTTGTAAAATATTACATTCGACATGTTAGGTTGCCTTAAGCTAGGATATATAGCGTTTTAGACGTATATAATGTTCCCACCGTGAAGTAGGGGCCAGCGCGCCAGGAATGTTATAAAATATTACGCTCGACATATTAGGTTGCCTTAGGCTAGGATATATAGCGATATAGACGTATATAAAGTTCCCACCGAGAAGTAGGCGCCGGGGCGCCAGGAATGTTGTAAAATATTACATCCGAGATGTTAGGTTGCCTTAGGCTAGGATATGTAACGTTATAGACGTATATAATGTTCCCACCGAGAAGTAGGGGCCGGCGCGCCAGGAATGTATTAAAATATAACAACCGAGATGTCAGGTTGCCTTAAGCTAGGATATATAGCGTTATAGACGTATATAATGTTCCCACCAAAAAGTAGGGGCCGACGAGTCAGGAATGTTGTAAAATTTTACGCTCGACATGTTAGGTTCTCTTAGGCTAGGGTATATAGCGATATAGACGTATATAATGTTCCCAGCGAGAAGTAGGCGTCGGCGCGCCAGGTATGTTGTAAAATATTACATTCGACATGTTTGGTTGCCTTAGGCTAGGATATATAGCGATATAGACGTATATAATGTTCCCACCGAGAAGTAGGGGCCGGCGCGCCACGAATGTAGTAAAATATTACATCCGAGATGTTAGGTTGCCTTAGGCTAGGATATGTAACGTTATAGACGTATATAATGTTCCCACCGAGAAGTAGGGGCCGGCGCGCCAGGAAAGTTGTAAAATATTACATTCGACATGTTAGGTTACCTTAGGCTGTGATATATAGCGATATAGACGTATATAATGTTCCCACCGAGAAGTAGGGGCCGGCGCCACGAATATAGTAAAATATTACATTCGACATGTTAGGTTGCCTTACGTTATGATATATAGCGATATAGACGTATATAATGTTCCCACCGAGAAGTAGGGGCCGGGGAGCCAGGAATGTAGTAAAATATTACATCCGAGATGTTAGGTTGCCTTAGGCTAGGATATGTAACGTTATAGACGTATATAATGTTCCCACCGAGAAGTAGGGGCCAGCGCGCCACGAATGTAGTAAAATATTACATCCGAGATGTTAGCTTGCCTTAGGCTACGATATATAACGTTACAGACGTATATAATGTTCCCACCGAAAAGTAGGAGCCGACGAGCTAGGAATGTTGTAAAACATTACGCTCGACATGATATGTTACCTTAGGCTAGGATATGTAGCGTTATAGACGTATATAATGTTCCCACCGAGAAGTAGTGGCCGGCGCGCCACGAATATATTAAAATATTACATTCGACATGTTAGGTTCCCTTAGGCTAGGGTATATAGCGATATAGACGTATATAATGTTCCCACCGAGAAGTAGGGGTCGGCGCGCCAGGAATGTAGTAAAATATTACATTCGACATGTTAGGTTCCCTTAGGCTAGGGTATATAGCGATATAGACGTATATAATGTTCCCACCGAGAAGTAGGTGCCGGCGCCACGAATATAGTAAAATATTACATTCGACATGTTAGGTTCCCTTAGGATAGGGTATATAGCGATATAGACGTATATAATGTTCCCACCGAGAAGTAGGGGTCGGCGCGCCAGGAATGTAGTAAAATATTACATTCGACATGTTAGGTTGCCTTAGGCTCGGATATATAGCGATATAGACGTATATAATGTTCCCACCGAGAAGTAGGGGCGGGCGCGCCACGAATGTAGTAAAATATTACATCCGAGATGTTAGGTTGCCTTAGGCTAGAATATATAACGTAATAGACTTATATACTGTTCCCTCCGAGAAGTAGGTGCCGACGCGACAGGAATGTTGTAAAATATTACATCCGAGATGTTAGGATTGCCTTAGGCTAGGATATATAACGTTATAGACGTATATACTGTTCCCACCGAGAATTAGGTGCCGACGCGCCAGGAATGTTGTAAAATATTACATTCGACATGTTATGTTTCCTTAAGCTAGGATACACAGCGTTTTAGACGTATATAATGTTCCGAGAGAGAAGTAGGGGAAGGCGCGCCAGGAATATAGTAAAATATTACATTCGACATGTTAGGTTGCCTTAAGCTAGGATATATAGCGATATAGACGTATATAATGTTCCCACCGAGAAGTAGGGGCCGGCGGGCCACGAATGTAGTAAAATATTACATCCGAGATGTTAGGTTGCCTTAGGCTAGGGTATATAACTTTATAGACTTATATACTGTTCCCTCCGAGAAGTAGGTGCCGACGCGCCAGGAATGTTGTAAAATATTACATCCGAGATGTTAGGTTTGCCTTAGCCTAGGATATATAACGTTATAGACGTATATACTGTTCCCACCGAGAAGTAGGTGCCGACGCGCCAGGAATGTTGTAAAATATTACATTCGACATGTTAGGTTGCCTTAAGCTAGGATATATAGCGTTTTAGACGTATATAATGTTCCCACCGTGAAGTAGGGGCCAGCGCGCCAGGAATGTTATAAAATATTACGCTCGACATATTAGGTTGCCTTAGGCTAGGATATATAGCGATATAGACGTATATAAAGTTCCCACCGAGAAGTTGGGGCCGGCGCGCCAGGAATGTTGTTAAATATTACATACGACATGTTAGGTTGCCTTAAGCTAGGATATATAGCGTTAAAGATGTATATAATGTTCCCACCGAGAAATAGGGGCCGACACGCCAGGAATGTTGTAAAACATTACATCCGAGGTGTTAGGTTGCCTTAGGTTAGGATATATAAAGTTATAGACGTATATACTGTTCCCACCGAGAAGTAGGTGCCGACGCGCCAGGAATGTAGTAAAATATTACATCCGAGATGTTAGGTTGCCTTATGCTAGGATAAGTAACGTTATAGACGTATATAATGTTCCCACCGAGAAGTAGGGGCCGACGAACCAGGAATGTAGTAAAATATTACATTCGACATGTTAGGTTGCCTTAGGCTAGGATATATATATATAGCGATATAGACGTATATAATGTTCCCACCGAGAAGTAGGGGCCGGCGCGCCACGAATATAGTAAAATATTACATTCGACATGTTAGGTTGCCTTACGTTATGATATATAGCGATATAGACGTGTATAATGTTCCCACCGAGAAGTAGGGGCCGGGGCGCCAGGAATGTAGTAAAATATTACATCCGAGATGTTAGGTTGCCATAGGCTAGGATATGTAACGTTATAGACGTATATAATGTTCCCAGCGAGAAGTAGGGGCCGGCGCGCCAGGAATGTATTAAAATATAACAACCGAGATGACAGGTTGCCTTAGGCTAGGATATATAGCGTTATAGACGTATGTAATGTTCCCACCAAAAAGTAGGGGCCGACGAGGCAGGAATGTTGTAAAATATTACATCCGAGATATTAGGATTGCCTTAGGCTAGGATATATAACGTTATAGACGTATATAATGTTCCCACCGAGAAGTAGGTGCCGGCTCGCCGGGAATGTAGTAAAATATTACATTCGACATGTCAGGTTGCCTTAGGCTAGGATATATAGCGATATAGACGTATATAATGTTCCCACCGAGATGTAGGGGTCGGTGCGCCAGGAATGTAGTAAAATATTACATCCTAGATATTAGGATTGCCTTAGGCTAGGATATATAACGTTATAGACGTATATAATGTTCCCACCGAGAAGTAGGTGCCGGCTCGCCGGGAATGTAGTAAAATATTACATTCGACATGTCAGGTTGCCTTAGGCTAGGATATATAGCGATATAGACGTATATAATGTTCCCACCGAGATGTAGGGGTCGGTGCGCCAGGAATGTAGTAAAATATTACATTCGACATGTTAGGTTGCCTTAGGCTCGGATATATAGCGATATAGACGTATATAATGTTCCCACCGAGAAGTAGGGGCGGGCGCGCCACGAATGTAGTAAAATATTTCATCCCAGATGTTAGGTTGCCTTAGGCTAGGACATATAACGTTATAGAGGTATATAATGTTCCCACCGAGAAGTAGGGGCCGGCGCGCCAGGAATGTTGTAAAATATTACATTCGACATGTTAGGTTGCCTTAGGCTGGGATATTTAGCGATATAGACGTATATAATGTTCCCACCGAGAAGTAGGGGCCGGCGCGCCACGAATATAGTAAAATATTACATTCGACATGTTAGGTTGCCTTACGTTATGATATATAGCGATATAGACGTATATAATGTTCCCACCGAGAAGTAGGCGCCGGGGCGCCAGGAATGTAGTAAAATATTACATCCGAGATGTTAGGTTGCCTTAGGCTAGGATATGTAACGTTATAGACGTATATAATGTTCCCATCGAGAAGTAGGGGCCGGCGCGCCAGGAATGTATTAAAATATAACAACCGAGATGTCAGGTTGCCTTAGGCTAGGATATATAGCGTTATAGACGTATATAATGTTCCCACCAAAAAGTAGGGGCCGGCGCGCCACGAATGTAGTAAAATATTACATCCGAGATGTTAGGTTGCCTTAGGCTAGGATATATAACGTTATAGACTTATATAATGTTCCCACCGAGAAGTAGGGGCCGGCGCGCCGGGAATGTTGTAAAATATTACATTCGACATGTTAGGTTGCCTTAGGCTGGGATATATAGCGATATAGACGTACATAATGTTCCCACCGAGAAGTAGGGGCCGGCGCGCCACGAATATATTAAAATATTACATTCGACATGTTTGGTTCCCTTAGGCTAGGGTATATAGCTATATAGACGTATATAATGTTCCCGCCGAGAAGTAGGGGTCGGCGCGACAGGAATGTAGTAAAATATTACATTCGACATGTTAGGTTGCCTTAGGCTAGGATATATAGCGATATAGACGTATATAATGTTCCCACCGAGAAGTAGGGGCGGCCGCGCCACGAATGTAGTAAAATATTACATCCGAGATGTTAGGTTGCCTTAGGCTAGAATATATAACGTTACAGACTTATATACTGTTCCCTCCGAGAAGTAGGTGCCGACGCGCCAGGAATGTTGTAAAATATTACATCCGAGATGTTAGGATTGCCTTAGGCTAGGATATATAACGTTATAGACATATATACTGTTCCCACCGAGAAGTAGGTGCCGACGCGCCAGGAATGTAGTAAAATATTACATCCGAGATGTTAGGTTGCCTTAGGCTAGGATATGTAACGTTATAGACGTATATAATGTTCCCACCGGGAAGTAGGTGCCGACGAGTCAGGAATGTTGTAAAATTTTACGCTCGACATGTTAGATTCTCTTAGGCTAGGGTATATAGCGATATAGACGTATATAATGTTCCCAGCGAGAAGTAGGCGTCGGCGCGCCAGGAATGTTGTAAAATATTACATTCGACATGTTAGGTTGCCTTAGGCTAGGATATATAGCGATATAGACGTATATAATGTTCCCACCGAGAAGTAGGGGCCGGCGCGCCACGAATGTAGTAAAATATTACATGCGAGATGTTAGGTTGCCTTAGGCTAGGATATATAACGTTATAGAGGTATATAATGTTCCCACCGAGAAGTAGGGGCCGGCGCGCCAGGAATGTTGTAAAATATTACATTCGACATGTTAGGTTGCCTTAGGCTGGGATATTTAGCGATATAGACGTATATAATGTTCCCACCGAGAAGTAGGGGCCGGCGCGCCACGAATATAGTAAAATATTACATTCGACATGTTAGGTTGCCTTACGTTATGATATATAGCGATATAGACGTATATAATGTTCCCACCGAGAAGTAGGCGCCGGGGCGCCAGGAATGTATTAAAATATAACAACCGAGATGTCAGGTTGCCTTAGGCTAGGATATATAGCGTTATAGACGTATATAATGTTCCCACCAAAAAGTAGGGGCCGGCGCGCCACGAATGTAGTAAAATATTACATCCGAGATGTTAGGTTGCCTTAGGCTAGAATATATAACGTTATAGACTTATATACTGTTCCCTCCGAGAAGTAGGTGCCGACGAGCCAGGAATGTTGTAAAATATTACATCCGAGATGTTAGGATTGCCTTAGGCTAGGATATATAACGTTATAGACGTATATACTGTTCCCACCGAGAATTAGGTGCCGACGCGCCAGGAATGTTGTAAAATATTACATTCGACATGTTATGTTTCCTTAAGCTAGGATACATAGCGTTTTAGACGTATATAATGTTCCGAGAGAGAAGTAGGGGAAGGAGCGCCAGGAATTTAGAAAATATTACATTTGACACGTTAGGTTGCCTTAAGCTAGGATATATAGCGTTTTAGATGTATATGATGTTCCCACCGAGAAGTAGGGGCCAGCGCGCCTGGAATGTTATAAAATATTACGCTCGACATATTAGGGTGCCTTAGGATAGGATATATAGCGATATAGACGTATATAAAGTTCCCACCGAGAAGTTAGGGCCGGCGCGCCAGGAATGTTGTTAAATATTACATACGACATGTTAGGTTGCCTTAAGCTAGGATATATAGCGTTAAAGATGTATATAATGTTCCCAACGAGAAATAGGGGCCGACACGCCAGGAATGTTGTAAAACATTACATCCGAGGTGTTAGGTTGCCTTAGGTTAGGATATATAAAGTTATAGACGTATATACTGTTCCCACCGAGAAGTAGGTGCCGACGCGCCAGGAATGTAGTAAAATATTACATCCGAGATGTTAGGTTGCATTATGCTAGGACAAGTAACGTTATAGACGTATATAATGTTCCGGCCGAGAAGTAGGGGCCGACGAGCCAGGAATGTTGTAAAATATTACGCTCGACATATTAGGTTGCCTTACGTTATGATATATAGCGATATAGACGTATATAATGTTCCCAGCGAGAAGTAGGCGTCGGCGCGCCAGGTATGTTGTAAAATATTACATTCGACATGTTAGGTTGCCTTAGGCTAGGATATATAGCGATATAGACGTATATAATGTTCCCACCGAGAAGTAGGGGCCGGCGCGCCACGAATATAGTAAAATATTACATTCGACATGTTAGGTTGCCTTACGTTATGATATATAGCGATATAGACATATATAATGTTCCCACCGAGAAGTAGGCGCCGGGGCGCCAGGAATGTTGTAAAATATTACATCCGAGATGTTAGGTTGCCTTAGGCTAGGATATGTAACGTTATAGACGTATATAATGTTCCCACCGAGAAGTAGGGGCCGGCGCGCCAGGAATGTATTAAAATATAACAACCGAGATGTCAGGTTGCCTTAAGCTAGGATATATAGCGTTATATACGTATATAATGTTCCCACCAAAAAGTAGGGGCCGACGAGTCAGGAATGTTGTAAAATTTTACGCTCGACATGTTAGGTTCTCTTAGGCTAGGGTATATAGCGATATAGACGTATATAATGTTCCCAGCGAGAAGTAGGCGTCGGCGCGCCAGGTATGTTGTAAAATATTACATTCGACATGTTTGGTTGCCTTAGGCTAGGATATATAGCGATATAGACGTATATAATGTTCCCACCGAGAAGTAGGGGCCGGCGCGCCACGAATGTAGTAAAATATTACATCCGAGATGTTAGGTTGCCTTAGGCTAGGATATGTAACGTTATAGACGTATATAATGTTCCCACCGAGAAGTAGGGGCCGGCGCGCCAGGAAAGTTGTAAAATATTACATTCGACATGTTAGGTTGCCTTAGGCTGGGATATTTAGCGTTATAGACGTATATAAGGTTCCCACCGAGAAGTAGGGGCCGGCGCGCCACGAATATAGTAAAATATTACATTCGACATGTTAGGTTGCCTTACGTTATGATATATAGCGATATAGACATATATAATGTTCCCACCGAGAAGTAGGCGCCGGGGCGCCAGGAATGTTGTAAAATATTACATCCGAGATGTTAGGTTGCCTTAGGCTAGGATATGTAACGTTATAGACGTATATAATGTTCCCACCGAGAAGTAGGGGCCGGCGCGCCAGGAATGTATTAAAATATAACAACCGAGATGTCAGGTTGCCTTAGGCTAGGATATATAGCGTTATAGACGTATATAATGTTCCCACCAAAAAGTAGGGGCCGACGAGTCAGGAATGTTGTAAAATATTACATCCGAGATATTAGGATTGCCTTAGGCTAGGATATATAACGTTATAGACGTAAATAATGTTCCCACCGAGAAGTAGGGGCCGGCGCGCCAGGAATGTTGTAAAATATTACATTCGACATGTTAGGTTGCCTTAGGCTGGGATATTTAGCGATATAGACGTATATAATGTTTCCACCGAGAAGTAGGGGCCGGCGCGCCAGGAATGTTGTAAAATATTACATTCGACATGTTAGGTTGCCTTAGGCTGGGATATTTAGCGATATAGACGTATATAATGTTCCCACCGAGGAGTAGGGGCCGGCGCGCCACGAATATAATAAAATATTACATTCGACATGTTAGGTTGCCTTACGTTATGATATATAGCGATATAGACGTATATAATGTTCCCACCGAGAAGTAGGGGCCGGCGCCCCACGAATATATTAAAATATTACATTCGACATGTTAGGTTCTCTTAGGCTAGGGTATATAGCGATATAGACGTATATAATGTTCCCACCGAGAAGTAGGGGTCGGCGCGCCAGGAATGTAGTAAAATATTACATTCGACATGTTAGGTTGCCTTAGGCTGGGATATTTAGCGTTATAGACGTATATAATGTTCCCACCGAGAAGTAGGGGCCGGCGCGCCACGAATATAGTAAAATATTACATTCGACATGTTAGGTTGCCTTACGTTATGATATATAGCGATATAGACATATATAATGTTCCCACCGAGAAGTAGGCGCCGGGGCGCCAGGAATGTTGTAAAATATTACATCCGAGATGTTAGGTTGCCTTAGGCTAGGATATGTAACGTTATAGACGTATATAATGTTCCCACCGAGAAGTAGGGGCCGGCGCGCCAGGAATGTATTAAAATATAACAACCGAGATGTCAGGTTGCCTTAGGCTAGGATATATAGCGTTATAGACGTATATAATGTTCCCACCAAAAAGTAGGGGCCGACGAGTCAGGAATGTTGTAAAATATTACATCCGAGATATTAGGATTGCCTTAGGCTAGGATATATAACGTTATAGACGTAAATAATGTTCCCACCGAGAAGTAGGGGCCGGCGCGCCAGGAATGTTGTAAAATATTACATTCGACATGTTAGGTTGCCTTAGGCTGGGATATTTAGCGATATAGACGTATATAATGTTTCCACCGAGAAGTAGGGGCCGGCGCGCCAGGAATGTTGTAAAATATTACATTCGACATGTTAGGTTGCCTTAGGCTGGGATATTTAGCGATATAGACGTATATAATGTTCCCACCGAGGAGTAGGGGCCGGCGCGCCACGAATATAATAAAATATTACATTCGACATGTTAGGTTGCCTTACGTTATGATATATAGCGATATAGACGTATATAATGTTCCCACCGAGAAGTAGGGGCCGGCGCGCCACGAATATATTAAAATATTACATTCGACATGTTAGGTTCTCTTAGGCTAGGGTATATAGCGATATAGACGTATATAATGTTCCCACCGAGAAGTAGGGGTCGGCGCGCCAGGAATGTAGTAAAATATTACATTCGACATGTTAGGTTGCCTTAGGCTGGGATATTTAGCGTTATAGACGTATATAATGTTCCCACCGAGAAGTAGGGGCCGGCGCGCCACGAATATAGTAAAATATTACATTCGACATGTTAGGTTGCCTTGCGTTATGATATATAACGTTATAGACGTATATACTGTTCCCACCGAGAATTAGGTGCCGACGCGCCAGGAATGTTGTAAAATATTACATTCGACATGTTATGTTTCCTTAAGCTAGGACACATAGCGTTTTAGACGTATATAATGTTCCGAGAGTGAAGTAGGGGAAGGCGCGCCAGGAATATAGTAAAATATTACATTCGACATGTTAGGTTGCCTTAAGCTAGGATATATAACGCTATAGACTTATATACTGTTCCCTCCGAGAAGTAGGTGCCGACGCGCCAGGAATGTTGTAAAATATTACATCCGAGATATTAGGATTGCCTTAGGCTAGGATATATAACGTTATAGACGTAAATAATGTTCCCACCGAGAAGTAGGGGCCGGCGCGCCAGGAATGTTGTAAAATATTACATTCGACATGTTAGGTTGCCTTAGGCTGGGATATTTAGCGATATAGACGTATATAATGTTCCCACCGAGAAGTAGGGGCCGGCGCGCCAGGAATGTTGTAAAATATTACATTCGACATGTTAGGTTGCCTTAGGCTGGGATATTTAGCGATATAGACGTATATAATGTTCCCACCGAGGAGTAGGGGCCGGCGCGCCACGAATATAATAAAATATTACATTCGACATGTTAGGTTGCCTTACGTTATGATATATAGCGATATAGACGTATATAATGTTCCCACCGAGAAGTAGGGGCCGGCGCGCCACGAATATATTAAAATATTACATTCGACATGTTAGGTTCTCTTAGGCTAGGATATATAGCGATATAGACGTATATAATGTTCCCACCGAGAAGTAGGGGTCGGCGCGCCAGGAATGTAGTAAAATATTACATTCGACATGTTAGGTTGCCTTAGGCTAGGATATATATAGCGATATAGACGTATATAATGTTCCCACCGAGAAGTAGGGGCCGGCGCGCCACGAATGTAGTAAAATATTACATCCGCGATGTTAGGTTGCCTTACGCTAGGATATATAACGTTATAGAGGTATATAATGTTCCCACCGAGAAGTAGGGGCTGGCGCGCCAGGAATGTTGTAAAATATTACATTCGACATGTTAGGTTGCCTTACGTTATGATATATAGCGATATAGACGTATATAATGTTCCCACCGAGAAGTAGGGGCCGGGGAGCCAGGAATGTAGTAAAATATTACATCCGAGATGTTAGGTTGCCTTAGGCTAGGATATGTAACGTTATAGACGTATATAATATTCCCACCGAGAAGTAGGGGCCGGGGAGCCAGGAATGTAGTAAAATATTACATCCGAGATGTTAGGTTGCCTTAGGCTAGGATATGTAACGTTATAGACGTATATAATGTTCCCACCGAGAAGTAGGGGCCAGCGCGCCACGAATGTAGTAAAATATTACACCCGGGATGTTAGGTTGCCTTAGGCTAGGATGTGTAACATTGTAGACGTATATAATGTTCCCACCGAGAAGTAGGGGCTGGCGCGCCAGGAATGTTGTAAAATATTACATTCGACATGTTAGGTTACCTTAGGCTGTGATATATAGCGATATAGACGTATATAATGTTCCCACCGAGAAGTAGGGGCCGGCGCCACGAATATAGTAAAATATTACATTCGACATGTTAGGTTGCCTTACGTTATGATATATAGCGATATAGACGTATATAATGTTCCCACCGAGAAGTAGGAGCCGGGGAGCCAGGAATGTAGTAAAATATTACATCCGAGATGTTAGGTTGCCTTAGGCTAGGATATGTAACGTTATAGACGTATATAATGTTCCCACCGAGAAGTAGGGGCCAGCGCGCCACGAATGTAGTAAAATATTACATCCGCGATGTTAGGTTGCCTTACGCTAGGATATATAACGTTATAGAGGTATATAATGTTCCCACCGAGAAGTAGGGGCTGGCGCGCCAGGAATGTTGTAAAATATTACATTCGACATGTTAGGTTGCCTTACGTTATGATATATAGCGATATAGACGTATATAATGTTCCCACCGAGAAGTAGGGGCCGGGGAGCCAGGAATGTAGTAAAATATTACATCCGAGATGTTAGGTTGCCTTAGGCTAGGATATGTAACGTTATAGACGTATATAATATTCCCACCGAGAAGTAGGGGCCGGCGCGCCAGGAATGTATTGAAATATAACAACCGAGATGTCAGGTTGCCTTAGGCTAGGATATATAGCGTTATAGACGTATATAATGTTCCCACCAAAAAGTAGGGGCCGACGAGTCAGGAATGTTGTAAAATATTACACCCGGGATGTTAGGTTGCCTTAGGCTAGGATGTGTAACATTGTAGACGTATATAATGTTCCCACCGAGAAGTAGGGGCTGGCGCGCCAGGAATGTTGTAAAATATTACATTCGACATGTTAGGTTACCTTAGGCTGTGATATATAGCGATATAGACGTATATAATGTTCCCACCGAGAAGTAGGGGCCGGCGCGCCAGGAATGTATTGAAATATAACAACCGAGATGTCAGGTTGCCTTAGGCTAGGATATATAGCGTTATAGACGTATATAATGTTCCCACCAAAAAGTAGGGGCCGACGAGTCAGGAATGTTGTAAAATATTACACCCGGGATGTTAGGTTGCCTTAGGCTAGGATGTGTAACATTGTAGACGTATATAATGTTCCCACCGAGAAGTAGGGGCTGGCGCGCCAGGAATGTTGTAAAATATTACATTCGACATGTTAGGTTACCTTAGGCTGTGATATATAGCGATATAGACGTATATAATGTTCCCACCGAGAAGTAGGGGCCGGCGCCACGAATATAGTAAAATATTACATTCGACATGTTAGGTTGCCTTACGTTATGATATATAGCGATATAGACGTATATAATGTTCCCACCGAGAAGTAGGGGCCGGGGAGCCAGGAATGTAGTAAAATATTACATCCGAGATGTTAGGTTGCCTTAGGCTAGGATATGTAACGTTATAGACGTACATAATGTTCCCACCGAGAAGTAGGGGCCAGCGCGCCACGAATGTAGTAAAATATTACATCCGCGATGTTAGGTTGCCTTACGCTAGGATATATAACGTTATAGAGGTATATAATGTTCCCACCGAGAAGTAGGGGCTGGCGCGCCAGGAATGTTGTAAAATATTACATTCGACATGTTAGGTTGCCTTACGTTATGATATATAGCGATATAGACGTATATAATGTTCCCACCGAGAAGTAGGGGCCGGGGAGCCAGGAATGTAGTAAAATATTACATCCGAGATGTTAGGTTGCCTTAGGCTAGGATATGTAACGTTATAGACGTATATAATGTTCCCACCGAGAAGTAGGGGCCAGCGCGCCACGAATGTAGTAAAATATTACATCCGCGATGTTAGGTTGCCTTACGCTAGGATATATAACGTTATAGAGGTATATAATGTTCCCACCGAGAAGTAGGGGCTGGCGCGCCAGGAATGTTGTAAAATATTACATTCGACATGTTAGGTTGCCTTACGTTATGATATATAGCGATATAGACGTATATAATGTTCCCACCGAGAAGTAGGGGCCGGGGAGCCAGGAATGTAGTAAAATATTACATCCGAGATGTTAGGTTGCCTTAGGCTAGGATATGTAACGTTATAGATGTATATAATATTCCCACCGAGAAGTAGGGGCCGGCGCGCCAGGAATGTATTGAAATATAACAACCGAGATGTCAGGTTGCCTTAGGCTAGGATATATAGCGTTATAGACGTATATAATGTTCCCACCAAAAAGTAGGGGCCGACGAATCAGGAATGTTGTAAAATATTACACCCGGGATGTTAGGTTGCCTTAGGCTAGGATGTGTAACATTGTAGACGTATATAATGTTCCCACCGAGAAGTAGGGGCTGGCGCGCCAGGAATGTTGTAAAATATTACATTCGACATGTTAGGTTACCTTAGGCTGTGATATATAGCGATATAGACGTATATAATGTTCCCACCGAGAAGTAGGGGCCGGCGCCACGAATATAGTAAAATATTACATTCGACATGTTAGGTTGCCTTACGTTATGATATATAGCGATATAGACGTATATAATGTTCCCACCGAGAAGTAGGGGCCGGGGAGCCAGGAATGTAGTAAAATATTACATCCGAGATGTTAGGTTGCCTTAGGCTAGGATATGTAACGTTATAGACGTATATAATGTTCCCACCGAGAAGTAGGGGCCAGCGCGCCACGAATGTAGTAAAATATTACATCCGAGATGTTAGCTTGCCTTAGGCTACGATATATAACGTTACAGACGTATATAATGTTCCCACCGAAAAGTAGGAGCCGACGAGCTAGGAATGTTGTAAAACATTACGCTCGACATGATATGTTACCTTAGGCTAGGATATGTAGCGTTATAGACGTATATAATGTTCCCACCGAGAAGTAGTGGCCGGCGCGCCACGAATATATTAAAATATTACATTCGACATGTTAGGTTCCCTTAGGCTAGGGTATATAGCGATATAGACGTATATAATGTTCCCACCGAGAAGTAGGGGTCGGCGCGCCAGGAATGTAGTAAAATATTACATTCGACATGTTAGGTTCCCTTAGGCTAGGGTATATAGCGATATAGACGTATATAATGTTCCCACCGAGAAGTAGGGGCCGGCGCCACGAATATAGTAAAATATTACATTCGACATGTTAGGTTCCCTTAGGATAGGGTATATAGCGATATAGACGTATATAATGTTCCCACCGAGAAGTAGGGGTCGGCGCGCCAGGAATGTAGTAAAATATTACATTCGACATGTTAGGTTCCTTAGGCTAGGGTATATAGCGATATAGACGTATATAATGTTCCCACCGAGAAGTAGGGGCCGGCGCGCCAGGAATGTAGTAAAATATTACATTCGACATGTCAGGTTGCCTTAGGTTAGGATATATAGCGATATAGACGTATATAATGTTCCCACCGAGATGTAGGGGTCGGTGCGCCAGGAATGTAGTAAAATATTACATTCGACATGTTAGGTTGCCTTAGGCTCGGATATATAGCGATATAGACGTATATAATGTTCCCACCGAGAAGTAGGGGCGGGCGCGCCACGAATGTAGTAAAATATTACATCCGAGATGTTAGGTTGCCTTAGGCTAGAATATATAACGTAATAGACTTATATACTGTTCCCTCCGAGAAGTAGGTGCCGACGCGACAGGAATGTTGTAAAATATTACATCCGAGATGTTAGGATTGCCTTAGGCTAGGATATATAACGTTATAGACGTATATACTGTTCCCACCGAGAATTAGGTGCCGACGCGCCAGGAATGTTGTAAAATATTACATTCGACATGTTATGTTTCCTTAAGCTAGGATACACAGCGTTTTAGACGTATATAATGTTCCGAGAGAGAAGTAGGGGAAGGCGCGCCAGGAATATAGTAAAATATTACATTCGACATGTTAGGTTGCCTTAAGCTAGGATATATAGCGATATAGACGTATATAATGTTCCCACCGAGAAGTAGGGGCCGGCGGGCCACGAATGTAGTAAAATATTACATCCGAGATGTTAGGTTGCCTTAGGCTAGGGTATATAACTTTATAGACTTATATACTGTTCCCTCCGAGAAGTAGGTGCCGACGCGCCAGGAATGTTGTAAAATATTACATCCGAGATGTTAGGTTTGCCTTAGCCTAGGATATATAACGTTATAGACGTATATACTGTTCCCACCGAGAAGTAGGTGCCGACGCGCCAGGAATGTTGTAAAATATTACATTCGACATGTTAGGTTGCCTTAAGCTAGGATATATAGCGTTTTAGACGTATATAATGTTCCCACCGTGAAGTAGGGGCCAGCGCGCCAGGAATGTTATAAAATATTACGCTCGACATATTAGGTTGCCTTAGGCTAGGATATATAGCGATATAGACGTATATAAAGTTCCCACCGAGAAGTTGGGGCCGGCGCGCCAGGAATGTTGTTAAATATTACATACGACATGTTAGGTTGCCTTAAGCTAGGATATATAGCGTTAAAGATGTATATAATGTTCCCACCGAGAAATAGGGGCCGACACGCCAGGAATGTTGTAAAACATTACATCCGAGGTGTTAGGTTGCCTTAGGTTAGGATATATAAAGTTATAGACGTATATACTGTTCCCACCGAGAAGTAGGTGCCGACGCGCCAGGAATGTAGTAAAATATTACATCCGAGATGTTAGGTTGCCTTATGCTAGGATAAGTAACGTTATAGACGTATATAATGTTCCCACCGAGAAGTAGGGGCCGACGAACCAGGAATGTAGTAAAATATTACATTCGACATGTTAGGTTGCCTTAGGCTAGGATATATATATATAGCGATATAGACGTATATAATGTTCCCACCGAGAAGTAGGGGCCGGCGCGCCACGAATGTAGTAAAATATTACATCCGAGATGTTAGGTTGCCTTACGCTAGGATATATAACGTTATAGAGGTATATAATGTTCCCACCGAGAAGTAGGGGCCGGCGCGCCAGCAATGTTGTAAAATATTATATTCGACATGTTAGGTTGCCTTAGGCTGGGATATTTAGCGATATAGACGTATATAATGTTCCCACCTAGAAGTAGGGGCCGGCGCGCCACGAATATAGTAAAATATTACATTCGACATGTTAGGTTGCCTTACGTTATGATATATAGCGATATAGACGTGTATAATGTTCCCACCGAGAAGTAGGGGCCGGGGCGCCAGGAATGTAGTAAAATATTACATCCGAGATGTTAGGTTGCCATAGGCTAGGATATGTAACGTTATAGACGTATATAATGTTCCCAGCGAGAAGTAGGGGCCGGCGCGCCAGGAATGTATTAAAATATAACAACCGAGATGACAGGTTGCCTTAGGCTAGGATATATAGCGTTATAGACGTATGTAATGTTCCCACCAAAAAGTAGGGGCCGACGAGGCAGGAATGTTGTAAAATATTACATCCGAGATATTAGGATTGCCTTAGGCTAGGATATATAACGTTATAGACGTATATAATGTTCCCACCGAGAAGTAGGTGCCGGCTCGCCGGGAATGTAGTAAAATATTACATTCGACATGTCAGGTTGCCTTAGGCTAGGATATATAGCGATATAGACGTATATAATGTTCCCACCGAGATGTAGGGGTCGGTGCGCCAGGAATGTAGTAAAATATTACATCCTAGATATTAGGATTGCCTTAGGCTAGGATATATAACGTTATAGACGTATATAATGTTCCCACCGAGAAGTAGGTGCCGGCTCGCCGGGAATGTAGTAAAATATTACATTCGACATGTCAGGTTGCCTTAGGCTAGGATATATAGCGATATAGACGTATATAATGTTCCCACCGAGATGTAGGGGTCGGTGCGCCAGGAATGTAGTAAAATATTACATTCGACATGTTAGGTTGCCTTAGGCTCGGATATATAGCGATATAGACGTATATAATGTTCCCACCGAGAAGTAGGGGCGGGCGCGCCACGAATGTAGTAAAATATTTCATCCCAGATGTTAGGTTGCCTTAGGCTAGGACATATAACGTTATAGAGGTATATAATGTTCCCACCGAGAAGTAGGGGCCGGCGCGCCAGGAATGTTGTAAAATATTACATTCGACATGTTAGGTTGCCTTAGGCTGGGATATTTAGCGATATAGACGTATATAATGTTCCCACCGAGAAGTAGGGGCCGGCGCGCCACGAATATAGTAAAATATTACATTCGACATGTTAGGTTGCCTTACGTTATGATATATAGCGATATAGACGTATATAATGTTCCCACCGAGAAGTAGGCGCCGGGGCGCCAGGAATGTAGTAAAATATTACATCCGAGATGTTAGGTTGCCTTAGGCTAGGATATGTAACGTTATAGACGTATATAATGTTCCCATCGAGAAGTAGGGGCCGGCGCGCCAGGAATGTATTAAAATATAACAACCGAGATGTCAGGTTGCCTTAGGCTAGGATATATAGCGTTATAGACGTATATAATGTTCCCACCAAAAAGTAGGGGCCGGCGCGCCACGAATGTAGTAAAATATTACATCCGAGATGTTAGGTTGCCTTAGGCTAGGATATATAACGTTATAGACTTATATAATGTTCCCACCGAGAAGTAGGGGCCGGCGCGCCGGGAATGTTGTAAAATATTACATTCGACATGTTAGGTTGCCTTAGGCTGGGATATATAGCGATATAGACGTACATAATGTTCCCACCGAGAAGTAGGGGCCGGCGCGCCACGAATATATTAAAATATTACATTCGACATGTTTGGTTCCCTTAGGCTAGGGTATATAGCTATATAGACGTATATAATGTTCCCGCCGAGAAGTAGGGGTCGGCGCGACAGGAATGTAGTAAAATATTACATTCGACATGTTAGGTTGCCTTAGGCTAGGATATATAGCGATATAGACGTATATAATGTTCCCACCGAGAAGTAGGGGCGGCCGCGCCACGAATGTAGTAAAATATTACATCCGAGATGTTAGGTTGCCTTAGGCTAGAATATATAACGTTACAGACTTATATACTGTTCCCTCCGAGAAGTAGGTGCCGACGCGCCAGGAATGTTGTAAAATATTACATCCGAGATGTTAGGATTGCCTTAGGCTAGGATATATAACGTTATAGACATATATACTGTTCCCACCGAGAAGTAGGTGCCGACGCGCCAGGAATGTAGTAAAATATTACATCCGAGATGTTAGGTTGCCTTAGGCTAGGATATGTAACGTTATAGACGTATATAATGTTCCCACCGGGAAGTAGGTGCCGACGAGTCAGGAATGTTGTAAAATTTTACGCTCGACATGTTAGATTCTCTTAGGCTAGGGTATATAGCGATATAGACGTATATAATGTTCCCAGCGAGAAGTAGGCGTCGGCGCGCCAGGAATGTTGTAAAATATTACATTCGACATGTTAGGTTGCCTTAGGCTAGGATATATAGCGATATAGACGTATATAATGTTCCCACCGAGAAGTAGGGGCCGGCGCGCCACGAATGTAGTAAAATATTACATGCGAGATGTTAGGTTGCCTTAGGCTAGGATATATAACGTTATAGAGGTATATAATGTTCCCACCGAGAAGTAGGGGCCGGCGCGCCAGGAATGTTGTAAAATATTACATTCGACATGTTAGGTTGCCTTAGGCTGGGATATTTAGCGATATAGACGTATATAATGTTCCCACCGAGAAGTAGGGGCCGGCGCGCCACGAATATAGTAAAATATTACATTCGACATGTTAGGTTGCCTTACGTTATGATATATAGCGATATAGACGTATATAATGTTCCCACCGAGAAGTAGGCGCCGGGGCGCCAGGAATGTATTAAAATATAACAACCGAGATGTCAGGTTGCCTTAGGCTAGGATATATAGCGTTATAGACGTATATAATGTTCCCACCAAAAAGTAGGGGCCGGCGCGCCACGAATGTAGTAAAATATTACATCCGAGATGTTAGGTTGCCTTAGGCTAGAATATATAACGTTATAGACTTATATACTGTTCCCTCCGAGAAGTAGGTGCCGACGAGCCAGGAATGTTGTAAAATATTACATCCGAGATGTTAGGATTGCCTTAGGCTAGGATATATAACGTTATAGACGTATATACTGTTCCCACCGAGAATTAGGTGCCGACGCGCCAGGAATGTTGTAAAATATTACATTCGACATGTTATGTTTCCTTAAGCTAGGATACATAGCGTTTTAGACGTATATAATGTTCCGAGAGAGAAGTAGGGGAAGGAGCGCCAGGAATTTAGAAAATATTACATTTGACACGTTAGGTTGCCTTAAGCTAGGATATATAGCGTTTTAGATGTATATGATGTTCCCACCGAGAAGTAGGGGCCAGCGCGCCTGGAATGTTATAAAATATTACGCTCGACATATTAGGGTGCCTTAGGATAGGATATATAGCGATATAGACGTATATAAAGTTCCCACCGAGAAGTTAGGGCCGGCGCGCCAGGAATGTTGTTAAATATTACATACGACATGTTAGGTTGCCTTAAGCTAGGATATATAGCGTTAAAGATGTATATAATGTTCCCAACGAGAAATAGGGGCCGACACGCCAGGAATGTTGTAAAACATTACATCCGAGGTGTTAGGTTGCCTTAGGTTAGGATATATAAAGTTATAGACGTATATACTGTTCCCACCGAGAAGTAGGTGCCGACGCGCCAGGAATGTAGTAAAATATTACATCCGAGATGTTAGGTTGCATTATGCTAGGACAAGTAACGTTATAGACGTATATAATGTTCCGGCCGAGAAGTAGGGGCCGACGAGCCAGGAATGTTGTAAAATATTACGCTCGACATATTAGGTTGCCTTACGTTATGATATATAGCGATATAGACGTATATAATGTTCCCAGCGAGAAGTAGGCGTCGGCGCGCCAGGTATGTTGTAAAATATTACATTCGACATGTTAGGTTGCCTTAGGCTAGGATATATAGCGATATAGACGTATATAATGTTCCCACCGAGAAGTAGGGGCCGGCGCGCCACGAATATAGTAAAATATTACATTCGACATGTTAGGTTGCCTTACGTTATGATATATAGCGATATAGACATATATAATGTTCCCACCGAGAAGTAGGCGCCGGGGCGCCAGGAATGTTGTAAAATATTACATCCGAGATGTTAGGTTGCCTTAGGCTAGGATATGTAACGTTATAGACGTATATAATGTTCCCACCGAGAAGTAGGGGCCGGCGCGCCAGGAATGTATTAAAATATAACAACCGAGATGTCAGGTTGCCTTAAGCTAGGATATATAGCGTTATAGACGTATATAATGTTCCCACCAAAAAGTAGGGGCCGACGAGTCAGGAATGTTGTAAAATTTTACGCTCGACATGTTAGGTTCTCTTAGGCTAGGGTATATAGCGATATAGACGTATATAATGTTCCCAGCGAGAAGTAGGCGTCGGCGCGCCAGGTATGTTGTAAAATATTACATTCGACATGTTTGGTTGCCTTAGGCTAGGATATATAGCGATATAGACGTATATAATGTTCCCACCGAGAAGTAGGGGCCGGCGCGCCACGAATGTAGTAAAATATTACATCCGAGATGTTAGGTTGCCTTAGGCTAGGATATGTAACGTTATAGACGTATATAATGTTCCCACCGAGAAGTAGGGGCCGGCGCGCCAGGAAAGTTGTAAAATATTACATTCGACATGTTAGGTTACCTTAGGCTGTGATATATAGCGATATAGACGTATATAATGTTCCCACCGAGAAGTAGGGGCCGGCGCCACGAATATAGTAAAATATTACATTCGACATGTTAGGTTGCCTTACGTTATGATATATAGCGATATAGACGTATATAATGTTCCCACCGAGAAGTAGGGGCCGGGGAGCCAGGAATGTAGTAAAATATTACATCCGAGATGTTAGGTTGCCTTAGGCTAGGATATGTAACGTTATAGACGTATATAATGTTCCCACCGAGAAGTAGGGGCCAGCGCGCCACGAATGTAGTAAAATATTACATCCGAGATGTTAGCTTGCCTTAGGCTACGATATATAACGTTACAGACGTATATAATGTTCCCACCGAAAAGTAGGAGCCGACGAGCTAGGAATGTTGTAAAACATTACGCTCGACATGATATGTTACCTTAGGCTAGGATATGTAGCGTTATAGACGTATATAATGTTCCCACCGAGAAGTAGTGGCCGGCGCGCCACGAATATATTAAAATATTACATTCGACATGTTAGGTTCCCTTAGGCTAGGGTATATAGCGATATAGACGTATATAATGTTCCCACCGAGAAGTAGGGGTCGGCGCGCCAGGAATGTAGTAAAATATTACATTCGACATGTTAGGTTCCCTTAGGCTAGGGTATATAGCGATATAGACGTATATAATGTTCCCACCGAGAAGTAGGGGCCGGCGCCACGAATATAGTAAAATATTACATTCGACATGTTAGGTTCCCTTAGGATAGGGTATATAGCGATATAGACGTATATAATGTTCCCACCGAGAAGTAGGGGTCGGCGCGCCAGGAATGTAGTAAAATATTACATTCGACATGTTAGGTTGCCTTAGGCTCGGATATATAGCGATATAGACGTATATAATGTTCCCACCGAGAAGTAGGGGCGGGCGCGCCACGAATGTAGTAAAATATTACATCCGAGATGTTAGGTTGCCTTAGGCTAGAATATATAACGTAATAGACTTATATACTGTTCCCTCCGAGAAGTAGGTGCCGACGCGACAGGAATGTTGTAAAATATTACATCCGAGATGTTAGGATTGCCTTAGGCTAGGATATATAACGTTATAGACGTATATACTGTTCCCACCGAGAATTAGGTGCCGACGCGCCAGGAATGTTGTAAAATATTACATTCGACATGTTATGTTTCCTTAAGCTAGGATACACAGCGTTTTAGACGTATATAATGTTCCGAGAGAGAAGTAGGGGAAGGCGCGCCAGGAATATAGTAAAATATTACATTCGACATGTTAGGTTGCCTTAAGCTAGGATATATAGCGATATAGACGTATATAATGTTCCCACCGAGAAGTAGGGGCCGGCGGGCCACGAATGTAGTAAAATATTACATCCGAGATGTTAGGTTGCCTTAGGCTAGGGTATATAACTTTATAGACTTATATACTGTTCCCTCCGAGAAGTAGGTGCCGACGCGCCAGGAATGTTGTAAAATATTACATCCGAGATGTTAGGTTTGCCTTAGCCTAGGATATATAACGTTATAGACGTATATACTGTTCCCACCGAGAAGTAGGTGCCGACGCGCCAGGAATGTTGTAAAATATTACATTCGACATGTTAGGTTGCCTTAAGCTAGGATATATAGCGTTTTAGACGTATATAATGTTCCCACCGTGAAGTAGGGGCCAGCGCGCCAGGAATGTTATAAAATATTACGCTCGACATATTAGGTTGCCTTAGGCTAGGATATATAGCGATATAGACGTATATAAAGTTCCCACCGAGAAGTTGGGGCCGGCGCGCCAGGAATGTTGTTAAATATTACATACGACATGTTAGGTTGCCTTAAGCTAGGATATATAGCGTTAAAGATGTATATAATGTTCCCACCGAGAAATAGGGGCCGACACGCCAGGAATGTTGTAAAACATTACATCCGAGGTGTTAGGTTGCCTTAGGTTAGGATATATAAAGTTATAGACGTATATACTGTTCCCACCGAGAAGTAGGTGCCGACGCGCCAGGAATGTAGTAAAATATTACATCCGAGATGTTAGGTTGCCTTATGCTAGGATAAGTAACGTTATAGACGTATATAATGTTCCCACCGAGAAGTAGGGGCCGACGAACCAGGAATGTAGTAAAATATTACATTCGACATGTTAGGTTGCCTTAGGCTAGGATATATATATATAGCGATATAGACGTATATAATGTTCCCACCGAGAAGTAGGGGCCGGCGCGCCACGAATATAGTAAAATATTACATTCGACATGTTAGGTTGCCTTACGTTATGATATATAGCGATATAGACGTGTATAATGTTCCCACCGAGAAGTAGGGGCCGGGGCGCCAGGAATGTAGTAAAATATTACATCCGAGATGTTAGGTTGCCATAGGCTAGGATATGTAACGTTATAGACGTATATAATGTTCCCAGCGAGAAGTAGGGGCCGGCGCGCCAGGAATGTATTAAAATATAACAACCGAGATGACAGGTTGCCTTAGGCTAGGATATATAGCGTTATAGACGTATGTAATGTTCCCACCAAAAAGTAGGGGCCGACGAGGCAGGAATGTTGTAAAATATTACATCCGAGATATTAGGATTGCCTTAGGCTAGGATATATAACGTTATAGACGTATATAATGTTCCCACCGAGAAGTAGGTGCCGGCTCGCCGGGAATGTAGTAAAATATTACATTCGACATGTCAGGTTGCCTTAGGCTAGGATATATAGCGATATAGACGTATATAATGTTCCCACCGAGATGTAGGGGTCGGTGCGCCAGGAATGTAGTAAAATATTACATCCTAGATATTAGGATTGCCTTAGGCTAGGATATATAACGTTATAGACGTATATAATGTTCCCACCGAGAAGTAGGTGCCGGCTCGCCGGGAATGTAGTAAAATATTACATTCGACATGTCAGGTTGCCTTAGGCTAGGATATATAGCGATATAGACGTATATAATGTTCCCACCGAGATGTAGGGGTCGGTGCGCCAGGAATGTAGTAAAATATTACATTCGACATGTTAGGTTGCCTTAGGCTCGGATATATAGCGATATAGACGTATATAATGTTCCCACCGAGAAGTAGGGGCGGGCGCGCCACGAATGTAGTAAAATATTTCATCCCAGATGTTAGGTTGCCTTAGGCTAGGACATATAACGTTATAGAGGTATATAATGTTCCCACCGAGAAGTAGGGGCCGGCGCGCCAGGAATGTTGTAAAATATTACATTCGACATGTTAGGTTGCCTTAGGCTGGGATATTTAGCGATATAGACGTATATAATGTTCCCACCGAGAAGTAGGGGCCGGCGCGCCACGAATATAGTAAAATATTACATTCGACATGTTAGGTTGCCTTACGTTATGATATATAGCGATATAGACGTATATAATGTTCCCACCGAGAAGTAGGCGCCGGGGCGCCAGGAATGTAGTAAAATATTACATCCGAGATGTTAGGTTGCCTTAGGCTAGGATATGTAACGTTATAGACGTATATAATGTTCCCATCGAGAAGTAGGGGCCGGCGCGCCAGGAATGTATTAAAATATAACAACCGAGATGTCAGGTTGCCTTAGGCTAGGATATATAGCGTTATAGACGTATATAATGTTCCCACCAAAAAGTAGGGGCCGGCGCGCCACGAATGTAGTAAAATATTACATCCGAGATGTTAGGTTGCCTTAGGCTAGGATATATAACGTTATAGACTTATATAATGTTCCCACCGAGAAGTAGGGGCCGGCGCGCCGGGAATGTTGTAAAATATTACATTCGACATGTTAGGTTGCCTTAGGCTGGGATATATAGCGATATAGACGTACATAATGTTCCCACCGAGAAGTAGGGGCCGGCGCGCCACGAATATATTAAAATATTACATTCGACATGTTTGGTTCCCTTAGGCTAGGGTATATAGCTATATAGACGTATATAATGTTCCCGCCGAGAAGTAGGGGTCGGCGCGACAGGAATGTAGTAAAATATTACATTCGACATGTTAGGTTGCCTTAGGCTAGGATATATAGCGATATAGACGTATATAATGTTCCCACCGAGAAGTAGGGGCGGCCGCGCCACGAATGTAGTAAAATATTACATCCGAGATGTTAGGTTGCCTTAGGCTAGAATATATAACGTTACAGACTTATATACTGTTCCCTCCGAGAAGTAGGTGCCGACGCGCCAGGAATGTTGTAAAATATTACATCCGAGATGTTAGGATTGCCTTAGGCTAGGATATATAACGTTATAGACATATATACTGTTCCCACCGAGAAGTAGGTGCCGACGCGCCAGGAATGTAGTAAAATATTACATCCGAGATGTTAGGTTGCCTTAGGCTAGGATATGTAACGTTATAGACGTATATAATGTTCCCACCGGGAAGTAGGTGCCGACGAGTCAGGAATGTTGTAAAATTTTACGCTCGACATGTTAGATTCTCTTAGGCTAGGGTATATAGCGATATAGACGTATATAATGTTCCCAGCGAGAAGTAGGCGTCGGCGCGCCAGGAATGTTGTAAAATATTACATTCGACATGTTAGGTTGCCTTAGGCTAGGATATATAGCGATATAGACGTATATAATGTTCCCACCGAGAAGTAGGGGCCGGCGCGCCACGAATGTAGTAAAATATTACATGCGAGATGTTAGGTTGCCTTAGGCTAGGATATATAACGTTATAGAGGTATATAATGTTCCCACCGAGAAGTAGGGGCCGGCGCGCCAGGAATGTTGTAAAATATTACATTCGACATGTTAGGTTGCCTTAGGCTGGGATATTTAGCGATATAGACGTATATAATGTTCCCACCGAGAAGTAGGGGCCGGCGCGCCACGAATATAGTAAAATATTACATTCGACATGTTAGGTTGCCTTACGTTATGATATATAGCGATATAGACGTATATAATGTTCCCACCGAGAAGTAGGCGCCGGGGCGCCAGGAATGTATTAAAATATAACAACCGAGATGTCAGGTTGCCTTAGGCTAGGATATATAGCGTTATAGACGTATATAATGTTCCCACCAAAAAGTAGGGGCCGGCGCGCCACGAATGTAGTAAAATATTACATCCGAGATGTTAGGTTGCCTTAGGCTAGAATATATAACGTTATAGACTTATATACTGTTCCCTCCGAGAAGTAGGTGCCGACGAGCCAGGAATGTTGTAAAATATTACATCCGAGATGTTAGGATTGCCTTAGGCTAGGATATATAACGTTATAGACGTATATACTGTTCCCACCGAGAATTAGGTGCCGACGCGCCAGGAATGTTGTAAAATATTACATTCGACATGTTATGTTTCCTTAAGCTAGGATACATAGCGTTTTAGACGTATATAATGTTCCGAGAGAGAAGTAGGGGAAGGAGCGCCAGGAATTTAGAAAATATTACATTTGACACGTTAGGTTGCCTTAAGCTAGGATATATAGCGTTTTAGATGTATATGATGTTCCCACCGAGAAGTAGGGGCCAGCGCGCCTGGAATGTTATAAAATATTACGCTCGACATATTAGGGTGCCTTAGGATAGGATATATAGCGATATAGACGTATATAAAGTTCCCACCGAGAAGTTAGGGCCGGCGCGCCAGGAATGTTGTTAAATATTACATACGACATGTTAGGTTGCCTTAAGCTAGGATATATAGCGTTAAAGATGTATATAATGTTCCCAACGAGAAATAGGGGCCGACACGCCAGGAATGTTGTAAAACATTACATCCGAGGTGTTAGGTTGCCTTAGGTTAGGATATATAAAGTTATAGACGTATATACTGTTCCCACCGAGAAGTAGGTGCCGACGCGCCAGGAATGTAGTAAAATATTACATCCGAGATGTTAGGTTGCATTATGCTAGGACAAGTAACGTTATAGACGTATATAATGTTCCGGCCGAGAAGTAGGGGCCGACGAGCCAGGAATGTTGTAAAATATTACGCTCGACATATTAGGTTGCCTTACGTTATGATATATAGCGATATAGACGTATATAATGTTCCCAGCGAGAAGTAGGCGTCGGCGCGCCAGGTATGTTGTAAAATATTACACTCGACATGTTAGGTTGCCTTAGGCTAGGATATATAGCGATATAGACGTATATAATGTTCCCACCGAGAAGTAGGGGCCGGCGCGCCACGAATATAGTAAAATATTACATTCGACATGTTAGGTTGCCTTACGTTATGATATATAGCGATATAGACATATATAATGTTCCCACCGAGAAGTAGGCGCCGGGGCGCCAGGAATGTTGTAAAATATTACATCCGAGATGTTAGGTTGCCTTAGGCTAGGATATGTAACGTTATAGACGTATATAATGTTCCCACCGAGAAGTAGGGGCCGGCGCGCCAGGAATGTATTAAAATATAACAACCGAGATGTCAGGTTGCCTTAAGCTAGGATATATAGCGTTATATACGTATATAATGTTCCCACCAAAAAGTAGGGGCCGACGAGTCAGGAATGTTGTAAAATTTTACGCTCGACATGTTAGGTTCTCTTAGGCTAGGGTATATAGCGATATAGACGTATATAATGTTCCCAGCGAGAAGTAGGCGTCGGCGCGCCAGGTATGTTGTAAAATATTACATTCGACATGTTTGGTTGCCTTAGGCTAGGATATATAGCGATATAGACGTATATAATGTTCCCACCGAGAAGTAGGGGCCGGCGCGCCACGAATGTAGTAAAATATTACATCCGAGATGTTAGGTTGCCTTAGGCTAGGATATGTAACGTTATAGACGTATATAATGTTCCCACCGAGAAGTAGGGGCCGGCGCGCCAGGAAAGTTGTAAAATATTACATTCGACATGTTAGGTTGCCTTAGGCTGGGATATTTAGCGTTATAGACGTATATAAGGTTCCCACCGAGAAGTAGGGGCCGGCGCGCCACGAATATAGTAAAATATTACATTCGACATGTTAGGTTGCCTTACGTTATGATATATAGCGATATAGACATATATAATGTTCCCACCGAGAAGTTGGCGCCGGGGCGCCAGGAATGTTGTAAAATATTACATCCGAGATGTTAGGTTGCCTTAGGCTAGGATATGTAACGTTATAGACGTATATAATGTTCCCACCGAGAAGTAGGGGCCGGCGCGCCAGGAATGTATTAAAATATAACAACCGAGATGTCAGGTTGCCTTAGGCTAGGATATATAGCGTTATAGACGTATATAATGTTCCCACCAAAAAGTAGGGGCCGACGAGTCAGGAATGTTGTAAAATATTACATCCGAGATATTAGGATTGCCTTAGGCTAGGATATATAACGTTATAGACGTAAATAATGTTCCCACCGAGAAGTAGGGGCCGGCGCGCCAGGAATGTTGTAAAATATTACATTCGACATGTTAGGTTGCCTTAGGCTGGGATATTTAGCGATATAGACGTATATAATGTTCCCACCGAGAAGTAGGGGCCGGCGCGCCAGGAATGTTGTAAAATATTACATTCGACATGTTAGGTTGCCTTAGGCTGGGATATTTAGCGATATAGACGTATATAATGTTCCCACCGAGGAGTAGGGGCCGGCGCGCCACGAATATAATAAAATATTACATTCGACATGTTAGGTTGCCTTACGTTATGATATATAGCGATATAGACGTATATAATGTTCCCACCGAGAAGTAGGGGCCGGCGCCCCACGAATATATTAAAATATTACATTCGACATGTTAGGTTCTCTTAGGCTAGGGTATATAGCGATATAGACGTATATAATGTTCCCACCGAGAAGTAGGGGTCGGCGCGCCAGGAATGTAGTAAAATATTACATTCGACATGTTAGGTTGCCTTAGGCTGGGATATTTAGCGTTATAGACGTATATAATGTTCCCACCGAGAAGTAGGGGCCGGCGCGCCACGAATATAGTAAAATATTACATTCGACATGTTAGGTTGCCTTACGTTATGATATATAGCGATATAGACATATATAATGTTCCCACCGAGAAGTAGGCGCCGGGGCGCCAGGAATGTTGTAAAATATTACATCCGAGATGTTAGGTTGCCTTAGGCTAGGATATGTAACGTTATAGACGTATATAATGTTCCCACCGAGAAGTAGGGGCCGGCGCGCCAGGAATGTATTAAAATATAACAACCGAGATGTCAGGTTGCCTTAGGCTAGGATATATAGCGTTATAGACGTATATAATGTTCCCACCAAAAAGTAGGGGCCGACGAGTCAGGAATGTTGTAAAATATTACATCCGAGATATTAGGATTGCCTTAGGCTAGGATATATAACGTTATAGACGTAAATAATGTTCCCACCGAGAAGTAGGGGCCGGCGCGCCAGGAATGTTGTAAAATATTACATTCGACATGTTAGGTTGCCTTAGGCTGGGATATTTAGCGATATAGACGTATATAATGTTTCCACCGAGAAGTAGGGGCCGGCGCGCCAGGAATGTTGTAAAATATTACATTCGACATGTTAGGTTGCCTTAGGCTGGGATATTTAGCGATATAGACGTATATAATGTTCCCACCGAGGAGTAGGGGCCGGCGCGCCACGAATATAATAAAATATTACATTCGACATGTTAGGTTGCCTTACGTTATGATATATAGCGATATAGACGTATATAATGTTCCCACCGAGAAGTAGGGGCCGGCGCCCCACGAATATATTAAAATATTACATTCGACATGTTAGGTTCTCTTAGGCTAGGGTATATAGCGATATAGACGTATATAATGTTCCCACCGAGAAGTAGGGGTCGGCGCGCCAGGAATGTAGTAAAATATTACATTCGACATGTTAGGTTGCCTTAGGCTGGGATATTTAGCGATATAGACGTATATAATGTTCCCACCGAGGAGTAGGGGCCGGCGCGCCACGAATATAATAAAATATTACATTCGACATGTTAGGTTGCCTTACGTTATGATATATAGCGATATAGACGTATATAATGTTCCCACCGAGAAGTAGGGGCCGGCGCGCCACGAATATATTAAAATATTACATTCGACATGTTAGGTTCTCTTAGGCTAGGGTATATAGCGATATAGACGTATATAATGTTCCCACCGAGAAGTAGGGGTCGGCGCGCCAGGAATGTAGTAAAATATTACATTCGACATGTTAGGTTGCCTTAGGCTGGGATATTTAGCGTTATAGACGTATATAATGTTCCCACCGAGAAGTAGGGGCCGGCGCGCCACGAATATAGTAAAATATTACATTCGACATGTTAGGTTGCCTTGCGTTATGATATATAACGTTATAGACGTATATACTGTTCCCACCGAGAATTAGGTGCCGACGCGCCAGGAATGTTGTAAAATATTACATTCGACATGTTATGTTTCCTTAAGCTAGGACACATAGCGTTTTAGACGTATATAATGTTCCGAGAGTGAAGTAGGGGAAGGCGCGCCAGGAATATAGTAAAATATTACATTCGACATGTTAGGTTGCCTTAAGCTAGGATATATAACGCTATAGACTTATATACTGTTCCCTCCGAGAAGTAGGTGCCGACGCGCCAGGAATGTTGTAAAATATTACATCCGAGATATTAGGATTGCCTTAGGCTAGGATATATAACGTTATAGACGTAAATAATGTTCCCACCGAGAAGTAGGGGCCGGCGCGCCAGGAATGTTGTAAAATATTACATTCGACATGTTAGGTTGCCTTAGGCTGGGATATTTAGCGATATAGACGTATATAATGTTCCCACCGAGAAGTAGGGGCCGGCGCGCCAGGAATGTTGTAAAATATTACATTCGACATGTTAGGTTGCCTTAGGCTGGGATATTTAGCGATATAGACGTATATAATGTTCCCACCGAGGAGTAGGGGCCGGCGCGCCACGAATATAATAAAATATTACATTCGACATGTTAGGTTGCCTTACGTTATGATATATAGCGATATAGACGTATATAATGTTCCCACCGAGAAGTAGGGGCCGGCGCGCCACGAATATATTAAAATATTACATTCGACATGTTAGGTTCTCTTAGGCTAGGATATATAGCGATATAGACGTATATAATGTTCCCACCGAGAAGTAGGGGTCGGCGCGCCAGGAATGTAGTAAAATATTACATTCGACATGTTAGGTTGCCTTAGGCTAGGATATATATAGCGATATAGACGTATATAATGTTCCCACCGAGAAGTAGGGGCCGGCGCGCCACGAATGTAGTAAAATATTACATCCGAGATGTTAGGTTGCCTTAGGCTAGGATATATAACGTTATAGACGTATATAATGTTCCCACCGAGAAGTAGGTGCCGACGAGTCAGGAATGTTGTAAAATTTTACGCTCGACATGTTAGGTTGCCTTAGGCTGGGATATTTAGCGATATAGACGTATATAATGTTCCCACCGAGAAGTAGGGGTCGGCGCGCCACGAATATAGTAAAATATTACATTCGACATGTTAGGTTGCCTTACGTTATGATATATAGCGATATAGACGTATATAATGTTCCCACCGAGAAGTAGGGGCCGGCGCGCCACGAATATATTAAAATATTACATGCGACGTGTTAGGTTCCCTTAGGCTAGGGTATATAGCGATATAGACGTATATAATGTTCCCACCGAGAAGTAGGGGTCGGCGCGCCAGGAATGTAGTAAAATATTACATTCGACATGTTAGGTTGCCTTAGGCTAGGATATATTGCGATATAGACGTATATAATGTTCCCACCGAGAAGTAGGGGCGGGCGCGCCACGAATGTAGTAAAATATTACATCCGAGATGTTAGGTTGCCTTAGGCTAGAATATATAACGCTATAGACTTATATACTATTCCCTCCGAGAAGTAGGTGCCGACGCGCCAGGAATGTTGTAAAATATTACATCCGAGATGTTAGGATTGCCTTAGGCTAGGATATATAACGTTATAGACATATATACTGTTCCCACCGAGAAGTAGGTGCCGACGCGCCAGGAATGTAGTAAAATATTACATCCGAGATGTTAGGTTCCCTTAGGCTAGGGTATATAGCGATATAGACGTATATAATGTTCCCACCGAGAAGTAGGGGTCGGCGCGCCAGGAATGTAGTAAAATATTACATTCGACATGTTAGGTTGCCTTAGGCTAGGATATATATAGCGATATAGACGTATATAATGTTCCCACCGAGAAGTAGGGGCCGGCGCACCACGAATGTAGTAAAATATTACATCCGAGATGTTAGGTTGCCTTAGGCTCGGATATATAACGTTATAGACGTATATAATGTTCCCACCGAGAAGTAGGGGTCGGCGCGCCAGGAATGTAGTAAAATATTACATTCGACATGTTAGGTTGCCTTAGGCTAGGATATATATAGCGATATAGACGTATATAATGTTCCCACCGAGAAGTAGGGGCCGGCGCGCCACGAATGTAGTAAAATATTACATCCGAGATGTTAGGTTGCCTTAGGCTAGGATATATAACGTTATAGACGTATATAATGTTCCCAGCGAGAAGTAGGCGTCGGCGCGCCAGGAATGTTGTAAAATATTACATTCGACATGTTAGGTTGCCTTAGGCTAGGATACATAGCGATATAGACGTATATAATGTTCCCACCGAGAAGTAGGGGCGGCCGCGCCACGAATGTAGTAAAATATTACATCCGAGATGTTAGGTTGCCTTAGGCTAGAATATATAACGTTATAGACTTATATACTGTTCCCTCCGAGAAGTAGGTGCCGACGCGCCAGGAATGTTGTAAAATATTACATCCGAGATGTTAGGATTGCCTTAGGCTAGGATATATAACGTTATAGACATATATACTGTTCCCACCGAGAAGTAGGTGCCGACGCGCCAGGAATGTAGTAAAATATTACATCCGAGATGTTAGGTTGCCTTATGCTAGGATAAGTAACGTTATAGACGTATATAATGTTCCCACCGAGAAGTAGGGGCCGACGAGCCAGGAATGTTGTAAAATATTACGCTCGACATGTTAGGTTGCCTTACGTTATGATATATAGCGATATAGACGTATATAATGTTCCCACCGAGAAGGAGGGGCCGGCGCGCCACGAATATATTAAAATATTACATTCGACATGTTAGGTTCTCTTAGGCTAGGGTATATAGCGACATAGACGTATATAATGTTCCCACCGAGAAGTAGGTGCCGACGCGCCAGGAATGTTGTAAAATATTACATCCGAGATGTTAGGATTGCCTTAGGCTAGGATATATAACGTTATAGACATATATACTGTTCCCACCGAGAAGTAGGTGCCGACGCGCCAGGAATGTAGTAAAATATTACATCCGAGATGTTAGGTTGCCTTATGCTAGGATAAGTAACGTTATAGACGTATATAATGTTCCCACCGAGAAGTAGGGGCCGACGAGCCAGGAATGTTGTAAAATATTACGCTCGACAAGTTAGGTTGCCTTACGTTATGATATATAGCGATATAGACGTATATAATGTTCCCACCGAGAAGTAGGGGCCGGCGCGCCACGAATATATTAAAATATTACATTCGACATGTTAGGTTGCCTTAGGCTAGGATATATAGCGATATAGACGTATATAATGTTCCCACCGAGAAGTAGGGGCCGGCGCGCCGGGAATGTTGCGAAATATTACATTCGACATGTTAGGTTGCCTGAAGCTAGGATATATAGCGTTATAGACTTATATACTGTTCCCTCCGAGAAGTAGGTGCCGATGCGCCAGGAATGTTGTAAAATATTACATCCGAGATGTTAGGATTGCCTTAGGCTAGGATATATAACGTTATAGACGTATATACTGTTCCCACCGAGAATTAGGTGCCGACGCGCCAGGAATGTTGTAAAATATTACATTCGACATGTTATGTTTCCTTAAGCTAGGATACATAGCGTTTTAGACGTATATAATGTTCCGAGAGAGAAGTAGGGGAAGGCGCGCCAGGAATATAGTAAAATATTACATTCGACATGTTAGGTTGCCTTAAGCTAGGATATATAGCGATATAGACGTATATAATGTTCCCACCGAGAAGTAGGGGCCGGCGCGCCACGAATGTAGTAAAATATTACATCCGAGATGTTAGGTTGCCTTAGGCTAGGATATATAACGTTATAGACGTATATAATGTTCCCACCGAGTAGTAGGTGCCGACGAGTCAGGAATGTTGTAAAATTTTACGCTCGACATGTTAGGTTCTCCTAGGCTAGGGTATATAGCGATATAGACGTATATAATGTTCCCAGCGAGAAGTAGGCGTCGGCGCGCCAGGAATGTTGTAAAATATTACATTCGACATGTTAGGTTGCCTTAGGCTGGGATATATAGCGATATAGACGTATATAATGTTCCCACCGAGAAGTAGGGGCCGGCGCGCCACGAATATATTAAAATATTACATGCGACATGTTAGGTTCCCTTAGGCTAGGGTATATAGCGATATAGACGTATATAATGTTCCCACCGAGAAGTAGGGGTCGGCGCCAGGAATGTAGTAAAATATTACATTCGACATGTTAGGTTGCCTTAGGCTAGGATACATAGCGATATAGACGTATATAATGTTCCCACCGAGAAGTAGGGGCGGCCGCGCCACGAATGTAGTAAAATATTACATCCGAGATGTTAGGTTGCCTTAGGCTAGAATATATAACGTTATAGACTTATATACTGTTCCCTCCGAGAAGTAGGTGCCGACGCGCCAGGAATGTTGTAAAATATTACATCCGAGATGTTAGGATTGCCTTAGGCTAGGATATATAACGTTATAGACATATATACTGTTCCCACCGAGAAGTAGGTGCCGACGCGCCAGGAATGTAGTAAAATATTACATCCGAGATGTTAGGTTGCCTTATGCTAGGATAAGTAACGTTATAGACGTATATAATGTTCCCACCGAGAAGTAGGGGCCGACGAGCCAGGAATGTTGTAAAATATTACGCTCGACATGTTAGGTTGCCTTACGTTATGATATATAGCGATATAGACGTATATAATGTTCCCACCGAGAAGGAGGGGCCGGCGCGCCACGAATATATTAAAATATTACATTCGACATGTTAGGTTCTCTTAGGCTAGGGTATATAGCGACATAGACGTATATAATGTTCCCACCGCGAAGTAGGTGCCGACGCGCCAGGAATGTTGTAAAATATTACATCCGAGATGTTAGGATTGCCTTAGGCTAGGATATATAACGTTATAGACATATATACTGTTCCCACCGAGAAGTAGGTGCCGACGCGCCAGGAATGTAGTAAAATATTACATCCGAGATGTTAGGTTGCCTTATGCTAGGATAAGTAACGTTATAGACGTATATAATGTTCCCACCGAGAAGTAGGGGCCGACGAGCCAGGAATGTTGTAAAATATTACGCTCGACAAGTTAGGTTGCCTTACGTTATGATATATAGCGATATAGACGTATATAATGTTCCCACCGAGAAGTAGGGGCCGGCGCGCCACGAATATATTAAAATATTACATTCGACATGTTAGGTTGCCTTAGGCTAGGATATATAGCGATATAGACGTATATAATGTTCCCACCGAGAAGTAGGGGCCGGCGCGCCGGGAATGTTGCGAAATATTACATTCGACATGTTAGGTTGCCTGAAGCTAGGATATATAGCGTTATAGACTTATATACTGTTCCCTCCGAGAAGTAGGTGCCGATGCGCCAGGAATGTTGTAAAATATTACATCCGAGATGTTAGGATTGCCTTAGGCTAGGATATATAACGTTATAGACGTATATACTGTTCCCACCGAGAATTAGGTGCCGACGCGCCAGGAATGTTGTAAAATATTACATTCGACATGTTATGTTTCCTTAAGCTAGGATACATAGCGTTTTAGACGTATATAATGTTCCGAGAGAGAAGTAGGGGAAGGCGCGCCAGGAATATAGTAAAATATTACATTCGACATGTTAGGTTGCCTTAAGCTAGGATATATAGCGATATAGACGTATATAATGTTCCCACCGAGAAGTAGGGGCCGGCGCGCCACGAATGTAGTAAAATATTACATCCGAGATGTTAGGTTGCCTTAGGCTAGGATATATAACGTTATAGACGTATATAATGTTCCCACCGAGTAGTAGGTGCCGACGAGTCAGGAATGTTGTAAAATTTTACGCTCGACATGTTAGGTTCTCCTAGGCTAGGGTATATAGCGATATAGACGTATATAATGTTACCAGCGAGATGTAGGCGTCGGCGCGCCAGGAATGTTGTAAAATATTACATTCGACATGTTAGGTTGCCTTACGTTATGATATATAGCGACATAGACGTATATAATGTTCCCACCGAGAAGTAGGGGCCGGCGCGCCACGAATATATTAAAATATTACATTCGACATGTTAGGTTGCCTTAAGCTAGGATATATAGCGATATAGACGTATATAATGTTCCCACCGAGAAGTAGGGGCCGGCGCGCCACGAATGTAGTAAAATATTACATCCGAGATGTTAGGTTGCCTTAGGCTAGGATATATAACGTTATAGACATATATACTGTTCCCACCGAGAAGTAGGTGCCGACGCGCCAGGAATGTAGTAAAATATTACATCCGAGATGTTAGGTTGCCTTATGCTAGGATAAGTAACGCTATAGACGTATATAATGTTCCCACCGAGAAGTAGGGGCCGGCGAGCCAGGAATGTTGTAAAATATTACACTCGACAAGTTAGGTTGCCTTACGTTATGACATATAGCGATATAGACGTATATAATGTTCCCACCGAGAAGTAGGGGCCGGCGCGCCACGAATATATTAAAATATTACATTCGACATGTTAGGTTGCCTTAGGCTAGGATATATAGCGATATAGACGTATATAATGTTCCCACCGAGAAGTAGGGGCCGGCGCGCCGGGAATGTTGCGAAATATTACATTCGACATGTTAGGTTGCCTGAAGCTAGGATATATAACGTTATAGACGTATATAATGTTCCCACCGAGAAGTAGGGGTCGGCGCGCCAGGAATGTAGTAAAATATTACATTCGACATGTTAGGTTGCCTTAGGCTAGGATATATATAGCGATATAGACGTATATAATGTTCCCACCGAGAAGTAGGGGCCGGCGCGCCACGAATGTAGTAAAATATTACATCCGAGATGTTAGGTTGCCTTAGGCTAGGATATATAACGTTATAGACGTATATAATGTTCCCAGCGAGAAGTAGGCGTCGGCGCGCCAGGAATGTTGTAAAATATTACATTCGACATGTTAGGTTGCCTTAGGCTAGGATATATAGCGATATAGACGTATATAATGTTCCCACCGAGAAGTAGGGGCCGACGAGCCAGGAATGTTGTAAAATATTACGCTCGACATGTTAGGTTGCCTTACGTTATGATATATAGCGATATAGACTTATATAATGTTCCCACCGAGAAGGAGGGGCCGGCGCGCCACGAATATATTAAAATATTACATTCGACATGTTAGGTTCTCTTAGGCTAGGGTATATAGCGACATAGACGTATATAATGTTCCCACCGAGAAGTAGGGGCCGGCGCGCCAGGAATGTAGTAAAATATTACATTCGACATGTTAGGTTGCCTTAGGCTAGGATATATTGCGATATAGACGTATATAATGTTCCCACCGAGAAGTAGGGGCGGGCGCGCCACGAATGTAGTAAAATATTACATCCGAGATGTTAGGTTGCCTTAGGCTAGAATATATAACGCTATAGACTTATATACTATTCCCTCCGAGAAGTAGGTACCGACGAGCCAGGAATGTTGTAAAATATTACATCCGAGATGTTAGGATTGCCTTAGGCTAGGATATATAACGTTATAGACATATATACTGTTCCCACCGAGAAGTAGGTGCCGACGCGCCAGGAATGTAGTAAAATATTACATCCGAGATGTTAGGTTCCCTTAGGCTAGGGTATATAGCGATATAGACGTATATAATGTTCCCACCGAGAAGTAGGGGTCGGCGCGCCAGGAATGTAGTAAAATATTACATTCGACATGTTAGGTTGCCTTAGGCTAGGATATATATAGCGATATAGACGTATATAATGTTCCCACCGAGAAGTAGGGGCCGACGAGCCAGGAATGTTGTAAAATATTACGCTCGACATGTTAGGTTGCCTTACGTTATGATATATAGCGATATAGACGTATATAATGTTCCCACCGAGAAGGAGGGGCCGGCGCGCCACGAATATATTAAAATATTACATTCGACATGTTAGGTTCTCTTAGGCTAGGGTATATAGCGACATAGACGTATATAATGTTCCCACCGAGAAGTAGGTGCCGACGCGCCAGGAATGTTGTAAAATATTACATCCGAGATGTTAGGATTGCCTTAGGCTAGGATATATAACGTTATAGACATATATACTGTTCCCACCGAGAAGTAGGTGCCGACGCGCCAGGAATGTAGTAAAATATTACATCCGAGATGTTAGGTTGCCTTATGCTAGGATAAGTAACGTTATAGACGTATATAATGTTCCCACCGAGAAGTAGGGGCCGACGAGCCAGGAATGTTGTAAAATATTACGCTCGACAAGTTAGGTTGCCTTACGTTATGATATGTAGCGATATAGACGTATATAATGTTCCCACCGAGAAGTAGGGGCCGGCGCGCCACGAATATATTAAAATATTACATTCGACATGTTAGGTTGCCTTAGGCTAGGATATATAGCGATATAGACGTATATAATGTTCCCACCGAGAAGTAGGGGCCGGCGCGCCGGGAATGTTGCGAAATATTACATTCGACATGTTAGGTTGCCTGAAGCTAGGATATATAGCGTTATAGACTTATATACTGTTCCCTCCGAGAAGTAGGTGCCGATGCGCCAGGAATGTTGTAAAATATTACATCCGAGATGTTAGGATTGCCTTAGGCTAGGATATATAACGTTATAGACGTATATACTGTTCCTACCGAGAATTAGGTGCCGACGCGCCAGGAATGTTGTAAAATATTACATTCGACATGTTATGTTTCCTTAAGCTAGGATACATAGCGTTTTAGACGTATATAATGTTCCGAGAGAGAAGTAGGGGAAGGCGCGCCAGGAATATAGTAAAATATTACATTCGACATGTTAGGTTGCCTTAAGCTAGGATATATAGCGATATAGACGTATATAATGTTCCCACCGAGAAGTAGGGGCCGGCGCGCCACGAATGTAGTAAAATATTACATCCGAGATGTTAGGTTGCCTTAGGCTAGGATATATAACGTTATAGACGTATATAATGTTCCCACCGAGTAGTAGGTGCCGACGAGTCAGGAATGTTGTAAAATTTTACGCTCGACATGTTAGGTTCTCCTAGGCTAGGGTATATAGCGATATAGACGTATATAATGTTACCAGCGAGATGTAGGCGTCGGCGCGCCAGGAATGTTGTAAAATATTACATTCGACATGTTAGGTTGCCTTACGTTATGATATATAGCGACATAGACGTATATAATGTTCCCACCGAGAAGTAGGGGCCGGCGCGCCACGAATATATTAAAATATTACATTCGACATGTTAGGTTGCCTTAAGCTAGGATATATAGCGATATAGACGTATATAATGTTCCCACCGAGAAGTAGGGGCCGGCGCGCCACGAATGTAGTAAAATATTACATCCGAGATGTTAGGTTGCCTTAGGCTAGGATATATAACGTTATAGACATATATACTGTTCCCACCGAGAAGTAGGTGCCGACGCGCCAGGAATGTAGTAAAATATTACATCCGAGATGTTAGGTTGCCTTATGCTAGGATAAGTAACGCTATAGACGTATATAATGTTCCCACCGAGAAGTAGGGGCCGGCGAGCCAGGAATGTTGTAAAATATTACGCTCGACAAGTTAGGTTGCCTTACGTTATGACATATAGCGATATAGACGTATATAATGTTCCCACCGAGAAGTAGGGGCCGGCGCGCCACGAATATATTAAAATATTACATTCGACATGTTAGGTTGCCTTAGGCTAGGATATATAGCGATATAGACGTATATAATGTTCCCACCGAGAAGTAGGGGCCGGCGCGCCACGAATGTAGTAAAATATTACATCCGAGATGTTAGGATTGCCTTAGGCTAGGATATATAACGTTATAGACATATATACTGTTCCCACCGAGAAGTAGGTGCCGACGCGCCAGGAATGTAGTAAAATATTACATCCGAGATGTTAGGTTGCCTTATGCTAGGATAAGTAACGTTATAGACGTATATAATGTTCCCACCGAGAAGTAGGGGTCGGCGCGCCACGAATATAGTAAAATATTACATTCGACATGTTAGGTTGCCTTACGTTATGATATATAGCGATATAGACGTATATAATGTTCCCACCGAGAAGTAGGGGCCGGCGCGCCACGAATATATTAAAATATTACATGCGACATGTTAGGTTCCCTTAGGCTAGGGTATATAGCGATATAGACGTATATAATGTTCCCACCGAGAAGTAGGGGCCGGCGCGCCAGGAATGTAGTAAAATATTACATTCGACATGTTAGGTTGCCTTAGGCTAGGATATATTGCGATATAGACGTATATAATGTTCCCACCGAGAAGTAGGGGCGGGCGCGCCACGAATGTAGTAAAATATTACATCCGAGATGTTAGGTTGCCTTAGGCTAGAATATATAACGCTATAGACTTATATACTATTCCCTCCGAGAAGTAGGTACCGACGAGCCAGGAATGTTGTAAAATATTACATCCGAGATGTTAGGATTGCCTTAGGCTAGGATATATAACGTTATAGACATATATACTGTTCCCACCGAGAAGTAGGTGCCGACGCGCCAGGAATGTAGTAAAATATTACATCCGAGATGTTAGGTTCCCTTAGGCTAGGGTATATAGCGATATAGACGTATATAATGTTCCCACCGAGAAGTAGGGGTCGGCGCGCCAGGAATGTAGTAAAATATTACATTCGACATGTTAGGTTGCCTTAGGCTAGGATATATATAGCGATATAGACGTATATAATGTTCCCACCGAGAAGTAGGGGCCGGCGCACCACGAATGTAGTAAAATATTACATCCGAGATGTTAGGTTGCCTTAGGCTCGGATATATAACGTTATAGACGTATATAATGTTCCCACCGAGAAGTAGGGGTCGGCGCGCCAGGAATGTAGTAAAATATTACATTCGACATGTTAGGTTGCCTTAGGCTAGGATATATATAGCGATATAGACGTATATAATGTTCCCACCGAGAAGTAGGGGCCGGCGCGCCAGGAATGTAGTAAAATATTACATCCGAGATGTTAGGTTGCCTTAGGCTAGGATATATAACGTTATAGAGGTATATAATGTTCCCACCGAGAAGTAGGGGCCGGCGCACCACGAATGTAGTAAAATATTACATCCGAGATGTTAGGTTGCCTTAGGCTCGGATATATAACGTTATAGACGTATATAATGTTCCCACCGAGAAGTAGGGGTCGGCGCGCCAGGAATGTAGTAAAATATTACATTCGACATGTTAGGTTGCCTTAGGCTAGGATATATTGCGATATAGACGTATATAATGTTCCCACCGAGAAGTAGGGACGGGCGCGCCACGAATGTAGTAAAATATTACATCCGAGATGTTAGGTTGCCTTAGGCTAGAATATATAACGCTATAGACTTATACACTGTTCCCTCCGAGAAGTAGGTGCCGACGCGCCAGGAATGTTGTAAAATATTACATCCGAGATGTTAGGATTGCCTTAGGCTAGGATATATAACGTTATAGACATATATACTGTTCCCACCGAGAAGTAGGTGCCGACGCGCCAGGAATGTAGTAAAATATTACATCCGAGATGTTAGGTTGCCTTATGCTAGGATAAGTAACGTTATAGACGTATATAATGTTCCGAGAGAGAAGTAGGGGAAGGCGCGCCAGGATTATAGTAAAATATTACATTCGACATGTTAGGTTGCCTTAAGCTAGGATATATAGCGATATAGACGTATATAATGTTCCCACCGAGAAGTAGGGGCCGGCGCGCCACGAATGTAGTAAAATATTACATCCGAGATGTTAGGTTGCCTTAGGCTAGGATATATAACGTTATAGACGTATATAATGTTCCCACCGAGTAGTAGGTGCCGACGAGTCAGGAATGTTGTAAAATTTTACGCTCGACATGTTAGGTTCTCCTAGGCTAGGGTATATAGCGATATAGACGTATATAATGTTCCCAGCGAGAAGTAGGCGTCGGCGCGCCAGGAATGTTGTAAAATATTACATTCGACATGTTAGGTTGCCTTAGGCTAGGATATATAGCGATATAGACGTATATCATGTTCCCACCGAGAAGTAGGGGCCGGCGCGCCGGGAATGTTGCGAAATATTACATTCGACATGTTAGGTTGCCTGAAGCTAGGATATATAGCGTTATAGACGTATATAATGTTCCCACCGAGAAGTAGGGGCCGGCGCGCCAGGAATGTTGTAAAATATTACATTCGACATGTTAGGTTGCCTGAAGCTAGGATATATAGCGTTATAGACTTATATACTGTTCCCTCCGAGAAGTAGGTGCCGATGCGCCAGGAATGTTGTAAAATATTACATCCGAGATGTTAGGATTGCCTTAGGCTAGGATATATAACGTTATAGACGTATATACTGTTCCCACCGAGAATTAGGTGCCGACGCGCCAGGAATGTTGTAAAATATTACATTCGACATGTTATGTTTCCTTAAGCTAGGATATATAGCGTTTTAGACGTATATAATGTTCCGAGAGAGAAGTAGGGGAAGGCGCGCCAGGAATATAGTAAAATATTACATTCGACATGTTAGGTTGCCTTAAGCTAGGATATATAGCGATATAGACGTATATAATGTTCCCACCGAGAAGTAGGGGCCGGCGCGCCACGAATGTAGTAAAATATTACATCCGAGATGTTAGGTTGCCTTAGGCTAGGATATATAACGTTATAGACGTATATAATGTTCCCACCGAGTAGTAGGTGCCGACGAGTCAGGAATGTTGTAAAATTTTACGCTCGACATGTTAGGTTCTCCTAGGCTAGGGTATATAGCGATATAGACGTATATAATGTTCCCAGCGAGAAATAGGCGTCGGCGCGCCAGGAATGTTGTAAAATATTACATTCGACATGTTAGGTTGCCTTAGGCTAGGATATATAGCGATATAGACGTATATCATGTTCCCACCGAGAAGTAGGGGCCGGCGCGCCGGGAATGTTGCGAAATATTACATTCGACATGTTAGGTTGCCTGAAGCTAGGATATATAGCGTTATAGACGTATATAATGTTCCCACCGAGAAGTAGGGGCCGACGCGCCAGGAATGTTGTAAAATATTACATTCGACATGTTAGGTTGCCTTAAGCTAGGATATATAGCGTTTTAGACGTATATAATGTTCCCACCGAGAAGTAGGGGCCAGCGCGCCTGGAATGTTATAAAATATTACGCTCGACATATTAGGGTGCCTTAGGCTAGGATATATAGCGACATAGACGTATATAAAGTTCCCACCGAGGAGTTGGGGCCGGCGCGGCAGGAATGTTGTTAAATATTACATACGACATGTTAGGCTGCCTTAAGCTAGGATATATAGCGTTAAAGATGTATATAATGTTCCCACCGAGAAATAGGGGCCGACACGCCAGGAATGTTGTAAAACATTACATCCGAGGTGTTAGGTTGCCTTAGGTTAGGATATATAAAGTTATAGACGTATATACTGTTCCCACCGAGAAGTAGGTGCCGACGCGCCAGGAATGTAGTAAAATATTACATCCGAGATGTTAGGTTGCCTTATGCTAGGATAAGTAACGCTATAGACGTATATAATGTTCCCATCGAGAAGTAGGGGCCGACGAGCCAGGAATGTTGTAAAATATTACGCTCGACATGTTAGGTTGCCTTACGTTATGATATATAGCGATATAGACATATATAATGTTCCCACCGAGATGTAGGGGCCGGCGCGACAGGGATGTAGTAAAATATTGCATCCGAGATGTTAGGTTGCCTTGGGCTAGGATATGTAACGCTATAGACGTATATAATGTTCCCACCGAGAACTAGGGACAGGCGCGCAAGGAATGTTGTAAAACATTCCATGCGAGGAGTTAGGTTGCCTTAGGCTATGATATATAGCGATATAGACGTATATAATGTTCCCACCGAGAAGTAGGGGCCGGCGCGCCAGGAATGTAGTAAAATATTACATCCGAGATGTTAGGTTGCCTTAGGCTAGGATATATAACGTTATAGAGGTATATAATGTTCCCACCGAGAAGTAGGGGCCGGCGCGCCACGAATATATTAAAATATTACATGCGACATGTTAGGTTCCATTAGGCTAGGGTATATAGCGATATAGACGTATATAATGTTCCCACCGAGAAGTAGGGGTCGGCGCGCCAGGAATGTAGTAAAATATTACATTCGACATGTTAGGTTGCCTTAGGCTAGGATATATTGCGATATAGACGTATATAATGTTCCCACCGAGAAGTAGGGACGGGCGCGCCACGAATGTAGTAAAATATTACATCCGAGATGTTAGGTTGCCTTAGGCTAGAATATATAACGCTATAGACTTATACACTGTTCCCTCCGAGAAGTAGGTGCCGACGCGCCAGGAATGTTGTAAAATATTACATCCGAGATGTTAGGATTGCCTTAGGCTAGGATATATAACGTTATAGACATATATACTGTTCCCACCGAGAAGTAGGTGCCGACGCGCCAGGAATGTAGTAAAATATTACATCCGAGATGTTAGGTTGCCTTATGCTAGGATAAGTAACGTTATAGACGTATATAATGTTCCCACCGAGAAGTAGGGGCCGACGAGCCAGGAATGTTGTAAAATATTACGCTCGACATGCTAGGTTGCCTTACGTTATGATATATAGCGATATAGACGTATATAATGTTCCCACCGAGAAATAGGGGCCGGCGCGCCAAGAATATTTTAAAATATTACATTCGACATGTTAGGTTCCCTTAGGCTAGGGTATATAGCGATATAGACGTATATAATGTTCCCACCGAGAAGTAGGGGTCGGCGCGCCGGGAATGTTGCGAAATATTACATTCGACATGTTAGGTTGCCTGAAGCTAGGATATATAGCGTTATAGACGTATATAATGTTCCCACCGAGAAGTAGGGGCCGACGCGCCAGGAATGTTGTAAAATATTACATTCGACATGTTAGGTTGCCTTAAGCTAGGATATATAGCGTTTTAGACGTATATAATGTTCCCACCGAGAAGTAGGGGCCAGCGCGCCTGGAATGTTATAAAATATTACGCTCGACACATTAGGGTGCCTTAGGCTAGGATATATAGCGATATAGACGTATATAAAGTTCCCACCGAGGAGTTGGGGCCGGCGCGGCAGGAATGTTGTTAAATATTACATACGACATGTTAGGTTGCCTTAAGCTAGGATATATAGCGTTAAAGATGTATATAATGTTCCCACCGAGAAATAGGGGCCGACACGCCAGGAATGTTGTAAAACATTACATCCAAGGTGTTAGGTTGCCTTAGGTTAGGATATATAAAGTTATAGACGTATATACTGTTCCCGCCGAGAAGTAGGTGCCGACGCGCCACGAATGTAGTAAAATATTACATCCGAGATGTTAGGTTGCCCTATGCTAGGATAAGTAACGCTATAGACGTATATAATGTTCCCACCGAGAAGTAGGGGCCGACGAGCCAGGAATGTTGTAAAATATTACGCTCGACATGTTAGGTTGCCTTACGTTATGATATATAGCGATATAGACATATATAATGTTCCCACCGAGATGTAGGGGCCGGCGCGACAGGGATGTAGTAAAATATTGCATCCGAGATGTTAGGTTGCCTTGGGCTAGGATATGTAACGTTATAGACGTATATAATGTTCCCACCGAGAAGTAGGGACCGGCGCGCAAGGAATGTTGTAAAACATTCCATGCGAGGAGTTAGGTTGCCTTAGGCTATGATATATAGCGATATAGACGTATATAATGTTCCCACCGAGAAGTAGGGGCCGGCGCGCCACGAATGTAGTAAAATATTACATCCGAGATGTTAGGTTGCCTTAGGCTAGGATATATAACGTTATAGAGGTATATAATGTTCCCACCGAGAAGTAGGGGCCGGCGCGCCACGAATATATTAAAATATTACATGCGACATGTTAGGTTCCATTAGGCTAGGGTATATAGCGATATAGACGTATATAATGTTCCCACCGAGAAGTAGGGGCCGGCGCGCCGGGAATGTTGCGAAATATTACATTCGACATGTTAGGTTGCCTGAAGCTAGGATATATAGCGTTATAGACTTATATACTGTTCCCTCCGAGAAGTAGGTGCCGATGCGCCAGGAATGTTGTAAAATATTACATCCGAGATGTTAGGATTGCCTTAGGCTAGGATATATAACGTTATAGACGTATATACTGTTCCCACCGAGAATTAGGTGCCGACGCGCCAGGAATGTTGTAAAATATTACATTCGCCATGTTATGTTTCCTTAAGCTAGGATACATAGCGTTTTAGACGTATATAATGTTCCGAGAGAGAAGTAGGGGAAGGCGCGCCAGGAATATAGTAAAATATTACATTCGACATGTTAGGTTGCCTTAAGCTAGGATATATAGCGATATAGACGTATATAATGTTCCCACCGAGAAGTAGGGGCCGGCGCGCCACGAATGTAGTAAAATATTACATCCGAGATGTTAGGTTGCCTTAGGCTAGGATATATAACGTTATAGACGTATATAATGTTCCCACCGAGTAGTAGGTGCCGACGAGTCAGGAATGTTGTAAAATTTTACGCTCGACATGTTAGGTTCTCCTAGGCTAGGGTATATAGCGATATAGACGTATATAATGTTCCCAGCGAGAAGTAGGCGTCGGCGCGCCAGGAATGTTGTAAAATATTACATTCGACATGTTAGGTTGCCTTACGTTATGATATATAGCGATATAGACGTATATAATGTTCCCACCGAGAAGTAGGGGCCGGCGCGCCACGAATATATTAAAATATTACATGCGACACGTTAGGTTCCCTTAGGCTAGGATATATAGCGATATAGACGTATATAATGTTCCCACCGAGAAGTAGGGGCCGGCGCGCCGGGAATGTTGCGAAATATTACATTCGACATGTTAGGTTGCCTGAAGCTAGGATATATAGCGTTATAGACTTATATACTGTTCCCTCCGAGAAGTAGGTGCCGATGCGCCAGGAATGTTGTAAAATATTACATCCGAGATGTTAGGGTTGCCTTAGGCTAGGATATATAACGTTATAGACGTATATACTGTTCCCACCGAGAATTAGGTGCCGACGCGCCAGGAATGTTGTAAAATATTACATTCGACATGTTATGTTTCCTTAAGCTAGGATACATAGCGTTTTAGACGTATATAATGTTCCGAGAGAGAAGTAGGGGAAGGCGCGCCAGGAATATAGTAAAATATTACATTCGACATGTTAGGTTGCCTTAAGCTAGGATATATAGCGATATAGACGTATATAATGTTCCCACCGAGAAGTAGGGGCCGGCGCGCCACGAATGTAGTAAAATATTACATCCGAGATGTTAGGTTGCCTTAGGCTAGGATATATAACATTATAGACGTATATAATGTTCCCACCGAGTAGTAGGTGCCGACGAGTCAGGAATGTTGTAAAATTTTACGCTCGACATGTTAGGTTCTCCTAGGCTAGGGTATATAGCGATATAGACGTATATAATGTTCCCAGCGAGAAGTAGGCGTCGGCGCGCCAGGAATGTTGTAAAATATTACATTCGACATGTTAGGTTGCCTTAGGCTAGGATATATAGCGATATAGACGTATATCATGTTCCCACCGAGAAGTAGGGGCCGGCGCGCCGGGAATGTTGCGAAATATTACATTCGACATGTTAGGTTGCCTGAAGCTAGGATATATAGCGTTATAGACGTATATAATGTTCCCACCGAGAAGTAGGGGCCGGCGCGCCAGGAATGTTGTAAAATATTACATTCGACATGTTAGGTTGCCTGAAGCTAGGATATATAGCGTTATAGACTTATATACTGTTCCCTCCGAGAAGTAGGTGCCGATGCGCCAGGAATGTTGTAAAATATTACATCCGAGATGTTAGGATTGCCTTAGGCTAGGATATATAACGTTATAGACGTATATACTGTTCCCACCGAGAATTAGGTGCCGACGCGCCAGGAATGTTGTAAAATATTACATTCGACATGTTATGTTTCCTTAAGCTAGGATACATAGCGTTTTAGACGTATATAATGTTCCGAGAGAGAAGTAGGGGAAGGCGCGCCAGGAATATAGTAAAATATTACATTCGACATGTTAGGTTGCCTTAAGCTAGGATATATAGCGATATAGACGTATATAATGTTCCCACCGAGAAGTAGGGACGGGCGCGCCACGAATGTAGTAAATTATTACATCCGAGATGTTAGGTTGCCTTAGGCTAGAATATATAACGCTATAGACTTATATACTGTTCCCTCCGAGAAGTAGGTGCCGACGCGCCAGGAATGTTGTAAAATATTACATCCGAGATGTTAGGATTGCCTTAGGCTAGGATATATAACGTTATAGACATATATACTGTTCCCACCGAGAAGTAGGTGCCGACGCGCCAGGAATGTAGTAAAATATTACATCCGAGATGTTAGGTTGCCTTATGCTAGGATAAGTAACGTTATAGACGTATATAATGTTCCCACCGAGAAGTAGGGGCCGACGAGCCAGGAATGTTGTAAAATATTACGCTCGACATGCTAGGTTGCCTTACGTTATGATATATAGCGATATAGACGTATATAATGTTCCCACCGAGAAGTAGGGGCCGGCGCGCCAAGAATATTTTAAAATATTACATTCGACATGTTAGGTTCCCTTAGGCTAGAGTATATAGCGATATAGACGTATATAATGTTCCCACCGAGAAGTAGGGGTCGGCGCGCCGGGAATGTTGCGAAATATTACATTCGACATGTTAGGTTGCCTGAAGCTAGGATATATAGCGTTATAGACGTATATAATGTTCCCACCGAGAAGTAGGGGCCGACGCGCCAGGAATGTTGTAAAATATTACATTCGACATGTTAGGTTGCCTTAAGCTAGGATATATAGCGTTTTAGACGTATATAATGTTCCCACCGAGAAGTAGGGGCCAGCGCGCCTGGAATGTTATAAAATATTACGCTCGACATATTAGGGTGCCTTAGGCTAGGATATATAGCGATATAGACGTATATAAAGTTCCCACCGAGGAGTTGGGGCCGGCGCGGCAGGAATGTTGTTAAATATTACATACGACATGTTAGGTTGCCTTAAGCTAGGATATATAGCGTTAAAGATGTATATAATGTTCCCACCGAGAAATAGGGGCCGACACGCCAGGAATGTTGTAAAACATTACATCCGAGGTGTTAGGTTGCCTTAGGTTAGGATATATAAAGTTATAGACGTATATACTGTTCCCACCGAGAAGTAGGTGCCGACGCGCCAGGAATGTAGTAAAATATTACATCCGAGATGTTAGGTTGCCTTATGCTAGGATAAGTAACGCTATAGACGTATATAATGTTCCCACCGAGAAGTAGGGGCCGACGAGCCAGGAATGTTGTAAAATATTACGCTCGACATGTTAGGTTGCCTTACGTTATGATATATAGCGATATAGACATATATAATGTTCCCACCGAGATGTAGGGGCCGGCGCGACAGGGATGTAGTAAAATATTGCATCCGAGATGTTAGGTTGCCTTGGGCTAGGATATGTAACGTTATAGACGTATATAATGTTCCCACCGAGAAGTAGGGACCGGCGCGCAAGGAATGTTGTAAAACATTCCATGCGAGGAGTTAGGTTGCCTTAGGCTATGATATATAGCGATATAGACGTATATAATGTTCCCACCGAGAAGTAGGGGCCGGCGCGCCACGAATGTAGTAAAATATTACATCCGAGATGTTAGGTTGCCTTAGGCTAGGATATATAACGTTATAGAGGTATATAATGTTCCCACCGAGAAGTAGGGGCCGGCGCGCCACGAATATATTAAAATATTACATGCGACATGTTAGGTTCCATTAGGCTAGGGTATATAGCGATATAGACGTATATAATGTTCCCACCGAGAAGTAGGGGTCGGCGCGCCAGGAATGTATTAAAATATTACATTCGACATGTTAGGTTGCCTTAAGCTAGGATATATAGCGATATAGACGTATATAATGTTCCCACCGAGAAGTAGGGACGGGCGCGCCACGAATGTAGTAAAATATTACAATCCGAGATGTTAGGTTGCCTTAGGCTAGAATATATAACGCTATAGACTTATATACTGTTCCCTCCGAGAAGTAGGTGCCGACGCGCCAGGAATGTTGTAAAATATTACATCCGAGATGTTAGGATTGCCTTAGGCTAGGATATATAACGTTATAGACACATATACTGTTCCCACCGAGAAGTAGGTGCCGACGCGCCAGGAATGTAGTAAAATATTACATCCGAGATGTTAGGTTGCCTTATGCTAGGATAAGTAACGTTATAGACGTATATAATGTTCCCACCGAGAAGTAGGGGCCGACGAGCCAGGAATGTTGTAAAATATTACGCTCGACAAGTTAGGTTGCCTTACGTTATGATATATAGCGATATAGACGTATATAATGTTCCCACCGAGAAGTAGGGGCCGGCGCGCCACGAATATATTAAAATATTACATTCGACATGTTAGGTTCCCTTAGGCTAGGGTATATAGCGATATAGACGTATATAATGTTCCCACCGAGAAGTAGGGGTCGGCGCGACAGGAATGTAGTAAAATATTACATTCGACATGTTAGGTTGCCTTAGGCTAGGATATATATAGCGATATAGACGTATATAATGTTCCCACCGAGAAGTAGGGGCCGGCGCGCCACGAATGTAGTAAAATATTACATCCGAGATGTTAGGTTGCCTTAGGCTAGGATATATAACGTTATAGACGTATATAATGTTCCCACCGAGAAGTAGGTGCCGACGAGTCAGGAATGTTGTAAAATTTTACGCTCGACATGTTAGGTTCTCTTAGGCTAGGGTATATAGCGATATAGACGTATATAATGTTCCCAGCGAGAAGTAGGCGTCGGCGCGCCAGGAATGTTGTAAAATATTACATTCGACATGTTAGGTTGCCTTAGGCTAGGATATATAGCGATATAGACGTATATAATGTTCCCACCGAGAAGTAGGGGCCGGCGCGCCGGGAATGTTGCGAAATATTACATTCGACATGTTAGGTTGCCTGAAGCTAGGATATATAGCGTTATAGACTTATATACTGTTCCCTCCGAGAAGTAGGTGCCGATGCGCCAGGAATGTTGTAAAATATTACATCCGAGATGTTAGGATTGCCTTAGGCTAGGATATATAACGTTATAGACGTATATACTGTTCCCACCGAGAATTAGGTGCCGACGCGCCAGGAATGTTGTAAAATATTACACTCGACATGTTATGTTTCCTTAAGCTAGGATACATACCGTTTTAGACGTATATAATGTTCCGAGAGAGAAGTAGGGGAAGGCGCGCCAGGAATATAGTAAAATATTACATTCGACATGTTAGGTTGCCTTAAGCTAGGATATATAGCGATATAGACGTATATAATGTTCCCACCGAGAAGTAGGGGCCGGCGCGCCACAAATGTAGTAAAATATTACATCCGAGATGTTAGGTTGCCTTAGGCTAGGATATATAACGTTATAGACGTATATAATGTTCCCACCGAGTAGTAGGTGCCGTCGAGTCAGGAATGTTGTAAAATTTTACGCTCGACATGTTAGGTTCTCCTAGGCTAGGGTATATAGCGATATAGACGTATATAATGTTCCCACCGAGAAGTAGGGGTCGGCGCGCCAGGAATGTAGTAAAATATTACATTCGACATGTTAGGTTGCCTTAAGCTAGGATATATAGCGATATAGACGTATATAATGTTCCCACCGAGAAGTAGGGACGGGCGCGCCACGAATGTAGTAAAATATTACATCCGAGATGTTAGGTTGCCTTAGGCTAGAATATATAACGCTATAGACTTATATACTGTTCCCTCCGAGAAGTAGGTGCCGACGCGCCAGGAATGTTGTAAAATATTACATCCGAGATGTTAGAATTGCCTTAGGCTAGGATATATAACGTTATAGACATATATACTGTTCCCACCGAGAAGTAGGTGCCAACGCGCCAGAAATGTAGTAAAATATTACATCCGAGATGTTAGGTTGCCTTATGCTAGGATAAGTAACGTTATAGACGTATATAATGTTCCCACCGAGAAGTAGGGGCCGACGAGCCAGGAATGTTGTAAAATATTACGCTCGACATGTTAGGTTGCCTTACGTTATGATATATAGCGATATAGACGTATATAATGTTCCCACCGAGAAGTAGGGGCGGGCGCGCCACGAATGTAGTAAAATATTACATCCGAGATGTTAGGTTGCCTTAGGCTAGAATATATATCGTTATAGACATATATACTGTTCCCTCCGAGAAGTAGGTGCCGATGCGCCAGGAATGTTGTAAAATATTACATCCGAGATGTTAGGATTGCCTTAGGCTAGGATATATAACGTTATAGACGTATATACTGTTCCCACCGAGAATTAGGTGCCGACGCGCCAGGAATGTTGTAAAATATTACATTCGACATGTTATGCTTCCTTAAGCTAGGATACATAGCGTTTTAGACGTATATAATGTTCCGAGAGAGAAGTAGGGGAAGGCGCGCCAGGAATATAGTAAAATATTACATTCGACATGTTAGGTTGCCTGAAGCTAGGATATATAGCGTTATAGACGTATATAATGTTCCCACCGAGAAGTAGGGGCCGGCGCGCCACGAATGTAGTAAAATATTACATCCGAGATGTTAGGTTGCCTTAGGCTAGGATATATAACTTTATAGACTTATATACTGTTCCCTCCGAGAAGTAGGTGCCGACGCGCCAGGAATGTTGTAAAATATTACATCCGAGATGTTAGGTTGCCTTAGGCTAGGATATATAACGTTATAGAGGTATATAATGTTCCCACCGAGAAGTAGGGGCCGGCGCGCCAGGAATGTTATAAAATATTACGCTCGACATATTAGGTTGCCTTAGGCTAGGATATATTACGATATAGACGTATATAAAGTTCCCACCGAGAAGTTGGGGCCGGCGCGCCAGGAATGTTGTTAAATATTACATACGACTAGTTGGGTTGCCTTAGGCTAGGATATATAGCGTTAAAGATGTATATAATGTTCCCACCGAGAAATAGGGGCCGACACGCCAGGAATGTTGTAAAACATTACATCCGAGGTGTTAGGTTGCCTTATGTTAGGATATATAAAGTTATAGACGTATATACTGTTCCCACCGAGAAGTAGGTGCCGACGCGCCAGGAATGTAGTAAAATATTACATTCGACATGTTAGGTTGCCTTAGGCTAGGATATATTGCGATATAGACGTATATAATGTTCCCACCGAGAAGTAGGGGCGGGCGCGCCACGAATGTAGTAAAATATTACATCCGAGATGTTAGGTTGCCTTAGGCTAGAATATATAACGCTATAGACTTATATACTGTTCCCTCCGAGAAGTAGGTGCCGACGCGCCAGGAATGTTGTAAAATATTACATCCGAGATGTTAGGATTGCCTTAGGCTAGGATATATAACGTTATAGACATATATACTGTTCCCACCGAGAAGTAGGTGCCGACGCGCCAGGAATGTAGTAAAATATTACATCCGAGATGTTAGGTTGCCTTATGCTAGGATAAGTAACGTTATAGACGTATATAATGTTCCCACCGAGAAGTAGGGGCCGACGAGACAGGAATGTTGTAAAATATTACGCTCGACAAGTTAGGTTGCCTTACGTTATGATATATAGCGATATAGACGTATATAATGTTCCCACCGAGAAGTAGGGGCCGGCGCGCCACGAATATATTAAAATATTACATTCGACATGTTAGGTTCCCTTAGGCTAGGGTATATAGCGATATAGACGTATATAATGTTCCCACCGAGAAGTAGGGGTCGGCGCGACAGGAATGTAGTAAAATATTACATTCGACATGTTAGGTTGCCTTAGGCTAGGATATATATAGCGATATAGACGTATATAATGTTCCCAGCGAGAAGTAGGCGTCGGCGCGCCAGGAATGTTGTAAAATATTACATTCGACATGTTAGGTTGCCTTAGGCTAGGATATATAGCTATATAGACGTATATAATGTTCCCACCGAGAAGTAGGGGCCGGCGCGCCGGAAATGTTGCGAAATATTACATTCGACATGTTAGGTTGCCTGAAGCTAGGATATATAGCGTTATAGACTTATATACTGTTCCCTCCGAGAAGTAGGTGCCGATGCGCCAGGAATGTTGTAAAATATTACATCCGAGATGTTAGGATTGCCTTAGGCTAGGATATATAACGTTATAGACGTATATACTGTTCCCACCGAGAATTAGGTGCCGACGCGCCAGGAATGTTGTAAAATATTACACTCGACATGTTATGTTTCCTTAAGCTAGGATACATAGCGTTTTAGACGTATATAATGTTCCGAGAGAGAAGTAGGGGAAGGCGCGCCAGGAATATAGTAAAATATTACATTCGACATGTTAGGTTGCCTTAAGCTAGCATATATAGCGATATAGACGTATATAATGTTCCCACCGAGAAGTAGGGGCCGGCGCGCCACGAATGTAGTAAAATATTACATCCGAGATGTTAGGTTGCCTTAGGCTAGGATATATAACGTTATAGACGTATATAATGTTCCCACCGAGTAGTAGGTGCCGACGAGTCACGAATGTTGTAAAATTTTACGCTCGACATGTTAGGTTCGCCTAGGCCAGGGTATATAGCGATATAGACGTATATAATGTTCCCAGCGAGAAGTAGGCGTCGGCGCGCCAGGAATGTTGTAAAATATTACATTCGACATGTTAGGTTGCCTTAGGCTAGGATATATAGCGATATAGACGTATATCATGTTCCCACCGAGAAGTAGGGGCCGGCGCGCCGGGAATGTTGCTAAATATTACATTCGACATGTTAGATTGCCTGAAGCTAGGATATATAGCGTTATAGACGTATATAATGTTCCCACCGAGAAGTAGGGGCCGGCGCGCCAGGAATGTTGTAAAATATTACATTCGACATGTTAGGTTGCCTTAAGCTAGGATATTTAGCGATATAGACGTATATAATGTTCCCACCGAGAAGTAGGGGCCGGCGCGCCAGGAATGTTGTAAAATATTACATTCGACATGTTAGGTTGCCTTAGGCTGGGATATTTAGCGATATAGACGTATATAATGTTCCCACCGAGGAGTAGGGGCCGGCGCGCCACGAATATAATAAAATATTACATTCGACATGTTAGGTTGCCTTACGTTACGATATATAGCGATATAGACGTATATAATGTTCCCACCGAGAAGTAGGGGCCGGCGCGCCAGGAATGTATTAAAATATAACAACCGAGATGTCAGGTTGCCTTAGGCTAGGATATGTAGCGTTATAGACGTATATAATGTTCCCACCAAAAAGTAGGGGCCGACGAGTCAGGAATGTTGTAAAATATTACATCCGAGATATTAGGATTGCCTTAGGCTAGGATATATAACGTTATAGACGTATATAATGTTCCCACCGAGAAGTAGGGGCCGGCGCGCCGGGAATGTTGCGAAATATAACATTCGATATGTTAGGTTGCCTGAAGCTAGGATATATAGCGTTATAGACGTATATAATGTTCCGACCGAGAAGTAGGGGGTGGCGCGCCAGGAATGTTGTAAAATATTACATTCGACATGTTAGGTTGCCTTAGGCTGGGATATATAGCGATATAGACGTATATAATGTTCCCACCGAGAAGTAGGGGCCGGCGGGCCACGAATATATTAAAATATTACATGCGACATGTTAGGTTCCCTTAGGCTAGGGTATATAGCGATATAGACGTATATAATGTTCCCACCGAGAAGTAGGGGTCGGCGCGCCAGGAATGTAGTAAAATATTACATTCGACATGTTAGGTTGCCTTAGGCTAGGATATATTGCGATATAGACATATATACTGTTCCCACCGAGAAGTAGGTGCCGACGGGCCAGGAATGTAGTAAAATATTACATCCGAGGTGTTAGAATTGCCTTAGGCTAGGATATATAACGTTATAGACATATATACTGTTCCCACCGAGAAGTAGGTGCCGACGCGCCAGGAATGTAGTAAAATATTACATCCGAGATGTTAGGTTGCCTTATGCTAGGATAAGTAACGTTATAGACGTATATAATGTTCCCACCGAGAAGTAGGGGCCGACGAGCCAGGAATGTTGTAAAATATTACGCTCGACAAGTTAGGTTGCCTTACGTTATGATATATAGCGATATAGACGTATATAATGTTCCCACCGAGAAGTAGGGGCCGGCGCGCCACGAATATATTAAAATATTACATTCGACATGTTAGGTTCCTTTAGGCTAGGGTATATAGCGATATAGACGTATATAATGTTCCCACCGAGAAGTAGGGGTCGGCGCGCCAGGAATGTAGTAAAATATTACATTCGACATGTTAGGTTGCCTTAGGCTAGGATATATATAGCGATATAGACGTATATAATGTTCCCACCGAGAAGTAGGGGCCGGCGCGCCACGAATGTAGTAAAATATTACATCCGAGATGTTAGGTTGCCTTAGGCTAGGATATATAACGTTATAGACGTATATAATGTTCCCACCGAGAAGTAGGTGCCGACGAGTCAGGAATGTTGTAAAATTTTACGCTCGACATGTTAGGTTCTCTTAGGCTAGGGTATATAGCGATATAGACGTATATAATGTTCCCCGCGAGAAGTAGGCGTCCGCGCGCCAGGAATGTTGTAAAATATTACATTCGACATGTTAGGTTGCCTTAGGCTAGGATATATAGCGATATAGACGTATATAATGTTCCCACCGAGAAGTAGGGGCCGGCGCGCCGGGAATGTTGCGAAATATTACATTCGACATGTTAGGTTGCCTGAAGCTAGGATATATAGCGTTATAGACTTATATACTGTTCCCTCCGAGAAGTAGGTGCCGATGCGCCAGGAATGTTGTAAAATATTACATCCGAGATGTTAGTATTGCCTTAGGCTAGGATATATAACGTTATAGACGTATATACTGTTCCCACCGAGAATTAGGTGCCGACGCGCCAGGAATGTTGTAAAATATTACATTCGACATGTTAGGTTGCCTTAGGCTGGGATATTTAGCGATATAGACGTATATAATGTTCCCACCAAAAAGTAGGGGCCGACGAGTCAGGAATGTTGTAAAATATTACATCCGAGATATTAGGATTGCCTTAGGCTAGGATATATAACGTTATAGAGGTATATAATGTTCCCACCGAGAAGTAGGGGCCGGCGCGCCAGGAATGTTGTAAAATATTACATTCGACATGTTAGGTTGCCTTAGGCTGGGATATTTAGCGATATAGGCGTATATAATGTTCCCACCGAGAAGTAGGGGCCGGCGCGCCACGAATATAGTAAAATATTACATTCGACATGTTAGGTTGCCTTACGTTATGATATATAGCGATATAGACGTATATAATGTTCCCACCGAGAAGTAGGGGCCGGGGCGCCAGGAATGTAGTAAAATATTACATCCGAGATGTTAGGTTGCCTTAGGCTAGGATATGTAACGTTATAGACGTATATAATGTTCCCACCGAGAAGTAGGGGCCGGCGCGCCAGGAATGTATTAAAATATAACAACCGAGATGTCAGGTTGCCTTAGGCTAGGATATATAGCGTTATAGACGTATATAATGTTCCCACCAAAAAGTAGGGGCCGACGAGTCAGGAATGTTGTAAAATATTACATCCGAGATATTAGGATTGCCTTAGGCTAGGATATATAACGTTATAGACGTATATAATGTTCCCACCGAGAAGTAGGGGCCGGCGCGCCGGGAATGTTGCGAAATATTACACTCGACATGTTAGGTTGCCTGAAGCTAGGATATATAGCGTTATAGACGTATATAACGTTCCCACCGAGAAGTAGTGGCCGGCGCGCCAGGAATGTTGTAAAATATTACATGCGACATGTTAGGTTGCCTTAGGCTAGGATATATAGCGTTTTAGACGTATATAATGTTCCGAGAGAGGAGTAGGGGAAGGCGCGCCAGGAATATAGTAAAATATTACATTCGACATGTTAGGTTGCCTTAAGCTAGGATATATAGCGATATAGACGTATATAATGTTCCCACCGAGAAGTAGGGGCCGGCGCAACACGAATGTAGTAAAATATTACATCCGACATGTTAGGTTGCCTTAGGCTAGGATATATAACTTTATAGACTTATATACTGTTCCCTCCGAGAAGTAGGTGCCGACGCGCCAGGAACGTAGTAAAATATTACATCCGAGATGTTAGGTTGCATTATGCTAGGATAAGTAACGTTATAGACGTATATAATGTTCCCACCGAGAAGTAGGGGCCGACGAGCCACGAATGTAGTAAAATATTACATCCGAGATGTTAGGTTGCGTTAGGCTAGGATATATAACGTTATAGAGGTATATAATGTTCCCACCGAGAAGTAGGGGCCGGCGCGCCAGGAATGTTGTAAAATATTACATTCGACATGTTAGGTTGCCTTAGGCTGGGATATTTAGCGATATAGACGTATATAATGTTCCCACCGAGAAGTAGAGGCCGGCGCGCCACGAATATAGTAGAATATTACATTCGACATGTTAGGTTGCCTTACGTTATGATATATAGCGATATAGACGTATATAATGTTCCCACCGAGAAGTAGGGGCCGGGGCGCCAGGAATGTAGTAAAATATTACATCCGAGATGTTAGGTTGCCTTAGGCTAGGATATGTAACGTTATAGACGTATATAATGTTCCCACCGAGAAGTAGGGGCCGGCGCGCCAGGAATGTATTAAAATATTACAACCGATATGTCAGGTTGTCTTAGGCTAGGATATATAGCGTTATAGACCTATATAATGTTCCCACCAAAAAGTAGGGGCCGACGAGTCAGGAATGTTGTAAAATATTACATCCGAGATATTAGGATTGCCTTAGGCTAGGATATATAATATTATAGACGTATATAATGTTCCCACCGAGAAGTAGGAGCCGGCGCGCCGGGAATGTTGCGAAATATTACACTCGACATGTTAGGTTGCCTGAAGCTAGGATATATAGCGTTATAGACGTATATAATGTTCCCACCGAGAAGTAGGGGCCGGCGCGCCAGGAATGTTGTAAAATATTACACTCGACATGTTATGTTGCCTTAGGCTGGGATATATAGCGATATAGACGTATATAATGTTCCCACCGAGAAGTAGGGGCCGGCGCGCCACGAATATATTAAAATATTACATGCGACATGTTAGGTTCCCTTAGGCTAGAGTATATAGCGATATAGACGTATATAATGTTCCCACCGAGAAGTAGGGGTCGGCGCGCCAGGAATGTAGTAAAATATTACATTCGACATGTTAGGTTGCCTTAGGCTAGGATATATAGCGTTTTAGACGTATATAATGTTCCGAGAGAGAAGTACGGGAAGGCGCGCCAGGAATATAGTAAAATATTACATTCGACATGTTAGGTTGCCTTAAGCTAGGATATATAGCGATATAGACGTATATAATGTTCCCACCGAGAAGTAGGGGCCGGCGCAACACGAATGTAGTAAAATATTACATCCGACATGTTAGGTTGCCTTAGGCTAGGATATATAACTTTATAGACTTATATACTGTTCCCTCCGAGAAGTAGGTGCCGACGCGCCAGGAACGTAGTAAAATATTACATCCGAGATGTTAGGTTGCATTATGCTAGGATAAGTAACGTTATAGACGTATATAATGTTCCCACCGAGAAGTAGGGGCCGACGAGCCACGAATGTAGTAAAATATTACATCCGAGATGTTAGGTTGCGTTAGGCTAGGATATATAACGTTATAGAGGTATATAATGTTCCCACCGAGAAGTAGGGGCCGGCGCGCCAGGAATGTTGTAAAATATTACATTCGACATGTTAGGTTGCCTTAGGCTGGGATATTTAGCGATATAGACGTATATAATGTTCCCACCGAGAAGTAGAGGCCGGCGCGCCACGAATATAGTAGAATATTACATTCGACATGTTAGGTTGCCTTACGTTATGATATATAGCGATATAGACGTATATAATGTTCCCACCGAGAAGTAGGGGCCGGGGCGCCAGGAATGTAGTAAAATATTACATCCGAGATGTTAGGTTGCCTTAGGCTAGGATATGTAACGTTATAGACGTATATAATGTTCCCACCGAGAAGTAGGGACCGGCGCGCAAGGAATGTTGTAAAACATTACATGCGAGGAGTTAGGTTGCCTTAGGCTAGGATATATAGCGTTATAGACGTATATAATGTTCCCTCTGAGAAGTAGGGGCCGACGCGCCACGAATGTTGTAAAATATTACATTCGACATGTTAGGTTGCCTTAGGCTAGGATATATAGCGATATAGACGTATATAATGTTCCCACCGAGAAGTAGGGGCCGACGAGCCAGGAATATTGTAAAATATTACATCCGAGATATTAGGATTGCCTTAGGCTAGGATATATAACGTTATAGACGTATATAATGTTCCCACCGAGAAGTAGGGGCCGGCGCGCCGGGAATGTTGCGAAATATTACATTCGACATGTTAGGTTGCCTGACGCTAGGATATATAGCGTTTTAGACGTATATAATGTTCCCACCGAGAAGTAGGGGCCAGCGCGCCTGGAATGTTATAAAATATTACGCTCGACATATTAGGGTGCCTTAGGCTAGGATATATAGCGATATAGACGTATATAAAGTTCCCACCGAGAAGTTGGGGCCGGCGCGCCAGGAATGTTGTTCAATATTACATACGACATGTTAGGTTGCCTTAAGCTAGGATATATAGCGTTAAAGATGTATATAATGTTCCCACCGAGAAATAGGGGCCGACACGCCAGGAATGTAGTAAAATATTACATCAGAGATGTTAGGTTGCCTTATGCTAGGATAAGTAACGTTATAGACGTATATAATGTTCCCACCGAGAAGTAGGGGCCGACGAGCCAGGAATGTTGTAAAATATTACGCTCGACATGTTAGGTTGCCTTACGTTATGATATATAGCGATATAGATATATATAATGTTCCCACCGAGATGTAGGGGCCGGCGCGACAGGGATGTTGTAAAATATTGCATCCGAGATGTTAGGTTGCCTTGGGCTAGAATATGTAACGTTATAGACGTATATAATGTTCCCACCGAGAAGTAGGGACCGGCGCGCAAGGAATGTTGTAAAACATTACATGCGAGGAGTTGGGTTGCCTTAGGCTAGGATATATAGCGTTATAGACGTATATAATGTTCCCACCGAGAAGTAGGTGCCGACGAGACAGGAATGTTGTGAAATATTACGCTCGACATGTTAGGTTCTCTTAGGCTAGGGTATATAGCGATATAGACGTATATAATGTTCCCAGCGAGAAGTAGGCGTCAGCGCGCCATGAATGTTGTAAAATATTACATTCGACATATTAAGTTGCCTTAGGCTAGGATATATAGCGATATAGACGTATATAATGTTCCCACCGCGATGTAGGGGCCGGCGCGCCACGAATGTAGTAAAATATTACATCCGAGATGTTAGGTTGCCTTAGGCTAGGATATATAACGTTATAGAGGTATATAATGTTCCCACCGAGAAGTAGGGGCCGGCGCGCCAGGAATGTTGTAAAATATTACATTCGACATGTTAGGTTGCCTTAGGCTGGGATATTTAGCGATATAGACGTATATAATGTTCCCACCGAGAAGTAGGGGCCGGCGCGCCACGAATATAGTAGAATATTACATTCGACATGTTAGGTTGCCTTACGTTATGATATATGGCGATATAGACGTATATAATGTTCCCACCGAGAAGTAGGGGCCGGGGCGCCAGGAATGTAGTAAAATATTACATCCGAGATGTTAGGTTGCCTTAGGCTAGGATATATAACGTTATAGACGTATATAATGTTCCCAGCGAGAAGTAGGCGTCGGCGCGCCAGGAATGTTGTAAAATATTACATCCGAGATGTTAGGTTGCCTTAGGCTAGGATATATAACTTTATAGACTTATATACTGTTCCCTCCGAGAAGTAGGTGCCGACGCGCCAGGAATGTTGTAAAATATTACATCCGAGATGTTAGGATTGCCTTAGGCTAGGATATATAACGTTATAGACGTATATACTGTTCCAACCGAGAAGTTGGTGCCGACGCGCCAGGAATGTTGTAAAATATTACATTCGACATGTTAGGTTGCCATAGGCTAGGATATATAGCGATATAGACGTATATAAAGTTCCCACCGAGAAGTTGGGGCCGGCGCGCCAGGAATGTTGTTAAATATTACATACGACTTGTTAGGTTGCCTTAGGCTAGGATATATAGCGTTAAAGATGTATATAATTTTCCCACCGAGAAATAGGGGCCGACACGCCAGGAATGTTGTAAAACATTACATCCGAGGTGTTAGGTTGCCTTATGTTAGGATATATAACGTTATAGACGTATATAATGTTCCCACCGAGAAGTAGGCGCCGACGTGCCAGGAATGTAGTTAAATATTACATCCGAGATGTTAGGTTGCCTTAGGCTAGGATATATAACGTTATAGACGTATATAATGTTACCACGGAGAAGTAGGGACTTGCATGCCAGGAATGTTGTAAAACATTACGCTCCACATGTTAGTTTGCCTTAGGTTAGGATATATAACGTTATAGACGTATATAATGTTCCCACCGAGAAGTAGGGGCCGAAGTGACGGGAATGTTGTAAAATATTACATCCGAGATGTTAGGTTGCCTTGGGCTAGCATATGTAACGTTATAGACGTATATAATGTTCCCACCGAGAAGTAGGGACCGGCGCGCAAGGAATGTTGTAAAACATTACATCCGAGGAGTTAGGTTGCCTTAGGCTAGGATATATAGCGTTATAGAAGTATATAATATTCCCACCGAGAAGTAGGGGCCGCCGCGCCACGAATGTAGTAAAATATTACATCCGAGATGTTAGCTTGCCTTAGGCTAGGATATATAACGTTATAGACGTATATAATGTTCCCACCGAGAAGTAGGGGCCGAAGTGACGGGAATGTAGTAAAATATTACATTCGAAATGTTAGGTTGCCTTACGCTAGGATATATAACGTTATAGAGGTATATAATGTTCCCACCGAGAAGTAGGGGCTGGCGCGCCAGGAATGTTGTAAAATATTACATTCGACATGTTAGGTTACCTTAGGCTGGGATATATAGCGATATAGACGTATATAATGTTCCCACCGAGAAGTAGGGGCCGGCGCCACGAATATAGTAAAATATTACATTCGACATGTTAGGTTGCCTTACGTTATGATATATAGCGATATAGACGTATATAATGTTCCCACCGAGAAGTAGGGGCCGGCGCGCCGGGAATGTTGCGAAATATTACATTCGACATGTTAGGTTGCCTGACGCTAGGATATATAGCGTTTTAGACGTATATAATGTTCCCACCGAGAAGTAGGGGCCAGCGCGCCTGGAATGTTATAAAATATTACGCTCGACATATTAGGGTGCCTTAGGCTAGGATATATAGCGATATAGACGTATATAAAGTTCCCACCGAGAAGTTGGGGCCGGCGCGCCAGGAATGTTGTTCAATATTACATACGACATGTTAGGTTGCCTTAAGCTAGGATATATAGCGTTAAAGATGTATATAATGTTCCCACCGAGAAATAGGGGCCGACACGCCAGGAATGTAGTAAAATATTACATCAGAGGTGTTAGGTTGCCTTATGCTAGGATAAGTAACGTTATAGACGTATATAATGTTCCCACCGAGAAGTAGGGGCCGACGAGCCAGGAATGTTGTAAAATATTACGCTCGACATGTTAGGTTGCCTTACGTTATGATATATAGCGATATAGACATATATAATGTTCCCACCGAGATGTAGGGGCCGGCGCGACAGGGATGTTGTAAAATATTGCATCCGATATGTTAGGTTGCCTTGGGCTAGGATATGTAACGTTATAGACGTATATAATGTTCCCACCGAGAAGTAGGGACCGGCGCGCAAGGAATGTTGTAAAACATTACATGCGAGGAGTTGGGTTGCCTTAGGCTAGGATATATAGCGTTATAGACGTATATAATGTTCCCACCGAGAAGTAGGTGCCGACGAGACAGGAATGTTGTAAAATATTACGCTCGACATGTTAGGTTCTCTTAGGCTAGGGTATATAGCGATATAGACGTATATAATGTTCCCAGCGAGAAGTAGGCGTCGGCGCGCCAGGAATGTTGTAAAATATTACATTCGACATATTAAGTTGCCTTAGGCTAGGATATATAGCGATATAGACGTATATAATGTTCCCACCGAGATGTAGGGGCCGGCGCGCCACGAATGTAGTAAAATATTACATCCGAGATGTTAGGTTGCCTTAGGCTAGGATATATAACGTTATAGAGGTATATAATGTTCCCACCGAGAAGTAGGGGTCGGCGCGCCAGGAATGTTGTAAAATATTACATTCGACATGTTAGGTTGCCTTAGGCTGGGATATTTAGCGATATAGACGTATATAATGTTCCCACCGAGAAGTAGGGGCCGGCGCGCCACGAATATAGTAGAATATTACATTCGACATGTTAGGTTGCCTTACGTTATGATATATAGCGATATAGACGTATATAATGTTCCCACCGAGAAGTAGGGGCCGGGGCGCCAGGAATGTAGTAAAATATTACATCCGAGATGTTAGGTTGCCTTAGGCTAGGATATATAACGTTATAGACGTATATAATGTTCCCAGCGAGAAGTAGGTGTCGGCGCGCCAGGAATGTAGTAAAATATTACATCCGAGATGTTAGGTTGCCTTAGGCTAGGATATGTAACGTTATAGACGTATATAATGTTCCCATCGAGAAGTAGGGGCCGGCGCGCCAGGAATGTAGTAAAATATTACATTCGACATGTTAGGTTGCCTTAGGCTAGGATATATAGCGTTTTAGACGTATATAATGTTCCGAGAGAGAAGTAGGGGAAGGCGCGCCAGGAATATAGTAAAATATTACATTCGACATGTTAGGTTGCCTTAAGCTAGGATATATAGCGATATAGACGTATATAATGTTCCCACCGAGAAGTAGGGGCCGGCGCGCCAGGAATGTATTAAAATATAACAACCGAGATGTCAGGTTCCCTTAGGCTAGGATATATAGCGTTATAGACCTATATAATGTTCCCACCAAAAAGTAGGGGCCGACGAGTCAGGAATGTTGTACAATATTACATCCGAGATATTAGGATTGCCTTAGGCTAGGATATATAACATTATAGACGTATATAATGTTCCCACCGAGAAGTAGGAGCCGGCGCGCCGGGAATGTTGCGAAATATTACACTCGACAACGTTAGGTTGCCTGAAGCTAGGATATATAGCGTTATAGACGTATATAATGTTCCCACCGAGAAGTAGGGGCCGGCGCGCCAGGAATGTTGTAAAATATTACACTCGACATGTTAGGTTGCCTTAGGCTGGGATATTTAGCGATATAGACGTATATAATGTTCCCACCGAGAAGTAGGGGCCGGCGCGCCACGAATATAGTAGAATATTACATTCGACATGTTAGGTTGCCTTACGTTATGATATATAGCGATATAGACGTATATAATGTTACAACCGAGAAGTAGGGGCCGGGGCGCCAGGAATATAGTAAAATATTACATCCGAGATGTTAGGTTGCCTTAGGCTAGGATATATAACGTTATAGACGTATATAATGTTCCCAGCGAGAAGTAGGCGTCGGCGCGCCAGGAATGTTGTAAAATATTACATCCGAGATGTTAGGTTGCCTTAGGCTAGGATATATAACTTTATAGACTTATATACTGTTCCCTACGAGAAGTAGGTGCCGACGCGCAAGGAATGTTGTAAAACATTACATCCGAGGAGTTAGGTTGCCTTAGGCTAGGATATATAGCGTTATAGAAGTATATAATATTCCCACCGAGAAGTAGGGGCCGCCGCGCCACGAATGTAGTAAAATATTACATCCGAGATGTTAGCTTGCCTTAGGCTAGGATATATAACGTTATAGACGTATATAATGTTCCCACCGAGAAGTAGGGGCCGAAGTGACGGGAATGTAGTAAAATATTACATTCGAAATGTTAGGTTGCCTTACGCTAGGATATATAACGTTATAGAGGTATATAATGTTCCCACCGAGAAGTAGGGGCTGGCGCGCCAGGAATGTTGTAAAATATTACATTCGACATGTTAGGTTACCTTAGGCTGGGATATATAGCGATATAGACGTATATAATGTTCCCACCGAGATGTAGGGGCCGGCGCGCCACGAATGTAGTAAAATATTACATCCGAGATGTTAGGTTGCCTTAGGCTAGGATATATAGCGATATAGACGTATATAATGTTCCCACCGAGAAGTAGGGGCCGACGAGCCAGGAATATTGTAAAATATTACATCCGAGATATTAGGATTGCCTTAGGCTAGGATATATAACGTTATAGACGTATATAATGTTCCCACCGAGAAGTAGGGGCCGGCGCGCCGGGAATGTTGCGAAATATTACATTCGACATGTTAGGTTGCCTGACGCTAGGATATATAGCGTTTTAGACGTATATAATGTTCCCACCGAGAAGTAGGGGCCAGCGCGCCTGGAATGTTATAAAATATTACGCTCGACATATTAGGGTGCCTTAGGCTAGGGTATATAGCCATATAGACGTATATAATGTTCCCAGCGAGAAGTAGGCGTCGGCGCGCCAGGAATGTTGTAAAATATTACATTCGACATGTTAGGTTGCCTTAGGCTAGGATATATAGCGATATAGACGTATATAATGTTCCCACCGAGAAGTAGGGGCCGGCGCGCCGCGAATGTAGTAAAATATTACATCCGAGATGTTAGGTTGCCTTAGGCTAGGATATATAACGTTATAGAGGTATATAATGTTCCCACCGAGAAGTAGGGGCCGGCGCGCCAGGAATGTTGTAAAATATTACATTCGACATGTTAGGTTGCCTTAGGCTGGGATATTTAGCGATATAGACGTATATAATGTTCCCACCGAGAAGTAGAGGCCGGCGCGCCACGAATATGGTAGAATATTACATTCGACATGTTAGGTTGCCTTACGTTATGATATATAGCGATATAGACGTATATAATGTTCCCACCGAGAAGTAGGGGCCGGGGTGCCAGGAATGTAGTAAAATATTACATCCGAGATGTTAGGTTGCCTTAGGCTAGGATATGTAACGTTATAGACGTATATAATGTTCCCACCGAGAAGTAGGGGCCGGCGCGCCAGGAATGTATTAAAATATAACAACCGAGATGTCAGGTTCCCTTAGGCTAGGATATATAGCGTTATAGACCTATATAATGTTCCCACCAAAAAGTAGGGGCCGACGAGTCAGGAATGTTGTAAAATATTACATCCGAGATATTAGGATTGCCTTAGGCTAGGATATATAACATTATAGACGTATATAATGTTCCCACCGAGAAGTAGGAGCCGGCGCGCCGGGAATGTTGCGAAATATTACACTCGACAACGTTAGGTTGCCTGAAGCTAGGATATATAGCGTTATAGACGTATATAATGTTCCCACCGAGAAGTAGGGGCCGGCGCGCCAGGAATGTTGTAAAATATTACACTCGACATGTTATGTTGCCTTAGGCTGGGATATATAGCGATATAGACATATATAATGTTCCTACCGAGAAGTAGGGGCCGGCGCGCCACGAATATATTAAAATATTACATGCGACATGTTAGGTTCCCTTAGGCTAGAGTATATAGCGATATAGACGTATATAATGTTCCCACCGAGAAGTAGGGGTCGGCGCGCCACGAATGTAGTAAAATATTACATCCGAGATGTTAGGTTGCCTTAGGCTAGGATATATAGCGATATAGACGTATATAATGTTCCCACCGAGAAGTAGGGGCCGACGAGCCAGGAATATTGTAAAATATTACATCCGAGATATTAGGATTGCCTTAGGCTAGGATATATAACGTTATAGACGTATATAATGTTCCCACCGAGAAGTAGGGGCCGGCGCGCCGGGAATGTTGCGAAATATTACATTCGACATGTTAGGTTGCCTGACGCTAGGATATATAGCGATTTAGACGTATATAATGTTCCCACCGAGAAGTAGGGGCCAGCGCGCCTGGAATGTTATAAAATATTACGCTCGACATATTAGGGTGCCTTAGGCTAGGATATATAGCGATATAGACGTATATAAAGTTCCCACCGAGAAGTTGGGGCCGGCGCGCCAGGAATGTTGTTCAATATTACATACGACATGTTAGGTTGCCTTAGGCTAGGATATATAGCGTTTTAGACGTATATAATGTTCCGAGAGAGAAGTAGGGGAAGGCGCGCCAGGAATATAGTAAAATATTACATTCGACATGTTAGGTTGCCTTAAGCTAGGATATATAGCGATATAGACGTATATAATGTTCCCACCGAGAAGTAGGGGCCGGCGCAACACGAATGTAGTAAGATATTACATCCGAGATGTTAGGTTGCCTTAGGCTAGGATATATAACGTTATAGAGGTATATAATGTTCCCACCGAGAAGTAGGGGCCGGCGCGCCAGGAATGTTGTAAAATATTACATTCGACATGTTAGGTTGCCTTAGGCTGGGATATTTAGCGATATAGACGTATATAATGTTCCCACCGAGAAGTAGAGGCCGGCGCGCCACGAATATAGTAGAATATTACATTCGACATGTTAGGTTGCCTTACGTTATGATATATAGCGATATAGACGTATATAATGTTCCCACCGAGAAGTAGGGGCCGGGGCGCCAGGAATGTAGTAAAATATTACATCCGAGATGTTAGTTTGCCTTAGGCTAGGATATGTAACGTTATAGACGTATATAATGTTCCCACCGAGAAGTAGGGACCGGCGCGCAAGGAATGTTGTAAAACATTACATGCGAGGAGTTAGGTTGCCTTAGGCTAGGATATGTAGCGTTATAGACGTATATAATGTTCCCTCTGAGAAGTAGGGGCCGACGCGCCACGAATGTAGTAAAATATTACATTCGACATGTTAGGTTGCCTTAGGCTGGGATATTTAGCGATATAGACGTATATAATGTTCCCACCGAGAAGTAGAGGCCGGCGCGCCACGAATATAGTAGAATATTACATTCGACATGTTAGGTTGCCTTACGTTATGATATATAGCGATATAGACGTATATAATGTTCCCACCGAGAAGTAGGGGCCGGGGCGCCAGGAATGTAGTAAAATATTACATCCGAGATGTTAGGTTGCCTTAGGCTAGGATATATAGCGATATAGACGTATATAATGTTCCCACCGAGAAGTAGGGGCCGACGAGCCAGGAATGTTGTAAAATATTACATTCGACATGTTAGGTTGCCTTAGGCTGGGATATTTAGCGATATAGACGTATATAATGTTCCCACCGAGAAGTAGAGGCCGGCGCGCCACGAATATAGTAGAATATTACATTCGACATGTTAGGTTGCCTTACGTTATGATATATAGCGATATAGACGTATATAATGTTCCCACCGAGAAGTAGGGGCCGGGGCGCCAGGAATGTAGTAAAATATTACATCCGAGATGTTAGTTTGCCTTAGGCTAGGATATGTAACGTTATAGACGTATATAATGTTCCCACCGAGAAGTAGGGACCGGCGCGCAAGGAATGTTGTAAAACATTACATGCGAGGAGTTAGGTTGCCTTAGGCTAGGATATGTAGCGTTATAGACGTATATAATGTTCCCTCTGAGAAGTAGGGGCCGACGCGCCACGAATGTAGTAAAATATTACATTCGACATGTTAGGTTGCCTTAGGCTGGGATATTTAGCGATATAGACGTATATAATGTTCCCACCGAGAAGTAGAGGCCGGCGCGCCACGAATATAGTAGAATATTACATTCGACATGTTAGGTTGCCTTACGTTATGATATATAGCGATATAGACGTATATAATGTTCCCACCGAGAAGTAGGGGCCGGGGCGCCAGGAATGTAGTAAAATATTACATCCGAGATGTTAGGTTGCCTTAGGCTAGGATATATAGCGATATAGACGTATATAATGTTCCCACCGAGAAGTAGGGGCCGACGAGCCAGGAATATTGTAAAATATTACATCCGAGATATTAGGATTGCCTTAGGCTAGGATATATAACGTTATAGACGTATATAATGTTCCCACCGAGAAGTAGGGGCCGGCGCGCCACGAATATAGTAGAATATTACATTCGACATGTTAGGTTGCCTTACGTTATGATATATAGCGATATAGACGTATATAATGTTCCCACCGAGAAGTAGGGGCCGGGGCGCCAGGAATGTAGTAAAATATTACATCCGAGATGTTAGGTTGCCTTAGGCTAGGATATATAACGTTATAGACGTATATAATGTTCCCAGCGAGAAGTAGACGTCGGCGCGCCAGGAATGTTGTAAAATATTACATCCGAGATGTTAGGTTGCCTTAGGCTAGGATATATAACTTTATAGACTTATATACTGTTCCCTCCGAGAAGTAGGTGCCGACGCGCCAGGAATGTTGTAAAATATTACATTCGACATGTTAGGTTGCCTTAGGCTGGGATATTTAGCGATATAGACGTATATAATGTTCCCACCGAGAAGTAGAGGCCGGCGCGCCACGAATATGGTAGAATATTACATTCGACATGTTAGGTTGCCTTACGTTATGATATATAGCGATATAGACGTATATAATGTTCCCACCGAGAAGTAGGGGCCGGGGTGCCAGGAATGTAGTAAAATATTACATCCGAGATGTTAGGTTGCCTTAGGCTAGGATATGTAACGTTATAGACGTATATAATGTTCCCACCGAGAAGTAGGGGCCGGCGCGCCAGGAATGTATTAAAATATAACAACCGAGATGTCAGGTTCCCTTAGGCTAGGATATATAGCGTTATAGACCTATATAATGTTCCCACCAAAAAGTAGGGGCCGACGAGTCAGGAATGTTGTAAAATATTACATCCGAGATATTAGGATTGCCTTAGGCTAGGATATATAACATTATAGACGTATATAATGTTCCCACCGAGAAGTAGGAGCCGGCGCGCCGGGAATGTTGCGAAATATTACACTCGACAACGTTAGGTTGCCTGAAGCTAGGATATATAGCGTTATAGACGTATATAATGTTCCCACCGAGAAGTAGGGGCCGGCGCGCCAGGAATGTTGTAAAATATTACACTCGACATGTTATGTTGCCTTAGGCTGGGATATATAGCGATATAGACGTATATAATGTTCCTACCGAGAAGTAGGGGCCGGCGCGCCACGAATATATTAAAATATTACATGCGACATGTTAGGTTCCCTTAGGCTAGAGTATATAGCGATATAGACGTATATAATGTTCCCACCGAGAAGTAGGGGTCGGCGCGCCAGGAATGTAGTAAAATATTACATTCGACATGTTAGGTTGCCTTAGGCTAGGATATATAGCGTTTTAGACGTATATAATGTTCCGAGAGAGAAGTAGGGGAAGGCGCGCCAGGAATATAGTAAAATATTACATTCGACATGTTAGGTTGCCTTAAGCTAGGATATATAGCGATATAGACGTATATAATGTTCCCACCGAGAAGTAGGGACCGGCGCGCAAGGAATGTTGTAAAACATTACATGCGAGGAGTTAGGTTGCCTTAGGCTAGGATATATAGCGATATAGACGTATATAATGTTCCCACCGAGATGTAGGGGCCGGCGCGCCACGAATGTAGTAAAATATTACATCCGAGATGTTAGGTTGCCTTAGGCTAGGATATATAACGTTATAGAGGTATATAATGTTCCCACCGAGAAGTAGGGGCCGGCGCGCCAGGAATGTTGTAAAATATTACATTCGACATGTTAGGTTGCCTTAGGCTGGGATATTTAGCGATATAGACGTATATAATGTTCCCACCGAGAAGTAGGGGCCGGCGCGCCACGAATATAGTAGAATATTACATTCGACATGTTAGGTTGCCTTACGTTATGATATATAGCGATATAGACGTATATAATGTTCCCACCGAGAAGTAGGGGCCGGGGCGCCAGGAATGTAGTAAAATATTACATCCGGGATGTTAGGTTGCCTTAGGCTAGGATATATAACTTTATAGACTTATATACTGTTCCCTACGAGAAGTAGGTGCCGACGCGCCAGGAATGTTGTAAAATATTACATCCGAGATGTTAGGATTGCCTTAGGCTTGGATATATAACGTTATAGACGTATATACTGTTCCAACCGAGAAGTTGGTGCCGACGCGCCAGGAATGTTGTAAAATATTACATTCGACATGTTAGGTTGCCTTAAGCTAGGATATATAGCGTTTTAGACGTATATAATATTCCCACCGAGAAGTAGGGGCCAGCGCGCCAGGAATGTTATAAAATATTACGCTCGACATATTAGGTTGCCATAGGCTAGGATATATAGCGATATAGACGTATATAAAGTTCCCACCGAGAAGTTGGGGCCGGCGCGCCAGGAATGTTGTTAAATATTACATACGACTTGTTAGGTTGCCTTAGGCTAGGATATATAGCGTTAAAGATGTATATAATTTTCCCACCGAGAAATAGGGGCCGGCACGCCAGGAATGTTGTAAAACATTACATCCGAGGTGTTAGGTTGCCTTATGTTAGGATATATAACGTTATAGACGTATATAATGTTCCCACCGAGAAGTAGGGGCCGAAGTGACGGGAATGTTGTAAAATATTACATCCGAGATGTTAGGTTGCCTTGGGCTAGCATATGTAACGTTATAGACGTATATAATGTTCCCACCGAGAAGTAGGGACCGGCGCGCAAGGAATGTTGTAAAACATTACATCCGAGGAGTTAGGTTGCCTTAGGCTAGGATATATAGCGTTATAGACGTATATAATATTCCCACCGAGAAGTAGGGGCCGCCGCGCCACGAATGTAGTAAAATATTACATCCGAGATGTTAGCTTGCCTTAGGCTAGGATATATAACGTTATAGACGTATATAATGTTCCCACCGAGAAGTAGGGGCCGAAGTGACGGGAATGTAGTAAAATATTACATTCGAAATGTTAGGTTGCCTTACGCTAGGATATATAACGTTATAGAGGTATATAATGTTCCCACCGAGAAGTAGGGGCTGGCGCGCCAGGAATGTTGTAAAATATTACATTCGACATGTTAGGTTACCTTAGGCTGGGATATATAGCGATATAGACGTATATAATGGTCCCACCGAGAAGCAGGGGCCGGCGCCACGAATATAGTAAAATATTACATTCGACATGTTAGGTTGCCTTACGTTATGATATATAGCGATATAGACGTATATAATGTTCCCACCGAGAAGTAGGGGCCGGGGCGCCAGGAATGTAGTAAAATATTACATCCGAGATGTTAGGTTGCCTTAGGCTAGGATATATAACGTTATAGACGTATATAATGTTCCCAGCGAGAAGTAGGCGTCGGCATGCCAGGAATGTTGTAAAATATTACATCCGAGATGTTAGGTTGCCTTAGGCTAGGATATATAACTTTATAGACTTATATACTGTTCCCTCCGAGAAGTAGGTGCCGACGCGCCAGGAATGTTGTAAAATATTACATCCGAGATGTTAGGATTGCCTTAGGCTTGGATATATAACGTTATAGACGTATATACTGTTCCAACCGAGAAGTTGGTGCCGACGCGCCAGGAATGTTGTAAAATATTACATTCGACATGTTAGGTTGCCTTAAGCTAGGATATATAGCGTTTTAGACGTATATAATATTCCCACCGAGAAGTAGTGGCCAGCGCGCCAGGAATGTTATAAAATATTACGCTCGACATATTAGGTTGCCATAGGCTAGGATATATAGCGATATAGACGTATATAAAGTTCCCACCGAGAAGTTGGTGCCGGCGCGCCAGGAATGTTGTTAAATATTACATACGACTTGTTAGGTTGCCTTAGGCTAGGATATATAGCGTTAAAGATGTATATAATTTTCCCACCGAGAAATAGGGGCCCACACGCCAGGAATGTTGTAAAACATTACATCCGAGGTGTTAGGTTGCCTTATGTTAGGATATATAACGTTATAGACGTATATAATGTTCCCACCGAGAAGTAGGTGCCGACGCGACAGGAATGTTGTAAAATATTACATTCGAAATGTTAGGTTGCCTTAGGCTAGGATATATAGCGTTATAGACGTATATAATGTTCCCACCGAGAAGTAGGCGCCGACGTGCCAGGAATGTAGTTAAATATTACATCCGAGATGTTAGGATGCCTTAGGCTAGGATATATAACGTTATAGACGTATATAATGTTACCACGGAGAAGTAGGGACTTGCATGCCAGGAATGTTGTAAAACATTACGCTCCACATGTTAGGTTGCCTTAGGTTAGGATATATAACGTTATAGACGTATATAATGTTCCCACCGAGAAGTAGGGGCCGAAGTGACGGGAATGTTGTAAAATATTACATCCGAGATGTTAGGTTGCCTTGGGCTAGCATATGTAACGTTATAGACGTATATAATGTTCCCACCGAGAAGTAGGGACCGGCGCGCAAGGAATGTTGTAAAACATTACATCCGAGGAGTTAGGTTGCCTTAGGCTAGGATATATAGCGTTATAGACGTATATAATATTCCCACCGAGAAGTAGGGGCCGCCGCGCCACGAATGTAGTAAAATATTACATCCGAGATGTTAGCTTGCCTTAGGCTAGGATATATAACGTTATAGACGTATATAATGTTCCCACCGAGAAGTAGGGGCCGAAGTGACGGGAATGTAGTAAAATATTACATTCGAAATGTTAGGTTGCCTTACGCTAGGATATATAACGTTATAGAGGTATATAATGTTCCCACCGAGAAGTAGGGGCCGGCGCGCCAGGAATGTTGTAAAATATTACATTCGACATGTTAGGTTGCCTTAGGCTGGGATATTTAGCGATATAGACGTATATAATGTTCCCACCGAGAAGTAGAGGCCGGCGCGCCACGAATATAGTAGAATATTACATTCGACATGTTAGGTTGCCTTACGTTATGATATATAGCGATATAGACGTATATAATGTTCCCACCGAGAAGTAGGGGCCGGGGCGCCAGGAATGTAGTAAAATATTACATCCGAGATGTTAGTTTGCCTTAGGCTAGGATATGTAACGTTATAGACGTATATAATGTTCCCACCGAGAAGTAGGGACCGGCGCGCAAGGAATGTTGTAAAACATTACATGCGAGGAGTTAGGTTGCCTTAGGCTAGGATATGTAGCGTTATAGACGTATATAATGTTCCCTCTGAGAAGTAGGGGCCGACGCGCCACGAATGTAGTAAAATATTACATTCGACATGTTAGGTTGCCTTAGGCTGGGATATTTAGCGATATAGACGTATATAATGTTCCCACCGAGAAGTAGATGCCGGCGCGCCACGAATATAGTAGAATATTACATTCGACATGTTAGGTTGCCTTACGTTATGATATATAGCGATATAGACGTATATAATGTTCCCACCGGGAAGTAGGGGCCGGGGCGCCAGGAATGTAGTAAAATATTACATCCGAGATGTTAGGTTGCTTTAGGCTAGGATATGTAACGTTATAGACGTATATAATGTTCCCACCGAGAAGTAGGGACCGGCGCGCAAGGAATGTTGTAAAACATTACATGCGAGGAGTTAGGTTGCCTTAGGCTAGGATATATAGCGATATAGACGTATATAATGTTCCCACCGAGATGTAGGGGCCGGCGCGCCACGAATGTAGTAAAATATTACATCCGAGATGTTAGGTTGCCTTAGGCTAGGATATATAACGTTATAGAGGTATATAATGTTCCCACCGAGAAGTAGGGGCCGGCGCGCCAGGAATGTTGTAAAATATTACATTCGACATGTTAGGTTGCCTTAGGCTGGGATATTTAGCGATATAGACGTATATAATGTTCCCACCGAGAAGTAGGGGCCGGCGCGCCACGAATATAGTAGAATATTACATCCGAGGAGTTAGGTTGCCTTAGGCTAGGATATATAGCGTTATAGACGTATATAATATTCCCACCGAGAAGTTGGGGCCGGCGCGCCAGGAATGTTGTTAAATATTACATACGACTTGTTAGGTTGCCTTAGGCTAGGATATATAGCGTTAAAGATGTATATAATTTTCCCACCGAGAAATAGGGGCCCACACGCCAGGAATGTTGTAAAACATTACATCCGAGGTGTTAGGTTGCCTTATGTTAGGATATATAACGTTATAGACGTATATAATGTTCCCACCGAGAAGTAGGTGCCGACGCGACAGGAATGTTGTAAAATATTACATTCGAAATGTTAGGTTGCCTTAGGCTAGGATATATAGCGTTATAGACGTATATAATGTTCCCACCGAGAAGTAGGCGCCGACGTGCCAGGAATGTAGTTAAATATTACATCCGAGATGTTAGGTTGCCTTAGGCTAGGATATATAACGTTATAGACGTATATAATGTTACCACGGAGAAGTAGGGACTTGCATGCCAGGAATGTTGTAAAACATTACGCTCCACATGTTAGGTTGCCTTAGGTTAGGATATATAACGTTATAGACGTATATAATGTTCCCACCGAGAAGTAGGGGCCGAAGTGACGGGAATGTTGTAAAATATTACATCCGAGATGTTAGGTTGCCTTGGGCTAGCATATGTAACGTTATAGACGTATATAATGTTCCCGCCGAGAAGTAGGGACCGGCGCGCAAGGAATATTGTAAAACATTACATCCGAGGAGTTAGGTTGCCTTAGGCTAGGATATATAGCGTTATAGACGTATATAATATTCCCACCGAGAAGTAGGGGCCGCCGCGCCACGAATGTAGTAAAATATTACATCCGAGATGTTAGCTTGCCTTAGGCTAGGATATATAACGTTATAGACGTATATAGTGTTCCCACCGAGAAGTAGGGGCCGAAGTGACGGGAATGTAGTAAAATATTACATTCGAAATGTTAGGTTGCCTTACGCTAGGATATATAGCGTTTTAGACGTATATAATATTCCCACCGAGAAGTAGGGGCCAGCGCGCCAGGAATGTTATAAAATATTACGCTCGACATATTAGGTTGCCATAGGCTAGGATATATAGTGATATAGACGTATATAAAGTTCCCACCGAGAAGTTGGGGCCGGCGCGCCAGGAATGTTGTTAAATATTACATACGACTTGTTAGGTTGCCTTAGGCTAGGATATATAGCGTTAAAGATGTATATAATTTTCCCACCGAGAAATAGGGGCCGACACGCCAGGAATGTTGTAAAACATTACATCCGAGGTGTTAGGTTGCCTTATGTTAGGATATATAACGTTATAGACGTATATAATGTTCCCACCGAGAAGTAGGTGCCGACGCGACAGGAATGTTGTAAAATATTACATTCGAAATGTTAGGTTGCCTTAGGCTAGGATATATAGCGTTATAGACGTATATAATGTTCCCACCGAGAAGTAGGCGCCGACGTGCCAGGAATGTAGTTAAATATTACATCCGAGATGTTAGCCTGCCTTAGGCTAGGATATATAACGTTATAGACGTATATAATGTTCCCACCGAGAAGTAGGGGCCGAAGTGACGGGAATGTAGTAAAATATTACATTCGAAATGTTAGGTTGCCTTACGCTAGGATATATAACGTTATAGAGGTATATAATGTTCCCACCGAGAAGTAGGGGCTGGCGCGCCAGGAATGTTGTAAAATATTACATTCGACATGTTAGGTTACCTTAGGCTGGGATATATAGCGATATAGACGTATATAATGTTCCCACCGAGAAGTAGGGGCCGGCGCCACGAATATAGTAAAATATTACATTCGACATGTTAGGTTGCCTTACGTTATGATATATAGCGATATAGACGTATATAATGTTCCCACCGAGAAGTAGGGGCCGGGGTGCCAGGAATGTAGTTAAATATTACATCCGAGATGTTAGGTTGCCTTAGGCTAGGACATATAAAGTTATAGACGTATATAATGTTACCACGGAGAAGTAGGGATTTGCATGCCAGGAATGTTGTAAAATATTGCGGTAGACCTGTTAAGTTGGCTTAGGATAGGATACATAACGTTATAGACGTATATAATGTTCCCACCGAAAAGTTGGAGCCGATGAGCTAGGAATGTTGTAAAACATTACGCTCGACATGTTATGTTACCTTAGGCTAGGATATATGGCGTTATAGACGTATATAATTTTCCCACCGAGAAGTAGGGGCCGACCAGCCAGGAATGTTGTAAAACATTACGCTCCACATGTTAGGTTGCCGTAGGTTAGTATATATAACGTTATAGACGTATATAATGTTCCCACCGAGATGTAGGAGCCGACGAGCCAGGAATGTTGTAAAATAGTACGCTTGACATGTTAGGTTACCTTAGGCTAGGATATATAGCGTTATAAACGTATATAATGTTCCCACCGAGAAATAGGGGCCGACGTGCCAGGAATGTAGTAAAGTATTACATCCGAAATGTTAGGTTCCCTTAGGTTAGGATATATAACGTTATAGACGTATGTAATGTTCCCCACGAGAAGTAGGGGCCGCCGCGCCACGGATGTAGTAGAAATTTACATCCGAGGTGTTAGGTTGCCTTTGGTTAGGATATATAAAGTTATAGACGTATATACTGTTCCCACCGAGAAGTAGGTGCCGACGCACCAGGAATGTAGTAAAATATTACATCCGGGATGTTAGGTTGCCTTATGCTAGGATAAGTAACGTTATAGACGTATATAATGTTCCCACCGAGAAGTAGGGGCCGACGAGCCAGGAATGTTGTAAAATATTACGCTCGACATGTTAGGTTGCCTTACGTAATGATATATAGCGATATAGACGTATATAATGTTCCCACCGAGAAATAGGGGCCGACACGCCAGGAATGTTGTAAAACAATACATCCGAGGTGTTAGGTTGCCTTAGGTTAGGATATATAAAGTTATAGACGTATATACTGTTCCCACCGAGAAGTAGGTGCCGACGCGCCAGGAATGTAGTAAAATATTACATCCGAGATGTTGGCTTGCCTTAGTCTAGGATATATAACGTTATAGACGTATATAATGTTCCCACCGAGAAGTAGGTGCCGACGAGTCAGGAATGTTGTAAAATATTACGCTCGACATGTTAGGTTCCCTTAGGCTAGGGTATATAGCGATATAGACGTATATAATGTTCCCACCGAGAAGTAGGGGCCGGCGAGCCACGAATGTAGTAAAATATTACATTCGAAATGTTAGGTTGCCTTACGCTAGGATATATAGCGTTTTAGACGTATATAATATTCCCACCGAGAAGTAGGGGCCAGCGCGCCAGGAATGTTATAAAATATTACGCTCGACATATTAGGTTGCCATAGGCTAGGATATATAGTGATATAGACGTATATAAAGTTCCCACCGAGAAGTTGGGGCCGGCGCGCCAGGAATGTTGTTAAATATTACATACGACTTGTTAGGTTGCCTTAGGCTAGGATATATAGCGTTAAAGATGTATATAATTTTCCCACCGAGAAATAGGGGCCGACACGCCAGGAATGTTGTAAAACATTACATCCGAGGTGTTAGGTTGCCTTATGTTAGGATATATAACGTTATAGACGTATATAATGTTCCCACCGAGAAGTAGGTGCCGACGCGACAGGAATGTTGTAAAATATTACATTCGAAATGTTAGGTTGCCTTAGGCTAGGATATATAGCGTTATAGACGTATATAATGTTCCCACCGAGAAGTAGGCGCCGACGTGCCAGGAATGTAGTTAAATATTACATCCGAGATGTTAGCCTGCCTTAGGCTAGGATATATAACGTTATAGACGTATATAATGTTCCCACCGAGAAGTAGGGGCCGAAGTGACGGGAATGTAGTAAAATATTACATTCGAAATGTTAGGTTGCCTTACGCTAGGATATATAACGTTATAGAGGTATATAATGTTCCCACCGAGAAGTAGGGGCTGGCGCGCCAGGAATGTTGTAAAATATTACATTCGACATGTTAGGTTACCTTAGGCTGGGATATATAGCGATATAGACGTATATAATGTTCCCACCGAGAAGTAGGGGCCGGCGCCACGAATATAGTAAAATATTACATTCGACATGTTAGGTTGCCTTACGTTATGATATATAGCGATATAGACGTATATAATGTTCCCACCGAGAAGTAGGGGCCGGGGTGCCAGGAATGTAGTTAAATATTACATCCGAGATGTTAGGTTGCCTTAGGCTAGGACATATAAAGTTATAGACGTATATAATGTTACCACGGAGAAGTAGGGACTTGCATGCCAGGAATGTTGTAAAATATTGCGGTAGACCTGTTAAGTTGGCTTAGGATAGGATACATAACGTTATAGACGTATATAATGTTCCCACCGAAAAGTTGGAGCCGATGAGCTAGGAATGTTGTAAAACATTACGCTCGACATGTTATGTTACCTTAGGCTAGGATATATGGCGTTATAGACGTATATAATTTTCCCACCGAGAAGTAGGGGCCGACCAGCCAGGAATGTTGTAAAACATTACGCTCCACATGTTAGGTTGCCGCAGGTTAGTATATATAACGTTATAGACGTATATAATGTTCCCACCGAGATGTAGGAGCCGACGAGCCAGGAATGTTGTAAAATAGTACGCTTGACATGTTAGGTTACCTTAGGCTAGGATATATAGCGTTATAAACGTATATAATGTTCCCACCGAGAAATAGGGGCCGACGTGCCAGGAATGTAGTAAAGTATTACATCCGAAATGTTAGGTTCCCTTAGGTTAGGATATATAACGTTATAGACGTATGTAATGTTCCCCACGAGAAGTAGGGGCCGCCGCGCCACGGATGTAGTAGAAATTTACATCCGAGGTGTTAGGTTGCCTTTGGTTAGGATATATAAAGTTATAGACGTATATACTGTTCCCACCGAGAAGTAGGTGCCGACGCACCAGGAATGTAGTAAAATATTACATCCGGGATGTTAGGTTGCCTTATGCTAGGATAAGTAACGTTATAGACGTATATAATGTTCCCACCGAGAAGTAGGGGCCGACGAGCCAGGAATGTTGTAAAATATTACGCTCGACATGTTAGGTTGCCTTACGTAATGATATATAGCGATATAGACGTATATAATGTTCCCACCGAGAAATAGGGGCCGACACGCCAGGAATGTTGTAAAACAATACATCCGAGGTGTTAGGTTGCCTTAGGTTAGGATATATAAAGTTATAGACGTATATACTGTTCCCACCGAGAAGTAGGTGCCGACGCGCCAGGAATGTAGTAAAATATTACATCCGAGATGTTGGCTTGCCTTAGTCTAGGATATATAACGTTATAGACGTATATAATGTTCCCACCGAGAAGTAGGTGCCGACGAGTCAGGAATGTTGTAAAATATTACGCTCGACATGTTAGGTTCCCTTAGGCTAGGGTATATAGCGATATAGACGTATATAATGTTCCCACCGAGAAGTAGGGGCCGGCGAGCCACGAATGTAGTAAAATATTACATCCGAGATGTTAGGTTGCCTTACGCTAGGATATATAACGTTATAGAGGTATATAATGTTCCCACCGAGAAGTAGGGGCTGGCGCGCCAGGAATGTTGTAAAATATTACATTCGACATGTTAGGTTACCTTAGGCTGTGATATATAGCGATATAGACGTATATAATGTTCCCACCGAGAAGTAGGGGCCGGCGCCACGAATATAGTAAAATATTACATTCGACATGTTAGGTTGCCTTACGTTATGATATATAGCGATATAGACGTATATAATGTTCCCACCGAGAAGTAAGGGCCGGGGAGCCAGGAATGTAGTAAAATATTACATCCGAGATGTTAGGTTGCCTTAGGCTAGGATATGTAACGTTATAGACGTATATAATGTTCCCACCGAGAAGTAGGGGCCAGCGCGCCACGAATGTAGTAAAATATTACATCCGAGATGTTAGCTTGCCTTAGGCTAGGATATGTAACGTTATAGACGTATATAATGTTCCCACCGAAAAGTAGGAGCCGACGAGCTAGGAATGTTGTAAAACATTACGCTCGACATGATATGTTACCTTAGGCTAGGATATATAGCGTTATAGACGTATATAATGTTCCCACCGAGGAGTAGGGGCCGACCAGCCAGGAATGTTGTAAAACATTACGCTCCACATGTTAGGTTGCTTTAGGTTAGGATATATAACGTTATAGTCGTATATAATGTTCCCACCGAGAAGTAGGGGCCGAAGTGACGGGAATGTTGTAAAATATTACATCCGAGATGTTAGGTTGCCTTAGGCTAGGATATATAGCGTTATAGACGTATATAATGTTCCCACCGAGAAGTAGGCGCCGACGTGCCAGGAATGTAGTTAAATATTACATCCGAGATGTTAGGTTGCCTTAGGCTAGGATATATAACGTTATAGACGTATATAATGTTACCACGGAGAAGTAGGGACTTGCATGCCAGGAATGTTGTAAAACATTACGCTCCACATGTTAGGTTGCCTTAGGTTAGGATATATAACGTTATAGACGTATATAATGTTCCCACCGAGAAGTAGGGGCCGAAGTGACGGGAATGTTGTAAAATATTACATCCGAGATGTTAGGTTGCCTTGGGCTAGCATATGTAACGTTATAGACGTATATAATGTTCCCACCGAGAAGTAGGGACCGGCGCGCAAGGAATGTTGTAAAACATTACATCCGAGGAGTTAGGTTGCCTTAGGCTAGGGTATATAGCGTTATAGACGTATATAATATTCCCACCGAGAAGTAGGGGCCGCCGCGCCACGAATGTAGTAAAATATTACATCCGAGATGTTAGCCTGCCTTAGGCTAGGATATATAACGTTATAGACGTATATAATGTTCCCACCGAGAAGTAGGGGCCGAAGTGACGGGAATGTAGTAAAATATTACATTCGAAATGTTAGGTTGCCTTACGCTAGGATATATAACGTTATAGAGGTATATAATGTTCCCACCGAGAAGTAGGGGCTGGCGCGCCAGGAATGTTGTAAAATATTACATTCGACATGTTAGGTTACCTTAGGCTGGGATATATAGCGATATAGACGTATATAATGTTCCCACCGAGAAGTAGGGGCCGGCGCCACGAATATAGTAAAATATTACATTCGACATGTTAGGTTGCCTTACGTTATGATATATAGCGATATAGACGTATATAATGTTCCCACCGAGAAGTAGGGGCCGGGGTGCCAGGAATGTAGTTAAATATTACATCCGAGATGTTAGGTTGCCTTAGGCTAGGACATATAAAGTTATAGACGTATATAATGTTACCACGGAGAAGTAGGGACTTGCATGCCAGGAATGTTGTAAAATATTGCGGTAGACCTGTTAAGTTGGCTTAGGATAGGATACATAACGTTATAGACGTATATAATGTTCCCACCGAAAAGTTGGAGCCGATGAGCTAGGAATGTTGTAAAACATTACGCTCGACATGTTATGTTACCTTAGGCTAGGATATATGGCGTTATAGACGTATATAATTTTCCCACCGAGAAGTAGGGGCCGACCAGCCAGGAATGTTGTAAAACATTACGCTCCACATGTTAGGTTGCCGTAGGTTAGTATATATAACGTTATAGACGTATATAATGTTCCCACCGAGATGTAGGAGCCGACGAGCCAGGAATGTTGTAAAATAGTACGCTTGACATGTTAGGTTACCTTAGGCTAGGATATATAGCGTTATAAACGTATATAATGTTCCCACCGAGAAATAGGGGCCGACGTGCCAGGAATGTAGTAAAGTATTACATCCGAAATGTTAGGTTCCCTTAGGTTAGGATATATAACGTTATAGACGTATGTAATGTTCCCCACGAGAAGTAGGGGCCGCCGCGCCACGGATGTAGTAGAAATTTACATCCGAGGTGTTAGGTTGCCTTTGGTTAGGATATATAAAGTTATAGACGTATATACTGTTCCCACCGAGAAGTAGGTGCCGACGCACCAGGAATGTAGTAAAATATTACATCCGGGATGTTAGGTTGCCTTATGCTAGGATAAGTAACGTTATAGACGTATATAATGTTCCCACCGAGAAGTAGGGGCCGACGAGCCAGGAATGTTGTAAAATATTACGCTCGACATGTTAGGTTGCCTTACGTAATGATATATAGCGATATAGACGTATATAATGTTCCCACCGAGAAATAGGGGCCGACACGCCAGGAATGTTGTAAAACAATACATCCGAGGTGTTAGGTTGCCTTAGGTTAGGATATATAAAGTTATAGACGTATATACTGTTCCCACCGAGAAGTAGGTGCCGACGCGCCAGGAATGTAGTAAAATATTACATCCGAGATGTTGGCTTGCCTTAGTCTAGGATATATAACGTTATAGACGTATATAATGTTCCCACCGAGAAGTAGGTGCCGACGAGTCAGGAATGTTGTAAAATATTACGCTCGACATGTTAGGTTCCCTTAGGCTAGGGTATATAGCGATATAGACGTATATAATGTTCCCACCGAGAAGTAGGGGCCGGCGAGCCACGAATGTAGTAAAATATTACATCCGAGATGTTAGGTTGCCTTACGCTAGGATATATAACGTTATAGAGGTATATAATGTTCCCACCGAGAAGTAGGGGCTGGCGCGCCAGGAATGTTGTAAAATATTACATTCGACATGTTAGGTTACCTTAGGCTGTGATATATAGCGATATAGACGTATATAATGTTCCCACCGAGAAGTAGGGGCCGGCGCCACGAATATAGTAAAATATTACATTCGACATTTTAGGTTGCCTTACGTTATGATATATAGCGATATAGACGTATATAATGTTCCCACCGAGAAGTAAGGGCCGGGGAGCCAGGAATGTAGTAAAATATTACATCCGAGATGTTAGGTTGCCTTAGGCTAGGATATGTAACGTTATAGACGTATATAATGTTCCCACCGAGAAGTAGGGGCCAGCGCGCCACGAATGTAGTAAAATATTACATCCGAGATGTTAGCTTGCCTTAGGCTAGGATATGTAACGTTATAGACGTATATAATGTTCCCACCGAAAAGTAGGAGCCGACGAGCTAGGAATGTTGTAAAACATTACGCTCGACATGATATGTTACCTTAGGCTAGGATATATAGCGTTATAGACGTATATAATGTTCCCACCGAGGAGTAGGGGCCGACCAGCCAGGAATGTTGTAAAACATTACGCTCCACATGTTAGGTTGCTTTAGGTTAGGATATATAACGTTATAGTCGTATATAATGTTCCCACCGAGAAGTAGGGGCCGAAGTGACGGGAATGTTGTAAAATATTACATCCGAGATGTTAGGTTGCCTTGGGCTAGCATATGTAACGTTATAGACGTATATAATGTTCCCACCGAGAAGTAGGGACCGGCGCGCAAGGAATGTTGTAAAACATTACATCCGAGAAGTTAGGTTGCCTTAGGCTAGGATATATAGCGTTATAGACGTATATAATGTTCCCACCGAGAACTAGGGGCCGGCGCGCCACGAATATAGTAAAATATTACATTCGACATGTTAGGTTGCCTTACGTTAGGATATATAGCGGTATAGACGTATATAATGTTCCCACCGAGAAGGAGGGGTCGAAGTGCCGGAAATGTTGTAAAATATTAAATTCGACATGTTAGGTTGCCTTAGGCTAGGATGTATATCGTTATAGACGAATATAATGTTCCCACCTAGAAGTAGGGTCCGACGTGCCAGGAATTTAGTAAAATATTACATCCGAGATGTTAGGTTGCCTTAGGTTAGGATATATAACGTTATTGACTTATATAATGTTCCCGCCGATAGGTACGGGCCGACGAGCCAGGAATGTAGTAAAATATTACACCCGAGATGCTAGGTTGCCTTAGGCTAGGATGTGTAACATTGTAGACGTATATAATGTTCCCAGCGAGAAGTAGGGGCCAACGAGCCAGGAATGTGGTAAAATATTACATTCGACATGTTAGGTTGCCTTAGGTTAGAATATATAGCGTTATAGACGTATATACTGTTCCCACCGAGAAGTAGGGGCGTACGCGCCAGGAATGCTGTAAAATATTACGCTCGACATGTTAGGTTCCCTTAGGCTAGGATATATAACGTTATAGACGTATATAATGTTCCCACCGAGATGTAGGTGCCGACGAGTCAGGAATGTTGTAAAATATTACATTCGAAATGTTAGGTTGCCTTAAGCTAGGATATATAGCGTTATAGAAGTATATAATGTTCCCACCGAGAAGTGGGGGCCGAAGCGCATGGAATGTTGTAAAATATTACATTCGACATGTTAGGTTGCCTTAGGCTAGGATATATAACGTTATAGACGTATATGATATTCCCACCGAGAAGTACGGGCCGACGAGCCAGGAATGTTGTAAAACATTACATCCGAGGAGTTAGGTTGCCTTAGGCTAGGATATATAGCATTATAGACGTATATAATGTTCCCACCGAGAAGTAGGGGCCGGCGCGCCACGAATGTAGTAAAATATTACATCCGAGATGTTAGGTTGCCTTATGCTAGGATATATAACGTTATAGACGTATATAATGTTACCGCGGAGAAGTAGGGACTTGCATGCCAGGAATGTTGTAAAATATTACGCTCGACATGTTAGGTTCCCTTAGGCTAGGGTATATAGCGATATAGACGTATATAATGTTCCCAGCGAGATGTAGGCGTCGGCGCGCCAGGAATGTTGTAAAATATTACATTCGACATGTTAGGTTGCCTTAGGCTAGGATATATAGCGATATAGACGTATATAATGTTCCCACCGAGAAGAAGGGGCCGGCGCGCCAGGAATGTATTAAAATATAACAACCGAGATGTCAGGTTCCCTTAGGCTAGGATATATAGCGTTATAGACGTATATAATGTTCCCACCAAAAAGTAGGAGCCGACGAGTCAGGAATGTTGTAAAATATTACATCCGAGATATTAGGATTGCCTTAGGCTAGGATATATAGCGATATAGACGTATATACTGTTCCCACCGAGAAGTAGGTGCCGACGAGCCAGGAATGTTGTAAAATATTACACTCGACATGTTAGGTTGCCTTAGGCTAGGATATATAGCGTTATAGACGTATATAATGTTCGCACCGGGAAGTAGGGTCCGAAGTGGCGGGAATGTTGTACTATATTACATTCAACATGTTAGGTTGCCTTAGGCTAGGATATATAGCGTTATAGACGTATATAATGTTCCCACCGAGAAGTAGGGGCCGAAGTGACGGGAATGTTGTAAAATATTACATCCGAGATGTTAGGTTGCCTTAGGCTAGGATATATAGCGTTATAGACGTATATAATGTTCCCACCGAGAAGTAGGCGCCGACGTGCCAGGAATGTAGTTAAATATTACATCCGAGATGTTAGGTTGCCTTAGGCTAGGATATATAACGTTATAGACGTATATAATGTTACCACGGAGAAGTAGGGACTTGCATGCCAGGAATGTTGTAAAACATTACGCTCCACATGTTAGGTTGCCTTAGGTTAGGATATATAACGTTATAGACGTATATAATGTTCCCACCGAGAAGTAGGGGCCGAAGTGACGGGAATGTTGTAAAATATTACATCCGAGATGTTAGGTTGCCTTGGGCTAGCATATGTAACGTTATAGACGTATATAATGTTCCCACCGAGAAGTAGGGACCGGCGCGCAAGGAATGTTGTAAAACATTACATCCGAGGAGTTAGGTTGCCTTAGGCTAGGGTATATAGCGTTATAGACGTATATAATATTCCCACCGAGAAGTAGGGGCCGCCGCGCCACGAATGTAGTAAAATATTACATCCGAGATGTTAGCCTGCCTTAGGCTAGGATATATAACGTTATAGACGTATATAATGTTCCCACCGAGAAGTAGGGGCCGAAGTGACGGGAATGTAGTAAAATATTACATTCGAAATGTTAGGTTGCCTTACGCTAGGATATATAACGTTATAGAGGTATATAATGTTCCCACCGAGAAGTAGGGGCTGGCGCGCCAGGAATGTTGTAAAATATTACATTCGACATGTTAGGTTACCTTAGGCTGGGATATATAGCGATATAGACGTATATAATGTTCCCACCGAGAAGTAGGGGCCGGCGCCACGAATATAGTAAAATATTACATTCGACATGTTAGGTTGCCTTACGTTATGATATATAGCGATATAGACGTATATAATGTTCCCACCGAGAAGTAGGGGCCGGGGTGCCAGGAATGTAGTTAAATATTACATCCGAGATGTTAGGTTGCCTTAGGCTAGGACATATAAAGTTATAGACGTATATAATGTTACCACGGAGAAGTAGGGACTTGCATGCCAGGAATGTTGTAAAATATTGCGGTAGACCTGTTAAGTTGGCTTAGGATAGGATACATAACGTTATAGACGTATATAATGTTCCCACCGAAAAGTTGGAGCCGATGAGCTAGGAATGTTGTAAAACATTACGCTCGACATGTTATGTTACCTTAGGCTAGGATATATGGCGTTATAGACGTATATAATTTTCCCACCGAGAAGTAGGGGCCGACCAGCCAGGAATGTTGTAAAACATTACGCTCCACATGTTAGGTTGCCGTAGGTTAGTATATATAACGTTATAGACGTATATAATGTTCCCACCGAGATGTAGGAGCCGACGAGCCAGGAATGTTGTAAAATAGTACGCTTGACATGTTAGATTACCTTAGGCTAGGATATATAACGTTATAGACGTATATACTGTTCCCACCGAGAAGTAGGTGCCGACGCACCAGGAATGTAGTAAAATATTACATCCGGGATGTTAGGTTGCCTTATGCTAGGATAAGTAACGTTATAGACGTATATAATGTTCCCACCGAGAAGTAGGGGCCGACGAGCCAGGAATGTTGTAAAATATTACGCTCGACATGTTAGGTTGCCTTACGTAATGATATATAGCGATATAGACGTATATAATGTTCCCACCGAGAAATAGGGGCCGACACGCCAGGAATGTTGTAAAACAATACATCCGAGGTGTTAGGTTGCCTTAGGTTAGGATATATAAAGTTATAGACGTATATACTGTTCCCACCGAGAAGTAGGTGCCGACGCGCCAGGAATGTAGTAAAATATTACATCCGAGATGTTGGCTTGCCTTAGTCTAGGATATATAACGTTATAGACGTATATAATGTTCCCACCGAGAAGTAGGTGCCGACGAGTCAGGAATGTTGTAAAATATTACGCTCGACATGTTAGGTTCCCTTAGGCTAGGGTATATAGCGATATAGACGTATATAATGTTCCCACCGAGAAGTAGGGGCCGGCGAGCCACGAATGTAGTAAAATATTACATCCGAGATGTTAGGTTGCCTTACGCTAGGATATATAACGTTATAGAGGTATATAATGTTCCCACCGAGAAGTAGGGGCTGGCGCGCCAGGAATGTTGTAAAATATTACATTCGACATGTTAGGTTACCTTAGGCTGTGATATATAGCGATATAGACGTATATAATGTTCCCACCGAGAAGTAGGGGCCGGCGCCACGAATATAGTAAAATATTACATTCGACATGTTAGGTTGCCTTACGTTATGATATATAGCGATATAGACGTATATAATGTTCCCACCGAGAAGTAAGGGCCGGGGAGCCAGGAATGTAGTAAAATATTACATCCGAGATGTTAGGTTGCCTTAGGCTAGGATATGTAACGTTATAGACGTATATAATGTTCCCACCGAGAAGTAGGGGCCAGCGCGCCACGAATGTAGTAAAATATTACATCCGAGATGTTAGCTTGCCTTAGGCTAGGATATGTAACGTTATAGACGTATATAATGTTCCCACCGAAAAGTAGGAGCCGACGAGCTAGGAATGTTGTAAAACATTACGCTCGACATGATATGTTACCTTAGGCTAGGATATATAGCGTTATAGACGTATATAATGTTCCCACCGAGGAGTAGGGGCCGACCAGCCAGGAATGTTGTAAAACATTACGCTCCACATGTTAGGTTGCTTTAGGTTAGGATATATAACGTTATAGTCGTATATAATGTTCCCACCGAGAAGTAGGGGCCGAAGTGACGGGAATGTTGTAAAATATTACATCCGAGATGTTAGGTTGCCTTGGGCTAGCATATGTAACGTTATAGACGTATATAATGTTCCCACCGAGAAGTAGGGACCGGCGCGCAAGGAATGTTGTAAAACATTACATCCGAGAAGTTAGGTTGCCTTAGGCTAGGATATATAGCGTTATAGACGTATATAATGTTCCCACCGAGAACTAGGGGCCGGCGCGCCACGAATATAGTAAAATATTACATTCGACATGTTAGGTTGCCTTACGTTAGGATATATAGCGGTATAGACGTATATAATGTTCCCACCGAGAAGGAGGGGTCGAAGTGCCGGAAATGTTGTAAAATATTAAATTCGACATGTTAGGTTGCCTTAGGCTAGGATGTATATCGTTATAGACGAATATAATGTTCCCACCTAGAAGTAGGGTCCGACGTGCCAGGAATTTAGTAAAATATTACATCCGAGATGTTAGGTTGCCTTAGGTTAGGATATATAACGTTATTGACTTATATAATGTTCCCGCCGATAGGTACGGGCCGACGAGCCAGGAATGTAGTAAAATATTACACCCGAGATGCTAGGTTGCCTTAGGCTAGGATGTGTAACATTGTAGACGTATATAATGTTCCCAGCGAGAAGTAGGGGCCAACGAGCCAGGAATGTGGTAAAATATTACATTCGACATGTTAGGTTGCCTTAGGTTAGAATATATAGCGTTATAGACGTATATACTGTTCCCACCGAGAAGTAGGGGCGTACGCGCCAGGAATGCTGTAAAATATTACGCTCGACATGTTAGGTTCCCTTAGGCTAGGATATATAACGTTATAGACGTATATAATGTTCCCACCGAGATGTAGGTGCCGACGAGTCAGGAATGTTGTAAAATATTACATTCGAAATGTTAGGTTGCCTTAAGCTAGGATATATAGCGTTATAGAAGTATATAATGTTCCCACCGAGAAGTGGGGGCCGAAGCGCATGGAATGTTGTAAAATATTACATTCGACATGTTAGGTTGCCTTAGGCTAGGATATATAACGTTATAGACGTATATGATATTCCCACCGAGAAGTACGGGCCGACGAGCCAGGAATGTTGTAAAACATTACATCCGAGGAGTTAGGTTGCCTTAGGCTAGGATATATAGCATTATAGACGTATATAATGTTCCCACCGAGAAGTAGGGGCCGGCGCGCCACGAATGTAGTAAAATATTACATCCGAGATGTTAGGTTGCCTTATGCTAGGATATATAACGTTATAGACGTATATAATGTTACCGCGGAGAAGTAGGGACTTGCATGCCAGGAATGTTGTAAAATATTACGCTCGACATGTTAGGTTCCCTTAGGCTAGGGTATATAGCGATATAGACGTATATAATGTTCCCAGCGAGATGTAGGCGTCGGCGCGCCAGGAATGTTGTAAAATATTACATTCGACATGTTAGGTTGCCTTAGGCTAGGATATATAGCGATATAGACGTATATAATGTTCCCACCGAGAAGAAGGGGCCGGCGCGCCAGGAATGTATTAAAATATAACAACCGAGATGTCAGGTTCCCTTAGGCTAGGATATATAGCGTTATAGACGTATATAATGTTCCCACCAAAAAGTAGGAGCCGACGAGTCAGGAATGTTGTAAAATATTACATCCGAGATATTAGGATTGCCTTAGGCTAGGATATATAGCGATATAGACGTATATACTGTTCCCACCGAGAAGTAGGTGCCGACGAGCCAGGAATGTTGTAAAATATTACACTCGACATGTTAGGTTGCCTTAGGCTAGGATATATAGCGTTATAGACGTATATAATGTTCGCACCGGGAAGTAGGGTCCGAAGTGGCGGGAATGTTGTACTATATTACATTCAACATGTTAGGTTGCCTTAGGCTAGGATATATAGCGTTATAGACGTATATAATGTTCCCACCGAGAAGTAGGGGCCGAAGTGACGGGAATGTTGTAAAATATTACATCCGAGATGTTAGGTTGCCTTAGGCTAGGATATATAGCGTTATAGACGTATATAATGTTCCCACCGAGAAGTAGGCGCCGACGTGCCAGGAATGTAGTTAAATATTACATCCGAGATGTTAGGTTGCCTTAGGCTAGGATATATAACGTTATAGACGTATATAATGTTACCACGGAGAAGTAGGGACTTGCATGCCAGGAATGTTGTAAAACATTACGCTCCACATGTTAGGTTGCCTTAGGTTAGGATATATAACGTTATAGACGTATATAATGTTCCCACCGAGAAGTAGGGGCCGAAGTGACGGGAATGTTGTAAAATATTACATCCGAGATGTTAGGTTGCCTTGGGCTAGCATATGTAACGTTATAGACGTATATAATGTTCCTACCGAGAAGTAGGGACCGGCGCGCAAGGAATGTTGTAAAACATTACATCCGAGGAGTTAGGTTGCCTTAGGCTAGGGTATATAGCGTTATAGACGTATATAATATTCCCACCGAGAAGTAGGGGCCGCCGCGCCACGAATGTAGTAAAATATTACATCCGAGATGTTAGCCTGCCTTAGGCTAGGATATATAACGTTATAGACGTATATAATGTTCCCACCGAGAAGTAGGGGCCGAAGTGACGGGAATGTAGTAAAATATTACATTCGAAATGTTAGGTTGCCTTACGCTAGGATATATAACGTTATAGAGGTATATAATGTTCCCACCGAGAAGTAGGGGCTGGCGCGCCAGGAATGTTGTAAAATATTACATTCGACATGTTAGGTTACCTTAGGCTGGGATATATAGCGATATAGACGTATATAATGTTCCCACCGAGAAGTAGGGGCCGGCGCCACGAATATAGTAAAATATTACATTCGACATGTTAGGTTGCCTTACGTTATGATATATAGCGATATAGACGTATATAATGTTCCCACCGAGAAGTAGGGGCCGGGGTGCCAGGAATGTAGTTAAATATTACATCCGAGATGTTAGGTTGCCTTAGGCTAGGACATATAAAGTTATAGACGTATATAATGTTACCACGGAGAAGTAGGGACTTGCATGCCAGGAATGTTGTAAAATATTGCGGTAGACCTGTTAAGTTGGCTTAGGATAGGATACATAACGTTATAGACGTATATAATGTTCCCACCGAAAAGTTGGAGCCGATGAGCTAGGAATGTTGTAAAACATTACGCTCGACATGTTATGTTACCTTAGGCTAGGATATATGGCGTTATAGACGTATATAATTTTCCCACCGAGAAGTAGGGGCCGACCAGCCAGGAATGTTGTAAAACATTACGCTCCACATGTTAGGTTGCCGTAGGTTAGTATATATAACGTTATAGACGTATATAATGTTCCCACCGAGATGTAGGAGCCGACGAGCCAGGAATGTTGTAAAATAGTACGCTTGACATGTTAGGTTACCTTAGGCTAGGATATATAGCGTTATAAACGTATATAATGTTCCCACCGAGAAATAGGGGCCGACGTGCCAGGAATGTTGTAAAGTATTACATCCGAAATGTTAGGTTCCCTTAGGTTAGGATATATAACGTTATAGACGTATGTAATGTTCCCCACGAGAAGTAGGGGCCGCCGCGCCACGGATGTAGTAGAAATTTACATCCGAGGTGTTAGGTTGCCTTTGGTTAGGATATATAAAGTTATAGACGTATATACTGTTCCCACCGAGAAGTAGGTGCCGACGCACCAGGAATGTAGTAAAATATTACATCCGGGATGTTAGGTTGCCTTATGCTAGGATAAGTAACGTTATAGACGTATATAATGTTCCCACCGAGAAGTAGGGGCCGACGAGCCAGGAATGTTGTAAAATATTACGCTCGACATGTTAGGTTGCCTTACGTAATGATATATAGCGATATAGACGTATATAATGTTCCCACCGAGAAATAGGGGCCGACACGCCAGGAATGTTGTAAAACAATACACCCGAGGTGTTAGGTTGCCTTAGGTTAGGATATATAAAGTTATAGACGTATATACTGTTCCCACCGAGAAGTAGGTGCCGACGCGCCACGAATGTAGTAAAATATTACATCCGAGATGTTAGGTTGCCTTACGCTAGGATATATAACGTTATAGAGGTATATAATGTTCCCACCGAGAAGTAGGGGCTGGCGCGCCAGGAATGTTGTAAAATATTACATTCGACATGTTAGGTTACCTTAGGCTGTGATATATAGCGATATAGACGTATATAATGTTCCCACCGAGAAGTAGGGGCCGGCGCCACGAATATAGTAAAATATTACATTCGACATGTTAGGTTGCCTTACGTTATGATATATAGCGATATAGACGTATATAATGTTCCCACCGAGAAGTAAGGGCCGGGGAGCCAGGAATGTAGTAAAATATTACATCCGAGATGTTAGGTTGCCTTAGGCTAGGATATGTAACGTTATAGACGTATATAATGTTCCCACCGAGAAGTAGGGGCCAGCGCGCCACGAATGTAGTAAAATATTACATCCGAGATGTTAGCTTGCCTTAGGCTAGGATATGTAACGTTATAGACGTATATAATGTTCCCACCGAAAAGTAGGAGCCGACGAGCTAGGAATGTTGTAAAACATTACGCTCGACATGATATGTTACCTTAGGCTAGGTTATATAGCGTTATAGACGTATATAATGTTCCCACCGAGGAGTAGGGGCCGACCAGCCAGGAATGTTGTAAAACATTACGCTCCACATGTTAGGTTGCTTTAGGTTAGGATATATAACGTTGTAGTCGTATATAATGTTCCCACCGAGAAGTAGGGGCCGAAGTGACGGGAATGTTGTAAAATATTACATCCGAGATGTTAGGTTGCCTTGGGCTAGCATATGTAACGTTATAGACGTATATAATGTTCCCACCGAGAAGTAGGGACCGGCGCGCAAGGAATGTTGTAAAACATTACATCCGAGAAGTTAGGTTGCCTTAGGCTAGGATATATAGCGTTATAGACGTATATAATGTTCCCACCGAGAACTAGGGGCCGGCGCGCCACGAATATAGTAAAATATTACATTCGACATGTTAGGTTGCCTTACGTTAGGATATATAGCGGTATAGACGTATATAATGTTCCCACCGAGAAGGAGGGGTCGAAGTGCCGGAAATGTTGTAAAATATTAAATTCGACATGTTAGGTTGCCTTAGGCTAGGATGTATATCGTTATAGACGAATATAATGTTCCCACCTAGAAGTAGGGTCCGACGTGCCAGGAATTTAGTAAAATATTACATCCGAGATGTTAGGTTGCCTTAGGTTAGGATATATAACGTTATTGACTTATATAATGTTCCCGCCGATAGGTACGGGCCGACGAGCCAGGAATGTAGTAAAATATTACACCCGAGATGCTAGGTTGCCTTAGGCTAGGATGTGTAACATTGTAGACGTATATAATGTTCCCAGCGAGAAGTAGGGGCCAACGAGCCAGGAATGTGGTAAAATATTACATTCGACATGTTAGGTTGCCTTAGGTTAGAATATATAGCGTTATAGACGTATATACTGTTCCCACCGAGAAGTAGGGGCGTACGCGCCAGGAATGCTGTAAAATATTACGCTCGACATGTTAGGTTCCCTTAGGCTAGGATATATAACGTTATAGACGTATATAATGTTCCCACCGAGATGTAGGTGCCGACGAGTCAGGAATGTTGTAAAATATTACATTCGAAATGTTAGGTTGCCTTAAGCTAGGATATATAGCGTTATAGAAGTATATAATGTTCCCACCGAGAAGTGGGGGCCGAAGCGCATGGAATGTTGTAAAATATTACATTCGACATGTTAGGTTGCCTTAGGCTAGGATATATAACGTTATAGACGTATATGATATTCCCACCGAGAAGTACGGGCCGACGAGCCAGGAATGTTGTAAAACATTACATCCGAGGAGTTAGGTTGCCTTAGGCTAGGATATATAGCATTATAGACGTATATAATGTTCCCACCGAGAAGTAGGGGCCGGCGCGCCACGAATGTAGTAAAATATTACATCCGAGATGTTAGGTTGCCTTATGCTAGGATATATAACGTTATAGACGTATATAATGTTACCGCGGAGAAGTAGGGACTTGCATGCCAGGAATGTTGTAAAATATTACGCTCGACATGTTAGGTTCCCTTAGGCTAGGGTATATAGCGATATAGACGTATATAATGTTCCCAGCGAGATGTAGGCGTCGGCGCGCCAGGAATGTTGTAAAATATTACATTCGACATGTTAGGTTGCCTTAGGCTAGGATATATAGCGATATAGACGTATATAATGTTCCCACCGAGAAGAAGGGGCCGGCGCGCCAGGAATGTATTAAAATATAACAACCGAGATGTCAGGTTCCCTTAGGCTAGGATATATAGCGTTATAGACGTATATAATGTTCCCACCAAAAAGTAGGAGCCGACGAGTCAGGAATGTTGTAAAATATTACATCCGAGATATTAGGATTGCCTTAGGCTAGGATATATAGCGATATAGACGTATATACTGTTCCCACCGAGAAGTAGGTGCCGACGAGCCAGGAATGTTGTAAAATATTACACTCGACATGTTAGGTTGCCTTAGGCTAGGATATATAGCGTTATAGACGTATATAATGTTCGCACCGGGAAGTAGGGTCCGAAGTGGCGGGAATGTTGTACTATATTACATTCAACATGTTAGGTTGCCTTAGGCTAGGATATATAGCGTTATAGACGTATATAATGTTCCCACCGAGAAGTAGGGGCCGGCTCGACAGGAATGTAGTAAAATATTACATCCGACATTTTAGGTTGCCTTAGGCTAGGATATATAGCGTTATAGACGTATATACTGTTCCCACCGAGAAGTAGGGGCCGACGCGGCAGGAATGTTGTAACATATTACATTCGACATGTTAGGCTGCCTTAAGCTAGGATATACAGCGTTATAGACGTATATAACGTTCCCACCGAGAAGTAGGGGCCGAAGTTCCGGGAATGTCGTAAAATATTTCATTCGACATGTTAGGTTGCCTTAGGCTAGGATATATAGCGTTATAGACGTATATAATGTTCGCACCGAGAAGTAGGGGCCGAAGTGGCGGGAATGTTGTACTATATTACATTCAACGTGTTAGGTTGCCTTAGGCTAGGATATATAGCGTTATAGACGTATATAATGTTCCCACCGAGAAGTAGGGGCCGGCGCGCCAGGAATGTAGTAAAATATTACATCCGACATTTTAGGTTGCCTTAGGCCAGGATATATAGCGTTATAGACGTATATACTGTTCCCACCGAGAAGTAGGTGCCGACGAGCCAGGAATGTTGTAAAATATTACACTCGACATGTTAGGTTGCCTTAGGCTAGGATATATAGCGTTATAGACGTATATAATGTTCCCACCGAGAAATAGGGGCCGACAGGCCAGGAATGTTGTAAAACATTATATCCGAGGTGTTAGGGTGCCTTAGGTTAGGATATATAACGTTGGAGACGTATCTACTGTTCCCATCGAGAAGTAGTTGCCGACGCCGCAGGAATGTTGTAACATATTACATTCGACATGTTAGGCTGCCTTAGGTCAGGATATATAACGTTAGTGACTTATATAATGTTCCCACCGAGAAGTAGGCGCCGACGCGCCAGGAATGTTGTAAAATATTACATTCGACATGTTTAGTTGCCTTAGGCTAGGATATGTAACGTTATAGACGTATATGGTATTCCCACCGAGAAGTACTGGCCGACACGCCAGCAATGTTATCAAATATCACATCCGAGGTGTTAGGTTCCCTTAGGTTAGGATATATAACGTTATAGACGTATATAATGTTCGCACCGAGAAGTAGGGGCCGACGAGCCAGGAATGTTGTAAAATATTACATCCGACATTTTAGGTTGCCTTAGGCTAGGATATATAGCGTTATAGACGTATATAATGTTCCCGCCGTGAAGTAGGGGCCGAAGTGCCGGGAATGCTGTAAAATATTACGTTCGACATGTTAGGTTGCGTTAGGCTAGGATATATAGCGTTATAGACGTATATACTGTTCCCACCTAGAAGTAGTTGCCGAAGTGCCGGGAATGTTGTAAAATACTACGCTCGACATGTTAGGTTTCCTCAGGCTAGGATATATAGCTTTATAGACGTATATACTGTTCCCACCGAGTAGTAGTTGCCGACGCGCCAGGAATGTTGTAAAATATTTCATTCGACATGTTAGGTTGCCTTAGGCTAGGGTATATAGCGTTATAGACGTATATAATGTTCCCACCGAGAAATTGGGTCCGACACGCGAGGAATGTTCTAAAACATTACATCCTAGGTGTTAGGTTCCCTTAGGTTAGGATATATAACGTTATAGACGTATATAATGTTCGCACCGAGAAGTAGGGGCCGACGAGCCAGGAATGTTGTAAAATACTACGCTCGACATGTTAGGTTTCCTCAGGCTAGGATATATAGCGTTATAGACGTATATACTGTTCGCACCGAGTAGTAGTTGCCGACGCGCCAGGAATGTTGTAAAATATTTCATTCGACATGTTAGGTTGCCTTAGGCTAGGGTATATAGCGTTATAGACGTATATAATGTTCCCACCGAGAAATTGGGTCCGACACGCGAGGAATGTTCTAAAATATTACATCCGAGGTGTTAGGTTCCCTTAGGTTAGGATATATAACGTTATAGACGTATATAATGTTCGCACCGAGAAGTAAGGGCCGACGAGCCAGGAATGTTGTAAAATATTACGCTCGACATTTTAGGTTGCCTTAGGCTAGGATATATAGCGTTATAGACGTATATACTGTACCCACCGAGAAGTAGGGGCCGACGCGGCAGGAATGTTGTAACATATTACATTCGACATGTTAGGCTGCCTTAAGCTAGGATATACAGCGTTATAGACGTATATAATGTTCGCACCGGGAAGTAGGGTCCGAAGTGGCGGGAATGTTGTACTATATTACATTCAACATGTTAGGTTGCCTTAGGCTAGGATATATAGCGTTATAGACGTATATAATGTTCCCACCGAGAAGTAGGGGCCGGCTCGACAGGAATGTAGTAAAATATTACATCCGACATTTTAGGTTGCCTTAGGCTAGGATATATAGCGTTATAGACGTATATACTGTACCCACCGAGAAGTAGGGGCCGACGCGGCAGAAATGTTGTAACATATTACATTCGACATGTTAGGCTGCCTTAAGCTAGGATATACAGCGTTATAGACGTATATAACTTTCCCACCGAGAAGTAGGGGCCGAAGTTCCGGGAATGTCGTAAAATATTTCATTCGACATGTTAGGTTGCCTTAGGCTAGGATATATAGCGTTATAGACGTATATACTGTTCCCACCTAGAAGTAGTTGCCGAAGTGCCGGGAATGTTGTAAAATACTACGCTCGACATGTTAGGTTTCCTCAGGCTAGGATATATAGCGTTATAGACGTATATACTGTTCGCACCGAGTAGTAGTTGCCGACGCGCCAGGAATGTTGTAAAATATTTCATTCGACATGTTAGGTTGCCTTAGGCTAGGGTATATAGCGTTATAGACGTATATAATGTTCCCACCGAGAAATTGGGTCCGACACGCGAGGAATGTTCTAAAACATTACATCCGAGGTGTTAGGTTCCCTTAGGTTAGGATATATAACGTTATAGACGTATATAATGTTCGCACCGAGAAGTAGGGGCCGACGAGCCAGGAATGTTGTAAAATATTACGCTCGACATTTTATGTTGCCTTAGGTTAGGATATATAGCGTTATAGACGTATATAATGTTCGCACCGAGAAGTAGGGGCCGAAGTGGCGGGAATGTTGTACTATATTACATTCAACATGTTAGGTTGCCTTAGGCTAGGATATATAGCGTTATAGACGTATATAATGTTCCCACCGAGAAATTGGCTCCGACACGCGAGGAATGTTCTAAAACATTACATCCGAGGTGTTAGGTTCCCTTAGGTTAGGATATATAACCTTATAGACGTATATAATGTTCGCACCGAGAAGTAGGGGCCGACGAGCCAGGAATGTTGTAAAATATTACGCTCGACATTTTAGGTTGCCTTAGGCTAGGACAGATAGCGTTATAGACGTATATAATGTTCGCACCGAGAAGTAGGGGCCGAAGTGGCGGGAATGTTGTACTATATTACATTCAACGTGTTAGGTTGCCTTAGGCTAGGATATATAGCGTTATAGACGTATATAATGTTCCCACCGAGAAGTAGGGGCCGGCGCGCCAGGAATGTAGTAAAATATTACATCCGACATTTTAGGTTGCCTTAGGCCAGGATATATAGCGTTATAGACGTATATACTGTTCCCACCGAGAAGTAGGTGCCGACGAGCCAGGAATGTTGTAAAATATCACACTCGACATGTTAGGTTGCCTTAGGCTAGGATATATAGCGTTATAGACGTATATAATGTTCGCACCGGGAAGTAGGGTCCGAAGTGGCGGGAATGTTGTACTATATTACATTCAACATGTTAGGTTGCCTTAGGCTAGGATATATTGCGTTATAGACGTATATAATGTTCCCACCGAGAAATAGGGGCCGACAGGCCAGGAATGTTGTAAAACATTATATCCGAGGTGTTAGGGTGCCTTAGGTTAGGATATATAACGTTGGAGACGTATCTACTGTTCCCATCGAGAAGTAGTTGCCGACGCCGCAGGAATGTTGTAACATATTACATTCGACATGTTAGGCTGCCTTAGGTCAGGATATATAACGTTAGTGACTTATATAATGTTCCCACCGAGAAGTAGGCGCCGACGTGCCAGGAATGTTGTAAAATATTACATTCGACATGTTTAGTTGCCTTAGGCTAGGATATATAACGTTATAGACGTATATGGTATTCCCACCGAGAAGTACTGGCCGACACGCCAGCAATGTTGTCAAATATCACATCCGAGGTGTTAGGTTCCCTTAGGTTAGGATATATAACGTTATAGACGTATATAATGTTCGCACCGAGAAGTAGGGGCCGACGAGCCAGGAATGTTTTAAAATATTACATCCGACATTTTAGGTTGCCTTAGGCTAGGATATATAGCGTTATAGACGTATATAATGTTCCCGCCGTGAAGTAGGGGCCGAAGTGCCGGGAATGCTGTAAAATATTACGTTCGACATGTTAGGTTGCGTTAGGCTAGGATATATAGCGTTATAGACGTATATACTGTTCCCACCTAGAAGTAGTTGCAGAAGTGCCGGGAATGTTGTAAAATACTACGCTCGACATTTTAGGTTGCCTTAGGCTAGGATATATAGCGTTATAGACGTATATAATGTTCGCACCGGGAAGTAGGGGCCGAAGTGGCGGGAATGTTGTACTATATTACATTCAACATGTTAGGTTGCCTTAGGCTAGGATATATAGCGTTATAGACGTATATAATGTTCCCACCGAGAAGTAGGGGCCGGCGCGACAGGAATGTAGTAAAATATTACATCCGACATTTTAGGTTGCCTTAGGCTAGGATATATAGCGTTATAGACGTATATACTGTTCCCACCGAGAAGTAGGTGCCGACGAGCCAGGAATGTTGTAAAATATTACACTCGACATGTTAGGTTCCCTTAGGTTAGGATATATAACGTTATAGACGTATATAATGTTCGCACCGAGAAGTAGGGGCCGACGAGCCAGGAATGTTGTAAAATATTACGCTCGACATTTTATGTTGCCTTAGGCTAGGATATATAGCGTTATAGACGTATATAATGTTCGCACCGAGAAGTAGGGGCCGAAGTGGCGGGAATGTTGTACTATATTACATTCAACATGTTAGGTTGCCTTAGGCTAGGATATATAGCGTTATAGACGTATATAATGTTCCCACCGAGAAATTGGCTCCGACACGCGAGGAATGTTCTAAAACATTACATCCGAGGTGTTAGGTTCCCTTAGGTTAGGATATATAACGTTATAGACGTATATAATGTTCGCACCGAGAAGTAGGGGCCGACGAGCCAGGAATGTTGTAAAATATTACGCTCGACATTTTAGGTTGCCTTAGGCTAGGATAGATAGCGTTATAGACGTATATAATGTTCGCACCGAGAAGTAGGGGCCGAAGTGGCGGGAATGTTGTACTATATTACATTCAACATGTTAGGTTGCCTTAGGCTAGGATATATAGCGTTATAGACGTATATAATGTTCCCACCGAGAAATTGGGTCCGACACGCGAGGAATGTTCTAAAAAATTACATCCGAGGTGTTAGGTTCCCTTAGGTTAGGATATATAACGTTATAGACGTATATAATGTTCGCACCGAGAAGTAGGGGCCGACGAGCCAGGAATGTTGTAAAATATTACGCTCGACATTTTAGGTTGCCTTAGGCTAGGATATATAGCGTTATAGACGTATATAATGTTCGCACCGAGAAGTAGGGGCCGAAGTGGCGGGAATGTTGTACTATATTACATTCAACATGTTAGGTTGCCTTAGGCTAGGATATATAGCGTTATAGACGTATATAATGTTCCCACCGAGAAATTGGGTCCGACACGCGAGGAATGTTCTAAAACATTACATCCGAGGTGTTAGGTTCCCTTAGGTTAGGATATATAACGTTATAGACGTATATAATGTTCGCACCGAGAAGTAGGGGCCGACGAGCCAGGAATGTTGTAAAATATTACGCTCGACATTTTAGGTTGCCTTAGGCTAGGATATATAGCGTTATAGACGTATATAATGTTCGCACCGAGAAGTAGGGGCCGAAGTGGCGGGAATGTTGTACTATATTACATTCAACATGTTAGGTTGCCTTAGGCTAGGATATATAGCGTTATAGACGTATATAATGTTCCCACCGAGAAATTGGGTCCGACACGCGAGGAATGTTCTAAAACATTACATCCGAGGTGTTAGGTTCCCTTAGGTTAGGATATATAACGTTATAGACGTATATAATGTTCGCACCGAGAAGTAGGGGCCGACGAGCCAGGAATGTTGTAAAATATTACGCTCGACATTTTAGGTTGCCTTAGGCTAGGATAGATAGCGTTATAGACGTATATAATGTTCGCACCGAGAAGTAGGGGCCGAAGTGGCGGGAATGTTGTACTATATTGCATTCAACATGTTAGGTTGCCTTAGGCTAGGATATATAGCGTTATAGACGTATATAATGTTCCCACCGAGAAATTGGGTCCGACACGCGAGGAATGTTCTAAAACATTACATCCGAGGTGTTAGGTTCCCTTAGGTTAGGATATATAACGTTATAGACGTATATAATGTTCGCACCGAGAAGTAGGGGCCGACGAGCCAGGAATGTTGTAAAATATTACATCCGACATTTTAGGTTGCCTTAGGCTAGGATATATAGCGTTATAGACGTATATAATGTTCCCGCCGTGAAGTAGGGGCCGAAGTGCCGGGAATGCTGTAAAATATTACGTTCGACATGTTAGGTTGCCTTAGGCTAGGATATATAGCGTTATAGACGTATATAATGTTCCCGCCGTGAAGTAGGGGCCGAAGTGCCGGGAATGCTGTAAAATATTACGTTCGACATGTTAGGTTGCGTTAGGCTAGGATATATAGCGTTATAGACGTATATACTGTTCCCACCTAGAAGTAGTTGCCAAAGTGCCGGAAATGTTGTAAAATACTACGCTCGACATGTTAGGTTTCCTCAGGCTAGGATATATAGCTTTATAGACGTATATACTGTTCCCACCGAGTAGTAGTTGCCGACGCGCCAGGAATGTTGTAAAATATTTCATTCGACATGTTAGGTTGCCTTAGGCTAGGGTATATAGCGTTATAGACGTATATAATGTTCCCACCGAGAAATTGGGTCCGACACGCGAGGAATGTTCTAAAACATTACATCCGAGGTGTTAGGTTCCCTTAGGTTAGGATATATAACGTTATAGACGTATATAATGTTCGCACCGAGAAGTAGGGGCCGACGAGCCAGGAATGTTGTAAAATATTACGCTCGACATTTTAGGTTGCCTTAGGCTAGGATATATAGCGTTATAGACGTATATAATGTTCGCACCGAGAAGTAGGGGCCGAAATGGCGGGAATGTTGTACTATATTACATTCGACATGTTAGGTTGCCTTAGGCTAGGATATATAGCGTTATAGACGTATATAATGTTCCCACCGAGAAGTAGGGGCCGGCGCGCCAGAAATGTAGTAAAATATTACATCCGACATTTTAGGTTGCCTTAGGCTAGGATATATAGCGATATAGACGTATATACTGTTCCCACCGAGAAGTAGGTGCCGACGAGCCAGGAATGTTGTAAAATATCACACTCGACATGTTAGGTTGCCTTAGGCTAGGATATATAGCGTTATAGACGTATATAATGTTCGCACCGGGAAGTAGGGTCCGAAGTGGCGGGAATGTTGTACTATATTACATTCAACATGTTAGGTTGCCTTAGGCTAGGATATATAGCGTTATAGACGTATATAATGTTCCCACCGAGAAGTAGGGGCCGGCTCGACAGGAATGTAGTAAAATATTACATCCGACATTTTAGGTTGCCTTAGGCTAGGATATATAGCGTTATAGACGTATATACTGTACCCACCGAGAAGTAGGGGCCGACGCGGCAGGAATGTTGTAACATATTACATTCGACATGTTAGGCTGCCTTAAGCTAGGATATACAGCGTTATAGACGTATATAACGTTCCCACCGAGAAGTAGGGGCCGAAGTTCCGGGAATGTCGTAAAATATTTCATTCGACATTTTATGTTGCCTTAGGCTAGGATATATAGCGTTATAGACGTATATAATGTTCGCACCGAGAAGTAGGGGCCGAAGTGGCGGGAATGTTGTACTATATTACATTCAACATGTTAGGTTGCCTTAGGCTAGGATATATAGCGTTATAGACGTATATAATGTTCCCACCGAGAAATTGGGTCCGACACGCGAGGAATGTTCTAAAACATTACATCCGAGGTGTTAGGTTCCCTTAGGTTAGGATATATAACGTTATAGACGTATATAATGTTCGCACCGAGAAGTAGGGGCCGACGAGCCAGGAATGTTGTAAAATATTACGCTCGACATTTTAGGTTGCCTTAGGCTAGGATATATAGCGTTATAGAGGTATATAATGTTCGCACCGAGAAGTAGGGGCCGAAGTGGCGGGAATGTTGTACTATATTACATTCAACATGTTAGGTTGCCTTAGGCTAGGATATATAGCGTTATAGACGTATATAATGTTCCCACCGAGAAATTGGGTCCGACACGCGAGGAATGTTCTAAAACATTACATCCGAGGTGTTAGGTTCCCTTAGGCTAGGATATATAACGTTATAGACGTATATAATGTTCGCACCGAGAAGTAGGGGCCGACGAGCCAGGAATGTTTTAAAATATTACGCTCGACATTTTGGGTTGCCTTAGGCTAGGATAGATAGCGTTATAGACGTATATAATGTTCGCACCGAGAAGTAGGGGCCGAAGTGGCGGGAATGTTGTACTATATTACATTCAACGTGTTAGGTTGCCTTAGGCTAGGATATATAGCGTTATAGACGTATATAATGTTCCCACCGAGAAGTAGGGGCCGGCGCGCCAGGAATGTAGTAAAATATTACATCCGACATTTTAGGTTGCCTTAGGCCAGGATATATAGCGTTATAGACGTATATACTGTTCCCACCGAGAAGTAGGGTCCGAAGTGGCGGGAATGTTGTACTATATTACATTCAACATGTTAGGTTGCCTTAGGCTAGGATATATAGCGTTATAGACGTATATAATGTACCCACCGAGAAATAGGGGCCGACAGGCCAGGAATGTTGTAAAACATTATATCCGAGGTGTTAGGGTGCCTTAGGTTAGGATATATAACGTTGGAGACGTATCTACTGTTCCCATCGAGAAGTAGTTGCCGACGCCGCAGGAATGTTGTAACATATTACATTCGACATGTTAGGCTGCCTTAGGTCAGGATATATAACGTTAGTGACTTATATAATGTTCCCACCGAGAAGTAGGCGCCGACGTGCCAGGAATGTTGTAAAATATTACATTCGACATGTTTAGTTGCCCTAGGCTAGGATATATAACGTTATAGACGTATATGGTATTCCCACCGAGAAGTACTGGCCGACACGCCAGCAATGTTGTCAAATATCACATCCGAGGTGTTAGGTTCCCTTAGGTTAGGATATATAACGTTATAGACGTATATAATGTTCGCACCGAGAAGTAGGGGCCGACGAGCCAGGAATGTTGTAAAATATTACATCCGACATTTTAGGTTGCCTTAGGCTAGGATATATAGCGTTATAGACGTATATAATGTTCCCGCCGTGAAGTAGGGGCCGAAGTGCCGGGAATGCTGTAAAATATTACGTTCGACATGTTAGGTTGCGTTAGGCTAGGATATATAGCGTTATAGACGTATATACTGTTCCCACCTAGAAGTAGTTGCCGAAGTGCCGGGAATGGTGTAAAATACTACGCTCGACATGTTAGGTTTCCTCAGGCTAGGATATATAGCTTTATAGACGTATATACTGTTCCCACCGAGTAGTAGTTGCCGAAGCGCCAGGAATGTTGTAAAATATTTCATTCGACATGTTAGGTTGCCTTAGGCTAGGGTATATAGCGTTATAGACGTATATAATGTTCCCACCGAGAAATTGGGTCCGACACGCGAGGAATGTTCTAAAACATTACATCCGAGGTGTTAGGTTCCCTTAGGTTAGGATATATAACGTTATAGACGTATATAATGTTCGCACCGAGAAGTAGGGGCCGACGAGCCAGGAATGTTGTAAAATATTACGCTCGACATTTTAGGTTGCCTTAGGCTAGGATATATAGCGTTATAGACGTATATAATGTTCGCACCGAGAAGTAGGGGCCGAAGTGGCGGGAATGTTGTACTATATTACATTCAACATGTTAGGTTGCCTTAGGCTAGGATATATAGCGTTATAGACGTATATAATGTTCCCACCGAGAAATTGGGTCCGACACGCGAGGAATGTTCTAAAACATTACATCCGAGGTGTTAGGTTCCCTTAGGTTAGGATATATAACGTTATAGACGTATATAATGTTCGCACCGAGAAGTAGGGGCCGACGAGCCAGGAATGTTGTAAAATATTACGCTCGACATTTTAGGTTGCCTTAGGCTAGGATAGATAGCGTTATAGACGTATATAATGTTCGCACCGAGAAGTAGGGGCCGAAGTGGCGGGAATGTTGTACTATATTGCATTCAACATGTTAGGTTGCCTTAGGCTAGGATATATAGCGTTATAGACGTATATAATGTTCCCACCGAGAAATTGGGTCCGACACGCGAGGAATGTTCTAAAACATTACATCCGAGGTGTTAGGTTCCCTTAGGTTAGGATATATAACGTTATAGACGTATATAATGTTCGCACCGAGAAGTAGGGGCCGACGAGCCAGGAATGTTGTAAAATATTACGCTCGACATTTTAGGTTGCCTTAGGCTAGGATATATAGCGTTATAGACGTATATGGTATTCCCACCGAGAAGTACTGGCCGACACGCCAGCAATGTTGTCAAATATCACGTCCGAGGTGTTAGGTTCCCTTAGGTTAGGATATATAACGTTATAGACGTATATAATGTTCGCACCGAGAAGTAGGGGCCGACGAGCCAGGAATGTTGTAAAATATTACATCCGACATTTTAGGTTGCCTTAGGCTAGGATATATAGCGTTATAGACGTATATAATGTTCCCGCCGTGAAGTAGGGGCCGAAGTGCCGGGAATGCTGTAAAATATTACGTTCGACATGTTAGGTTGCGTTAGGCTAGGATATATAGCGTTATAGACGTATATAATGTTCCCGCCGTGAAGTAGGGGCCGAAGTGCCGGGAATGCTGTAAAATATTACGTTCGACATGTTAGGTTGCGTTAGGCTAGGATATATAGCGTTATAGACGTATATACTGTTCCCACCTAGAAGTAGTTGCCAAAGTGCCGGGAATGTTGTAAAATACTACGCTCGACATGTTAGGTTTCCTCAGGCTAGGATATATAGCTTTATAGACGTATATACTGTTCCCACCGAGTAGTAGTTGCCGACGCGCCAGGAATGTTGTAAAATATTTCATTCGACATGTTAGGTTGCCTTAGGCTAGGGTATATAGCGTTATAGACGTATATAATGTTCCCACCGAGAAATTGGGTCCGACACGCGAGGAATGTTCTAAAACATTACATCCGAGGTGTTAGGTTCCCTTAGGTTAGGATATATAACGTTATAGACGTATATAATGTTCGCACCGAGAAGTAGGGGCCGACGAGCCAGGAATGTTGTAAAATATTACGCTCGACATTTTAGGTTGCCTTAGGCTAGGATATATAACGTTATAGACGTATATAATGTTCGCACCGAGAAGTAGGGGCCGAAGTGGCGGGAATGTTGTACTATATTACATTCAACATGTTAGGTTGCCTTAGGCTAGGATATATAGCGTTATAGACGTATATAATGTTCCCACCGAGAAATTGGGTCCGACACGCGAGGAATGTTCTAAAACATTACATCCGAGGTGTTAGGTTCCCTTAGGTTAGGATATATAACGTTATAGACGTATATAATGTTCGCACCGAGAATTAGGGGCCGACGAGCCAGGAATGTTGTAAAATATTACGCTCGACATTTTAGGTTGCCTTAGGCTAGGATATATAGCGTTATAGACGTATATGGTATTCCCACCGAGAAGTACTGGCCGACACGCCAGCAATGTTGTCAAATATCACATCCGAGGTGTTAGGTTCCCTTAGGTTAGGATATATAACGTTATAGACGTATATAATGTTCGCACCGAGAAGTAGGGGCCGACGAGCCAGGAATGTTGTAAAATATTACATCCGACATTTTAGGTTGCCTTAGGCTAGGATATATAGCGTTATAGACGTATATAATGTTCCCGCCGTGAAGTAGGGGCCGAAGTGCCGGGAATGCTGTAAAATATTACGTTCGACATGTTAGGTTGCGTTAGGCTAGGATATATAGCGTTATAGACGTATATAATGTTCCCGCCGTGAAGTAGGGGCCGAAGTGCCGGGAATGCTGTAAAATATTACGTTCGACATGTTAGGTTGCGTTAGGCTAGGATATATAGCGTTATAGACGTATATACTGTTCCCACCTAGAAGTAGTTGCCAAAGTGCCGGGAATGTTGTAAAATACTACGCTCGACATGTTAGGTTTCCTCAGGCTAGGATATATAGCTTTATAGACGTATATACTGTTCCCACCGAGTAGTAGTTGCCGACGCGCCAGGAATGTTGTAAAATATTTCATTCGACATGTTAGGTTGCCTTAGGCTAGGGTATATAGCGTTATAGACGTATATAATGTTCCCACCGAGAAATTGGGTCCGACACGCGAGGAATGTTCTAAAACATTACATCCGAGGTGTTAGGTTCCCTTAGGTTAGGATATATAACGTTATAGACGTATATAATGTTCGCACCGAGAAGTAGGGGCCGACGAGCCAGGAATGTTGTAAAATATTACGCTCGACATTTTAGGTTGCCTTAGGCTAGGATATATAACGTTATAGACGTATATAATGTTCGCACCGAGAAGTAGGGGCCGAAGTGGCGGGAATGTTGTACTATATTACATTCAACATGTTAGGTTGCCTTAGGCTAGGATATATAGCGTTATAGACGTATATAATGTTCCCACCGAGAAATTGGGTCCGACACGCGAGGAATGTTCTAAAACATTACATCCGAGGTGTTAGGTTCCCTTAGGTTAGGATATATAACGTTATAGACGTATATAATGTTCGCACCGAGAAGTAGGGGCCGACGAGCCAGGAATGTTGTAAAATATTACGCTCGACATTTTAGGTTGCCTTAGGCTAGGATATATAGCGTTATAGACGTATATGGTATTCCCACCGAGAAGTACTGGCCGACACGCCAGCAATGTTGTCAAATATCACGTCCGAGGTGTTAGGTTCCCTTAGGTTAGGATATATAACGTTATAGACGTATATAATGTTCGCACCGAGAAGTAGGGGCCGACGAGCCAGGAATGTTGTAAAATATTACATCCGACATTTTAGGTTGCCTTAGGCTAGGATATATAGCGTTATAGACGTATATAATGTTCCCGCCGTGAAGTAGGGGCCGAAGTGCCGGGAATGCTGTAAAATATTACGTTCGACATGTTAGGTTGCGTTAGGCTAGGATATATAGCGTTATAGACGTATATAATGTTCCCGCCGTGAAGTAGGGGCCGAAGTGCCGGGAATGCTGTAAAATATTACGTTCGACATGTTAGGTTGCGTTAGGCTAGGATATATAGCGTTATAGACGTATATACTGTTCCCACCTAGAAGTAGTTGCCAAAGTGCCGGGAATGTTGTAAAATACTACGCTCGACATGTTAGGTTTCCTCAGGCTAGGATATATAGCTTTATAGACGTATATACTGTTCCCACCGAGTAGTAGTTGCCGACGCGCCAGGAATGTTGTAAAATATTTCATTCGACATGTTAGGTTGCCTTAGGCTAGGGTATATAGCGTTATAGACGTATATAATGTTCCCACCGAGAAATTGGGTCCGACACGCGAGGAATGTTCTAAAACATTACATCCGAGGTGTTAGGTTCCCTTAGGTTAGGATATATAACGTTATAGACGTATATAATGTTCGCACCGAGAAGTAGGTGCCGACGAGCCAGGAATGTTGTAAAATATTACGCTCGACATTTTAGGTTGCCTTAGGCTAGGATATATAACGTTATAGACGTATATAATGTTCGCACCGAGAAGTAGGGGCCGAAGTGGCGGGAATGTTGTACTATATTACATTCAACATGTTAGGTTGCCTTAGGCTAGGATATATAGCGTTATAGACGTATATAATGTTCCCACCGAGAAATTGGGTCCGACACGCGAGGAATGTTCTAAAACATTACATCCGAGGTGTTAGGTTCCCTTAGGTTAGGATATATAACGTTATAGACGTATATAATGTTCGCACCGAGAATTAGGGGCCGACGAGCCAGGAATGTTGTAAAATATTACGCTCGACATTTTAGGTTGCCTTAGGCTAGGATATATAGCGTTATAGACGTATATGGTATTCCCACCGAGAAGTACTGGCCGACACGCCAGCAATGTTGTCAAATATCACATCCGAGGTGTTAGGTTCCCTTAGGTTAGGATATATAACGTTATAGACGTATATAATGTTCGCACCGAGAAGTAGGGGCCGACGAGCCAGGAATGTTGTAAAATATTACATCCGACATTTTAGGTTGCCTTAGGCTAGGATATATAGCGTTATAGACGTATATAATGTTCCCGCCGTGAAGTAGGGGCCGAAGTGCCGGGAATGCTGTAAAATATTACGTTCGACATGTTAGGTTGCGTTAGGCTAGGATATATAGCGTTATAGACGTATATAATGTTCCCGCCGTGAAGTAGGGGCCGAAGTGCCGGGAATGCTGTAAAATATTACGTTCGACATGTTAGGTTGCGTTAGGCTAGGATATATAGCGTTATAGACGTATATACTGTTCCCACCTAGAAGTAGTTGCCAAAGTGCCGGGAATGTTGTAAAATACTACGCTCGACATGTTAGGTTTCCTCAGGCTAGGATATATAGCTTTATAGACGTATATACTGTTCCCACCGAGTAGTAGTTGCCGACGCGCCAGGAATGTTGTAAAATATTTCATTCGACATGTTAGGTTGCCTTAGGCTAGGGTATATAGCGTTATAGACGTATATAATGTTCCCACCGAGAAATTGGGTCCGACACGCGAGGAATGTTCTAAAACATTACATCCGAGGTGTTAGGTTCCCTTAGGTTAGGATATATAACGTTATAGACGTATATAATGTTCGCACCGAGAAGTAGGGGCCGACGAGCCAGGAATGTTGTAAAATATTACGCTCGACATTTTAGGTTGCCTTAGGCTAGGATATATAACGTTATAGACGTATATAATGTTCGCACCGAGAAGTAGGGGCCGAAGTGGCGGGAATGTTGTACTATATTACATTCAACATGTTAGGTTGCCTTAGGCTAGGATATATAGCGTTATAGACGTATATAATGTTCCCACCGAGAAATTGGGTCCGACACGCGAGGAATGTTCTAAAACATTACATCCGAGGTGTTAGGTTCCCTTAGGTTAGGATATATAACGTTATAGACGTATATAATGTTCGCACCGAGAAGTAGGGGCCGACGAGCCAGGAATGTTGTAAAATATTACGCTCGACATTTTAGGTTGCCTTAGGCTAGGATATATAGCGTTATAGACGTATATAATGTTCGCACCGGGAAGTAGGGGCCGACGAGCCAGGAATGTTGTAAAATATTACATCCGACATTTTAGGTTGCCTTAGGCTAGGATATATAGCGTTATAGACGTATATAATGTTCCCGCCGTGAAGTAGGGGCCGAAGTGCCGGGAATGCTGTAAAATATTACGTTCGACATGTTAGGTTGCGTTAGGCTAGGATATATAGCGTTATAGACGTATATTCTGTTCCCACCTAGAAGTAGTTGCCGAAGTGCCGGGAATGTTGTAAAATACTACGCTCGACATGTTAGGTTTCCTCAGGCTAGGATATATAGCTTTATAGACGTACATACTGTTCCCACCGAGTAGTAGTTGCCGAAGCGCCAGGAATGTTGTAAAATATTTCAATCGACATGTTAGGTTGCCTTAGGCTAGGGTATATAGCGTTATAGACGTATATAATGTTCCCACCGAGAAATTGGGTCCGACACGCGAGGAATGTTCTAAAACATTACATCCGAGGTGTTAGGTTCCCTTAGGTTAGGATATATAACGTTATAGACGTATATAATGTTCGCACCGAGAAGTAGGGGCCGACGAGCCAGGAATGTTGTAAAATATTACGCTCGACATTTTAGGTTGCCTTAGGCTAGGATATATAGCGTTATAGACGTATATAATGTTCGCACCGAGAAGTAGGGGCCGAAATGGCGGGAATGTTGTACTATATTACATTCGACATGTTAGGTTGCCTTAGGCTAGGATATATAGCGTTATAGACGTATATAATGTTCCCACCGAGAAGTAGGGGCCGGCGCGCCAGAAATGTAGTAAAATATTACATCCGACATTTTAGGTTGCCTTAGGCTAGGATATATAGCGATATAGACGTATATACTGTTCCCACCGAGAAGTAGGTGCCGACGAGCCAGGAATGTTGTAAAATATCACACTCGACATGTTAGGTTGCCTTAGGCTAGGATATATAGCGTTATAGACGTATATAATGTTCGCACCGGGAAGTAGGGTCCGAAGTGGCGGGAATGTTGTACTATATTACATTCAACATGTTAGGTTGCCTTAGGCTAGGATATATAGCGTTATAGACGTATATAATGTTCCCACCGAGAAGTAGGGGCCGGCTCGACAGGAATGTAGTAAAATATTACATCCGACATTTTAGGTTGCCTTAGGCTAGGATATATAGCGTTATAGACGTATATACTGTACCCACCGAGAAGTAGGGGCCGACGCGGCAGGAATGTTGTAACATATTACATTCGACATGTTAGGCTGCCTTAAGCTAGGATATACAGCGTTATAGACGTATATAACGTTCCCACCGAGAAGTAGGGGCCGAAGTTCCGGGAATGTCGTAAAATATTTCATTCGACATTTTATGTTGCCTTAGGCTAGGATATATAGCGTTATAGACGTATATAATGTTCGCACCGAGAAGTAGGGGCCGAAGTGGCGGGAATGTTGTACTATATTACATTCAACATGTTAGGTTGCCTTAGGCTAGGATATATAGCGTTATAGACGTATATAATGTTCCCACCGAGAAATTGGGTCCGACACGCGAGGAATGTTCTAAAACATTACATCCGAGGTGTTAGGTTCCCTTAGGTTAGGATATATAACGTTATAGACGTATATAATGTTCGCACCGAGAAGTAGGGGCCGACGAGCCAGGAATGTTGTAAAATATTACGCTCGACATTTTAGGTTGCCTTAGGCTAGGATATATAGCGTTATAGAGGTATATAATGTTCGCACCGAGAAGTAGGGGCCGAAGTGGCGGGAATGTTGTACTATATTACATTCAACATGTTAGGTTGCCTTAGGCTAGGATATATAGCGTTATAGACGTATATAATGTTCCCACCGAGAAATTGGGTCCGACACGCGAGGAATGTTCTAAAACATTACATCCGAGGTGTTAGGTTCCCTTAGGCTAGGATATATAACGTTATAGACGTATATAATGTTCGCACCGAGAAGTAGGGGCCGACGAGCCAGGAATGTTGTAAAATATTACGCTCGACATTTTGGGTTGCCTTAGGCTAGGATAGATAGCGTTATAGACGTATATAATGTTCGCACCGAGAAGTAGGGGCCGAAGTGGCGGGAATGTTGTACTATATTACATTCAACGTGTTAGGTTGCCTTAGGCTAGGATATATAGCGTTATAGACGTATATAATGTTCCCACCGAGAAGTAGGGGCCGGCGCGCCAGGAATGTAGTAAAATATTACATCCGACATTTTAGGTTGCCTTAGGCCAGGATATATAGCGTTATAGACGTATATACTGTTCCCACCGAGAAGTAGGTGCCGACGAGCCAGGATTGTTGTAAAATATCACACTCGACATGTTAGGTTGCCTTAGGCTAGGATATATAGCGTTATAGACGTATATAATGTTCGCACCGGGAAGTAGGGTCCGAAGTGGCGGGAATGTTGTACTATATTACATTCAACATGTTAGGTTGCCTTAGGCTAGGATATATAGCGTTATAGACGTATATAATGTACCCACCGAGAAATAGGGGCCGACAGGCCAGGAATGTTGTAAAACATTATATCCGAGGTGTTAGGGTGCCTTAGGTTAGGATATATAACGTTGGAGACGTATCTACTGTTCCCATCGAGAAGTAGTTGCCGACGCCGCAGGAATGTTGTAACATATTACATTCGACATGTTAGGCTGCCTTAGGTCAGGATATATAACGTTAGTGACTTATATAATGTTCCCACCGAGAAGTAGGCGCCGACGTGCCAGGAATGTTGTAAAATATTACATTCGACATGTTTAGTTGCCCTAGGCTAGGATATATAACGTTATAGACGTATATGGTATTCCCACCGAGAAGTACTGGCCGACACGCCAGCAATGTTGTCAAATATCACATCCGAGGTGTTAGGTTCCCTTAGGTTAGGATATATAACGTTATAGACGTATATAATGTTCGCACCGAGAAGTAGGGGCCGACGAGCCAGGAATGTTGTAAAATATTACATCCGACATTTTAGGTTGCCTTAGGCTAGGATATATAGCGTTATAGACGTATATAATGTTCCCGCCGTGAAGTAGGGGCCGAAGTGCCGGGAATGCTGTAAAATATTACGTTCGACATGTTAGGTTGCGTTAGGCTAGGATATATAGCGTTATAGACGTATATACTGTTCCCACCTAGAAGTAGTTGCCGAAGTGCCGGGAATGGTGTAAAATACTACGCTCGACATGTTAGGTTTCCTCAGGCTAGGATATATAGCTTTATAGACGTATATACTGTTCCCACCGAGTAGTAGTTGCCGAAGCGCCAGGAATGTTGTAAAATATTTCATTCGACATGTTAGGTTGCCTTAGGCTAGGGTATATAGCGTTATAGACGTATATAATGTTCCCACCGAGAAATTGGGTCCGACACGCGAGGAATGTTCTAAAACATTACATCCGAGGTGTTAGGTTCCCTTAGGTTAGGATATATAACGTTATAGACGTATATAATGTTCGCACCGAGAAGTAGGGGCCGACGAGCCAGGAATGTTGTAAAATATTACGCTCGACATTTTAGGTTGCCTTAGGCTAGGATATATAGCGTTATAGACGTATATAATGTTCGCACCGGGAAGTAGGGGCCGAAGTGGCGGGAATGTTGTACTATATTACATTCAACATGTTAGGTTGCCTTAGGCTAGGATATATAGCGTTATAGACGTATATAATGTTCCCACCGAGAAGTAGGGGCCGGCGCGACAGGAATGTAGTAAAATATTACATCCGACATTTTAGGTTGCCTTAGGCTAGGATATATAGCGTTATAGACGTATATACTGTTCCCACCGAGAAGTAGGTGCCGACGAGCCAGGAATGTTGTAAAATATTACACTCGACATGTTAGGTTGCCTTAGGCTAGGATATATAGCGTTATAGACGTATATACTGTTCCCACCGAGTAGTAGTTGCCGACGCGGCAGGAATGTTGTAAAATATTTCATTCGACATGTTAGGTTGCCTTAGGCTAGGGTATATAGCGTTATAGACGTATATAATGTTCCCACCGAGAAATTGGGTCCGACACGCGAGGAATGTTCTAAAACATTACATCCGAGGTGTTAGGTTCCCTTAGGTTAGGATATATAACGTTATAGACGTATATAATGTTCGCACCGAGAAGTAGGGGCCGACGAGCCAGGAATGTTGTAAAATATTACGCTCGACATTTTAGGTTGCCTTAGGCTAGGATATATAGCGTTATAGACGTATATAATGTTCGCACCGAGAAGTACGGGCCGAAGTGGCTGGAATGTTGTACTATATTACATTCAACATGTTAGGTTGCCTTAGGCTAGGATATATAGCGTTATAGACGTATATAATGTTCCCACCGAGAAATTGGGTCCGACACGCGAGGAATGTTCTAAAACATTACATCCGAGGTGTTAGGTTCCCTTAGGTTAGGATATATAACGTTATAGACGTATATAATGTTCGCACCGAGAAGTAGGGGCCGACGAGCCAGGAATGTTGTAAAATATTACGCTCGACATTTTAGGTTGCCTTAGGCTAGGATATATAGCGTTATAGACGTATATAATGTTCGCACCGGGAAGTAGGGGCCGAAGTGGCGGGAATGTTGTACTATATTACATTCAACATGTTAGGTTGCCTTAGGCTAGGATATATAGCGTTATAGACGTATATAATGTTCCCACCGAGCAGTAGGGGCCGGCGCGACAGGAATGTAGTAAAATATTACATCCGACATTTTAGGTTGCCTTAGGCTAGGATATATAGCGTTATAGACGTATATACTGTTCCCACAGAGAAGTAGGTGCCGACGAGGAAGGAATGTTGTAAAATATTACACTCGACATGTTAGGTTGCCTTAGGCTAGGATATATAGCGTTATAGACGTATATACTGTTCCCACCGAGTAGTAGTTGCCGACGCGCCAGGAATGTTGTAAAATATTTCATTCGACATGTTAGGTTGCCTTAGGCTAGGGTATATAGCGTTATAGACGTATATAATGTTCCCACCGAGAAATTGGGTCCGACACGCGAGGAATGTTCTAAAACATTACATCCGAGGTGTTAGGTTCCCTTAGGTTAGGATATATAACGTTATAGACGTATATAATGTTCGCACCGAGAAGTAGGGGCCGACGAGCCAGGAATGTTGTAAAATATTACGCTCGACATTTTAGGTTGCCTTAGGCTAGGATATATAGCGTTATAGACGTATATAATGTTCGCACCGAGAAGTAGGGGCCGAAGTGGCGGGAATGTTGTACTATATTACATTCAACATGTTAGGTTGCCTTAGGTTAGGATATATAGCGTTATAGACGTATATAATGTTCCCACCGAGAAGTAGGGGCCGGCTCGACAGGAATGTAGTAAAATATTACATCCGACATTTTAGGTTGCCTTAGGCTAGGATATATAGCGTTATAGACGTATATACTGTACCCACCGAGAAGTAGGGTCCGACGCGGCAGGAATGTTGTAACATATTACATTCGACATGTTAGGCTGCCTTAAGCTAGGATATACAGCGTTATAGACGTATATAACGTTCCCACCGAGAAGTAGGGGCCGAAGTTCCGGGAATGTCGTAAAATATTTCATTCGACATGTTAGGTTGCCTTAGGCTAGGATATATAGCGTTATAGACGTATATACTGTTCCCACCTAGAAGTAGTTGCCGAAGTGCCGGGAATGTTGTAAAATACTACGCTCGACATGTTAGGTTTCCTCAGGCTAGGATATATAGCGTTATAGACGTATATACTGTTCCCACCGAGTAGTAGTTGCCGACGCGCCAGGAATGTTGTAAAATATTTCATTCGACATGTTAGGTTGCCTTAGGCTAGGGTATATAGCGTTATAGACGTATATAATGTTCCCACCGAGAAATTGTGTCCGACACGCGAGGAATGTTCTAAAATATTACATCCGAGGTGTTAGGTTCCCTTAGGTTAGGATATATAACGTTATAGACGTATATAATGTTCGCACCGAGAAGTAGGGGCCGACGAGCCAGGAATGTTGTAAAATATTACGCTCGACATTTTATGTTGCCTTAGGCTAGGATATATAGCGTTATAGACGTATATAATGTTCGCACCGAGAAGTAGGGGCCGAAGTGGCGGGAATGTTGTACTATATTACATTCAACATGTTAGGTTGCCTTAGGCTAGGATATATAGCGTATAGACGTATATAATGTTCCCACCGAGAAATTGGCTCCGACACGCGAGGAATGTTCTAAAGCATTACATCCGAGGTGTTAGGTTCCCTTAGGTTAGGATATATAACGTTATAGACGTATATAATGTTCGCACCGAGAAGTAGGGGCCGACGAGCCAGGAATGTTGTAAAATATTACGCTCGACATTTTAGGTTGCCTTAGGCTAGGATAGATAGCGTTATAGACGTATATAATGTTCGCACCGAGAAGTAGGGGCCGAAGTGGCGGGAATGTTGTACTATATTACATTCAACGTGTTAGGTTGCCTTAGGCTAGGATATATAGCGTTATAGACGTATATAATGTTCCCACCGAGAAGTAGGGGCCGGCGCGCCAGGAATGTAGTAAAATATTACATCCGACATTTTAGGTTGCCTTAGGCCAGGATATATAGCGTTATAGACGTATATACTGTTCCCACCGAGAAGTGGGTGCCGACGAGCCAGGAATGTTGTAAAATATCACACTCGACATGTTAGGTTGCCTTAGGCTAGGATATATAGCGTTATAGACGTATATAATGTTCGCACCGGGAAGTAGGGGCCGAAGTGGCGGGAATGTTGTACTATATTACATTCAACATGTTAGGTTGCCTTAGGCTAGGATATATAGCGTTATAGACGTATATAATGTTCCCACCGAGAACTAGGGGCCGGCGCGACAGAAATGTAGTAAAATATTACATCCGACATTTTAGGTTGCCTTAGGCTAGGATATATAGCGTTATAGACGTATATACTGTTCCCACCGAGAAGTAGGTGCCGACGAGCCAGGAATGTTGTAAAATATTACACTCGACATGTTAGGTTGCCTTAGGCTAGGATATATAGCGTTATAGACGTATATACTGTTCCCACCGAGTAGTAGTTGCCGACGCGCCAGGAATGTTGTAAAATATTTCATTCGACATGTTAGGTTGCCTTAGGCTAGGGTATATAGCGTTATAGACGTATATAATGTTCCCACCGAGAAATTGGGTCCGACACGCGAGGAATGTTCTAAAACATTACATCCGAGGTGTTAGGTTCCCTTAGGTTAGGATATATAACGTTATAGACGTATATAATGTTCGCACCGAGAAGTAGGGGCCGACGAGCCAGGAATGTTGTAAAATATTACGCTCGACATTTTAGGTTGCCTTAGGCTAGGATATATAGCGTTATAGACGTATATAATGTTCGCACCGAGAAGTAGGGGCCGAAGTGGCGGGAATGTTGTACTATATTACATTCAACATGTTAGGTTGCCTTAGGCTAGGATATATAGCGTTATAGACGTATATAATGTTCCCACCGAGAAATTGGGTCCGACACGCGAGGAATGTTCTAAAACATTACATCCGAGGTGTTAGGTTCCCTTAGGTTAGGATATATAACGTTATAGACGTATATAATGTTCGCACCGAGAAGTAGGGGCCGACGAGCCAGGAATGTTGTAAAATATTACATCCGACATTTTAGGTTGCCTTAGGCTAGGATATATAGCGTTATAGACGTATATAATGTTCCCGCCGTGAAGTAGGGGCCGAAGTGCCGGGAATGCTGTAAAATATTACGTTCGACATGTTAGGTTGCGGTAGGCTAGGATATATAGCGTTATAGACGTATATAATGTTCGCACCGAGAAGTAGGGGCCGAAGTGGCGGGAATGTTGTACTATATTACATTCAACATGTTAGGTTGCCTTAGGCTAGGATATATAGCGTTATAGACGTATGTAATGTTACCACAGAGAAGTAGGGGCCAACGAGCCAGGAATGTTGTAAAATATTACATCCGAGATGTTATGTTACCTTAGGCTAGGATATATAGCGTTATAGACGTATATGGTATTCCCACCGAGAAGTACTGGCCGACACGCCAGCAATGTTGTCAAATATCACATCCGAGGTGTTAGGTTGCCTTAGGTTAGGATATATCGCGCTATAGACATATATACTGTTCCCACCGAGATGTAGTTGCCGACGCGCCAGGAATGTTGTAAAATATTACATTCGACATGTTAGGTTGCCTTAAGCTAGGATATATGGCGTTATAGACGTATATAATGTTCCCACCGAGAAGTTGGGGCCGACGCGCCAGGGATGTTGTAAAACATTACATCCGAGGTGTTAGGTTGCCTTAGGTAAGGATATATAACGTTATAGAGGTATATACTGTTCCCACCGGGAAGTAGTTGCCGACGCGCCAGGAATGTTGTAAAATATTACACTCGACATGTTAGGATTGCCCTAGGCTAGGATATATAACGTTATAGACGTATATAATGTTCCCACCGAGAAGTAGGGGCCGGCACGCCAGCAATGTTGTCAAATATTACATCCGAGGTGTTAGGTTCCCTTAGGTTAGGATATATAACGTTATAGACGTATATAATGTTCCACCGAGAAGTAGGGGGCCGACACGTCAGGAATGTTGTCAAATATTACATCATAGATGTTAGGTTCCCTTAGGTTAGGATATATAACGTTATAGACGTATATATTGTTCCCACAGAGAAGTAGGGGCCGACGTGTCAGGAATATTGTAAAATATTACGCTCGACATGTTAGGTTGCCTTAGGCTAGGATATATGGTGTTATAGACGTATATAATCTTCCCACCGAAATGTTGGGGCCTAAGTGCCGGAAATGTTGTAAAATATTACACTCGACATGTTAGGTTGCCTTAGGCTAGGATATATTGCGTTATAGACGTATATAATGTTCCCACCGAGAAGTAGGGACCGAAGTGCCGGGAATGTTGTAAAATATTACGTTCGACATGTTAGGTTGCCTTAGGCTAGGATATGTATCGTTATAGACGTATATAATGTTCCTACCGAGAAGTAGGGGCCGACGCGCCAGGAATGTTGTAAAATATTACATTCGACATGTTAGGTTGCCTTAAGCTAGGATATATGGTGTTATAGACGTATATAATCTTCCCACCGAAATGTTGGGGCCTAAGTGCCGGAAATGTTGTAAAATATTACATTCGACATGTTAGGTTGCCTTAGGCTAGGATATATTGCGTTATAGACGTATATACTGTTCCCACCGAGAAGAAGTTGCCGACGCGCCAGGAATGTTGTAAAATATTACATTCGACATGTAAGGTTGCCTTAGGCTAGGATATATATCGTTATAGACGTATATAATGTTCCCACCGAGAAATAGGGGCCGACACGCCAGGAATGTTGTAAAACTTTACATCCGAGGTGTTAGGATGCCTTAGGCAAGGATATGTAACGTTATAGACGTATATAATGTTCCTACCGAGAAGTAGGGTCCGACGCGCCAGGAATGTTGTAAAATATTACATTCGACATGTTAGGTTGCCTTAGGCTAGTATATATAGCGTTATAGACGTATATAATGATCCCACCGGGAAATAGGGGCCGACACGCCAGCAATGTTGTAAAATATTACATTCGACATGTTACGCTGCCTTAAGCTAGGATATACAGCGTTATAGACGTATATAACGTTCCCACCGAGAAGTAGTTGCCGAAGTGCCGGAAATGTTGTAAAATATTACACTCGACATGTTAGGATTGCCCTAGGCTAGGATATATAACGTTATAGACGTATATGATATTCCCACCGAGAAGTACGGGCCGACACGCCAGGAATGTTGTCAAATACTACATCCGAGATGTTAGGTTGCCTTAGCCCAGGATATATAGCGTTATAGGCGTATATAATGTTCCCACCGAGAAGTAGGGGCCGACGTGCCAGGTATGTAGTTAAATATTACATCCGAGATGTTAGGTTGCCTTATGTTAGGACATATAACTTTATTGACTTATATAATGTTCCCACCGAGAAGTAGGGGCCGACGTGCCAGGAATGTAGTTAAATATTACATCCGAGGTGTTAGGTTGCCCTAAGCTAGGATATATAGTGTCATAGACGTATATAATGTTCCCACCGAAATGTAGGGGCCTAACTGCCGGGAATGTTGTAAAATATTACATTCGACATGTTAGGTTGCCTTAGGCCAGGATATATAGCGTTATAGACGTATATAATGTTCCCACCGGGAAATAGGGCCCGACACGCCAGCAATGTTGTCAAATATTACATCCGAGGTATTAGGTTCCCCTAGGTTAGGATATATAACGTTATAGACGTATATAATGTTCCCACCGAGAAGTAGGGGGCCGACACGTCAAGAATGTTGCCAAATATTACATCATAGATGTTAGGTTCCCTTGGGTTAGGATATATAACGTTATAGACGTATATATTGTTCCCACCGAGAAGTAGGGGCCGACGTGTCAGGAATGTTGTAAAATATTACATTCGACATGTTAGGTTGCCTTAGGCCAGGATATATAGCGTTATAGACGTATATAATGTTCCCACCGGGAAATAGGGGCCGACACGCCAGCAATGTTGTCAAATATTACATCCGAGGTGTTAGGTTCCCTTAGGTTAGGATATATAACGTTATAGACGTATATAATGTTCCCACCGAGAAGTAGGGGGCCGACACGTCAGGAATGTTGCCAAATATTACATCATAGATGTTAGGTTCCCTTAGGTTAGGATATATAACGGTATAGACGTATATATTGTTCCCACCGAGAAGTAGGGGCCGACGTGTCAGGAATGTTGTAAAATATTACACTCGACATGTTAGGTTGCCTTAGGCTAGGATCAATAGCGTTATAGACGTATATAATGTTCCAACCGAGTAGTACGCGCCGACACGAACGGAATGAAATCAAATATTACAATCGACATGTTAGGTTACCTTAGGCTAGGATATATAACGTTGTAGACGTATATAATGTTCCCACCGAGAAGTACGGGCCGACACGAACAGAATGTAATCAAATATTACACTCGACATGTTAGGTTGCCTTAGACTAGGATATATAGCGTTATAGACGTATATAATGTTCCCACCGGGAAGTAGGGGCCGACGATCCAGGTATGTAGTACAATATTATATGCGAGATGTTAGGTTGCCTTAGGCTAGGATATATAGCGTTATAGACGTATATAATGTTCTAACCGAGAAATAGGGGCCGACGCGCCAGGAAAGTTGTAATATATTACAACCGACATGTTAGGATTGCCTTAGGCTAGGATAGATAGCGTTATAGTCGTATATAATGTTCCCACCGAGATGTAAGGGCCGACCAGCCAGGAATGTTGAAAAACATTACGCTCCACATGTTAGGTTGTCTTGGGTTAGGATATATAACGTTATAGACGTATATAATGTTCCCACCGAGATGTAGGGGCCGACGCGCCAGGAATGTTGTCAAATGTTACATCCGAGATGTTCGGTTCCCTTAGGTTAGGATATATAACGTTATAGACGTATATCATGTTCCCACCGAGAAGTAGGGGCCGACGAGCCAGGAATGTTGTAAAACATTACATCCGAGGTGTTAGGTTGCCTTAGGTGAGGATATATAACGTTATAGACGTATATACTGTTCCCACCGAGAAGTAGTTGCCGACGCGCCAGGAATGTTGTAAAATATTACATTCGACATGTTACGTTGCCTTAAGCTAGGATATATAGCGCTATAGACGTATATAACGTTCCCACCGAGAAGTAGTTGCCGAAGTGCCGGGAATGTTGTAAAATATTACACTCGACATGGTAGGATTGCCCTAGGCTAGGATATATAACGTTATAGACGTATATGATATTCCCACCGAGAAGTACGGGCCGACACGCCAGGAATGTTGTCAAATATTACATCCGAGATGTTAGGTTGCCTTAGCCCAGGATATATAACGTTATAGACGTATATAATGTTCCCACCGAGAAGTAGGGGCCAATGTGCCAGGAATGTAGTATTGTGTTCCCACCAAGAAGTAGGGGCCGATGCGCCAGGAATGTTGTAAAATATTACATTCGACATGTTAGGTTGCCTTATGTTAGGATATATAACGTTATTGACTTATATAATGTTCCCACCAAGAAGTAGGGGCCGACGAGCCAGGAATGTTGTAAAATATTACGCTCGACATGTTAGTTTGCCTTAGGCTAGGATATATAGCGTTATAGACGTATATAATGTTCGCACCGAGAAATAGGGGCCGACGCGCCAGGAATGTTGTAATATATTACAATCGACATGTTAGGATTGCCTTAGGCTAGGATAGATAGCGTCATAGTCGTATATAATGTTCCCATCGAGAAGTAGGGGCCGACCAGCCAGGAATGTAGTAAAATATTACATCCTAGATGTTAGGTTGCCTTAGGTTAGGATATATAACGTTATAGACGTATCTACTCTTCCCATCGAGAAGTAGTTGCCGACGCGCCAGAAATGTTGTAAAATATTACATTCGAGATGTCAGGTTGCCTTAAGCTAGGATATATAGTGTTATAGACGTATATAATGTTCCCACCGAAATGTAGGGGCCTGAGTGCCGGGAATGTTGTAAAATATTACATTCGGCATGTTAGGTTGCCTTAGGCTAGGATATATAGCGTTATAGACGTATATAATGTTCCCACCGAGAAGTAGGTGCCGAAGTGCCGTGAATGTTGTAAAATACTGCGCTCGACATGTTAGGTTGCCTTAGGCTAGGATATATAGCGTTATAGACGTATACAATATTCCCACCGAGGAATTGTGGCCGACACGCGACGAATGTTGTAAAACATTACATCCGAGGTGTTAGGTTGCCTTAGGTTAGGATATATCGCGCTATAGACATATATACTGTTCCCACCGAGATGTAGTTGCCGACGCGCCAGGAATGTTGTAAAATATTACATTCGACATGTTAGGTTGCCTTAAGCTAGGATATATGGCGTTATAGACGTATATAATGTTCCCACCGAGAAGTTGGGGCCGACGCGCCAGGGATGTTGTAAAACATTACATCCGAGGTGTTAGGTTGCCTTAGGTAAGGATATATAACGTTATAGAGGTATATACTGTTCCCACCGGGAAGTAGTTGCCGACGCGCCAGGAATGTTGTAAAATATTACACTCGACATGTTAGGATTGCCCTAGGCTAGGATATATAACGTTATAGACGTATATAATGTTCCCACCGAGAAGTAGGGGCCGGCACGCCAGCAATGTTGTCAAATATTACATCCGAGGTGTTAGGTTCCCTTATGTTAGGATATATAACGTTATAGACGTATATAATGTTCCACCGAGAAGTAGGGGGCCGACACGTCAGGAATGTTGTCAAATATTACATCATAGATGTTAGGTTCCCTTAGGTTAGGATATATAACGTTATAGACGTATATATTGTTCCCACAGAGAAGTAGGGGCCGACGTGTCAGGAATATTGTAAAATATTACGCTCGACATGTTAGGTTGCCTTAGGCTAGGATATATAGCGTTATAGACGTATATACTCTTCCCACCGAGAAGAAGCTTCCGACGCGCCAGGAATGTGGTAAAATATTACACTCGACATGTTAGGTTGCCTTAGGCTAGGATATATAGCGTTATAGACGTATATAATGCTCCCACCGAGAAATAGGGGCCCACACGCGAGGAATGTTGTAAAACATTACATCCGAGGTGTTAGGGTGCCTTAGGTTACGATATATAACGTTAGAGACGTATCTACTCTTCCCATCGAGAAGTAGTTGCCGACGCGCCAGAAATGTTGTAAAATATTACATTCGACATGTTAGGTTGCCTTAAGCTAGGATATATAGCGTTATACACGTATATAATGTTCCCACCGAAATGTAGGGGCCTCAGTGCCGGGAATGTTGTAAAATATTACATTCGTCGTGTTAGGTTGCCTTAGGCAAGGATATATAGCGTTATAGACGTATATAATGTTCCCACCGAGAAGTAGGGGCCGAAGTGCCGGGAATGTTGTAAAATATTACGTTCGACATGTTAGGTTGCCTTAGCCTAGGATATATAGCGTTATAGACGTATATAATGTTCCCACCGAGAAGTAGGGACCGAAGTGCCGGGAATGTTGTAAAATATTACGTTCGACATGTTAGGTTGCCTTAGGCTAGGATATGTATCGTTATAGACGTATATAATGTTCCTACCGAGAAGTAGGGGCCGACGCGCCAGGAATGTTGTAAAATATTACATTCGACATGTTAGGTTGCCTTAAGCTAGGATATATGGTGTTATAGACGTATATAATCTTCCCACCGAAATGTTGGGGCCTAAGTGCCGGAAATGTTGTAAAATATTACATTCGACATGTTAGGTTGCCTTAGGCTAGGATATATTGCGTTATAGACGTATATACTGTTCCCACCGAGAAGAAGTTGCCGACGCGCCAGGAATGTTGTAAAATATTACATTCGACATGTAAGGTTGCCTTAGGCTAGGATATATATCGTTATAGACGTATATAATGTTCCCACCGAGAAATAGGGGCCGACACGCCAGGAATTTTGTAAAACTTTACATCCGAGGTGTTAGGATGCCTTAGGCAAGGATATGTAACGTTATAGACGTATATAATGTTCCTACCGAGAAGTAGGGTCCGACGCGCCAGGAATGTTGTAAAATATTACATTCGACATGTTAGGTTGCCTTAGGCTAGTATATATAGCGTTATAGACGTATATAATGATCCCACCGGGAAATAGGGGCCGACACGCCAGCAATGTTGTAAAATATTACATTCGACATGTTACGCTACCTTAAGCTAGGATATACAGCGTTTTAGACGTATATAACGTTCCCACCGAGAAGTAGTTGCCGAAGTGCCGGAAATGTTGTAAAATATTACACTCGACATGTTAGGATTGCCCTAGGCTAGGATATATAACGTTATAGACGTATATGATATTCCCACCGAGAAGTACGGGCCGACACGCCAGGAATGTTGTCAAATACTACATCCGAGATGTTAGGTTGCCTTAGCCCAGGATATATAGCGTTATAGGCGTATATAATGTTCCCACCGAAAAGTAGGGGCCGACGTGCCAGGTATGTAGTTAAATATTACATCCGAGATGTTAGGTTGCCTTAAGCTAGGATATATAGTGTCATAGACGTATATAATGTTCCCACCGAAATGTAGGGGCCTAACTGCCGGGAATGTTGTAAAATATTACATTCGACATGTTAGGTTGCCTTAGGCCAGGATATATAGCGTTATAGACGTATATAATGTTCCCACCGGGAAATAGGGCCCGACACGCCAGCAATGTTGTCAAATATTACATCCGAGGTATTAGGTTCCCCTAGGTTAGGATATATAACGTTATAGACGTATATAATGTTCCCACCGAGAAGTAGGGGGCCGACACGTCAAGAATGTTGCCAAATATTACATCATAGATGTTAGGTTCCCTTAGGTTAGGATATATAACGTTATAGACGTATATATTGTTCCCACCGAGAAGTAGGGGCCGACGTGTCAGGAATGTTGTAAAATATTACATTCGACATGTTAGGTTGCCTTAGGCCAGGATATATAGCGTTATAGACGTATATAATGTTCCCACCGGGAAATAGGGGCCGACACGCCAGCAATGTTGTCAAATATTACATCCGAGGTGTTAGGTTCCCTTAGGTTAGGATATATAACGTTATAGACGTATATAATGTTCCCACCGAGAAGTAGGGGGCCGACACGTCAGGAATGTTGCCACATATTACATCATAGATGTTAGGTTCCCTTAGGTTAGGATATATAACGGTATAGACGTATATATTGTTCCCACCGAGAAGTAGGGGCCGACGTGTCAGGAATGTTGTAAAATATTACACTCGACATGTTAGGTTGCCTTAGGCTAGGATCAATAGCGTTATAGACGTATATAATGTTCCAACCGAGTAGTACGCGCCGACACGAACGGAATGAAATCAAATATTACATTCGACATGTTAGGTTACCTTAGGCTAGGATATATAACGTTGTAGACGTATATAATGTTCCCACCGAGAAGTACGGGCCGACACGAACAGAATGTAATCAAATATTACATTCGACATGTTAGGTTGCCTTAGACTAGGATATATAGCGTTATAGACGTATATAATGTTCCCACCGGGAAGTAGGGGCCGACGATCCAGGTATGTAGTACAATATTATATGCGAGATGTTAGGTTGCCTTAGGCTAGGATATATAGCGTTATAGACGTATATAATGTTCTAACCGAGAAATAGGGGCCGACGCGCCAGGAAAGTTGTAATATATTACAACCGACATGTTAGGATTGCCTTAGGCTAGGATAGATAGCGTTATAGTCGTATATAATGTTCCCACCGAGATGTAAGGGCCGACCAGCCAGGAATGTTGAAAAACATTACGCTCCACATGTTAGGTTGTCTTGGGTTAGGATATATAACGTTATAGACGTATATAATGTTCCCACCGAGATGTAGGGGCCGACGCGCCAGGAATGTTGTCAAATGTTACATCCGAGATGTTCGGTTCCCTTAGGTTAGGATATATAACGTTATAGACGTATATCATGTTCCCACCGAGAAGTAGGGGCCGACGAGCCAGGAATGTTGTAAAACATTACATCCGAGGTGTTAGGTTGCCTTAGGTAAGGATATATAACGTTATAGACGTATATACTGTTCCCACCGAGAAGTAGTTGCCGACGCGCCAGGAATTTTGTAAAATATTACATTCGACATGTTACGTTGCCTTAAGCTAGGATATATAGCGTTATAGACGTATATAACGTTCCCACCGAGAAGTAGTTGCCGAAGTGCCGGGAATGTTGTAAAATATTACACTCGACATAGTAGGATTGCCCTAGGCTAGGATATATAACGTTATAGACGTATATGATATTCCCACCGAGAAGTACGGGCCGACACGCCAGGAATGTTGTCAAATATTACATCCGAGATGTTAGGTTGCCTTAGCCCAGGATATATAACGTTATAGACGTATATAGTGTTCCCACCGAGAAGTAGGGGCCAATGTGCCAGGAATGTAGTATTGTGTTCCCACCAAGAAGTAGGGTCCGATGCGCCAGGAATGTTGTAAAATATTACATTCGACATGTTAGGTTGCCTTATGCTAGGATATATAACGTTGTAGACGTATATAATGTTCCCACCGAGAAGTTGGGACCGACGCGCCAGGAATGTTGTAAAACATTACATCCGTGGTGTTAGGTTGTCTTAGGTAAGGATATATAACGTTATAGACGTATATACTGTTCCCACCGAGAAGTATGTGCCGACGCGCCAGGAATGTTGTACAATATTAGATTCGATATGTTAGGTTGCCTTAGGTTAGGATATATAACGTTATAGACGTATCTACTGTTCCCACCGAGAAGTAGGTGCCGACGCGCCAGGTATGTTGGAAAATATTACATTCGACATGTTAGGTTGCCTTAGGCTAGGATATGTAGCGTTATAGGCGTATATAACGTTCTCACCGCGAAGGAGGTGCCGACGCCCCGTGAATGTAGTAAAATATTACATCCGAGATGTTAGATTGAATTAGGCTAGGATATATAACGTTATATACGTATATAATGTTACCACAGAGAAGTAGGGACTGAAACGCTGGTAATGTCGTAAAATATTACATTCGACACGTTAGTTTGCCTTACGCTAGGATATATAACGTTATAGACGTGTATCATGTTCCCACCGAGAAGTAGGGGCCGACGAGCCAGGAATGTTGTAAAACATTACATCCGAGGTGTTAGGTTGCCTTAGGTGAGGATATATAACGTTATAGACGTATATACTGTTCCCACCGAGAAGTAGTTGCCGACGCGCCAGGAATGTTGAAAAATATTACATTCGACATGTTACGTTGCCTTAAGCTAGGATATATAGCGCTATAGACGTATATAACGTTCCCACCGAGAAGTAGTTGCCGAAGTGCCGGGAATGTTGTAAAATATTACACTCGACATGGTAGGATTGCCCTAGGCTAGGATATATAACGTTATAGACGTATATGATATTCCCACCGAGAAGTACGGGCCGACACGCCAGGAATGTTGTCAAATATTACATCCGAGATGTTAGGTTGCCTTAGCCCAGGATATATAACGTTATAGACGTATATAATGTTCCCACCGTGAAGTAGGGGCCAATGTGCCAGGAATGTAGTATTGTGTTCCCACCAAGAAGTAGGGGCCGATGCGCCAGGAATGTTGTAAAATATTACATTCGACATGTTAGGTTGCCTTATGCTAGGATATGTAACGTTATAGACGTATATAATGTTCCCACCGAGAAGTTGGGACCGACGCGCCAGGAATGTTGTAAAACATTACATCCGTGGTGTTAGGTTGTCTTAGGTAAGGACATATAACGTTATAGACGTATATACTGTTCCCACCGAGAAGTATGTGCCGACGCGCCAGGAATGTTGTACAATATTAGATTCGATATGTTAGGTTGCCTTAGGTTAGGATATATAACGTTATAGACGTGTATCATGTTCCCACCGAGAAGTAGGGGCCGACGAGCCAGGAATGTTGTAAAACATTACATCCGAGGTGTTAGGTTGCCTTAGGTGAGGATATATAACGTTATAGACGTATATACTGTTCCCACCGAGAAGTAGTTGCCGACGCGCCAGGAATGTTGTAAAATATTACACTCGACATGTTACGTTGCCTTAAGCTAGGATATATAAGTTATAGACGTATATGATATTCTCACAGGGAAGTACGGGCCGACACGCCAGGAATGTTGTCAAATATTACATCCGAGATGTTAGGTTGCCTTAGCCCAGGATATATAGCGTTATAGACGTATATAATGTGCCCACCGAGAACTAGGGGCCGACGTGCAAGGTATGTAGTTAAATATTACATCCGAGATGTTAGGTTGCCTTATGTTGGGACATATAACTTTATTGACTTATATAATGTTCCCACCGAGAAGTAGGGGTCGATGTACCAGGAATGTAGTTAAATATTACATCCGAGATGTTAGGTTGCCTTATGTTAGGATATATAACGTTATTGACTTATATAATGTTCCCACCAAGAAGTAGGGGCCGACGAGCCAGGAATGTTGTAAAATATTACGCTCGACATGTTAGTTTGCCTTAGGCTAGGATATATAGCGTTATAGACGTATATAATGTTCGCACCGAGAAATAGGGGCCGACGCGCCAGGAATGTTGTAATATATTACAATCGACATGTTAGGATTGCCTTAGGCTAGGATAGATAGCGTCATAGTCGTATATAATATTCCCACCGAGAAGTAGGGGCCGACCAGCCAGGAATGTAGTAAAATATTACATCCTAGATGTTAGGTTGCCTTAGGTTAGGATATATGACGTTATAGACGTATATATTGTTCCGACCGAGAGGTACGGGTAGACAAGAACGGGATTCTGTAAAACATTAAAAGCGAGGGTCTAGATGGATCAGGTTAGGTTATATTACGTTATAGACGTATATAATGTGCCCACCGAGAAGTAGGTTCCGACCCGCCAGGAATGTTGAAAAATAGTACATCCGAGATGTTAAATTGCCTTATGTTAGGATGTATAACGTTATAGATGTACATAATGTCCACCTCGTGAAGTACGGGCCGACACGACCGGGATTCTGTAAAACAGTATCACCGAGGGGCAAGATGGGTTAGGATATGTTGTATTACTATATAGACGTATATAATGTTCCCACCGAGAAGTACGGGCCGACACGCCAGGAATGTTGTCAAATATTACATCCGAGATGTTAGGTTCCCTTAGGTTAGGATATATAACGTTATAGACGTATATAATGTTCCCACTGAGAAGTAGGGACCGACCAGCCACGAATGTTGAAAAACATTACGCTCCACATGTTAGGTTGCCTTGGGTTAGGATATATAACGTTATAGACGTGTATAATGTTCCCACCGAGATGTAGGGGCCGACGCGCCAGGAATGTTGTCAAATGTTACATCCGAGATGTTCGGTTCCCTTAGGTTAGGATATATAACGTTATAGAGGTATATCATGTTGCCACCGAGAAGTAGGGGCCGACGAGCCAGGAATGTTGTAAAACATTACATCCGAGGTGTTAGGTTGCCTTAGGTAAGGATATATAACGTTATAGACGTATATACTGTTCCCACCGAGAAGTAGTTGCCGACGTGTCAGGAATGTTGTAAAGTATTACGCTCGACATGTTAGGTTGCCTTAGGCTAGGATATATAGCGTTATAGACGTATATAATTTTCCCACCGAGAAATAGGGGCCGACGCGCCAGGAATGTTGTAAAATATTACATTCGACATGTTAGTTTGCCTTAAGCTAGGATATATAGTGTTATAGACGTATATAATGTTCCCACCAAATGTAGCGTCCTACGTGCCGGGAATGTTGTAAAATATTACATTCTACATGTTAGGTTGCCTTAGGCTAGGATATATAGCGTTATAGACGTATATAATGTTCCCACCGAGAAGTAGGGGCCGAAGTGCCGGGAATGTTGTAAAATATTACGTTCGACATGTTAGGTTGCCTTAGGCTAGGATATATAGCGATATAGACGTATATCCTGTTCCCACCGAGAAGTAGTTGCCGAAGTGCCGGGAATGTTGTAAAATACAACGCTCGACATGTTAGGTTGCCTTAAGCTAGGATATATAGCGTTATAGACGTATATAACGTTCCCACCGAGAAGTAGAGGTCGAAGTGCCGGCAATTTTGTAAAATATTACGTTCGACATGTTAGGTTGCCTTAGGCAAGGATGTGTAACGTTATAGACGTATATAAAGTTCCTACCGAGAAGTAGGGGCCGACGCGCCAGGAATGTTGTAAAATATTACATTCGACATGTCAGTATTGCCTTAGGATAGGATATATAGCGCTATAGACGTATATACTGTTCCCACCGAGAAGAAGTTGCCGACGCGCCAGGAATGTTGTAGAATATTACACTCGACATGTTAGGTTGCCTTAGGCTAGGATAAAAAGCGTTATAGACGTATATAATGTTCCCACCGAGAAATAGGGGCCCACTCGCGAGGAATGTTGTAAAATATTACATCCGAGGTGTTAGGGTGCCTTAGGTTAGGATATATAACGTTATAGACGGATCTACTGTTCCCATCGAGAAGTAGTTGCCGACATGCCAGAAATGTTGTAAACTATTACATTCGACATGTTAGGTTGCCTTAAACTAGGATATATAGTGTTATAGACGTATATAATGTTCCCACCAAATGTAGCGGCCTACGTGACGGGAATGTTGTAAAATATTACATTCGACATGTTAGGTTGCCTTAGGCTAGGATATATAGCGTTATAGACGTATATAATGTTCCCACCGAGAAGTAGGGGCCGAAGTGCCGGGAATGTTGTAAAATATTACGTTCGACATGTTAGGTTGCCTTAGGCTAGGATATATAGCGTTATAGACGTATATAATGTTCCCACCGAGAAGTAGGGGCCGAAGTGCCGGGAATGTTGTAAAATACTACGTTCGACATGTTAGGTTGCCTTAGGCTAGGATATATATCGTTATAGACGTATATACTGTTCCCACCGAGAAGTAGTTGCCGAAGTGCCGGGAATGTTGTAAAATACTACGCTCGACATGTTAGGTTGCCTTAAGCTAGGATATATAGCGTTATAGACGTATATAACGTTCCCACCGAGAAGTAGAGGTCGAAGTGCCGGCAATGTTGTAAAAAATTACGCTCGACATGTTAGGTTGCCTTAGGCAAGGATATGTAACGTTATAGACGTATATAATGTTCCTACCGAGAAGTAGGGGCCGACGCGCCAGGAATGTTGTAAAATATTACATTCGACATGTTAGGATTGCCTTAGGCTAGGATATATAGCGCTAAAGACGTATATAATGTTCCTACCGAGAAGTAGAGGCCGACGCGCCAGGAATGTTGTAAAATATTATATTCGACATGTTAGGTTGCCTTAGGCAAGGATATATAGCATTATAGACGTATATATTGTTCCCACGGTGAAGTAGGGGCCGACGTGTCAGGAATGTTGTAAAATATTACGCTCGACATGCTAGGTTGCCTTAGGCTAGGATATATAGCGTTATAGACGTATATAATGTTCCCACCGAGAAATAGGGGCCCACACGCGAGGAATGTTGTAAAACATTACATCCGAGGTGTTAGGGTGCCTTAGGTTAGGATATATAACGTTATAGACGTATCTACTGTTCCCATCGAGAAGTAGTTGCCGACGCGTCAGAAATGTTGTCAAATATTACATTCGACATGTTAGGATTGCCTTAGGCTAGGATATATAGCGCTAAAGACGTATATAATGTTCCTACCGAGAAGTAGATGCCGACGCGCCAGGAATGTTGTTAAATATTATATTCGACATGTTAGGTTGCCTTAGGCAAGGATATATAGCGTTATAGACGTATATATTGTTCCCACGGTGAAGTAGGGGCCGACGTGTCAGGAATGTTGTAAAATATTACGCTCGACATGCTAGGTTGCCTTAGGCTAGGATATATAGCGTTATAGACGTATATAATGTTCTCACCGAGAAATAGGGGCCCACAAGCGAGGAATGTTGTAAAACATTACATCCGAGGTGTTAGGGTGCCTTACGTTAGGATATATAACGTTATAGACGTATATACTGTTCCCACCGAGAAGTAGTTCCCAATGCGACAGGAATGTTGTAAAATATTACATTCGACATGTTAGGTTGCCTTAAGCTAGGATATATAGCGTTATAGACGTATATAATGTTCCCACCGAAATGTAGGGGCCTAAGTGCCGAGAATGTTGTAAAATATTACATTCGACATGTTAGGTTGCCTTAAGCTAGGATATATAGCGTTATAGACGTATATAACGTTCCCACCGAGAAGTAGAGGTCGAAGTGCCGGCAATGTTGTAAAATATTACGCTCGACATGTTAGGTTGCCTTAGGCAAGGATATGTAACGTTATAGACGTATATAATGTTCCTACCGAGAAGTAGGGGCCGCCGCGCCAGGAATGTTGTAAAATATTACATTCGACATGTTAGGATTGCCTTAGGCTAGGATATATAGCGCTAAAGACGTATATAATGTTCCTACCGAGAAGTAGAGATCGACGCGCCAGGAATGTTGTAAAATATTATATTCGACATGTTAGGTTGCCTTAGGCAAGGATATATAGCGTTATAGACGTATATATTGTTCCCACGGTGAAGTAGGGGCCGACGTGTCAGGAATGTTGTAAAATATTACGCTCGACATGCTAGGTTGCCTTAGGCTAGGATATATAGCGTTATAGACGTATATAATGTTCTCACCGAGAAATAGGGGCCCACAAGCGAGGAATGTTGTAAAACATTACATCCGAGGTGTTAGGGTGCCTTACGTTAGGATATATAACGTTATAGACGTATATACTGTTCCCACCGAGAAGTAGTTCCCAATGCGACAGGAATGTTGTAAAATATTACATTCGACATGTTAGGTTGCCTTAAGCTAGGATATATAGCGTTATAGACGTATATAATGTTCCCACCGAAATGTAGGGGCCTAAGTGCCGAGAATGTTGTAAAATATTACATTCGACATGTTAGGTTGCCTTAGGCTAGGATATATAGCGTTATAGACGTATATAATGTTCCCACCGGGAAATAGGGGCCGACACGCCAGCAATGTTGTCAATTATTACATCCGAGGTGTTAGGTTCCCTTAGGTTAGGACATATAACGTTATAGACGTATATAGTGTTCCCACCGAGAAGTAGGGGGCCGACACGTCAGGAATGTTGTCAAATATTACATCATAGATGTTAACTTCCCTTAGGTTAGGACATATAACGTTATAGACGTATATATTGTTCCCACCGAGAAGTAGGGGCCGACGAGCCAGGAATGTTGTAAAATATTACGCTCGACATGTTAGGTTGCCTTAGGCTAGGATATATAGCCTTATAGACATATATAATGTTCCCACCGAGAAATAGGGGCCGACGCGCCAGGAATGTTGTAATATATTACAATCGACATGCTAGGATTGCCTTAGGCTAGGATAGATAGCGTTATAGTCGTATATAATGTTCCCACCGAGAAGTAGGGGCCGACCAGCCAGGAATGTTGAAAAACATTACGCTCCACATGTCAGGTTGCCTTTGGTTAGGATATATAACGTTATAGACGTATATAATGTTCCCACCGAGATGTAGGGGCCGACGCGCCAGGAATGTTGTCAAATGTTACATCCGAGAAGTTCGGTTCCCATTGGTTAGGATATATAACGTTATAGACGTATATCATGTTCCCACCGAGAAGAAGGGGCCGACGAGACAGGAATGTTGTAAAACATTACATCCGAGGTGTTAGGTTGCCTTAGGTAAGTATATATAACGTTATAGACGTATATACTGTTCCCACCGAGAAGTAGTTGCCGACGCGCCAGGAATGTTGTAAAATATTACATTCGACATGTTACGTTGCCTTAAGCTAGGACATATAGCGTTATAGACGTATATAACGTTCCCACCGAGAAGTAGGGGCCGTAGTTCCGGGAATGTTGTAAAATATTACATTCGACAGGTTAGGTTGCCTTAGGCTAGGATATGTAACGTTAAAGACGTATATAATGTTCCCACCGAGAAGTAGGGGCCGATGAGCCAGGAATGTTGTAAAATATTACATTCGACATGTTAGGTTGCCTTAAGCTAGGATATATAGGGTTATAGACGTATATAATGTTCCCACCCAAATGTAGGGGCATAACTGCCGGGAATGTTGTAAAATATTACATTCGACATGTTAGGTTGCCTTAGCATAGGATATATAGCGTTATAGACGTATATAATGTTCCCACCGAGAAGTAGGGGCCGAAGTGCCGGGAATGGTGTAAAATATTACACTCGACATGTTAGGTTGCCTTAGGCTAGGATATATAGCGTTATATACGTATATAATGTTCCCACCGGGAAATAGGGGCCGACACGCCAGCAATGTTGTCAAATATTACATCCGAGGTGTCAGGTTCCCTTAGGATAGGATATATAACGTTATAGACGTATATAATGTTCCCACCGAGAAGTAGGGGGCCGACACGTCAAGAATGTTGTCAAATATTACATCATAGATGTTAGGTTCCATTAGGTTAGGATATATAACGTTATAGACGTATATATTGTTCCCACCGAGAAGTAGGGGCCGACGAGCCAGGAATGTTGTAAAATATTACGCTCGACATGTTAGGTTGCCTTAGGCTAGGATATATAGCGTTATAGACGTATATAATGTTCCCACCGAGAAATAGGGGCCGACGCGCCAGGAATGTTGTAATATATTACAATCGACATGTTAGGATTGCCTTAGGCTAGGATAGATAGCGTTATAGTCGTATATAATGTTCCAACCGAGAAGTAGGGGCCGACCAGCCAGGAATGTTGAAAAACATTACGCTCCACATGTCAGGTTGCCTTGGGTTAGGATATACAGCGTTATAGACGTATATAACGTTCCCACCGAGAAGTAGGGGCCGAAGTTCCGGGAATGTTGTAAAATATTACATTCGACATGTTAGGTTGCCTTAGGCTAGGATATATAACGTTATAGACGTATATCATGTTCCCACCGAGAAGAAGGGGCCGACGAGCCAGGAATGTTGTAAAACATTACATCCGAGGTGTTAGGTTGCCTTAGGTAAGGATATATAACGTTATAGACGTATATACTGTTCCCACCGAGAAGTAGTTGCCGACGCGCCAGGAATGTTGTAAAATATTACATTCGACATGTTAGGCTGCCTTAAGCTAGGATATACAGCGTTATAGACGTATATAACGTTCCCACCGAGAAGTAGTTGCCGACGCGCCAGGAATGTTGTAAAATATTACATTCGACATGTTACGTTGCCTTAAGCTAGGATATATAGCGTTATAGACGTATATAACGTTCCCACCGAGAAGTAGGGGCCGTAGTTCCGGGAATGTTGTAAAATACTACATTCGACATGTTAGGTTGCCTTAGGCTAGGATATGTAACGTTAAAGACGTATATAATGTTCCCACCGAGAAGTAGGGGCCGACGAGCCAGGAATGTTGTAAAATATTACATTCGACATGTTAGGTTGCCTTAAGCTAGGATATATAGTGTTATAGACGTATATAATGTTCCCACCGAAATGTAGGGGCATAACTGCCGGGAATGTTGTAAAATATTACATTCGACATGTTAGGTTGCCTTAGGCAAGGATATATAGCATTATAGACGTATATATTGTTCCCACGGTGAAGTAGGGGCCAACGTGTCAGGAATGTTGTAAAATATTACGCTCGACATGCTAGGTTGCCTTAGGCTAGGATATATAGCGTTATAGACGTATATAATGTTCCCACCGAGAAGTAGGGGCCGACGAGCCAGGAATGTTGTAAAATATTACATTCGACATGTTAGGTTGCCTTAAGCTAGGATATATAGTGTTATAGACGTATATAATGTTCCCACCGAAATGTAGGTGCATAACTGCCGGGAATGTTGCAAAATATTACATTCGACATGTTAGGTTGCCTTAGCATAGGATATATAGCGTTATAGACGTATATAATGTTCCCACCGAGAAGTAGGGGCCGACGTGTCAGGAATGTTGTAAAATATTACATTCGACGTGTTAGGTTGCCTTAGGCTAAGATATATAGCGTTATAGACGTATATAATGTTCCCACCGGGAAATAGGGGCCGACACGCCAGCAATGTTGTCAAATATTACATCCGATGTGTTAGGTTCCCTTAGGTTAGGATATATAACGTTATAGACGTATATAATGTTCCCACCGACAAGTAGGGGCCAAAGTGCCGGGAATGTTGTAAAATATTACGTTCGACATGTTAGTTTGCCTTAGGCTAGGATATATAGCGTTATAGACGTATTTACTGTTCCCATCGAGAAGTAGTTGCCGAAGTGCCGGGAATGTTGTAAAATACTACGCTCGACATGTTAGGTTGCCTTAAGCTAGGATATATAGCGTTATAGACGTATATAACGTTCCCACCGAGAAGTAGAGGTCGAAGTGCCGGCAATGTTGTAAAAAATTACGCTCGACATGTTAGGTTGCCTTAGGCAAGGATATGTAACGTTATAGACGTATATAATGTTCCTACCGAGAAGTAGGGGCCGACGCGCCAGGAATGTTGTAAAATATTACATTCGACATGTTAGGATTGCCTTAGGCTAGGATATATAGCGCTAAAGACGTATATAATGTTCCTACCGAGAAGTAGAGGCCGACGCGCCAGGAATGTTGTAAAATATTATATTCGACATGTTAGGTTGCCTTAGGCAAGGATATATAGCATTATAGACGTATATATTGTTCCCACGGTGAAGTAGGGGCCGACGTGTCAGGAATGTTGTAAAATATTACGCTCGACATGCTAGGTTGCCTTAGGCTAGGATATATAGCGTTATAGACGTATATAATGTTCCCACCGAGAAATAGGGGCCCACACGCGAGGAATGTTGTAAAACATTACATCCGAGGTGTTAGGGTGCCTTAGGTTAGGATATATAACGTTATAGACGTATCTACTGTTCCCATCGAGAAGTAGTTGCCGACGCGTCAGAAATGTTGTCAAATATTACATTCGACATGTTAGTTTGCCTTAAGCTAATATATATAGTGTTATAGACGTATATAATGTTCCCACCAAATGTAGCGGCCTACGTGCCGGGAATGTTGTAAAATATTACATTCGACATGTTAGGTTGCCTTAGGCTAGGATATATAGCGTTATAGACGTATATAATGTTCCCACCGAGATGTAGGGGCCGAAGTGCCGGGAATGTTGTAAAATATTACGTTCGACATGTTAGGTTGCCTTAGGCTAGGATATATAGCGTTATAGACGTATATAATGTTCCCACCGAGAAGTAGGGGCCGAAGTGCCGGGAATGTTGTAAAATACTACGTTCGACATGTTAGGTTGCCTTAGGCTAGGATATATAGCGCTAAAGACGTATATAATGTTCCTACCGAGAAGTAGAGATCGACGCGCCAGGAATGTTGTAAAATATTATATTCGACATGTTAGGTCGCCTTAGGCAAGGATATATAGCGTTATAGACGTATATATTGTTCCCACGGTGAAGTAGGGGCCGACGTGTCAGGAATGTTGTAAAATATTACGCTCGACATGCTAGGTTGCCTTAGGCTAGGATATATAGCGTTATAGACGTATATAATGTTCTCACCGAGAAATAGGGGCCCACAAGCGAGGAATGTTGTAAAACATTACATCCGAGGTGTTAGGGTGCCTTACGTTAGGATATATAACGTTATAGACGTATATACTGTTCCCACCGAGAAGTAGTTCCCAATGCGACAGGAATGTTGTAAAATATTACATTCGACATGTTAGGTTGCCTTAAGCTAGGATATATAGCGTTATAGACGTATATAATGTTCCCACCGAAATGTAGGGGCCTAAGTGCCGAGAATGTTGTAAAATATTACATTCGACATGTTAGGTTGCCTTAAGCTAGGATATATAGCGTTATAGACGTATATAACGTTCCCACCGAGAAGTAGAGGTCGAAGTGCCGGCAATGTTGTAAAATATTACGCTCGACATGTTAGGTTGCCTTAGGCAAGGATATGTAACGTTATAGACGTATATAATGTTCCTACCGAGAAGTAGGGGCCGCCGCGCCAGGAATGTTGTAAAATATTACATTCGACATGTTAGGATTGCCTTAGGCTAGGATATATAGCGCTAAAGACGTATATAATGTTCCTACCGAGAAGTAGAGATCGACGCGCCAGGAATGTTGTAAAATATTATATTCGACATGTTAGGTTGCCTTAGGCAAGGATATATAGCGTTATAGACGTATATATTGTTCCCACGGTGAAGTAGGGGCCGACGTGTCAGGAATGTTGTAAAATATTACGCTCGACATGCTAGGTTGCCTTAGGCTAGGATATATAGCGTTATAGACGTATATAATGTTCTCACCGAGAAATAGGGGCCCACAAGCGAGGAATGTTGTAAAACATTACATCCGAGGTGTTAGGGTGCCTTACGTTAGGATATATAACGTTATAGACGTATATACTGTTCCCACCGAGAAGTAGTTCCCAATGCGACAGGAATGTTGTAAAATATTACATTCGACATGTTAGGTTGCCTTAAGCTAGGATATATAGCGTTATAGACGTATATAATGTTCCCACCGAAATGTAGGGGCCTAAGTGCCGAGAATGTTGTAAAATATTACATTCGACATGTTAGGTTGCCTTAGGCTAGGATATATAGCGTTATAGACGTATATAATGTTCCCACCGGGAAATAGGGGCCGACACGCCAGCAATGTTGTCAATTATTACATCCGAGGTGTTAGGTTCCCTTAGGTTAGGACATATAACGTTATAGACGTATATAGTGTTCCCACCGAGAAGTAGGGGGCCGACACGTCAGGAATGTTGTCAAATATTACATCATAGATGTTAACTTCCCTTAGGTTAGGACATATAACGTTATAGACGTATATATTGTTCCCACCGAGAAGTAGGGGCCGACGAGCCAGGAATGTTGTAAAATATTACGCTCGACATGTTAGGTTGCCTTAGGCTAGGATATATAGCCTTATAGACATATATAATGTTCCCACCGAGAAATAGGGGCCGACGCGCCAGGAATGTTGTAATATATTACAATCGACATGCTAGGATTGCCTTAGGCTAGGATAGATAGCGTTATAGTCGTATATAATGTTCCCACCGAGAAGTAGGGGCCGACCAGCCAGGAATGTTGAAAAACATTACGCTCCACATGTCAGGTTGCCTTTGGTTAGGATATATAACGTTATAGACGTATATAATGTTCCCACCGAGATGTAGGGGCCGACGCGCCAGGAATGTTGTCAAATGTTACATCCGAGAAGTTCGGTTCCCATTGGTTAGGATATATAACGTTATAGACGTATATCATGTTCCCACCGAGAAGAAGGGGCCGACGAGACAGGAATGTTGTAAAACATTACATCCGAGGTGTTAGGTTGCCTTAGGTAAGTATATATAACGTTATAGACGTATATACTGTTCCCACCGAGAAGTAGTTGCCGACGCGCCAGGAATGTTGTAAAATATTACATTCGACATGTTACGTTGCCTTAAGCTAGGACATATAGCGTTATAGACGTATATAACGTTCCCACCGAGAAGTAGGGGCCGTAGTTCCGGGAATGTTGTAAAATATTACATTCGACAGGTTAGGTTGCCTTAGGCTAGGATATGTAACGTTAAAGACGTATATAATGTTCCCACCGAGAAGTAGGGGCCGATGAGCCAGGAATGTTGTAAAATATTACATTCGACATGTTAGGTTGCCTTAAGCTAGGATATATAGGGTTATAGACGTATATAATGTTCCCACCCAAATGTAGGGGCATAACTGCCGGGAATGTTGTAAAATATTACATTCGACATGTTAGGTTGCCTTAGCATAGGATATATAGCGTTATAGACGTATATAATGTTCCCACCGAGAAGTAGGGGCCGAAGTGCCGGGAATGGTGTAAAATATTACACTCGACATGTTAGGTTGCCTTAGGCTAGGATATATAGCGTTATATACGTATATAATGTTCCCACCGGGAAATAGGGGCCGACACGCCAGCAATGTTGTCAAATATTACATCCGAGGTGTCAGGTTCCCTTAGGATAGGATATATAACGTTATAGACGTATATAATGTTCCCACCGAGAAGTAGGGGGCCGACACGTCAAGAATGTTGTCAAATATTACATCATAGATGTTAGGTTCCATTAGGTTAGGATATATAACGTTATAGACGTATATATTGTTCCCACCGAGAAGTAGGGGCCGACGAGCCAGGAATGTTGTAAAATATTACGCTCGACATGTTAGGTTGCCTTAGGCTAGGATATATAGCGTTATAGACGTATATAATGTTCCCACCGAGAAATAGGGGCCGACGCGCCAGGAATGTTGTAATATATTACAATCGACATGTTAGGATTGCCTTAGGCTAGGATAGATAGCGTTATAGTCGTATATAATGTTCCAACCGAGAAGTAGGGGCCGACCAGCCAGGAATGTTGAAAAACATTACGCTCCACATGTCAGGTTGCCTTGGGTTAGGATATACAGCGTTATAGACGTATATAACGTTCCCACCGAGAAGTAGGGGCCGAAGTTCCGGGAATGTTGTAAAATATTACATTCGACATGTTAGGTTGCCTTAGGCTAGGATATATAACGTTATAGACGTATATCATGTTCCCACCGAGAAGAAGGGGCCGACGAGCCAGGAATGTTGTAAAACATTACATCCGAGGTGTTAGGTTGCCTTAGGTAAGGATATATAACGTTATAGACGTATATACTGTTCCCACCGAGAAGTAGTTGCCGACGCGCCAGGAATGTTGTAAAATATTACATTCGACATGTTAGGCTGCCTTAAGCTAGGATATACAGCGTTATAGACGTATATAACGTTCCCACCGAGAAGTAGTTGCCGACGCGCCAGGAATGTTGTAAAATATTACATTCGACATGTTACGTTGCCTTAAGCTAGGATATATAGCGTTATAGACGTATATAACGTTCCCACCGAGAAGTAGGGGCCGTAGTTCCGGGAATGTTGTAAAATACTACATTCGACATGTTAGGTTGCCTTAGGCTAGGATATGTAACGTTAAAGACGTATATAATGTTCCCACCGAGAAGTAGGGGCCGACGAGCCAGGAATGTTGTAAAATATTACATTCGACATGTTAGGTTGCCTTAAGCTAGGATATATAGTGTTATAGACGTATATAATGTTCCCACCGAAATGTAGGGGCATAACTGCCGGGAATGTTGTAAAATATTACATTCGACATGTTAGGTTGCCTTAGGCAAGGATATATAGCATTATAGACGTATATATTGTTCCCACGGTGAAGTAGGGGCCAACGTGTCAGGAATGTTGTAAAATATTACGCTCGACATGCTAGGTTGCCTTAGGCTAGGATATATAGCGTTATAGACGTATATAATGTTCCCACCGAGAAGTAGGGGCCGACGAGCCAGGAATGTTGTAAAATATTACATTCGACATGTTAGGTTGCCTTAAGCTAGGATATATAGTGTTATAGACGTATATAATGTTCCCACCGAAATGTAGGTGCATAACTGCCGGGAATGTTGCAAAATATTACATTCGACATGTTAGGTTGCCTTAGCATAGGATATATAGCGTTATAGACGTATATAATGTTCCCACCGAGAAGTAGGGGCCGACGTGTCAGGAATGTTGTAAAATATTACATTCGACGTGTTAGGTTGCCTTAGGCTAAGATATATAGCGTTATAGACGTATATAATGTTCCCACCGGGAAATAGGGGCCGACACGCCAGCAATGTTGTCAAATATTACATCCGATGTGTTAGGTTCCCTTAGGTTAGGATATATAACGTTATAGACGTATATAATGTTCCCACCGACAAGTAGGGGCCAAAGTGCCGGGAATGTTGTAAAATATTACGTTCGACATGTTAGTTTGCCTTAGGCTAGGATATATAGCGTTATAGACGTATTTACTGTTCCCATCGAGAAGTAGTTGCCGAAGTGCCGGGAATGTTGTAAAATACTACGCTCGACATGTTAGGTTGCCTTAAGCTAGGATATATAGCGTTATAGACGTATATAACGTTCCCACCGAGAAGTAGAGGTCGAAGTGCCGGCAATGTTGTAAAAAATTACGCTCGACATGTTAGGTTGCCTTAGGCAAGGATATGTAACGTTATAGACGTATATAATGTTCCTACCGAGAAGTAGGGGCCGACGCGCCAGGAATGTTGTAAAATATTACATTCGACATGTTAGGATTGCCTTAGGCTAGGATATATAGCGCTAAAGACGTATATAATGTTCCTACCGAGAAGTAGAGGCCGACGCGCCAGGAATGTTGTAAAATATTATATTCGACATGTTAGGTTGCCTTAGGCAAGGATATATAGCATTATAGACGTATATATTGTTCCCACGGTGAAGTAGGGGCCGACGTGTCAGGAATGTTGTAAAATATTACGCTCGACATGCTAGGTTGCCTTAGGCTAGGATATATAGCGTTATAGACGTATATAATGTTCCCACCGAGAAATAGGGGCCCACACGCGAGGAATGTTGTAAAACATTACATCCGAGGTGTTAGGGTGCCTTAGGTTAGGATATATAACGTTATAGACGTATCTACTGTTCCCATCGAGAAGTAGTTGCCGACGCGTCAGAAATGTTGTCAAATATTACATTCGACATGTTAGTTTGCCTTAAGCTAATATATATAGTGTTATAGACGTATATAATGTTCCCACCAAATGTAGCGGCCTACGTGCCGGGAATGTTGTAAAATATTACATTCGACATGTTAGGTTGCCTTAGGCTAGGATATATAGCGTTATAGACGTATATAATGTTCCCACCGAGATGTAGGGGCCGAAGTGCCGGGAATGTTGTAAAATATTACGTTCGACATGTTAGGTTGCCTTAGGCTAGGATATATAGCGTTATAGACGTATATAATGTTCCCACCGAGAAGTAGGGGCCGAAGTGCCGGGAATGTTGTAAAATACTACGTTCGACATGTTAGGTTGCCTTAGGCTAGGATATATAGCGCTAAAGACGTATATAATGTTCCTACCGAGAAGTAGAGATCGACGCGCCAGGAATGTTGTAAAATATTATATTCGACATGTTAGGTCGCCTTAGGCAAGGATATATAGCGTTATAGACGTATATATTGTTCCCACGGTGAAGTAGGGGCCGACGTGTCAGGAATGTTGTAAAATATTACGCTCGACATGCTAGGTTGCCTTAGGCTAGGATATATAGCGTTATAGACGTATATAATGTTCTCACCGAGAAATAGGGGCCCACAAGCGAGGAATGTTGTAAAACATTACATCCGAGGTGTTAGGGTGCCTTACGTTAGGATATATAACGTTATAGACGTATATACTGTTCCCACCGAGAAGTGTTTCCCAATGCGACAGGAATGTTGTAAAATATTACATTCGACATGTTAGGTTGCCTTAAGCTAGGATATATAGCGTTATAGACGTATATAATGTTCCCACCGAAATGTAGGGGCCTAAGTGCCGAGAATGTTGTAAAATATTACATTCGACATGTTAGGTTGCCTTAGGCTAGGATATATAGCGTTATAGACGTATATAATGTTCCCACCGGGAAATAGGGGCCGACACGCCAGCAATGTTGTCAATTATTACATCCGAGGTGTTAGGTTCCCTTAGGTTAGGACATATAACGTTATAGACGTATATAGTGTTCCCACCGAGAAGTAGGGGGCCGACACGTCAGGAATGTTGTCAAATATTACATCATAGATGTTAACTTCCCTTAGGTTAGGACATATAACGTTATAGACGTATATATTGTTCCCACCGAGAAGTAGGGGCCGACGAGCCAGGAATGTTGTAAAATATTACGCTCGACATGTTAGGTTGCCTTAGGCTAGGATATATAGCCTTATAGACATGTATAATGTTCCCACCGAGAAGTACGGGCCGACACGCCAGGAATGTTGTCAAATATTACATCCGAGATGTTAGGTTCCCTTAGGTTAGGATATATAACGTTATAGACGTATATAATGTTCCCACTGAGAAGTAGGGACCGACCAGCCACGAATGTTGAAAAACATTACGCTCCACGTGTTAGGTTGCCTTGGGTTAGGATATATAACGTTATAGACGTGTATAATGTTCCCACCGAGATGTAGGGGCCGACGCGCCAGGAATGTTGTCAAATGTTACATCCGAGATGTTCGGTTCCCTTAGGTTAGGATATATAACGTTATAGAGGTATATCATGTTGCCACCGAGAAGTAGGGGCCGACGAGCCAGGAATGTTGTAAAACATTACATCCGAGGTGTTAGGTTGCCTTAGGTAAGGATATATAACGTTATAGACGTATATACTGTTCCCACCGAGAAGTAGTTGCCGACGTGTCAGGAATGTTGTAAAGTATTACGCTCGACATGTTAGGTTGCCTTAGGCTAGGATATATAGCGTTATAGACGTATATAATTTTCCCACCGAGAAATAGGGGCCGACGCGCCAGGAATGTTGTAAAATATTACATTCGACATGTTAGTTTGCCTTAAGCTAGGATATATAGTGTTATAGACGTATATAATGTTCCCACCAAATGTAGCGTCCTACGTGCCGGGAATGTTGTAAAATATTACATTCTACATGTTAGGTTGCCTTAGGCTAGGATATATAGCGTTATAGACGTATATAATGTTCCCACCGAGAAGTAGGGGCCGAAGTGCCGGGAATGTTGTAAAATATTACGTTCGACATGTTAGGTTGCCTTAGGCTAGGATATATAGCGATATAGACGTATATCCTGTTCCCACCGAGAAGTAGTTGCCGAAGTGCCGGGAATGTTGTAAAATACAACGCTCGACATGTTAGGTTGCCTTAAGCTAGGATATATAGCGTTATAGACGTATATAACGTTCCCACCGAGAAGTAGAGGTCGAAGTGCCGGCAATTTTGTAAAATATTACGTTCGACATGTTAGGTTGCCTTAGGCAAGGATGTGTAACGTTATAGACGTATATAAAGTTCCTACCGAGAAGTAGGGGCCGACGCGCCAGGAATGTTGTAAAATATTACATTCGACATGTCAGTATTGCCTTAGGATAGGATATATAGCGCTATAGACGTATATACTGTTCCCACCGAGAAGAAGTTGCCGACGCGCCAGGAATGTTGTAGAATATTACACTCGACATGTTAGGTTGCCTTAGGCTAGGATAAAAAGCGTTATAGACGTATATAATGTTCCCACCGAGAAATAGGGGCCCACTCGCGAGGAATGTTGTAAAATATTACATCCGAGGTGTTAGGGTGCCTTAGGTTAGGATATATAACGTTATAGACGGATCTACTGTTCCCATCGAGAAGTAGTTGCCGACATGCCAGAAATGTTGTAAACTATTACATTCGACATGTTAGGTTGCCTTAAACTAGGATATATAGTGTTATAGACGTATATAATGTTCCCACCAAATGTAGCGGCCTACGTGACGGGAATGTTGTAAAATATTACATTCGACATGTTAGGTTGCCTTAGGCTAGGATATATAGCGTTATAGACGTATATAATGTTCCCACCGAGAAGTAGGGGCCGAAGTGCCGGGAATGTTGTAAAATATTACGTTCGACATGTTAGGTTGCCTTAGGCTAGGATATATAGCGTTATAGACGTATATAATGTTCCCACCGAGAAGTAGGGGCCGAAGTGCCGGGAATGTTGTAAAATACTACGTTCGACATGTTAGGTTGCCTTAGGCTAGGATATATATCGTTATAGACGTATATACTGTTCCCACCGAGAAGTAGTTGCCGAAGTGCCGGGAATGTTGTAAAATACTACGCTCGACATGTTAGGTTGCCTTAAGCTAGGATATATAGCGTTATAGACGTATATAACGTTCCCACCGAGAAGTAGAGGTCGAAGTGCCGGCAATGTTGTAAAAAATTACGCTCGACATGTTAGGTTGCCTTAGGCAAGGATATGTAACGTTATAGACGTATATAATGTTCCTACCGAGAAGTAGGGGCCGACGCGCCAGGAATGTTGTAAAATATTACATTCGACATGTTAGGATTGCCTTAGGCTAGGATATATAGCGCTAAAGACGTATATAATGTTCCTACCGAGAAGTAGAGGCCGACGCGCCAGGAATGTTGTAAAATATTATATTCGACATGTTAGGTTGCCTTAGGCAAGGATATATAGCATTATAGACGTATATATTGTTCCCACGGTGAAGTAGGGGCCGACGTGTCAGGAATGTTGTAAAATATTACGCTCGACATGCTAGGTTGCCTTAGGCTAGGATATATAGCGTTATAGACGTATATAATGTTCCCACCGAGAAATAGGGGCCCACACGCGAGGAATGTTGTAAAACATTACATCCGAGGTGTTAGGGTGCCTTAGGTTAGGATATATAACGTTATAGACGTATCTACTGTTCCCATCGAGAAGTAGTTGCCGACGCGTCAGAAATGTTGTCAAATATTACATTCGACATGTTAGGATTGCCTTAGGCTAGGATATATAGCGCTAAAGACGTATATAATGTTCCTACCGAGAAGTAGATGCCGACGCGCCAGGAATGTTGTTAAATATTATATTCGACATGTTAGGTTGCCTTAGGCAAGGATATATAGCGTTATAGACGTATATATTGTTCCCACGGTGAAGTAGGGGCCGACGTGTCAGGAATGTTGTAAAATATTACGCTCGACATGCTAGGTTGCCTTAGGCTAGGATATATAGCGTTATAGACGTATATAATGTTCTCACCGAGAAATAGGGGCCCACAAGCGAGGAATGTTGTAAAACATTACATCCGAGGTGTTAGGGTGCCTTACGTTAGGATATATAACGTTATAGACGTATATACTGTTCCCACCGAGAAGTAGTTCCCAATGCGACAGGAATGTTGTAAAATATTACATTCGACATGTTAGGTTGCCTTAAGCTAGGATATATAGCGTTATAGACGTATATAATGTTCCCACCGAAATGTAGGGGCCTAAGTGCCGAGAATGTTGTAAAATATTACATTCGACATGTTAGGTTGCCTTAAGCTAGGATATATAGCGTTATAGACGTATATAACGTTCCCACCGAGAAGTAGAGGTCGAAGTGCCGGCAATGTTGTAAAATATTACGCTCGACATGTTAGGTTGCCTTAGGCAAGGATATGTAACGTTATAGACGTATATAATGTTCCTACCGAGAAGTAGGGGCCGCCGCGCCAGGAATGTTGTAAAATATTACATTCGACATGTTAGGATTGCCTTAGGCTAGGATATATAGCGCTAAAGACGTATATAATGTTCCTACCGAGAAGTAGAGATCGACGCGCCAGGAATGTTGTAAAATATTATATTCGACATGTTAGGTTGCCTTAGGCAAGGATATATAGCGTTATAGACGTATATATTGTTCCCACGGTGAAGTAGGGGCCGACGTGTCAGGAATGTTGTAAAATATTACGCTCGACATGCTAGGTTGCCTTAGGCTAGGATATATAGCGTTATAGACGTATATAATGTTCTCACCGAGAAATAGGGGCCCACAAGCGAGGAATGTTGTAAAACATTACATCCGAGGTGTTAGGGTGCCTTACGTTAGGATATATAACATTATAGACGTATATACTGTTCCCACCGAGAAGTAGTTCCCAATGCGACAGGAATGTTGTAAAATATTACATTCGACATGTTAGGTTGCCTTAAGCTAGGATATATAGCGTTATAGACGTATATAATGTTCCCACCGAAATGTAGGGGCCTAAGTGCCGAGAATGTTGTAAAATATTACATTCGACATGTTAGGTTGCCTTAGGCTAGGATATATAGCGTTATAGACGTATATAATGTTCCCACCGGGAAATAGGGGCCGACACGCCAGCAATGTTGTCAATTATTACATCCGAGGTGTTAGGTTCCCTTAGGTTAGGACATATAACGTTATAGACGTATATAGTGTTCCCACCGAGAAGTAGGGGGCCGACACGTCAGGAATGTTGTCAAATATTACATCATAGATGTTAACTTCCCTTAGGTTAGGACATATAACGTTATAGACGTATATATTGTTCCCACCGAGAAGTAGGGGCCGACGAGCCAGGAATGTTGTAAAATATTACGCTCGACATGTTAGGTTGCCTTAGGCTAGGATATATAGCCTTATAGACATATATAATGTTCCCACCGAGAAATAGGGGCCGACGCGCCAGGAATGTTGTAATATATTACAATCGACATGCTAGGATTGCCTTAGGCTAGGATAGATAGCGTTATAGTCGTATATAATGTTCCCACCGAGAAGTAGGGGCCGACCAGCCAGGAATGTTGAAAAACATTACGCTCCACATGTCAGGTTGCCTTTGGTTAGGATATATAACGTTATAGACGTATATAATGTTCCCACCGAGATGTAGGGGCCGACGCGCCAGGAATGTTGTCAAATGTTACATCCGAGAAGTTCGGTTCCCATTGGTTAGGATATATAACGTTATAGACGTATATCATGTTCCCACCGAGAAGAAGGGGCCGACGAGACAGGAATGTTGTAAAACATTACATCCGAGGTGTTAGGTTGCCTTAGGTAAGTATATATAACGTTATAGACGTATATACTGTTCCCACCGAGAAGTAGTTGCCGACGCGCCAGGAATGTTGTAAAATATTACATTCGACATGTTACGTTGCCTTAAGCTAGGACATATAGCGTTATAGACGTATATAACGTTCCCACCGAGAAGTAGGGGCCGTAGTTCCGGGAATGTTGTAAAATATTACATTCGACAGGTTAGGTTGCCTTAGGCTAGGATATGTAACGTTAAAGACGTATATAATGTTCCCACCGAGAAGTAGGGGCCGATGAGCCAGGAATGTTGTAAAATATTACATTCGACATGTTAGGTTGCCTTAAGCTAGGATATATAGGGTTATAGACGTATATAATGTTCCCACCCAAATGTAGGGGCATAACTGCCGGGAATGTTGTAAAATATTACATTCGACATGTTAGGTTGCCTTAGCATAGGATATATAGCGTTATAGACGTATATAATGTTCCCACCGAGAAGTAGGGGCCGAAGTGCCGGGAATGGTGTAAAATATTACACTCGACATGTTAGGTTGCCTTAGGCTAGGATATATAGCGTTATATACGTATATAATGTTCCCACCGGGAAATAGGGGCCGACACGCCAGCAATGTTGTCAAATATTACATCCGAGGTGTCAGGTTCCCTTAGGATAGGATATATAACGTTATAGACGTATATAATGTTCCCACCGAGAAGTAGGGGGCCGACACGTCAAGAATGTTGTCAAATATTACATCATAGATGTTAGGTTCCATTAGGTTAGGATATATAACGTTATAGACGTATATATTGTTCCCACCGAGAAGTAGGGGCCGACGAGCCAGGAATGTTGTAAAATATTACGCTCGACATGTTAGGTTGCCTTAGGCTAGGATATATAGCGTTATAGACGTATATAATGTTCCCACCGAGAAATAGGGGCCGACGCGCCAGGAATGTTGTAATATATTACAATCGACATGTTAGGATTGCCTTAGGCTAGGATAGATAGCGTTATAGTCGTATATAATGTTCCCACCGAGAAGTAGGGGCCGACCAGCCAGGAATGTTGAAAAACATTACGCTCCACATGTCAGGTTGCCTTGGGTTAGGATATACAGCGTTATAGACGTATATAACGTTCCCACCGAGAAGTAGGGGCCGAAGTTCCGGGAATGTTGTAAAATATTACATTCGACATGTTAGGTTGCCTTAGGCTAGGATATATAACGTTATAGACGTATATCATGTTCCCACCGAGAAGAAGGGGCCGACGAGCCAGGAATGTTGTAAAACATTACATCCGAGGTGTTAGGTTGCCTTAGGTAAGTATATATAACGTTATAGACGTATATACTGTTCCCACCGGGAAATAGGGGCCGACACGCCAGCAATGTTGTCAAATATTACATCCGAGGTGTTAGGTTCCCTTAGGTTAGGATATATAACGTTATAGACGTATATAATGTTCCCACCGAGAAGTAGGGGGCCGACACGTCAGGAATGTTGTCAAATATTACATCATAGATGTTAGGTTCCCTTAGGTTAGGATATATAACGTTATAGACGTATATATTGTTCCCACCGAGAAGTAGGGGCCGACGTGTCAGGAATGTTGTAAAATATTACGCTCGACATGTTAGTTTGCCTTAGGCTAGGATATATAGCGTTATAGACGTATTTACTGTTCCCATCGAGAAGTAGTTGCCGAAGTGCCGGGAATGTTGTAAAATACTACGCTCGACATGTTAGGTTGCCTTAAGCTAGGATATATAGCGTTATAGACGTATATAACGTTCCCACCGAGAAGTAGAGGTCGAAGTGCCGGCAATGTTGTAAAAAATTACGCTCGACATGTTAGGTTGCCTTAGGCAAGGATATGTAACGTTATAGACGTATATAATGTTCCTACCGAGAAGTAGGGGCCGACGCGCCAGGAATGTTGTAAAATATTACATTCGACATGTTAGGATTGCCTTAGGCTAGGATATATAGCGCTAAAGACGTATATAATGTTCCTACCGAGAAGTAGAGGCCGACGCGCCAGGAATGTTGTAAAATATTATATTCGACATGTTAGGTTGCCTTAGGCAAGGATATATAGCATTATAGACGTATATATTGTTCCCACGGTGAAGTAGGGGCCGACGTGTCAGGAATGTTGTAAAATATAACGCTCGACATGCTAGGTTGCCTTAGGCTAGGATATATAGCGTTATAGACGTATATAATGTTCCCACCGAGAAATAGGGGCCCACACGCGAGGAATGTTGTAAAACATTACATCCGAGGTGTTAGGGTGCCTTAGGTTAGGATATATAACGTTATAGACGTATCTACTGTTCCCATCGAGAAGTAGTTGCCGACGCGTCAGAAATGTTGTCAAATATTACATTCGACATGTTAGTTTGCCTTAAGCTAATATATATAGTGTTATAGACGTATATAATGTTCCCACCAAATGTAGCGGCCTACGTGCCGGGAATGTTGTAAAATATTACATTCGACATGTTAGGTTGCCTTAGGCTAGGATATATAGCGTTATAGACGTATATAATGTTCCCACCGAGATGTAGGGGCCGAAGTGCCGGGAATGTTGTAAAATATTACGTTCGACATGTTAGGTTGCCTTAGGCTAGGATATATAGCGTTATAGACGTATATAATGTTCCCACCGAGAAGTAGGGGCCGAAGTGCCGGGAATGTTGTAAAATACTACGTTCGACATGTTAGGTTGCCTTAGGCTAGGATATATAGCGCTAAAGACGTATATAATGTTCCTACCGAGAAGTAGAGATCGACGCGCCAGGAATGTTGTAAAATATTATATTCGACATGTTAGGTTGCCTTAGGCAAGGATATATAGCGTTATAGACGTATATATTGTTCCCACGGTGAAGTAGGGGCCGACGTGTCAGGAATGTTGTAAAATATTACGCTCGACATGCTAGGTTGCCTTAGGCTAGGATATATAGCGTTATAGACGTATATAATGTTCTCACCGAGAAATAGGGGCCCACAAGCGAGGAATGTTGTAAAACATTACATCCGAGGTGTTAGGGTGCCTTACGTTAGGATATATAACGTTATAGACGTATATACTGTTCCCACCGAGAAGTGTTTCCCAATGCGACAGGAATGTTGTAAAATATTACATTCGACATGTTAGGTTGCCTTAAGCTAGGATATATAGCGTTATAGACGTATATAATGTTCCCACCGAAATGTAGGGGCCTAAGTGCCGAGAATGTTGTAAAATATTACATTCGACATGTTAGGTTGCCTTAGGCTAGGATATATAGCGTTATAGACGTATATAATGTTCCCACCGGGAAATAGGGGCCGACACGCCAGCAATGTTGTCAATTATTACATCCGAGGTGTTAGGTTCCCTTAGGTTAGGACATATAACGTTATAGACGTATATAGTGTTCCCACCGAGAAGTAGGGGGCCGACACGTCAGGAATGTTGTCAAATATTACATCATAGATGTTAACTTCCCTTAGGTTAGGACATATAACGTTATAGACGTATATATTGTTCCCACCGAGAAGTAGGGGCCGACGAGCCAGGAATGTTGTAAAATATTACGCTCGACATGTTAGGTTGCCTTAGGCTAGGATATATAGCCTTATAGACATATATAATGTTCCCACCGAGAAATAGGGGCCGACGCGCCAGGAATGTTGTAATATATTACAATCGACATGCTAGGATTGCCTTAGGCTAGGATAGATAGCGTTATAGTCGTATATAATGTTCCCACCGAGAAGTAGGGGCCGACCAGCCAGGAATGTTGAAAAACATTACGCTCCACATGTCAGGTTGCCTTTGGTTAGGATATATAACGTTATAGACGTATATAATGTTCCCACCGAGATGTAGGGGCCGACGCGCCAGGAATGTTGTCAAATGTTACATCCGAGAAGTTCGGTTCCCATTGGTTAGGATATATAACGTTATAGACGTATATCATGTTCCCACCGAGAAGAAGGGGCCGACGAGACAGGAATGTTGTAAAACATTACATCCGAGGTGTTAGGTTGCCTTAGGTAAGTATATATAACGTTATAGACGTATATACTGTTCCCACCGAGAAGTAGTTGCCGACGCGCCAGGAATGTTGTAAAATATTACATTCGACATGTTACGTTGCCTTAAGCTAGGACATATAGCGTTATAGACGTATATAACGTTCCCACCGAGAAGTAGGGGCCGTAGTTCCGGGAATGTTGTAAAATATTACATTCGACAGGTTAGGTTGCCTTAGGCTAGGATATGTAACGTTAAAGACGTATATAATGTTCCCACCGAGAAGTAGGGGCCGATGAGCCAGGAATGTTGTAAAATATTACATTCGACATGTTAGGTTGCCTTAAGCTAGGATATATAGGGTTATAGACGTATATAATGTTCCCACCCAAATGTAGGGGCATAACTGCCGGGAATGTTGTAAAATATTACATTCGACATGTTAGGTTGCCTTAGCATAGGATATATAGCGTTATAGACGTATATAATGTTCCCACCGAGAAGTAGGGGCCGAAGTGCCGGGAATGGTGTAAAATATTACACTCGACATGTTAGGTTGCCTTAGGCTAGGATATATAGCGTTATATACGTATATAATGTTCCCACCGGGAAATAGGGGCCGACACGCCAGCAATGTTGTCAAATATTACATCCGAGGTGTCAGGTTCCCTTAGGATAGGATATATAACGTTATAGACGTATATAATGTTCCCACCGAGAAGTAGGGGGCCGACACGTCAAGAATGTTGTCAAATATTACATCATAGATGTTAGGTTCCATTAGGTTAGGATATATAACGTTATAGACGTATATATTGTTCCCACCGAGAAGTAGGGGCCGACGAGCCAGGAATGTTGTAAAATATTACGCTCGACATGTTAGGTTGCCTTAGGCTAGGATATATAGCGTTATAGACGTATATAATGTTCCCACCGAGAAATAGGGGCCGACGCGCCAGGAATGTTGTAATATATTACAATCGACATGTTAGGATTGCCTTAGGCTAGGATAGATAGCGTTATAGTCGTATATAATGTTCCCACCGAGAAGTAGGGGCCGACCAGCCAGGAATGTTGAAAAACATTACGCTCCACATGTCAGGTTGCCTTGGGTTAGGATATACAGCGTTATAGACGTATATAACGTTCCCACCGAGAAGTAGGGGCCGAAGTTCCGGGAATGTTGTAAAATATTACATTCGACATGTTAGGTTGCCTTAGGCTAGGATATATAACGTTATAGACGTATATCATGTTCCCACCGAGAAGAAGGGGCCGACGAGCCAGGAATGTTGTAAAACATTACATCCGAGGTGTTAGGTTGCCTTAGGTAAGTATATATAACGTTATAGACGTATATACTGTTCCCACCGGGAAATAGGGGCCGACACGCCAGCAATGTTGACAAATATTACATCCGAGGTGTTAGGTTCCCTTAGGTTAGGATATATAACGTTATAGACGTATATAATGTTCCCACCGAGAAGTAGGGGGCCGACACGTCAGGAATGTTGTCAAATATTACATCATAGATGTTAGGTTCCCTTAGGTTAGGATATATAACGTTATAGACGTATATATTGTTCCCACCGAGAAGTAGGGGCCGACGTGTCAGGAATGTTGTAAAATATTACGCTCGACATGTTAGGTTGCCTTAGGCTAGGATATATAGCGTTATAGACGTATATAATGTTACCACCGAGAAATAGGGGCCGACGCGCCAGGAATGTTGTAATATATTACAATCGACATGTTAGGATTGCCTTAGGCTAGGATAGATAGCGTTATAGTCGTATATAATGTTCCCACCGAGAAGTAGGGGCCGACCAGCCACGAATGTTGAAAAACATTAGGCTCCACATGTTAGGTTGCCTTGGGTTAAGATATATAACGTTATAGACGTGTATAATGTTCCCACCGAGATGTAGGGGCCGACGCGCCAGGAATGTTGTCAAATGTTACATCCGAGATGTTCGGTTCCCTTAGGTTAGGATATATAACGTTATAGACGTATATCATGTTCCCACAGAGAAGTATAGGCCCACGAGCCAGGAATGTTGTAAAACATTACATCCGAGGTGTTAGGTTGCCTTAGGTAAGGATATATAACGTTATAGACGTATATACTGTTCCCACCGAGAAGTAGTTGCCGACGCGCCAGGAATGTTGTAAAATATTACATTCGACATGTTAGGCTGCCTTAAGCTAGGATATACAGCGTTATAGACGTATATAACGTTCCCACCGAGAAGTAGTTGCCGACGCGCCAGGAATGTTGTAAAATATTACATTCGACATGTTACGTTGCCTTAAGCTAGGATATATAGCGTTATAGACGTATATAACGTTCCCACCGAGAAGTAGGGGCCGTAGTTCCGGGATTGTTGTAAAATACTACATTCGACATGTTAGGTTGCCTTAGGCTAGGATATGTAACGTTAAAGACGTATATAATGTTCCCACCGAGAAGTAGGGGCCGACGAGCCAGGAATGTTGTAAAATATTACATTCGACATGTTAGGTTGCCTTAAGCTAGGATATATAGTGTTATAGACGTATATAATGTTCCCACCGAAATGTAGGGGCATAACTGCCGGGAATGTTGTAAAATATTACATTCGACATGTTAGGTTGCCTTAGGCAAGGATATATAGCATTATAGACGTATATATTGTTCCCACGGTGAAGTAGGGGCCAACGTGTCAGGAATGTTGTAAAATATTACATTCGACATGTTAGGTTGCCTTAGCATAGGATATATAGCGTTATAGACGTATATAATGTTCCCACCGAGAAGTAGGGGCCGACGTGTCAGGAATGTTGTAAAATATTACATTCGACGTGTTAGGTTGCCTTAGGCTAAGATATATAGCGTTATAGACGTATATAATGTTCCCACCGGGAAATAGGGGCCGACACGCCAGCAATGTTGTCAAATATTACATCCGATGTGTTAGGTTCCCTTAGGTTAGGATATATAACGTTATAGACGTATATAATGTTCCCACCGACAAGTAGGGGCCAAAGTGCCGGGAATGTTGTAAAATATTACGTTCGACATGTTAGTTTGCCTTAGGCTAGGATATATAGCGTTATAGACGTATTTACTGTTCCCATCGAGAAGTAGTTGCCGAAGTGCCGGGAATGTTGTAAAATACTACGCTCGACATGTTAGGTTGCCTTAAGCTAGGATATATAGCCTTATAGACGTATATAACGTTCCCACCGAGAAGTAGGGGTCGAAGTGCCGGCAATGTTGTAAAACATTACGTTCGACATGTTAGTTTGCCTTAGGCTAGGATATATATAGCGATATAGACGTATATACTGTTCCCATCGAGAAGTAGTTGCCGAAGTGCCGGGAATGTTGTAAAATACTACGCTCGACATGATAGGTTGCCTTAAGCTAGGATATATAGGGTTATAGACGTATATAATGTTCCCACCCAAATGTAGGGGCATAACTGCCGGGAATGTTGTAAAATATTACATTCGACATGTTAGGTTGCCTTAGCATAGGATATATAGCGTTATAGACGTATATAATGTTCCCACCGAGGAGTAGGGGCCGAAGTGCCGGGAATGGTGTAAAATATTACACTCGACATGTTAGGTTGCCTTAGGCTAGGATATATAGCGTTATATACGTATATAATGTTCCCACCGGGAAATAGGGGCCGACACGCCAGCAATGTTGTCAAATATTACATCCGAGGTGTCAGGTTCCCTTAGGATAGGATATATAACGTTATAGACGTATATAATGTTCCCACCGAGAAGTAGGGGGCCGACACGTCAAGAATGTTGTCAAATATTACATCATAGATGTTAGGTTCCATTAGGTTAGGATATATAACGTTATAGACGTATATATTGTTCCCACCGAGAAGTAGGGGCCGACGAGCCAGGAATGTTGTAAAATATTACGCTCGACATGTTAGGTTGCCTTAGGCTAGGATATATAGCGTTATAGACGTATATAATGTTCCCACCGAGAAATAGGGGCCGACGCGCCAGGAATGTTGTAATATATTACAATCGACATGTTAGGATTGCCTTAGGCTAGGATAGATAGCGTTATAGTCGTATATAATGTTCCCACCGAGAAGTAGGGGCCGACCAGCCAGGAATGTTGAAAAACATTACGCTCCACATGTCAGGTTGCCTTGGGTTAGGATATACAGCGTTATAGACGTATATAACGTTCCCACCGAGAAGTAGGGGCCGAAGTTCCGGGAATGTTGTAAAATATTACATTCGACATGTTAGGTTGCCTTAGGCTAGGATATATAACGTTATAGACGTATATCATGTTCCCACCGAGAAGAAGGGGCCGACGAGCCAGGAATGTTGTAAAACATTACATCCGAGGTGTTAGGTTGCCTTAGGTAAGTATATATAACGTTATAGACGTATATACTGTTCCCACCGGGAAATAGGGGCCGACACGCCAGCAATGTTGTCAAATATTACATCCGAGGTGTTAGGTTCCCTTAGGTTAGGATATATAACGTTATAGACGTATATAATGTTCCCACCGAGAAGTAGGGGGCCGACACGTCAGGAATGTTGTCAAATATTACATCATAGATGTTAGGTTCCCTTAGGTTAGGATATATAACGTTATAGACGTATATATTGTTCCCACCGAGAAGTAGGGGCCGACGTGTCAGGAATGTTGTAAAATATTACGCTCGACATGTTAGGTTGCCTTAGGCTAGGATATATAGCGTTATAGACGTATATAATGTTACCACCGAGAAATAGGGGCCGACGCGCCAGGAATGTTGTAATATATTACAATCGACATGTTAGGATTGCCTTAGGCTAGGATAGATAGCGTTATAGTCGTATATAATGTTCCCACCGAGAAGTAGGGGCCGACCAGCCACGAATGTTGAAAAACATTAGGCTCCACATGTTAGGTTGCCTTGGGTTAAGATATATAACGTTATAGACGTGTATAATGTTCCCACCGAGATGTAGGGGCCGACGCGCCAGGAATGTTGTCAAATGTTACATCCGAGATGTTCGGTTCCCTTAGGTTAGGATATATAACGTTATAGACGTATATCATGTTCCCACAGAGAAGTAGGGGCCCACGAGCCAGGAATGTTGTAAAACATTACATCCGAGGTGTTAGGTTGCCTTAGGTAAGGATATATAACGTTATAGACGTATATACTGTTCCCACCGAGAAGTAGTTGCCGACGCGCCAGGAATGTTGTAAAATATTACATTCGACATGTTAGGCTGCCTTAAGCTAGGATATACAGCGTTATAGACGTATATAACGTTCCCACCGAGAAGTAGTTGCCGACGCGCCAGGAATGTTGTCAAATATTACATCATAGATGTTAGGTTCCCTTAGGTTAGGATATATAACGTTATAGACGTATATATTGTTCCCACCGAGAAGTAGGGGCCGACGTGTCAGGAATGTTGTAAAATATTACGCTCGACATGTTAGGTTGCCTTAGGCTAGGATATATAGCGTTATAGACGTATATAATGTTACCACCGAGAAATAGGGGCCGACGCGCCAGGAATGTTGTAATATATTACAATCGACATGTTAGGATTGCCTTAGGCTAGGATAGATAGCGTTATAGTCGTATATAATGTTCCCACCGAGAAGTAGGGGCCGACCAGCCACGAATGTTGAAAAACATTAGGCTCCACATGTTAGGTTGCCTTGGGTTAAGATATATAACGTTATAGACGTGTATAATGTTCCCACCGAGATGTAGGGGCCGACGCGCCAGGAATGTTGTCAAATGTTACATCCGAGATGTTCGGTTCCCTTAGGTTAGGATATATAACGTTATAGACGTATATCATGTTCCCACAGAGAAGTAGGGGCCCACGAGCCAGGAATGTTGTAAAACATTACATCCGAGGTGTTAGGTTGCCTTAGGTAAGGATATATAACGTTATAGACGTATATACTGTTCCCACCGAGAAGTAGTTGCCGACGCGCCAGGAATGTTGTAAAATATTACATTCGACATGTTAGGCTGCCTTAAGCTAGGATATACAGCGTTATAGACGTATATAACGTTCCCACCGAGAAGTAGTTGCCGACGCGCCAGGAATGTTGTAAAATATTACATTCGACATGTTACGTTGCCTTAAGCTAGGATATATAGCGTTATAGACGTATATAACGTTCCCACCGAGAAGTAGGGGCCGTAGTTCCGGGATTGTTGTAAAATACTACATTCGACATGTTAGGTTGCCTTAGGCTAGGATATGTAACGTTAAAGACGTATATAATGTTCCCACCGAGAAGTAGGGGCCGACGAGCCAGGAATGTTGTAAAATATTACATTCGACATGTTAGGTTGCCTTAAGCTAGGATATATAGTGTTATAGACGTATATAATGTTCCCACCGAAATGTAGGGGCATAACTGCCGGGAATGTTGTAAAATATTACATTCGACATGTTAGGTTGCCTTAGGCAAGGATATATAGCATTATAGACGTATATATTGTTCCCACGGTGAAGTAGGGGCCAACGTGTCAGGAATGTTGTAAAATATTACATTCGACATGTTAGGTTGCCTTAGCATAGGATATATAGCGTTATAGACGTATATAATGTTCCCACCGAGAAGTAGGGGCCGACGTGTCAGGAATGTTGTAAAATATTACATTCGACGTGTTAGGTTGCCTTAGGCTAAGATATATAGCGTTATAGACGTATATAATGTTCCCACCGGGAAATAGGGGCCGACACGCCAGCAATGTTGTCAAATATTACATCCGATGTGTTAGGTTCCCTTAGGTTAGGATATATAACGTTATAGACGTATATAATGTTCCCACCGACAAGTAGGGGCCAAAGTGCCGGGAATGTTGTAAAATATTACGTTCGACATGTTAGTTTGCCTTAGGCTAGGATATATAGCGTTATAGACGTATTTACTGTTCCCATCGAGAAGTAGTTGCCGAAGTGCCGGGAATGTTGTAAAATACTACGCTCGACATGTTAGGTTGCCTTAAGCTAGGATATATAGCCTTATAGACGTATATAACGTTCCCACCGAGAAGTAGGGGTCGAAGTGCCGGCAATGTTGTAAAACATTACGTTCGACATGTTAGTTTGCCTTAGGCTAGGATATATATAGCGATATAGACGTATATACTGTTCCCATCGAGAAGTAGTTGCCGAAGTGCCGGGAATGTTGTAAAATACTACGCTCGACATGATAGGTTGCCTTAAGCTAGGATATATAGCGTTATAGACGTATATAACGTTCCCACCGAGAAGTAGGGGTTGAAGTGCCGGCAATGTTGTAAAATATTACGTTCGACATGTTAGGTTGCCTTAGGCAAGGATATGTAACGTTATAGACGTATATAATGTTCCCACCGAGAAGTAGGGGTCGAAGTGCCGGCAATGTTGTAAAATATTACGTTCGACATGTTAGGTTGCCTTAGGCAAGGATATGTAACTTTATAGACGTATATAATGTTCCTACCGAGAAGTAGGGGCCGACGCGCCAGGAATGTTGTAAAATAATACTTTCGACATGTTAGGTTGCCTTAGGCAAGTATATATAGCGTTATAGACGTATATATTGTTCCCACGGTGAAGTAGGGGCCGACGTGTCAGGAACGTTGTAAAATATTACGCTCGACATGCTAGGTTGCCTTAGGCTAGGATATATAGCGTTATAGACGTATATAATGTTCCCACCGAGAAATAGGAGCCCACACGCGAGGAATGCTGTAAAACATTACATCCGAGGTGTTACGGTGCCTTAGGTTAGGATATATAACGTTATAGACGTATCTACTGTTCCCATCGAGAAGTAGTTGCCGACGCGCCAGAAATGTTTTAAATATTTCCTTCGACATGTTAGGTTGCATTAAGCTAGGATATATAGTGTTATAGACGTATATAATGTTCCCACCGAAATGTAGGGGCCTAAGTGCCGGGAATGATGTAAAATATTACATTCGACATGTTAGGTTGCCTTAGGCTAGGATATATAGCGTTACAGACATTTATAATGTTCCCACCGAGAAGTAGGGGCCGAAGAGCCGGGAATGTTGTAAAATATTACGTTCGACATGTTATGTTGCCTTAGGCTAGGATATATAGCGTTATAGACGTATATACTGTTCCCACCGAGAAGTAGTTGCCGAAGTGCCGGGAATGTTGTAAAATACAACGCTCGACATGTTAGGTTGCCTTAAGCTAGGATATATAGCGTTATAGACGTATATAACGTTCCCACCGAGAAGTAGGGGTCGAAGTGCCGGGGATGTTGTAAAATATTACATTCGACATGTTAGGTTGCCTTAGGCTAGGATATGTAACGTTATAGACGTATATAATGTTCCTACCGAGAAGTAGGGGCCGACGCGCCAGGAATGTTGTAAAATATTACATTCGATATGTTAGGTTGCCTTAGGCTAGGATATATAGCGTTATAGACGTATATAATGTTCCCACCGAGAAAATGGGGCCGACACGCGAGGAATGTTGTAAAATATTACATCCGAGGTGTTAGGTTGCCTTAGGTTAGGATATATATCGTTATAGACGTATATACTGTTCCCACCGAGAAGTAGTTGCCGAATCGCGAGGAATGTTGTAAAACATTACATCCGATGTGTTAGGGTGCCTTAGGCTAGGATATATAACGTTATAGACGTATCTACTGTTCCCATCGAGAAGAAGGTGCCGACGCGACAGGAATGTTGTAAAATATTACGCTCGACATGTTAGGTTGCCTTAGGCTATGATATATAGCGTTATAGACGTATCTACTGTTCCCATCGAGAAGTAGTTGCCGACGCGCCAGAAATGTTTTAAATATTTCCTTCGACATGTTAGGTTGCATTAAGCTAGGATATATAGTGTTATAGACGTATATAATGTTCCCACCGAAATGTAGGGGCCTAAGTGCCGGGAATGATGTAAAATATTACATTCGACATGTTAGGTTGCCTTAGGCTAGGATATATAGCGTTACAGACATTTATAATGTTCCCACCGAGAAGTAGGGGCCGAAGAGCCGGGAATGTTGTAAAATATTACGTTCGACATGTTATGTTGCCTTAGGCTAGGATATATAGCGTTATAGACGTATATACTGTTCCCACCGAGAAGTAGTTGCCGAAGTGCCGGGAATGTTGTAAAATACAACGCTCGACATGTTAGGTTGCCTTAAGCTAGGATATATAGCGTTATAGACGTATATAACGTTCCCACCGAGAAGTAGGGGTCGAAGTGCCGGGGATGTTGTAAAATATTACATTCGACATGTTAGGTTGCCTTAGGCTAGGATATGTAACGTTATAGACGTATATAATGTTCCTACCGAGAAGTAGGGGCCGACGCGCCAGGAATGTTGTAAAATATTACATTCGATATGTTAGGTTGCCTTAGGCTAGGATATATAGCGTTATAGACGTATATAATGTTCCCACCGAGAAAATGGGGCCGACACGCGAGGAATGTTGTAAAATATTACATCCGAGGTGTTAGGTTGCCTTAGGTTAGGATATATATCGTTATAGACGTATATACTGTTCCCACCGAGAAGTAGTTGCCGAATCGCGAGGAATGTTGTAAAACATTACATCCGATGTGTTAGGGTGCCTTAGGCTAGGATATATAACGTTATAGACGTATCTACTGTTCCCATCGAGAAGAAGGTGCCGACGCGACAGGAATGTTGTAAAATATTACGCTCGACATGTTAGGTTGCCTTAGGCTATGATATATAGCGTTATAGACGTATATAATGTTCCCACCGAGAAATAGGGGCCGACACGCCAGGAATGTTGTAGAACATTACATCCGAGGTGTTAGGGTGCCTTAGGTTAGGATATATAACGTTATAGACGTATCTACTGTTCCCATCGAGAAGTAGTTGCCGACGCGGCAGGAATGTTGTCACATATTACATTCGACATGTTAGGCTGCCTTAAGCTAGGATATACAGCGTTTTAGACGTATATAACGTTCCCACCGAGAAGTAGGGGCCGAAGTTCCGGGAATGTTGTAAAATATTACATTCGACATGTTAGGTTGCCTTAGGCTAGGATATATAGCGTTATAGACGTATATAATTTTCCCACCGAGAAGTAGGGGCCGAAGTGCCGGGAATGTTGTAAAATACAACGCTCGACATGTTAGGTTGCCTTAAGCTAGGATATATAGCGTTATAGACGTATATAACGTTCCCACCGAGAGGTAGGGGTCGAAGTGCCGGCAATGTTGTAAAATATTACGCTCGACAAGTTAGGTTGCCTTAGCCCAGGATATATAGCGTTATAGACGTATATACTGTTCCCACCGAGTAGTAGTTGCCGACGCGCCAGGAATGTTGTAAAATATTTCATTCGACATGTTAGGTTGCCTTAGGCTAGGATATATAGCGTTATAGACGTATATAATGTTCCCACCGAGAAGTAGGGGCCGAGGAGCCAGGAATGTTGTAAAATATTACATTCGACATGTTAAGTTACCTTAGGCTAGTATATATAGCGTTATAGACGTATGTAATGTTCCCACCCAGAAGTAGGGGCCGACGAGCCAGGAATGTTGTAAAATATTACGCTCGACATGTTAGGTTGCATTAGGTTAGGATATATAACGTTATTGACTTATATAATTTTCCCACCGAGAAGTAGCGGCCGACGCGCCAAGAAAGTTGTAAAATATTACATGCGACATGTTAGGTTGCCTTAGGCTGGGATAGATAGCGTTATAGACGTATATAATGTTCCCACCGAGAAGTAGGGGCCGACGCGCCAGGAATGTTGTAAAATATTACAATCGACAAGTTAGAATTGCCTTACGCTAGGATATATAACGTTATAGACGTATATACTGTTCCCACCGAGAAGTAGGTGCCGACGCGCCCGGAATGTTGTAAAATATCACATTCGACATATTGGGTTGCCTTAAGCTAGGATATCTAGCGTTATAGACGTATATAATGTTCCCACCGAGATGTAGCGGCCGACGAGCTAGGAATGTTGTAAAATATTACGCTCGACATTTTAGGTTGCCTTAGGCTAGGATATATAGCGTTATAGACGTGTATAATGTTCCCACCGAGAAGTAGGGGCCGGCGCGCCAGGAATGTAGTAAAATATTACATCCGAGATGTTAGGTTGCCTTAGGTTATGATATATAACGTTATTGATTTATATAATGCTCCCACCGAGAAGTAGGGGCCGACGCGCCAGGAATGCTGTAAAATATTACATTCGACATGTTAGAATTGCCTTAGGCTAGGTTATATAACGTTATAGACGTATATACTGTTCCCACCGAGCAGTAGGTGCCGAAACGACAGGTATGTTGTAAAATATTACATTCGACATGTTCGGTTGCCTTAGGATAGGATATATAGCGCTATAGACGTATATACTGTTCCCACCGAGAAGAAGTTGCCGACGCGCCAGGAATGTTGTAAAATATTACATTCGACATGTTAGGTTGCCTTAGGCTAGGACATATAGCGTTACAGACGTATATAATGTTCCCACCGAGAAATTGGGGCCGACAAGCGAGGAATGTTGTAAAACATTACATCCGAGGTGTTAGGGTGCCTTAGGCTAGGATATATAACGTTATAGACGTATCTACTGTTCCCATCGAGAAGTAGTGGCCGACGCGCCAGGAATGTTGTAAAATATTACATTCGGCATGTTAGGTTGCCTTAGGCTAGGATATATAGCGTAATAGACCTATATAATGTTCCCACCGAGAAGTAGGGGCCGAAGTGCCGTGAATGTTGTAAAATACTACGCTCGACATGTTAGGTTGCCTTAGGCTAGGATATATAGCGTTATAGACGTATATACTGTTCCCAACGAGAAGTAGTTACCGACGCGCCAGGAATGTTGTAAAATATTTCATTCGACATGTTAGGTTGCCTTAGGCTAGGATATATAGCGCTGTAGACGTATATACTGTTCCCACCGAGAAGAAGTTGCCGACGCGCCAGGAATGTTGTAAAATATTACATTCGACATGTTAGGTTGCCTTAGGCTAGGATATATAGCGTTATAGACGTATGTAATGTTCCCACCGAGAAGTAGGAGCCGACGCGCCAGGAATGTTGTAAAATATTACATTCGACATATTAGGTTGCCTTAGGCTAGGATATATAGCGTTATAGACGTATATAATATTCGCACCGAGAAATTGGGGCCGGCACGCGAGGAACGTTGTAAAATATTTCATTCGACATGTTAGGTTGCCTTAGGCTAGGATATATAGCGTTATAGACGTATATATTGTTCCCACCGAGAAATTGGGGCCGACACGCGAGGAATGTTGTAAAACATTACATCCGAGGTGTTAGGTTGCCCTAGCTTAGGATACATAACGTTATAGACGTATATACTGTTCCCACCGAGAAATAGGGGCCGACACGCCAGCAATGTTGTCAAATATTACATCCGAGATGTTAGGCTGCCTTAGGTTATGATATATAACGTTATTGACTTATATAATGCTCCCACCGAGAAGTAGGGGCCGACGCGCCAGGAATGCTGTAAAATATTACATTCGACATGTTAGAATTGCCTTAGGCCAGGATATAACGTTATAGACGTATATACTGTTCCCACCGAGAAGTAGGTGCCGACACGACAGGTATGTTGTAAAATATTACATTCGAAATGTTACGTTGCCTTAGACTAGGATATATAGCGTTATAGACGTATATAATGTTCCCACCGAGAAGTAGGAGCCGACGCGCCAGGAATGTTGTAAAATATTACATTCGACATATTAGGTTGCCTTAGGCTAGGATATATAGCGTTATAGACGTATATAATATTCCCACCGAGGAATTGGGGCCGGCACGCGAGGAACGTTGTAAAATATTTCATTCGACATGTTAGGTTGCCTTAGGCTAGGATATATAGCGTTATAGACGCATATGATGTTCCCACCGAGAAATTGGGGCCGACACGCGAGGAATGTTGTAAAACATTACATCCGAGGTGTTAGGTTGCCTTAGCTTGGGATATATAACGTTATAGACGTATATACTATTCCCACCGAGAAGCAGGTGCCGACGCGCCAGGAATGTTGTAAAATATTACATTCGACATGTTAGGCTGCCTTAAGCTAGGATATACAGCGTTATAGACGTATATAACGTTCCCACCGAGAAGTAGGGGCCGAAGTGCCGGGAATGTTGTAAAATACTACGCTCGACATGTTAGGTTGCCTTAGGCTAGGATATATAGCGTTATAGACGTATATACTGTTCCCACCGAGAAGTAGTAGCCGAAGTGCCGGGAATGTTGTAAAATACTACGATCGACATTGTAGGTTGCCTTAGGCTAGGATATATAGCGTTATAGACGTATATACTGTTCCCACCGAGAAGTAGTTGCCGACGCGCCAGGAAAGTTGTAAAATATTTCATTCGACATGTTAGGTTGCCTTAGGCTAGGATATATAGCATTATAGACGTATATAATGTTCCCACTGGGAAATTGGGGCCGACACGCGAGGAATGTTGTAAAACATTACATCCGAGGTGTTAGGTTGCCTTAGGTTAGGATATATAACGTTATAGACGTATATACTGTTCCCACCGAGAAGTAGGTGCCCAAGCGCCAGGAATGTTGTAAAATATTACATTCGACATGTTAGGTTGCCTTAAGCTAGGATATATAGCGTTATAGACGTATATAATGTTTCCACCGAGAAGTAGTGGCCGACGTGCCAGGAATGTAGTAAAATATTACATTCGGCATATTAGGTTGCCTTAGGTTAGGATATATAACGTTATAGACGTACATAATGTTCCCACCGAGAAGTAGGGGCCGACACGCCAGGAATGTTGTCAAATATTACATCATAGATGTTAGTTTCCCTTAGGTTAGGATATATGACGCTATAGACGTATATAATTGTCCCACCGAGAAATTGGGGCCGACACGCCAGCAATGTTGTCAAATATTACATCCGAGGTGTTAGGTTCCCTTAGGTTAGGATATATAACGTTATAGACGTATATAATGTTCCCACCGAGAAGTAGGGGCCGACGTGCCAGGAATGTTGTAAAATATTACGCTCGACATGTTAGGTTGCCTTAGCTTAGGATACATAACGTTATAGACGTATATACTGTTCCCACCGAGAAATAGGGGCCGACACGCCAGCAATGTTGTCAAATATTACATCCGAGATGTTAGGTTGCCTTAGGCTAGGATATATAACGTTATAGACGTATATACTGTTCCCACCGAGAAGTAGTTGCCGACGAGCCAGCAATGTAATAAAATATTGCATCCGAGATGTTAGGTTGCCTTAGGCTAGGATATATAACCATATAGGCGTATATACTGTTCCCACCGAGAAGTAGGGGCCGACGAGCTAGGAATGTTGTAAAATATTATGCTCGACATTTTAGGTTGCCTTAGGCTAGGATATATAGCGTTATAGACGTGTATAATGTTCCCACCGAGAAGTAGGCGCCGACGCGCCAGGAATGTTGTAAAATATTACATTCGGCATGTTAGGATTGCCTTAGGCTAGTATATATAACGTTATAGACGTATAAACTGTTCCCACCGAGAAGTAGATGCCGACACGACAGGTATGTTGTAAAATATTACATTCGAAATGTTAGGTTGCCTTAGACTAGAATATATGGCGTTATAGACGTATATAATGTTCCCACGGAGAAGTAGGAGCCGACGCACCAGGAATGTTGTAAAATATTACATTCGACATGTTAGGTTGCCTTAGGCTAGGATATATAGCGTTATAGACGTATATAATGTTCCCACCGAGAAATTGGGCCCGGCACGCGAGGAATGTTGTAAAATATTATATTCGACATGTTAGGATTGCCCTAGACTAGGATATATAGCGTTATAGACGTATATCATATTCCCACCGGGAAATTGGGGCCGACACGCGACGAATGTTCTAAAACATTACATTCGACATGTTAGGATCCCTTAGGTTAGCATATAAAACGTTATAGACGTATAAACTGTTCCCACCGAGATGTTGGTGCCGACGCGCCAGGAATGTTGTAAAATATTACATTCGACATCTTAGGTTGCCTTAGGCTAGGATATATAGCGTTGTAGACGTATATAGTGTTCCCACCGAGAAATAGGGGCCGACACGCCAGGAATGTTGTAAAACATTACATCCGAGGTGGTAGGGTGCCTTAGGTTAGGATATATAACGTTATAGACGTATATACTGTTCCCACCGAGAAGTAGCTGCCGAAGTGCCGGGAATGTTGTAAAATACTACGCTCGACATGTTAGGTTGCCTCAGGCTAGAATATATAGCGTTATAGACGTATATACTGTTCCCACCGAGAAGTAGTTGCCGACGCGCCAGGAATGTTGTAAAATATTACATTCGACATGTTAGGTTGCCTTTAGCTAGGATATATAGCGTTATAGACTTATATAATGTTCCCACCGAGAAGTAGGGGCCGGCGCGCCAGGAATGTAGTAAAATATTACACCCGAGACGTTAGGTTGCCTTAGGTTAGGGTATATAACGTTATAGACGTATATAATGTTACCACAGAGAAATAGGTACTTGCAAGCCAGGAATGTTGTAAAATATTACATTCGAAATGTTAGGTTGCCTTAGGCTAGGATATATAGCCTTATAGACGTATATAATGTTCCCACCGAGAAGTAGGACCCGGCGCGTCACGAATGTAGTAAAATATTACATTCGACATGTTAGGTTGGTTGAGGCTAGGATATATAGCGTTATAGACGTATATAATGTTCCCACCGGGAATTTGGGGCCGACACGCCATCAATGTTGTCAAATATTACATCCGAGGTGTTAGGTTCCCTTAGGTTAGGATATATAACGTTATAGACGTATATAATGTTCCCACCGAGAAGTAGGGGCCGACACGCCAGGAATGTAGTCAAATATTACATCATAGATGTTAGTTTAACTTAGGTTTGGATATATGACGTTATAGACGTATATAATGTTCCCACCGAGAAATAGGGGCCGACGCGCCAGGAATGTTGTAAAATATTACATTCGACATGTTAGGTTGCCTTAGGCTAGGATATATAGCGTTATAGACGTATATAATGTTCCCACCGAGAAATTGGGGCCGGCACGCGAGGAATGTTGTAAAATATTATATTCGACATGTTAGGATTGCCCTAGACTAGGATATATAGCGTTATAGACGTATATGATATTCCCACCCAGAAATTGGTGCCGACACGCGACGAATGTTCTAAAACATTACATTCGACATGTTAGGATCCCTTAGGTTAGCATATAAAACGTTATAGACGTATAAACTGTTCCCACCGAGATGTTGGTGCCGACGCGCCAGGAATGTTGTAAAATATTACATTCGACATCTTAGGTTGCCTTAGGCTAGGATATATAGCGTTGTAGACGTATATAGTGTTCCACCGAGAAGAAGTTGCCGACGCTCCAGGAATGTTGTAAAATATTACACTCGACATGTTAGGTTGCCTTAGGCTAGGATATATAGCGTCATAGACGTATATAATTTTCCCACCGAGAAATAGGGGCCGACACGCCAGGAATGTTGTAAAACATTACAACCGAGGTGGTAGGGTGCCTTAGGTTAGGATATATAACGTTATAGACGTATATACTGTTCCCACCGAGAAGTAGTTGCCGAAGTGCCGGTAATGTTGTAAAATACTACGCTCGACATGTTAGGTTGCCTCAGGCTAGAATATATAGCGTTATAGACGTATATACTGTTCCCACCGAGAAGTAGTTGCCGACGCGCCAGGAATGTTGTAAAATATTTCATTCGACATGTTAGGTTGCCTTAGGCTAGGATATATAGCGTTATAGACGTATGTAATGTTCCCACCGAGAAATTGGGGCCGGCACGCGAGGAATGTTGTAAAATATTATATTCGACATGTTAGGATCCCTTAGGTTAGCATATAAAACGTTATAGACGTATAAACTGTTCCCACCGAGATGTTGGTGCCGACGCGCCAGGAATGTTGTAAAATATTACATTCGACATCTTAGGTTGCCTTAGGCTAGGATATATAGCGTTGTAGACGTATATAGTGTTCCCACCGAGAAGAAGTTGCCGACGCTCCAGGAATGTTGTAAAATATTACACTCGACATGTTAGGTTGCCTTAGGCTAGGATATATAGCGTTATAGACGTATATAATTTTCCCACCGAGAAATAGGGGCCGACACGCCAGGAATGTTGTAAAACATTACATCCGATGTGGTAGGGTGCCTTAGGTTAGGATATATAACGTTATAGACGTATATACTGTTCCCACCGAGAAGTAGCTGCCGAAGTGCCGGGAATGTTGTAAAATACTACGCTCGACATGTTAGGTTGCCTCAGGCTAGAATATATAGCGTTATAGACGTATATACTGTTCCCACCGAGAAGTAGTTGCCGACGCGCCAGGAATGTTGTAAAATATTACATTCGACATGTTAGGTTGCCTTTAGCAAGGATATATAGCGTTATAGACGTATATACTGTTCCCACCGAGAAGTATGGGCCGGCGCGCCAGGAATGTAGTAAAATATTACATCCGAGATGTTAGGTTGCCTTGGGCTAGGATATATAACAATATAGACGTATATACTCTTACCACCGGGAAGTACGTGCCGACACGCCAGGAATGTTGCAAAATATTACATTCCACATGTTAGGTTGCCTTAAGCTAGGATATATAGCGTTATAGACGTATATAATGTTCCCACCGATAAATAGGGGCCGACACGCCAGCAATGTTTTCAAATATCACATCCGAGGTGTTCGGTTCCCTTAGGTCAGGATATATAACGTTATAGACGTATATAATGTTCGCACCGAGTAGTAGGGGCCGACGCGCCAGGAATGTTGTAAAATATTACATCCGAGATGTTAGGATTGCCTTAGGCTAGGATATATAACGTTATAGACGTATATACTGTTCCCACCGAGAAGTAGTTGCCGACGAGCCAGGAATGTAATAAAATATTACATCCGAGATGTTAGGTTGCCTTAGGCTAGGATATATAACCATATAGACGTATATACTGTTCCCACCGAGAAGTAGGGGCCGGCGAGCTAGGAATGTTGTAAAATATTATGCTCGACATTTTAGGTTGCCTTAGGCTAGGATATATAGCGTTATAGCCGTGTATAATATTCCCACCGAGAAGTAGGGACCGGCGCGCCAGGAATGTAGTAAAATATTACATTCGACATGTTAGCCTGCCTTAAGCTAGGATATATAGCGTTATAGACGTATATAATGTTCCCACCGAGATGTAGCGGCCGACGAGCTAGGAATGTTGTAAAACATTACATCCGATGTGGTAGGGTGCCTTAGGTTAGGATATATAACGTTATAGACGTATATAATGTTCCCACCGAGAAGTAGGTGCCGACGCGCCAGGAATGTTGTAAAATATTACACTCGACATGTTAGGTTGCCTTAAGCTAGGATATATGGCGTTATAGACGTATATAATGTTCCCACCGGGAAGTGAGGGCCGACGTGCGAGGAATGTAGTAAAATATTACATCCGAGATGTTAGGTTGCCTTAGGCTAGGATATATAGCGTTATAGACGTATATTATGTTCCCACCGAGAAATTGGGGCCGACACGCGAGGAATGCTGTAAAACATTACATCCGATGTGTTAGGTTGCCTTAGGTTTGGATATATAACGTTATAGACGTATATACTGTACCCACCGAGAAGTAGTTGCCGACGCGCCAGGAATGTTGTAAAATATAACATTCGACATGTTACGTTGCCTTAAGCTAGGATATATAGCGTTATAGACGTATATCACGTTCCCTCCGAGAAGTAGTTGGCGAAGTGCCGGGAATGTTGTAAAATATTACACTCGACATGTTAGGATTGCCCTAGGCTAGGATATATAACGTTATAGACGTATATGATATTCCCACCGAGAAGAACGGGCCGACACGCCAGGAATGTTGTCAAATATTACATCCGAGATGTTAGGTTGCCCTATCCCAGGATATTTAGCGTTATAGACGTATATAATGTTTCCACCGAGAAGTAGGGGCCGACGTGCCAGGAATGTAGTTAAATATTACATCCGAGATGTTAGGTTGCCTTATGTTAGGATATATAACGTTATTGACTTATATAATGTTCCCACCGAGAAGTAGGGGCCGGCGCACCAGGAATGTAGTAAAATATTACATCCGATGTGTTAGGTTCCCTTAGGTTAGGATACATAACGTTATAGACGTATATAATGTTCCCACCGAGAAGTAGGTGCCGAAGCGCCAGGAATGTTGTAAAATATTACATTCGACACGTTAGGTTGCCTTAAGCTAGGATATGTAGCGTTATAGACGTAAATAACGTTCCCAACGAGAAGTAGGGGCCGAAGTGCCGTGAATGTTGTATAATATTACATTCGGCATGTTAGGTTGCCCTAGGCTAGGATATGTAACATTATAGACGTATATAATGTTCCCGCCGAGAAGTATGGGCCAACGAGCAAGGAATGTGGTAAAATATTACATCCGAGATGTTAGGTTCCCTTAGGTTAGGATATATAACGTTATAGACGTATATAATGTTCCCACCGAGAAGTAGGTGCCGACGCGCCAGGAATGTTGTAAAATATTACACTCGACATGTTAGGTTGCCTTAAGCTAGGATATATGGCGTTATAGACGTATATAATGTTCCCACCGGGAAGTGAGGGCCGACGTGCGAGGAATGTAGTAAAATATTACATCCGAGATGTTAGGTTGCCTTAGGCTAGGATATATAGCGTTATAGACGTATATAATGTTCCCACCGAGAAATTGGGGCCGACGCGTCAGGAATGTTGTAAAATATTACACCCGAGATGTTAGGTTGCCTTCGGTTAGGATATACAACGTTATAGACTTATAGTATGTTCCCACCGAGATGTAGGGACCGAGATGCCAGGAATGTTGTAAAATATTACATCCGAGATGTTAGGTTGCCTTCGGTTAGGATATACACCGTTATAGACGTATATAGTGTCCCCATCGAGAAGTACGGGCCGACACGTCAGGAATGTTGTCAAATATTACATCCGAGATGTTAGGTTGCCTTAGGTTAGGATATATAACGTTATAGATTTATATAATGTCCCCATCGAGAAGCAGGCGACGACACTCCATGAATGTTATAAAATATTACATTCGACATGTTAGGTTGCCTTAGGCTAGGATATATAACGTTATAGACGTATACAATGTTCCCACAGAGAAGTAGGGACCGAAATGCCAGGAATGATGCAAAATATTACATTCGACATATTATGTCGCCTTAGGCTAGGATATATAACGTTATAGACGTATATAATGTTCCCACCGAGAAGTACGGGCGGACACGACTGGAATGTTGTCAACGATTACATCCGAGATGTTAGGTTGCGTTAGGTTAGGATATATATCGTTATAGACGTATACAATGTTTCCACCGAGAAGTAGGGACAGACATGCCAGGAATGTTGTAAAATATTACATCCGAGATGTTAGGTTGCCTTAGGTTAGGATATACAATGTTATAGAAGTATAGAATGTTCCCACCGAGATGTAGGGACCGACATGCCAGGAATGTTGTAAAGTATTACATCCGAGATGTTAGGTTGCTTTAGGTTAGGATATATATCGTTATAGACGTATATACTGTTCTTACCGAGACTTGAGGACCGACATGCCAGGAATCTTGTAAAACATTACATCCCAGATGTTAGGTTGCTTTAGGTTAGGATATACAATGTTATAGACGTATATAATGTCCCCATCGAGAAGCAGGCGACGACACGCCAGGAATGTTGTAAAATATTACATTCGACATGTTAAGTGGCCTTAGGCTAGGATATATAACGTTATAGACGTATATAATGTTCCCACCGAGAAGTACGCGCGGACACGCTAGGAACGTTGTCAACTATTACATCCGAGATGTTAGGTTGCTTTAGGTTAGGATATATAACGTTATAGACGTATATAATGTCCCCATCCAGAAGTAGGCGACGACACGCCAGGAATATTACATCCCAGATGTTAGGTTGCGTTAGATTAGGATACACAACGTTATAGACGTATATAATTTTCCCAGCGAGAAGCAGGTGACGACACGCCAGGAATGATGTAAAATATTACATTCGACATGTTATGTCGCCTTAGGCTAGGATATATAACGTTATAGACGTATACAATGTTCCCACCAACAAGTACGGGCCCACACGCCAGGAATGTTGTGAACTATTACATCCGAGATGTTAGGTTGCCTTAGGTTAGGATATATATCGTTATAGACGTATATAATGTTCCCACTGAGACGTAGGGACCGACATGCCAGGAATATTGTAAAATATTACATCCCAAAGATTAGGTTGCGTTAGGTTAGGATATACAACGTTATAGACGTACATAATGTCCCCATCGAGAAGCAGGCGACGACACGCCAGAATGTTGTAAAATATTACATCCGAGATATTAGGTTGCCTTAGGCTAGGATATATAACCTTATAGACGTATATAATGTTCCCGCCGAGAAGTACGGGCGGACACGCCTCGAATGTTGTCAACTATTACATCCGAGATGTTAGGTTGCCTTAGGTTAGGATATATATCGTTCTAGACGTATATAATGTTCCTACCGAGACTTAAGGACCGACATGCCAGGAATCTTGTAAAATATTACATCCCAGATGTTAGGTTGCCTTCGGTTAGGATATACAACGTTATAGACGTATATAATGTTCCCACAGAGAAGTAGGGACCGAAATGCCAGGAATGATGCAAAATATTACATTCGACATATTAGGTCGCCTTAGGCTAGGATATATAACGTTATAGACGTATATAATGTTCCCACCGAGAAGTACGGGCCTACACGCCAGGAATGTTGTCAACTATTACATCCGAGATGTTAGGTTGCCTTAGGTTAGGATATATATCGTTATAGACGTATATAATGATCCCACCGAGACGTAGGTACCGACACGCCAGGAATATTGTAAAATATTACATCCCAAATGCTAGGTTGCCTTAGGTTAGGATATATATCGTTCTAGACGTATATAATGTTCCTACCGAGACTTAGGGACCGACATGCCAGGAATCTTGTAAAATATTACATCCCAGATGTTAGGTTGCTTTAGGATAGGATATACAATGTTATAGATGTATATAATGTTCCCATCGAGAAGTAGGCGACGACACGCCAGGAATGTTGTAAAATATTACATTCGACATGTTAGGTGGCCTTAGGCTAGGATATATAACGCTATAGACGTATATAATGATACCACCGAGAACTACGGGCCGACACGTCAGGAATGATGTAAAATATTACATTCGACATGTTAGGTCGCCTTAGGCTAGGATATATAACGTTATACACGTATAGAATGTTACCACCGAGAACTACGCGCCGACACGTCAGGAATGATGCAAAATATTACATTCGACATGTTAGGTCGCCTTAGGCTAGGATATATATCGCTATAGACGTATATGATGTTCCCACCGAGAAGTACGGGCTAACAGGCCACGAATGTTTTCAAGTATTACACCCGAGATGTTAGGTTCCCTTAGGTTAGGATATATAACGTTATAGACGTATATAATGTCCCCATCCAGAAGTAGGCGACGACACGCCAGGAATATTACATCCCAGATGTTAGGTTGCGTTACGTTAGGATATACAACGTTATAGACGTATATAATGTTCCCATTGAGAAGCAGGCGAAGACACGCCAGGAATGATGTAAAATATTACATTCGATATATTAGGTCGCCTTAGGCTAGGATATATAACGTTATAGACGTATACAATGTTCCCACCGAGACGTAGGGACCGACATGCCAAGAATGTAAAATATTACATTCGACATGTTAGGTCGCCTTAGGCTAGGATATATAACGTTATAGACGTATATAAGGTTCCCAACGAGAAGTACGGGCGGACACGCGTGGAATGTTGTCAACTATTACATCCGAGGTGTTAGGTTGCCTTAGGTTAGGATATATATCGTTATAGACGCATACAATGTTTCCACCGAGAAGTAGGGACCGACATGCCAGGAATGTTGTAAAATATTACATCCGAGATGTTAGGTTGCCTTAGGTTAGGATATACAATGTTATAGAAGTATAGAATGTTCCCACCGAGATGTAGGGACCGACATGCCAGGAATGTTGTAAAGTATTACATCCGAGATGTTAGGTTGCTTTAGGTTAGGATATATATCGTTATAGACGTATATAATGTTCCTACCGAGACTTGAGGACCGACATGCCAGGAATCTTGTAAAATATTACATCCCAGATGTTAGGTTGCTTTAGGTTAGGATATACAACGTTATATACGTATATAATGTCCCCATCGAGAAGCAGGCGACGACACGCAAGGAATGCTGTAAAATATCACATCCGAGATGTTATGTTGCTTTACGATTGGATATATAACGTTATAGACGTATATAATGTTCCCACCGAAAAGTAGGAGCCGACGCGCCAGGAATGTTGTAAAATATTACATCCGAGATATTAGGTTTCCTTCGGTTAGGATATATATCGCTATAGACGTATATGATGTTCCCACCGAGAAGTACGGGCTAACACGACAGGAATGTTGTCAAATATTACATCCGAGATGTTAGGTTGCCTTAGGTTAGGATATACAAAGTTATAGATTTATATATTGTCCCCATCCAGAGGTAGGCGACGAAACGCCAGGAACGATGTAAAATATTACATCCGAGATGTTAGGTTGCCTTAGGTTAGGATATACAACGTTATAGACGTATATAATGTCCCCATCGAGAAGCAGGCGACGACACGACAGGAATGTTATAAAATATTACATCCGAGATGTTAGGTTGCATTAGGTTAGGATATACAACGTTATAGATGTATATAATGACCCCATCCAGAAGTAGGCGACGACACGCCAGGAATGTTGTAAAATATTACATTCGACATGTTAGGTCGCCTTAGGCTAGGATATATAACGTGATAGACGCATATCATGTTCCCACCGAGAAGTACGGGCGGACACGCTAGGAACGTTGTCAACTATTACATCCGAGATGTTAGGTTGCCTTAGGTTGGGATATATAACGTTATAGACGTATATAATGTTCCCACCGAGAAGTACGGGCGGACACGACTGGAATGTTGTCAACGATTACATCCGAGATGTTAGGTTGCGTTAGGTTAGGATATATATCGTTATAGACGTATACAATGTTTCCACCGAGAAGTAGGGACAGACATGCCAGGAATGTTGTAAAATATTACATCCGAGATGTTAGGTTGCCTTAGGTTAGGATATACAATGTCATAGAAGTATAGAATGTTCCCACCGAGATGTAGGGACCGACATGCCAGGAATGATGTAAAGTATTACATCCGAGATGTTAGGTTGCTTTAGGTTGGGATATATATCGTTATAGACGTATATAATGTTCCTACCGAGACTTGAGGACCGACATGCCAGGAATCTTGTAAAATATTACATCCCAGATGTTTGGTTGCTTTAGGTTAGGATATACAACGTTAAGGACGTATATAATGTCCCCATCGAGAAGCAGGCGACGACACGCCAGGAATGCTGTAAAATATCACATCCGAGATGTTATGTTGCTTTACGATAGGATATATAACGTTATAGACGTATACAATGTTCCCACCGAGAAGTACGGGCCTACACGCCAGGAAAGTTGTCAACTATTACATCCGAGGTGTTAGGTTGCCTTAGGTTAGGATATATATCGTTATAGACGTATATAATGTTCCCACCGAAAAATAGGAGCCGACGCGCCAGGAATGTTGTAAAATATTACATCCGAGATGTTAGGTTGCCTTCGGTTAGGATATATATCGCTATAGAGGCATATGATGTTCCCACCGAGAAGTACGGGCCGACACGCCAGGAATGTTGTCAAATATTACATCCGAGATGTTAGGTTGCCTTAGGTTAGGATATACAAAGTTATAGATTTATATATTGTCCCCATCCAGAGGTAGGCGACGAAACGCCAGGAACGATGTAAAATATTACATCCGAGATGTTAGGTTGCCTTAGGTTAGGATATACAACGTTATAGACGTATATAATGTCCCCATCGAGAAGCAGGCGACGACACGACAGGAATGTTATAAAATATTACATCCGAGATGTTAGGTTGCATTAGGTTAGGATATACAACGTTATAGATGTATATAATGACCCCATCCAGAAGTAGGCGACGACACGCCAGGAATGTTGTAAAATATTACATTCGACATGTTAGGTCGCCTTAGGCTAGGATATATAACGTGATAGACGTATATCATGTTCCCACCGAGAAGTACGGGCGGACACGCTAGGAACGTTGTCAACTATTACATCCGAGATGTTAGGTTGCCTTAGGTTGGGATATATAAGGTTATAGACGTATATAATGTTCCCACCGAGAAGTACGGGCGGACACGACTGGAATGTTGTCAACGATTACATCCGAGATGTTAGGTTGCGTTAGGTTAGGATATATATCGTTATAGACGTATACAATGTTTCCACCGAGAAGTAGGGACAGACATGCCAGGAATGTTGTAAAATATTACATCCGAGATGTTAGGTTGCCTTAGGTTAGGATATACAATGTTATAGAAGTATAGAATGTTCCCACCGAGATGTAGGGACGGACATGCCAGGAATGTTGTAAAGTATTACATCCGAGATGTTAGGTTGCTTTAGGTTAGGATATATATCGTTATAGACGTATATACTGTTCTTACCGAGACTTGAGGACCGACATGCCAGGAATCTTGTAAAACATTACATCCCAGATGTTAGGTTGCCTTAGGTTAGGATATACAATGTTATAGACGTATATAATGTCCCCATCGAGAAGCAGGCGACGACACGCCAGGAATGTTGTAAAATATTACATTCGACATGTTAAGTGGCCTTAGGCTAGGATATATAACGTTATGGACGTATATAATGTTCCCACCGAGAAGTACGCGCGGACACGCTAGGAACGTTGTTAACTATTACATCCGAGATGTTAGGTTGCTTTAGGTTAGGATATATAACGTTATAGACGTATATAATGTCCCCATCCAGAAGTAGGCGACGACACGCCAGGAATATTACATCCCAGATGTTAGGTTGCGTTAGATTAGGATACACAACGTTATAGACGTATATAATTTTCCCAGCGAGAAGCAGGTGACGACACGCCAGGAATGATGTAAAATATTACATTCGACATGTTATGTCGCCTTAGGCTAGGATATATAACGTTATAGACGTATACAATGTTCCCACCAACAAGTACGGGCCTACACGCCAGGAATGTTGTCAACTATTACAGCCGAGGTGTTAGGTTGCCTTAGGTTAGGATATATATCGTTATAGACGTATATAACGTTCCCACCGAGACATGAGGACCGAGATGCCAGGAACCTTGTAAAATATTACATCCCAGATGTTAGGTTGCCTTAGGTTAGGATATATAACGTTATAGACGTATATAATGTCCCCATCCAGAAGTAGGCGACGACAGCCAGGAATATTACATCCCAGATGTTAGGTTGCGTTAGGATAGGATATACAACGTTATAGACGTATATTATGTCCTGATCTAGAAGCAGGCGACGACACGCCAGAATGTTGTAAAATATTACATCCGAGATGTTTGGTTGCCTTTGGCTAGGATATATATCGTTATAGACGTATACAATGTTTTCTCCGAGACGTAGGGACCGATATGCCAGGAATGTTGTAAAATATTACATCCGAGGTGTTAGGTTGCCTTAGGTTAGGATATACAATGTTATAGAAGTATAGAATGTTCCCACCGATATGCAGGGACCGACATGCCAGGAATGCTGTAAAGTATTACATCCGAGATGTTAGGTTGCCTTAGGTTAGGATATCCAACGTTATAGATGTATATAATGACCCCATCCAGTAGTAGGCGACGACACGCCAGGAATGTTGTAAAATATTACATCCCAGATGTTAGGTTGCGTTGGGTTAGGATATACAACGTTATAGACGTATATTATGTCCCCATCGAGAAGCAGGCGACGACACGCCAGGAAAGTTGTAAAATATTACATCCCAGATGTTAGGTTGCGTTGGGTTAGGATATACAATGTTATAGAAGTACAGAATGTTCCCACCGAGATGTAGGGACCGACATGCCAGGAATGTTGTAAAATATTACATTCCAGATGTTAGGTTGCTTTAGGTTAGGATATACAACGTTATAGACGTATATAATGTCGCCATCGAGAAGCAGGCGACGACACGACAGGAATGTTATAAAATATTACATCCGAGATGTTTGGTTGCATTATGTTAGGATATACAACGTTATAGATGTATATAATGTTCCCACCGAGAAGTACGGGCGGACACGCTAGGAACGTTGTCAACTATTACATCCGAGATGTTAGTTTGCCTTAGGTTAGGATATATAACGTTATAGACGTATATAATGTCCCCATCTAGAAGTAGGCGACGACACGCCAGGAATATTACATCCCAGATGTTAGGTTGCGTTAGGTTAGGATATACAACGTTATAGACGTATATAATGTCGCTTCGAGAAGCAGGCGACGACACGCCAGGAGTGATGTAAAATATTACATTCGATATGTTAGGTCGCCTTAGGCTAGGATATATAACGTTATAGATGTATACAATGTTCCCACCGAGAAGTACGGGCCTACACGCCAGGAAAGATGTCAACTATTACATCCGAGGTGTTAGGTTGCCTTAGGTTAGGATATATATCGTTATAGACGTATATAATTTTCCCACCGAGACGTAGGCACCGACATGCAAGGAATGTTGTAAAATAATACATCCCAAATGTTAGGTTGCGTTAGGTTAGGATATACAACGTTATAGACGTATATAATCTCCCCATCGAGAAGCAGGCGACGACACGCCAGGAATGTTGTAAAATATTACATTCGACATGATAGGTCGCCTTAGGGTAGGGTGTATAACGTTATAGACGTATATAATGTTCCCACCGAGAAGTACGGGCGGACACGCCTGGAATGTTTTCAACTATTACATCCGAGATGTTATGTTGCGTTAGGTTAGGATATATATCGTTATAGACGTATACAATGTTTCCACCGAGAAGTAGGGACCGACATGCCAGGAATGTTGTAAAATATTACATCCGAGATGTTAGGTTGCCTTAGGTTAGGATATACAACGTTATAGATGTATATAATGACCCCATCCAGAAGTAGGCGACGACACGCGGGGAATGTTGTAAAATATTACATCCCAGATGTTAGGTTGCGTTGGGTTAGGATATACAACGTTATAGACGTATATAATGTCCCCATCGAGAAGCAGGAGACGACACGCCAGGAATGTTGTAAAATATTACATTCGACATGTTAGGTGGCCTTAGGCTAGGATATATAACGTTATAGTCGTGTATAATGTTCCCACCGAGAAGTACGGGCGGACACGCTAGGAACGTTGTCAACTTTTACATCCGAGATGTTAGGTTGCCTTAGGTTAGGATATATAGCGTTATAGACGTATATAATGTCCCCATCCAGAAGTAGGCGACGACACGCCAGGAATATTACATCCCAGATGTTAGGTTGCCTTAGGTTAGGATATACAACGATATAGACGTATATAATGTCCCCATCGAGAAGCAGGAGACGACACGCCAGGAATGTTGTAAAATATTACATTCGACATGCTAGGTCGCCTTAGGCTAGGATATGTAACGTTATAGACGTATATAATGTTCCCACCGGGAAGTACGGGCGGACACGCCTGGAATGTTGTCAACTATTACTTCCGAGATGTTAGGTTGCCCTAGGTTAGGATATATATCGTGATAGACGTATATAATGTTCCTACCGAGACTTGAGGACCGACATGCCAGGAATGTTGTAAAATATTACATCCCAGATGTTAGGTTGCTTTAGGTTAGGATATACAACGTTATAGACGAATATAATGTCGCCATCGAGAAGCAGGCGACGACACGACAGGAATGTTATAAAATATTACATCCGAGATGTTTGGTTGCATTATGTTAGGATATACAACGTTATAGATGTATATAATGACCCCATCCAGAAGTAGGCGACGACACGCCAGGAATGTTGTAAAATATTACATTCGACATGTTAGGTCGCCTTAGGCTAGGATATATAACGTTATAGACGTATATAATGTTCCCACCGAGAAGTACGGGCGGACACGCTAGGAACGTTGTCAACTATTACATCCGAGATGTTAGGTTGCCTTAGGTTAGGATATATAACGTTATAGACGTATATAATGTCCCCATCCAGAAGTAGGCGACGACACGCCAGGAATATTACATCCCAGATGTTAGGTTGCGTTAGGTTAGGATATACAACGTTATAGACGTATATTATGTCCTCATCGAGAAGCAGGCGACGACACGCCAGAATGTTGTAAAATATTACATCCGAGATGTTAGGTTGCCTTTGGCTAGGATATATATCGTTATAGACGTATACAACGTTTCCTCCGAGACGTAGGGACCGATATGCCAGGAATGTTGTAAAATATTACATCCGAGGTGTTAGGTTGCCTTAGGTTAGGATATACAATGTTATAGAAGTATAGAATGTTCCCACCGATATGTAGGGACCGACATGCCAGGAATGCTGTAAAGTATTACATCCGAGATGTTAGGTTGCCTTAGGTTAGTATATCCAACGTTATAGATGTATATAATGACCCCATCCAGAAGTAGGCGACGACACGCCAGGAATGTTGTTAAATATTACATCCGAGGTGTTAGGTTGCCTTTGGCTAGGATATATATCGTTATAGACGTATACAATGTTTCCTCCTAGACGTAGGGACCGATATGCCAGGAATGTTGTAAAATATTACATCCGAGGTGTTAGATTGCCTTAGGTTAGGATATACAATGTTATAGAAGTATAGAATGTTCCCACCGATATGTAGGGACCGACATGCCAGGAATGCTGTAAAGTATTACATCCGAGATGTTAGGTTGCCTTAGGTTAGGATATCCAACGTTATAGATGTATATAATGACCCCATCCAGAAGTAGGCGACGACACGCCAGGAATGTTGTAAAATATTACATCCCAGATGTTAGGTTGCGTTGGGTTAGGATATACAAGGTTATAGACGTATATAATGTCTCCATCGGGAAGCAGGCGACGACACACCATCAATGTTGTAAAATATTACATTCGACATGTTAGGTCGCCTTAGGCTAGGATATATAACGTTATAGACGTATATAATGTTCCCACCGGGAAGTACGGGCGGACACGCTAGGAACGTTGTCAACTATTACATCCGAGATGTTAGGTTGCCTTAGGTTAGGATATATAACGTTATAGACGTATATAATGTCCCCATCCAGAAGTAGGCGACGACACGCCAGGAATATTACATCCCAGATGTTAGGTTGCGTTAGATTAGGATACACAACGTTATAGACGTATATAATGTTCCCACCGAGAAGTACGGGCGGACACGCTAGGAACGTTGTCAACTATTACATCCGAGATGTTAGGTTGCCTTAGGTTAGGATATATAACGTTATAGACGTATATAATGTCCCCATCCAGAAGTAGGCGACGACACGCCAGGAATATTACATCCCAGATGTTAGGTTGCGTTAGGTTAGGATATACAACGTTATAGACGTATATTATGTCCTCATCGAGAAGCAGGCGACGACACGCCAGGAATGTTGTAAAATATTACATCCCAGATGTTAGGTTGCGTTGGGTTAGGATATACAACGTTATAGACGTATATTATGTCCCCATCGAGAAGCAGGCGACGACACGCCAGGAAAGTTGTAAAATATTACATCCCAGATGTTAGGTTGCGTTGGGTTAGGATATACAATGTTATAGAAGTATAGAATGTTCCCACCGAGATGTAGGGACCGACATGCCAGGAATGTTGTAAAATATTACATCCGAGATGTTAGGTTGCCTTCGGTTAGGATATACAATGTTATAGAAGTATAGAATGTTCCCACCGAGATGTAGGGACCAACATGCCAGGAATGTTGTAAAGTATTACATCCTAGATGTTAGGTTGCTTTAGGTTAGGATATATATCGTTATAGACGTATATAATGTTCCTACCGAGACTTGAGGACCGACATGCTAGGAATCTTGTCAAATATTACATCCCAGATGTTAGGTTGCTTTAGGTTAGGATATACAACGTTATAGACGTATATAATGTCTCCATCGAGAAGCAGGCGACGACACACCATCAATGTTGTAAAATATTACATTCGACATGTTAGGTGGCCTTAGGCTAGGATATATAACGTTATAGACGTGTATAATGTTCCCACCGAGAAGTACGGGCGGACACGCTAGGAACGTTGTCAACTTTTACATCCGAGATGTTAGGTTGCCTTAGGTTAAGATATATAACGTTATAGACGTATATAATGTCCCCATCCAGAAGTAGGCGACGACACGCCAGGAATATTACATCCCAGATGTTAGGTTGCCTTAGGTTAGGATATCCAACGTTATAGATGTATATAATGACTCCATCCAGAAGTAGGCGACGACACGCCAGGAATGTTGTAAAATATTACATCCCAGATGTTAGGTTGCGTTGGGTTAGGATATACAACGTTATAGACGTATATTATGTCCCCATCGAGAAGTAGGCGACGACACGCCAGGAATATTACATCCCAGATGTTAGGTTGCCTTAGGTTAGGATATACAACGTTATAGACGTATATAATGTCCCCATCGAGAAGCAGGAGACGACACGCCAGGAATGTTGTAAAATATTACATTCGACATGTTAGGTCGCCTTAGGCTAGGATATATAACGTTATAGACGTATATAATGTTCCCACCGGGAAGTACGGGCGGACACGCCTGGAATATTGTCAACTATTACTTCCGAGATGTTAGGTTGCCCTAGGTTAGGATATATATCGTTATAGACGTATATAATGTTCCTACCGAGACTTGAGGACCGACATGCCAGGAATATTGTAAAATATTACAACCCAGATGTTAGGTTGCTTTAGATTAGTATATACAACGTTATAGACGTATATAATGTCGCCATCGAGAAGCAGGCGACGACACGACAGGAATATTATAAAATATTACATCCGAGATGTTTGGTTGCATTAGGTTAGGATATACAACGTTATAGATGTATATAATGACCCCATCCAGTAGTAGGCGACGACACGCCAGGAATGTTGTAAAATATTACATTCGACATGTTAGGTCGCCTTAGGCTAGGATATATAACGTTATAGACGTATATAATGTTCCCACCGAGAAGTACGGGCGGACACGCTATGAACGTTGTCAACTATTACATCCGAGATGTTAGGTTGCCTTAGGTTAGGATATATAACGTTATAGACGTATATAATGTCCCCATCGAGAAGCAGGCGACGACACGCCAGGAAAGTTGTAAAATATTACATCCCAGATGTTAAGTTGCGTTGGGTTAGGATATACAATGTTATAGAAGTATAGAATGTTCCCACCGAGATGTAGGGACCGACATGCCAGGAATGTTGTAAAATATTACATCCGAGATGTTAGGTTGTCTTGGGTTAGGATATACAATGTTATAGAAGTATAGAATGTTCCCACCGAGATGTAGGTACCGACATGCCAGGAATGTTGTAAAGTATTACATCCGAGATGTTAGGTTGCTTTAGGTTAGGATATATATCGTTATAGACGTATATAATGTTCCTACCGAGACTTGAGGACCGACATGCCAGGAATGTTGTAAAATATTACATCCCAGATGTTAGGTTGCTTTAGGTTAGGATATACAACGTTATAGACGTATATAATGTCGCCATCGAGAAGCAGGCGACGACACGACAGGAATGTTATAAAATATTACATCCGAGATGTTTGGTTGCATTATGTTAGGATATACAACGTTATAGATGTATATAATGACCCCATCCAGAAGTAGGCGACGACACGCCAGGAATGTTGTAAAATATTACATTCGACATGTTAGGTTGCCTTTGGCTAGGATATATATCGTTATAGACGTATACAATGTTTCCTCCTAGACGTAGGGACCGATATGCCAGGAATGTTGTAAAATATTACATCCGAGGTGTTAGATTGCCTTAGGTTAGGATATACAATGTTATAGAAGTATAGAATGTTCCCACCGATATGTAGGGACCGACATGCCAGGAATGCTGTAAAGTATTACATCCGAGATGTTAGGTTGCCTTAGGTTAGGATATCCAACGTTATAGATGTATATAATGACCCCATCCAGAAGTAGGCGACGACACGCCAGGAATGTTGTAAAATATTACATCCCAGATGTTAGGTTGCGTTGGGTTAGGATATACAAGGTTATAGACGTATATAATGTCTCCATCGGGAAGCAGGCGACGACACACCATCAATGTTGTAAAATATTACATTCGACATGTTAGGTGGCCTTAGGCTTGGATATATAACGTTATAGACGTGTATAATGTTCCCACCGAGATGTACGGGCGGACACGCTAGGAACGTTGTCAACTTTTACATCCGAGATGTTAGGTTGCCTTAGGTTAGGATATATAACGTTATAGACGTATATAATGTCCCCATCCAGAAGTAGGCGACGACACCCCAGGAATATTACATCCCAGATGTTAGGTTGCCTTAGGTTAGGATATACAACGTTATAGACGTATATAATGTCCCCATCGAGAAGCAGGCGACGACATGCCAGGAATGTTATAAAATATTACATCCGAGATGTTAGGTTGCCTTAGGTTAGGATATACAACGTTATAGATGTATATAATGACCCCATCCAGAAGTAGGCGACGACACGCCGGGAATTTGGTAAAATATTACATTCGACATGTTAGGTCGCCTTAGGCTAGGATATATAACGTTATAGACGTGTATAATGTTCCCACCGAGATGTACGGGCGGACACGCTAGGAACGTTGTCAACTTTTACATCCGAGATGTTAGGTTGCCTTAGGTTAGGATATATAACGTTATAGACGTATATAATGTCCCCATCGAGAAGCAGGCGACGACATGCCAGGAATGTTGTAAAATATTACATTCGACATGGTAGGTCGCCTTAGGCTAGGATATATAACGTTATAGACGTATATAATGTTCCCACCGGGAAGTACGGGCGGACACGCCTGGAATGTTGTCAACTATTACTTCCGACATGATAGGTTGCCCTAGGTTAGGATATATATCGTTATAGACGTATACAATGTTTCCACCGAGAAGTAGGGACCGACACGCCAGGAATGTTGTAAAATATTACATCCCAGATGTTAGGTTGCGTTGGGTTAGGATATACAACGTTATAGACGTATATTATGTCCCCATCGAGAAGCAGGCGACGACACGCCAGGAAAGTTGTAAAATATTACATCCCAGATGTTAGGTTGCGTTGGGTTAGGATATACAATGTTATAGAAGTATAGAATGTTCCCACCGAGATGTAGGGACCGGCATGCCAGGAATGTTGTAAAATATTACATCCGAGATGTTAGGTTGCCTTCGGTTAGGATATACAATGTTATAGAAGTATAGAATGTTCCCACCGAGATGTAGGGACCAACATGCCAGGAATGTTGTAAAGTATTACATCCTAGATGTTAGGTTGCTTTAGGTTAGGATATATATCGTTATAGACGTATATAATGTTCCTACCGAGACTTGAGGACCGACATGCTAGGAATCTTGTCAAATATTACATCCCAGATGTTAGGTTGCTTTAGGTTAGGATATACAACGTTATAGACGTATATAATGTCTCCATCGAGAAGCAGGCGACGACACACCATCAATGTTGTAAAATATTACATTCGACATGTTAGGTGGCCTTAGGCTAGGATATATAACGTTATAGACGTGTATAATGTTCCCACCGAGAAGTACGGGCGGACACGCTAGGAACGTTGTCAACTTTTACATCCGAGATGTTAGGTTGCCTTAGGTTAAGATATATAACGTTATAGACGTATATAATGTCCCCATCCAGAAGTAGGCGACGACACGCCAGGAATATTACATCCCAGATGTTAGGTTGCCTTAGGTTAGGATATACAACGTTATAGACGTATATAATGTCCCCATCGAGAAGCAGGAGACGACACGCCAGGAATGTTGTAAAATATTACATTCGACATGTTAGGTCGCCTTAGGCTAGGATATATAACGTTATAGACGTATATAATGTTCCCACCGGGAAGTACGGGCGGACACGCCTGGAATGTTGTCAACTATTACTTCTGAGATGTTAGGTTGCCCTAGGTTAGGATATATATCGTTATAGACGTATACAATGTTTCCACCGAGAAGTAGGGACCGACATGCCAGGAATGTTGTAAAATATTACATCCGAGATGTTAGGTTGTCTTGGGTTAGGATATACAATGTTATAGAAGTATAGAATGTTCCCACCGAGATGTAGGGACCGACATGCCAGGAATGTTGTAAAGTATTACATCCTAGATGTTAGGTTGCTTTAGGTTAGGATATATATCGTTATAGACGTATATAATGTTCCTACCGAGACTTGAGGACCGACATGCTAGGAATCTTGTAAAATATTACATCCCAGATGTTAGGTTGCTTTAGGTTAGGATATACAACGTTATAGACGTATATAATGTCTCCATCGAGAAGCAGGAGACGACACACCATCAATGTTGTAAAATATTACATTCGACATGTTAGGTGGCCTTAGGCTAGGATATATAACGTTATAGACGTGTAAAATGTTCCCACCGAGAAGTACGGGCGGACACGCTAGGAACGTTGTCAACTTTTACATCCGAGATGTTAGGTTGCCTTAGGTTAGGATATATAACGTTATAGACGTATATAATGTCCCCATTCAGAAGTAGGCGACGACACGCCAGGAATATTACATCCCAGATGTTAGGTTGCCTTAGGTTAGGATATCCAACGTTATAGATGTATATAATGACTCCATCCAGAAGTAGGCGACGACACGCCAGGAATGTTGTAAAATATTACATCCCAGATGTTAGGTTGCGTTGGGTTAGGATATACAACGTTATAGACGTATATTATGTCCCCATCGAGAAGTAGGCGACGACACGCCAGGAATATTACATCCCAGATGTTAGGTTGCCTTAGGTTAGGATATACAACGTTATAGACGTATATAATGTCCCCATCGAGAAGCAGGAGACGACACGCCAGGAATGTTGTAAAATATTACATTCGACATGTTAGGTCGCCTTAGGCTAGGATATATAACGTTATAGACGTATATAATGTTCCCACCGGGAAGTACGGGCGGACACGCCTGGAATATTGTCAACTATTACTTCCGAGATGTTAGGTTGCCCTAGGTTAGGATATATATCGTTATAGACGTATATAATGTTCCTACCGAGACTTGAGGACCGACATGCCAGGAATATTGTAAAATATTACAATCCAGATGTTAGGTTGCTTTAGATTAGGATATACAACGTTATAGACGTATATAATGTCGCCATCGAGAAGCAGGCGACGACACGACAGGAATATTATAAAATATTACATCCGAGATGTTTGGTTGCATTAGGTTAGGATATACAACGTTATAGATGTATATAATGACCCCATCCAGTAGTAGGCGACGACACGCCAGGAATGTTGTAAAATATTACATTCGACATGTTAGGTCGCCTTAGGCTAGGATATATAACGTTATAGACGTATATAATGTTCCCACCGAGAAGTACGGGCGGACACGCTATGAACGTTGTCAACTATTACATCCGAGATGTTAGGTTGCCTTAGGTTAGGATATATAACGTTATAGACGTATATAATGTCCCCATCGAGAAGCAGGCGACGACACGCCAGGAAAGTTGTAAAATATTACATCCCAGATGTTAAGTTGCGTTGGGTTAGGATATACAATGTTATAGAAGTATAGAATGTTCCCACCGAGATGTAGGGACCGACATGCCAGGAATGTTGTAAAATATTACATCCGAGATGTTAGGTTGTCTTGGGTTAGGATATACAATGTTATAGAAGTATAGAATGTTCCCACCGAGATGTAGGTACCGACATGCCAGGAATGTTGTAAAGTATTACATCCGAGATGTTAGGTTGCTTTAGGTTAGGATATATATCGTTATAGACGTATATAATGTTCCTACCGAGACTTGAGGACCGACATGCCAGGAATGTTGTAAAATATTACATCCCAGATGTTAGGTTGCTTTAGGTTAGGATATACAACGTTATAGACGTATATAATGTCGCCATCGAGAAGCAGGCGACGACACGACAGGAATGTTATAAAATATTACATCCGAGATGTTTGGTTGCATTATGTTAGGATATACAACGTTATAGATGTATATAATGACCCCATCCAGAAGTAGGCGACGACACGCCAGGAATGTTGTAAAATATTACATCCCAGATGTTAGGTTGCGTTGGGTTAGGATATACAAGGTTATAGACGTATATAATGTCTCCATCGGGAAGCAGGCGACGACACACCATCAATGTTGTAAAATATTACATTCAACATGTTAGGTGGCCTTAGGCTTGGATATATAACGTTATAGACGTGTATAATGTTCCCACCGAGATGTACGGGCGGACACGCTAGGAACGTTGTCAACTTTTACATCCGAGATGTTAGGTTGCCTTAGGTTAGGATATATAACGTTATAGACGTATATAATGTCCCCATCGAGAAGCAGGCGACGACATGCCAGGAATGTTGTAAAATATTACATTCGACATGGTAGGTCGCCTTAGGCTAGGATATATAACGTTATAGACGTATATAATGTTCCCACCGGGAAGTACGGGCGGACACGCCTGGAATGTTGTCAACTATTACTTCCGACATGATAGGTTGCCCTAGGTTAGGATATATATCGTTATAGACGTATACAATGTTTCCACCGAGAAGTAGGGACCGACATGCCAGGAATGTTGTAAAATATTACATCCGAGATGTTAGGTTGTCTTGGGTTAGGATATACAATGTTATAGAAGTATAGAATGTTCCCACCGAGATGTAGGGACCGACATGCCAGGAATGTTGTAAAGTATTACATCCGAGATGTTAGGTTGCTTTAGGTTAGGATATATATCGTTATAGACGTATATAATGTTCCTACCGAGACTTGAGGACCGACATGCCAGGAATGTTGTAAAATATTACATCCCAGATGTTAGGTTGCTTTAGGTTAGGATATACAACGTTATAGACGTATATAATGTCGCCATCGAGAAGCAGGCGACGACACGACAGGAATGTTATAAAATATTACATCCGAGATGTTTGGTTGCATTATGTTAGGATATACAACGTTATAGATGTATATAATGACCCCATCCAGAAGTAGGCGACGACACGCCAGGAATGTTGTAAAATATTACATTCGACATGTTAGGTCGCCTTAGGCTAGGATATATAACGTTACAGACGTATATAATGTTCCCACCGAGAAGTAAGGGCGGACACGCTAGGAACGTTGTCAACTATTACATCCGAGATGTTAGGTTGCCTTACGTTAGGATATATAACGTTATAGACGTATATAATGTCCCCATCCAGAAGTAGGCGACGACACGCCAGGAATATTACATCCCAGATGTTAGGTTGCCTTAGGTTAGGATATACAACGTTATAGACGTATATAATGTCCCCATCGAGAAGCAGGAGACGACACGCCAGGAATGTTGTAAAATATTACATTCGACATGTTAGGTGGCCTTAGGCTAGGATATATATCGTTATAGACGTATACAATGTTTCCTCCGAGACGTAGGGACCGATATGCCAGGAATGTTGTAAAATATTACATCCGAGGTGTTAGGTTGCCTTAGGTTAGGATATACAATGTTATAGAAGTATAGAATGTTCCCACCGATATGTAGGGACCGACATGCCAGGAATGCTGTATAGTATTACATCCGAGATGTTAGGTTGCCTTAGGTTAGGATATCCAACGTTATAGACGTGTATAATGTTCCCACCGAGATGTACGGGCGGACACGCTAGGAACGTTGTCAACTTTTACATCCGAGATGTTAGGTTGCCTTAGGTTAGGATATATAACGTTATAGATGTATATAATGACTCCATCCAGAAGTAGGCGACGACACGCCAGGAATGTTGTAAAATATTACATCCCAGATGTTAGGTTGCGTTGGGTTAGGATATACAACGTTATAGACGTATATTATGTCCCCATCGAGAAGTAGGCGACGACACGCCAGGAATATTACATCCCAGATGTTAGGTTGCCTTAGGTTAGGATATACAACGTTATAGACGTATATAATGTCCCCATCGAGAAGCAGGAGACGACACGCCAGGAATGTTGTAAAATATTACATTCGACATGTTAGGTCGCCTTAGGCTAGGATATATAACGTTATAGACGTATATAATGTTCCCACCGGGAAGTACGGGCGGACACGCCTGGAATATAGTCAACTATTACTTCCGAGATGTTAGGTTGCCCTAGGTTAGGATATATATCGTTATAGACGTATATAATGTTCCTACCGAGACTTGAGGACCGACATGCCAGGAATATTGTAAAATATTACAACCCAGATGTTAGGTTGCTTTAGATTAGGATATACAACGTTATAGACGTATATAATGTCGCCATCGAGAAGCAGGCGACGACACGACAGGAATATTATAAAATATTACATCCGAGATGTTTGGTTGCATTAGGTTAGGATATACAACGTTATAGATGTATATAATGACCCCATCCAGTAGTAGGCGACGACACGCCAGGAATGTTGTAAAATATTACATTCGACATGTTAGGTCGCCTTAGGCTAGGATATATAACGTTATAGACGTATATAATGTTCCCACCGAGAAGTACGGGCGGACACGCTATGAACGTTGTCAACTATTACATCCGAGATGTTAGGTTGCCTTAGGTTAGGATATATAACGTTATAGACGTATATAATGTCCCCATCGAGAAGCAGGCGACGACACGCCAGGAAAGTTGTAAAATATTACATCCCAGATGTTAAGTTGCGTTGGGTTAGGATATACAATGTTATAGAAGTATAGAATGTTCCCACCGAGATGTAGGGACCGACATGCCAGGAATGTTGTAAAATATTACATCCGAGATGTTAGGTTGTCTTGGGTTAGGATATACAATGTTATAGAAGTATAGAATGTTCCCACCGAGATGTAGGTACCGACATGCCAGGAATGTTGTAAAGTATTACATCCGAGATGTTAGGTTGCTTTAGGTTAGGATATATATCGTTATAGACGTATATAATGTTCCTACCGAGACTTGAGGACCGACATGCCAGGAATGTTGTAAAATATTACATCCCAGATGTTAGGTTGCTTTAGGTTAGGATATACAACGTTATAGACGTATATAATGTCGCCATCGAGAAGCAGGCGACGACACGACAGGAATGTTATAAAATATTACATCCGAGATGTTTGGTTGCATTATGTTAGGATATACAACGTTATAGATGTATATAATGACCCCATCCAGAAGTAGGCGACGACACGCCAGGAATGTTGTAAAATATTACATCCCAGATGTTAGGTTGCGTTGGGTTAGGATATACAAGGTTATAGACGTATATAATGTCTCCATCGGGAAGCAGGCGACGACACACCATCAATGTTGTAAAATATTACATTCAACATGTTAGGTGGCCTTAGGCTTGGATATATAACGTTATAGACGTGTATAATGTTCCCACCGAGATGTACGGGCGGACACGCTAGGAACGTTGTCAACTTTTACATCCGAGATGTTAGGTTGCCTTAGGTTAGGATATATAACGTTATAGACGTATATAATGTCCCCATCCAGAAGTAGGCGACGACACCCCAGGAATATTACATCCCAGATGTTAGGTTGCCTTAGGTTAGGATATACAACGTTATAGACGTATATAATGTCCCCATCGAGAAGCAGGCGACGACATGCCAGGAATGTTATAAAATATTACATCCGAGATGTTAGGTTGCCTTAGGTTAGGATATACAACGTTATAGATGTATATAATGACCCCATCCAGAAGTAGGCGACGACACGCCGGGAATTTGGTAAAATATTACATTCGACATGTTAGGTCGCCTTAGGCTAGGATATATAACGTTATAGACGTGTATAATGTTCCCACCGAGATGTACGGGCGGACACGCTAGGAACGTTGTCAACTTTTACATCCGAGATGTTAGGTTGCCTTAGGTTAGGATATATAACGTTATAGACGTATATAATGTCCCCATCGAGAAGCAGGCGACGACATGCCAGGAATGTTGTAAAATATTACATTCGACATGGTAGGTCGCCTTAGGCTAGGATATATAACGTTATAGACGTATATAATGTTCCCACCGGGAAGTACGGGCGGACACGCCTGGAATGTTGTCAACTATTACTTCCGACATGATAGGTTGCCCTAGGTTAGGATATATATCGTTATAGACGTATACAATGTTTCCACCGAGAAGTAGGGACCGACATGCCAGGAATGTTGTAAAATATTACATCCGAGATGTTAGGTTGTCTTGGGTTAGGATATACAATGTTATAGAAGTATAGAATGTTCCCACCGAGATGTAGGGACCGACATGCCAGGAATGTTGTAAAGTATTACATCCGAGATGTTAGGTTGCTTTAGGTTAGGATATATATCGTTATAGACGTATATAATGTTCCTACCGAGACTTGAGGACCGACATGCCAGGAATGTTGTAAAATATTACATCCCAGATGTTAGGTTGCTTTAGGTTAGGATATACAACGTTATAGACGTATATAATGTCGCCATCGAGAAGCAGGCGACGACACGACAGGAATGTTATAAAATATTACATCCGAGATGTTTGGTTGCATTATGTTAGGATATACAACGTTATAGATGTATATAATGACCCCATCCAGAAGTAGGCGACGACACGCCAGGAATGTTGTAAAATATTACATTCGACATGTTAGGTCGCCTTAGGCTAGGATATATAACGTTACAGACGTATATAATGTTCCCACCGAGAAGTAAGGGCGGACACGCTAGGAACGTTGTCAACTATTACATCCGAGATGTTAGGTTGCCTTACGTTAGGATATATAACGTTATAGACGTATATAATGTCCCCATCCAGAAGTAGGCGACGACACGCCAGGAATATTACATCCCAGATGTTAGGTTGCCTTAGGTTAGGATATACAACGTTATAGACGTATATAATGTCCCCATCGAGAAGCAGGAGACGACACGCCAGGAATGTTGTAAAATATTACATTCGACATGTTAGGTGGCCTTAGGCTAGGATATATATCGTTATAGACGTATACAATGTTTCCTCCGAGACGTAGGGACCGATATGCCAGGAATGTTGTAAAATATTACATCCGAGGTGTTAGGTTGCCTTAGGTTAGGATATACAATGTTATAGAAGTATAGAATGTTCCCACCGATATGTAGGGACCGACATGCCAGGAATGCTGTATAGTATTACATCCGAGATGTTAGGTTGCCTTAGGTTAGGATATCCAACGTTATAGATGTATATAATGACCCCATCCAGAAGTAGACGACGACACGCCAGGAATGTTGTAAAATATTACATCCCAGATGTTAAGTTGCGTTGGGTTAGGATATACAATGTTATAGAAGTATAGAATGTTCCCACCGAGATGTAGGGACCGACATGCCAGGAATGTTGTAAAACATTACATCCGAGATGTTAGGTTGCCTGCGGTTAGGATATACAATGTTATAGAAGTATAGAATGTTCCCACCGAGATGTAGGGACCAACATGCCAGGAATGTTGTAAAGTATTACATCCTAGATGTTAGGTTGCTTTAGGTTAGGATATATATTGTTATAGACGTATATAATGTTCCTACCGAGACTTGAGGACCGACATGCTAGGAATCTTGTAAAATATTACATCCCAGATGTTAGGTTGCTTTAGGTTAGGATATACAACGTTATAGACGTATATAATGTCTCCATCGAGAAGCAGGCGACGACACACCATCAATGTTGTAAAATATTACATTCGACATGTTAGGTGGCCTTAGGCAAGGATATATAACGTTATAGACGTGTATAATGTTCCCACCGAGAAGTACGGGCGGACACGCTAGGAACGTTGTCAACTTTTACATCCGAGATGTTAGGTTGCCTTAGGTTAGGATATATAACGTTATAGACGTATATAATGTCCCCATCCAGAAGTAGGCGACGACACGCCAGGAATATTACATCCCAGATGTTAGGTTGCCTTAGGTTAGGATATACAACGTTATAGACGTATATAATGTCCCCATCGAGAAGCAGGAGACGACACGCCAGGAATGTTGTAAAATATTACATTCGACATGTTAGGTCGCCTTAGGCTAGGATATATAACGTTATAGACGTATATAATGTTCCCACCGGGAAGTACGGGCGGACACGCCTGGAATGTTGTCAACTATTACTTCCGAGATGTTAGGTTGCCCTAGGTTAGGATATATATCGTTATAGACGTATACAATGTTTCCACCGAGAAGTAGGGACCGACATGCCAGGAATGTTGTAAAATATTACATCCGAGATGTTAGGTTGTCTTGGGTTAGGATATACAATGTTATAGAAGTATAGAATGTTCCCACCGAGATGTAGGGACCGACATGCCAGGAATGTTGTAAAGTATTACATCCGAGATGTTAGGTTGCTTTAGGTTAGGATATATATCGTTATAGACGTATATAATATTCCTACCGAGACTTGAGGACCGACATGCCAGGAATGTTGTAAAACATTACATCCCAGATGTTAGGTTGCTTTAGGTTAGGATAAACAACGTTATAGACGTATATAATGTCGCCATCGAGAAGCAGGCGACGACACGACAGGAATGTTATAAAATATTACATCCGAGATGTTTGGATGCATTAGGTTAGGATATATAACGTTATAGACGTATATAACGTTCCCACCGAGAAGTACGGGCGGACACGCTAGGAACGTTGTCAACTATTACATCCGAGATGTTAGGTTGCCTTAGGTTAGGATATATAACGTTATAGACGTATATAATGTCCCCATCCAGAAGTAGGCGACGACACGCCAGGAATATTACATCCCAGATGTTAGGTTGCGTTAGGTTAGGATATACAACGTTATAGACGTATATTATGTCCTCATCGAGAAGCAGGCGACGACACGCCAGAATGTTGTAAAATATTACATCCGAGATGTTAGGTTGCCTTAGGCTAGGATATATATCGTTATAGACGTATACAATGTTTCCTCCGAGACGTAGGGACCGATATGCCAGGTATGTTGTAAAATATTACATCCGAGGTGTTAGGTTGCCTTAGGTTAGGATATACAATGTTATAGAAGTATAGAATGTTCCCACCGATATGTAGGGACCGACATGCCAGGAATGTTGTAAAGTATTACATCCCAGATGTTAGGTTGCGTTGGCTTAGGATATACAACGTTATAGACGTATATTATGTCCCCATCGAGAAGCAGGCGACGACACGCCAGGAAAGTTGTAAAATATTACATCCCAGATGTTAGGTTGCGTTGGGTTAGGATATACAACGTTATAGACGTATATAATGTCCCTTCGAGAAGCAGGCGACGACACGCCAGGAGTGATGTAAAATATTACATTCGATATGTTAGGTCGCCTTAGGCTAGGATATATAACGTTATAGACGTATACAATGTTCCCACCGAGAAGTACGGGCCTACACGCCAGGAATGTTGTCAACTATTACATCCGAGGTGTTAGGTTGCCTTAGGCTAGGATATATATCGTTATAGACGTATACAATGTTTCCTCCGAGACGTAGGGACCGATATGCCAGGAATGTTGTAAAATATTACATCCGAGGTGTTAGGTTGCCTTAGGTTAGGATATACAATGTTATAGACGTATATAATCTCCCCATCGAGAAACAGGCGACGACACGCCAGGAATGTTGTAAAATATTACATTCGACATGTTAGGTCGCCTTAGGCTAGGATATATAACGTTATAGACGTATATAATGTTCCCACCGAGAAGTACGGGCGGACACGCCTGGAATGTTGTCAACTATTACATCCGAGATGTTAGGTTGCGTTAGGTTAGGATATATATCGTTATAGACGTATACAATGTTTCCACCGAGAAGTAGGGACCGACATGCCAGGAATGTTGTAAAATATTACATTCGACATGTTAGGTCGCCTTAGGCTAGGATATATAACGTTATAGACGTGTATAATGTTCCCACCGAGATGTACGGGCGGACACGCTAGGAACGTTGTCAACTTTTACATCCGAGATGTTAGGTTGCCTTAGGTTAGGATATATAACGTTATAGACGTATATAATGTCCCCATCGAGAAGCAGGCGACGACATGCCAGGAATGTTGTAAAATATTACATTCGACATGTTAGGTCGCCTTAGGCTAGGATATATAACGTTATAGACGTATATAATGTTCCCACCGGGAAGTACGGGCGGACACGCCTGGAATGTTGTCAACTAGTACTTCCGAGATGTTAGGTTGCCCTAGGTTAGGATATATATCGTTATAGACGTATACAATGTTTCCACCGAGAAGTAGGGACCGACATGCCAGGAATGTTGTAAAATATTACATCCGAGATGTTAGGTTGTCTTGGGTTAGGATATACAACGTTATAGATGTATATAATGACCCCATCCAGAAGTAGGCGACGACACGCCAGGAATGTTGTAAAATATTACATTCGACATGTTAGGTCGCCTTAGGCTAGGATATATAACGTTATAGACGTATATAACGTTCCCACCGAGAAGTACGGGCGGACACGCTAGGAACGTTGTCAACTATTACATCCGAGATGTTAGGTTGCCTTAGGTTAGGATATATAACGTTATAGACGTATATAATGTCCCCATCCAGAAGTAGGCGACGACACGCCAGGAATATTACATCCCAGATGTTAGGTTGCGTTAGGTTAGGATATACAACGTTATAGACGTATATTATGTCCTCGTCGAGAAGCAGGCGACGACACGCCAGAATGTTGTAAAATATTACATCCGAGATGTTAGGTTGCCTTAGGCTAGGATATATATCGTTATAGACGTATACAATGTTTCCTCCGAGACGTAGGGACCGATATGCCAGGAATGTTGTAAAATATTACATCCGAGGTGTTAGGTTGCCTTAGGTTAGGATATACAATGTTATAGAAGTATAGAATGTTCCCACCGATATGTAGGGACCGACATGCCAGGAATGCTGTATAGTATTACATCCGAGATGTTAGGTTGCCTTAGGTTAGGATATCCAACGTTATAGATGTATATAATGACCCCATCCAGAAGTAGGCGACGACACGCCAGGAATGTTGTAAAATATTACATCCCAGATGTTAGGTTGCGTTGGGTTAGGATATACAACGTTATAGACGTATATTATGTCCCCATCGAGAAGCAGGCGACGACACGCCAGGAAAGTTGTAAAATATTACATCCCAGATGTTAAGTTGCGTTGGGTTAGGATATACAATGTTATAGAAGTATAGAATGTTCCCACCAAGATGTAGGGACCGACATGCCAGGAATGTTGTAAAATATTACATCCGAGATGTTAGGTTGCCTTCGGTTAGGATATACAATGTTATAGAAGTATAGAATGTTCCCACCGAGATGTAGGGACCAACATGCCAGGAATGTTGTAAAGTATTACATCGTAGATGTTAGGTTGCTTTAGGTTAGGATATATATTGTTATAGACGTATATAATGTTCCTACCGAGACTTGAGGACCGACATGCGAGGAATCTTGTAAAATATTACATCCCAGATGTTAGGTTGCTTTAGGTTAGGATATACAACGTGATAGACGTATATAATGTCTCCATCGAGAAGCAGGCGACGACACACCATCAATGTTGTAAAATATTACATTCGACATGTTAGGTGGCCTTAGGCAAGGATATATAACGTTATAGACGTGTATAATGTTCCCACCGAGATGTACGGGCGGACACGCTAGGAATGTTGTCAACTATTACTTCCGAGATGTTAGGTTGCCCTAGGTTAGGATATATATCGTTATAGACGTATACAATGTTTCCACCGAGAAGTAGGGACCGACATGCCAGGAATGTTGTAAAATATTACATCCGAGATGTTAGGTTGTCTTGGGTTAGGATATACAATGTTCTAGAAGTATAGAATGTTCCCACCGAGATGTAGGGACCGACATGCCAGGAATGTTGTAAAGTATTACATCCGAGATGTTAGGTTGCTTTAGGTTAGGATATATATCGTTATAGACGTATATAATATTCCTACCGAGACTTGAGGACCGACATGCCAGGAATGTTGTAAAATATTACATCCCAGATGTTAGGTTGCTTTAGGTTAGGATAAACAACGTTATAGACGTATATAATGTCGCCATCGAGAAGCAGGCGACGACACGACAGTAATGTTATAAAATATTACATCCGAGATGTTTGGTTGCATTAGGTTAGGATATACAACGTTATAGATGTATATAATGACCCCATCCAGAAGTAGGCGACGACACGTCAGGAATGTTGTAAAATATTACATTCGACATGTTAGGTCGCCTTAGGCTAGGATATATAACGTTATAGACGTATATAACGTTCCCACCGAGAAGTACGGGCGGACACGCTAGGAACGTTGTCAACTATTACATCCGAGATGTTAGGTTGCCTTAGGTTAGGATATATAACGTTATAGACGTATATAATGTCCCCATCCAGAAGTAGGCGACGACACGCCAGGAATATTACATCCCAGATGTTAGGTTGCGTTAGGTTAGGATATACAACGTTATAGACGTATATTATGTCCTCATCGAGAAGCAGGCGACGACACGCCAGAATGTTGTAAAATATTACATCCGAGATGTTAGGTTGCCTTAGGCGAGGATATATATCGTTATAGACGTATACAATGTTTCCTCCGAGACGTAGGGACCGATATGCCAGGAATGTTGTAAAATATTACATCCGAGGTGTTAGGTTGCCTTAGGTTAGGATATACAATGTTATAGAAGTATAGAATGTTCCCACCGATATGTAGGGACCGACATGCCAGGAATGTTGTAAAGTATTACATCCGAGATGTTAGGTTCCCTTAGGTTAGGATATCCAACGTTATAGATGTATATAATGACCCCATCCAGAAGTAGGCGACGACACGCCAGTAATGTTGTAAAATATTACATCCCAGATGTTAGGTTGCGTTGGGTTAGGATATACAACGTTATAGACGTATATTATGTCCCCATCGAGAAGCAGGCGACGACACGCCAGGAAAGTTGTAAAATATTACATCCCAGATGTTAGGTTGCGTTGGGTTAGGATATACAACGTTATGGACGTATATAATGTCCCTTCGAGAAGCAGGCGACGACACGCCAGGAGTGATGTAAAATATTACATTCGATATGTTAGGTCGCCTTAGGCTAGGATATATAACGTTATAGACGTATACAATGTTCCCACCGAGAAGTACGTGCCTACACGCCAGGAATGTTGTCAACTATTACATCCGAGGTGTTAGGTTGCCTTAGGTTAGGATATATAACGTTATAGACGTATATAATGTCCCCATCCAGAAGTAGGCGACGACACGCCAGGAATATTACATCCCAGATGTTAGGTTGCGTTAGGTTAGGATATACAACGTTATAGACGTATATTATGTCCTCATCGAGAAGCAGGCGACGACACGCCAGAATGTTGTAAAATATTACATCCGAGATGTTAGGTTGCCTTAGGCTAGGATATATATCGTTATAGACGTATACAATGTTTCCTCCGAGACGTAGGGACCGATATGCCAGGAATGTTGTAAAATATTACATCCGAGGTGTTAGGTTGCCTTAGGTTAGGATATACAATGTTATAGAAGTATAGAATGTTCCCACCGATATGTAGGGACCGACATGCCAGGAATGTTGTAAAGTATTACATCCGAGATGTTAGGTTCCCTTAGGTTAGGATATCCAACGTTATAGATGTATATAATGACCCCATCCAGAAGTAGGCGACGACACGCCAGTAATGTTGTAAAATATTACATCCCAGATGTTAGGTTGCGTTGGGTTAGGATATACAACGTTATAGACGTATATTATGTCCCCATCGAGAAGCAGGCGACGACACGCCAGGAAAGTTGTAAAATATTACATCCCAGATGTTAGGTTGCGTTGGGTTAGGATATACAACGTTATAGACGTATATAATGTCCCTTCGAGAAGCAGGCGACGACACGCCAGGAGTGATGTAAAATATTACATTCGATATGTTAGGTCGCCTTAGGCTAGGATATATAACGTTATAGACGTATACAATGTTCCCACCGAGAAGTACGGGCCTACACGCCAGGAATGTTGTCAACTATTACATCCGAGGTGTTAGGTTGCCTTAGGTTAGGATATATATCGTTATAGACGTATATAATTTTGCCACCGAGACGTAGGCACCGACATGCAAGGAATGTTGTAAAATAATACATCCCAAATGTTAGGTTGCGTTAGGTTAGGATATACAACGTTATAGACGTATATAATCTCCCCATCGAGAAACAGGCGACGACACGCCAGGAATGTTGTAAAATATTAAATTCGACATGTTAGGTCGCCTTAGGCTAGGATATATAACGTTATAGACGTGTATAATGTTCCCACCGAGAAGTACGGGCGGACACGCTAGGAACGTTGTCAACTTTTACATCCGAGATGTTAGGTTGCCTTAGGTTAGGATATATATCGTTATAGACGTATACAATGTTTCCACCGAGAAGTAGGGACCGACATGCCAGGAATGTTGTAAAATATTACATCCGAGATGTTAGGTTGTCTTGGGTTAGGATATACAATGTTATAGAAGTATAGAATGTTCCCACCGAGATGTAGGGACCGACATGCCAGGAATGTTGTAAAGTATTACATCCGAGATGTTAGCTTGCTTTAGGTTAGGATATATATCGTTATAGACGTATATAATGTTCCTACCGAGACTTGAGGACCGACATGCCAGGAATGTTGTAAAATATTATATCCCAGATGTTAGGTTGCTTTAGGTTAGGATAAACAACGTTATAGACGTATATAATGTCGCCATCGAGAAGCAGGCGACGACACGACAGGAATGTTATAAAATATTACATCCGAGATGTTTGGTTGCATTAGGTTAGGATATACAACGTTATAGATGTATATAATGACCCCATCCAGAAGTAGGCGACGACACGCCAGGAATGTTGTAAAATATTACATTCGACATGTTAGGTCGCCTTAGGCTAGGATATATAACGTTATAGACGTATATAACGTTCCCACCGAGAAGTACGGGCGGACACGCTAGGAACGTTGTCAACTATTACATCCGAGATGTTAGGTTGCCTTAGGTTAGGATATATAACGTTATAGACGTATATAATGTCCACATCCAGAAGTAGGCGACGACACGCCAGGAATATTACATCCCAGATGTTAGGTTGCGTTAGGTTAGGATATACAACGTTATAGACGTATATTATGTCCTCATCGAGAAGCAGGCTACGACACGCCAGAATGTTGTAAAATATTACATCCGAGGTGTTAGGTTGCCTTAGGTTAGGATATATATCGTTATAGACGTATATAATTTTGCCACCGAGACGTAGGCACCGACATGCAAGGAATGTTGTAAAATAATACATCCCAAATGTTAGGTTGCGTTAGGTTAGGATATACAACGTTATAGACGTATATAATCTCCCCATCGAGAAACAGGCGACGACACGCCAGGAATGTTGTAAAATATTAAATTCGACATGTTAGGTCGCCTTAGGCTAGGATATATAACGTTATAGACGTGTATAATGTTCCCACCGAGAAGTACGGGCGGACACGCTAGGAACGTTGTCAACTTTTACATCCGAGATGTTAGGTTGCCTTAGGTTAGGATATATATCGTTATAGACGTATACAATGTTTCCACCGAGAAGTAGGGACCGACATGCCAGGAATGTTGTAAAATATTACATCCGAGATGTTAGGTTGTCTTGGGTTAGGATATACAATGTTATAGAAGTATAGAATGTTCCCACCGAGATGTAGGGACCGACATGCCAGGAATGTTGTAAAGTATTACATCCGAGATGTTAGGTTGCTTTAGGTTAGGATATATATCGTTATAGACGTATATAATGTTCCTACCGAGACTTGAGGACCGACATGCCAGGAATGTTGTAAAATATTACATCCCAGATGTTAGGTTGCTTTAGGTTAGGATAAACAACGTTATAGACGTATATAATGTCGCCATCGAGAAGCAGGCGACGACACGACAGGAATGTTATAAAATATTACATCCGAGATGTTTGGTTGCATTAGGTTAGGATATACAACGTTATAGATGTATATAATGACCCCATCCAGAAGTAGGCGACGACACGCCAGGAATGTTGTAAAATATTACATTCGACATGTTAGGTCGCCTTAGGCTAGGATATATAACGTTATAGACGTATATAACGTTCCCACCGAGAAGTACGGGCGGACACGCTAGGAACGTTGTCAACTATTACATCCGAGATGTTAGGTTGCCTTAGGTTAGGATATCCAACGTTATAGATGTATATAATGACCCCATCCAGAAGTAGGCGACGACACGCCAGTAATGTTGTAAAATATTACATCCCAGATGTTAGGTTGCGTTGGGTTAGGATATACAACGTTATAGACGTATATTATGTCCCCATCGAGAAGCAGGCGACGACACGCCAGGAGTGATGTAAAATATTACATTCGATATGTTAGGTCGCCTTAGGCTAGGATATATAACGTTATAGACGTATACAATGTTCCCACCGAGAAGTACGGGCCTACACGCCAGGAATGTTGTCAACTATTACATCCGAGGTGTTAGGTTGCCTTAGGTTAGGATATATATCGTTATAGACGTATATAATTTTGCCACCGAGAAGTAGGGACCGACATGCCAGGAATGTTGTAAAATATTACATCCGAGATGTTAGGTTGTCTTGGGTTAGGATATACAATGTTATAGAAGTATAGAATGTTCCCACCGAGATGTAGGGACCGACATGCCAGGAATGTTGTAAAGTATTACATCCGAGATGTTAGGTTGCTTTAGGTTAGGATATATATCGTTATAGACGTATATAATGTTCCTACCGAGACTTGAGGACCGACATGCCAGGAATGTTGTAAAATATTACATCCCAGATGTTAGGTTGCCTTAGGTTAGGATATACAATGTTATAGAAGTATAGAATGTTCCCACCGATATGTAGGGACCGACATGCCAGGAATGTTGTAAAGTATTACATCCGAGATGTTAGGTTCCCTTAGGTTAGGATATCCAACGTTATAGATGTATATAATGACCCCATCCAGAAGTAGGCGACGACACGCCAGTAATGTTGTAAAATATTACATCCCAGATGTTAGGTTGCGTTGGGTTAGGATATACAACGTTATAGACGTATATTATGTCCCCATCGAGAAGCAGGCGACGACACGCCAGGAAAGTTGTACAATATTACATCCCAGATGTTAGGTTGCGTTGGGTTAGGATATACAACGTTATAGACGTATATAATGTCCCTTCGAGAAGCAGGCGACGACACGCCAGGAGTGATGTAAAATATTACATTCGATATGTTAGGTCGCCTTAGGCTAGGATATATAACGTTATAGACGTATACAATGTTCCCACCGAGAAGTACGGGCCTACACGCCAGGAATGTTGTCAACTATTACATCCGAGGTGTTAGGTTGCCTTAGGTTAGGATATATATCGTTATAGACGTATATAATTTTGCCACCGAGACGTAGGCACCGACATGCAAGGAATGTTGTAAAATAATACATCCCAAATGTTAGGTTGCGTTAGGTTAGGATATACAACGTTATAGACGTATATTATGTCCCCTACGAGAAGCAGGCGACGACACGCCAGGAAAGTTGTAAAATATTACATCCCAGATGTTAGGTTGCGTTAGGTTAGGATATAAAACGTTATAGACGTATATTATGTCCCCATCGAGAAGCAGGCGACAACACGCCAGGAATGTTGTAAAATATTACATCCCAGATCTTAGTTTGCGTTAGGTTAGGATATACAACGTTATAGACGTATATTATGTCCCCATCGAGAAGAAGGCGAAGACACGCCAGGAATGTTGTAAAATATTACATCCCAGATGTTAAGTTGCGTTAGGTTAGGATATAAAACGTTATAGACGTATATTATGTCCCCATCGAGAAGCAGGCGACAACACGCCAGGAATGTTGTAAAATATTACATCCCAGATGTTAGGTTGCGTTAGGTTAGGATATACAACATTATAGACGTATATAATGTCCCCATCGAGAAGCAGGAGACGAAACGCTAGGAATGTTGTAAAATATTACATTCGACATGTTAGGTTGCCTTAGGCTAGGATACATAACGTTATAGACGTATATAATGTTCCCACCGAAAAATAGGGGCCGACGCGTCAGGAATGTTGTAAAATATTACATTCGACATGTTAGGTGGCCTTAGGCTGGGATATATAACGTTATAGACGTATATAATGTTCCCACCGAGAAGTACGGGCGGACACGCCTGGAATGTTGTGAACTATTACATCCGAGATGTTAGGTTGCGTTAGGTTAGGATATATATCGTTATAGACGTATAGAATGTTCCCACCGAGATGTAGGGACCGACATGCCAGGAATGATGTAAAATATTACATTCGACATGTTAGGTCGCCTTAGGCTAGTATATATAACGTTATAGACGTATACAATTTTCCCACCAACAAGTACGGGCCTACACGCCAGGAATGTTGTCAACTATTACAACCGAGGTGTTAGGTTGCCTTAGGTTAGGATATATATCGTTATAGACGTATATAATTTTCCCACCGAGACGTAGGGACCGACATGCCAGGAATGTTGTAAAATATTACATCCCAAATGTTCGGTTGCGTTAGGTTAGGATATACAACGTTATAGACGTATATTATGTCCCCATCGAGAAGCAGGCGACGACACGCCAGAATGTTGTAAAATATTACATCCGAGATGTTAGGTTGCCTTAGGTTAGGATATACAAGGTTATAGATGTATATAATGTCCCCATCGAGAAGTAGGCGACGTCACGCCAGGAATGTTGTAAAATATTATATTCGACATGTTAGTTTGCCTTAGGCTAGGATATATAACGTTATAGACGTATATAATCTCCCCATCCAGATGTAGGCGACAACACGCCAGGAATATTACATCCCAGATGTTAGGTTGCGCTAGGTTAGGATATGTAACGTTATAGACGTATATAATGTTTCCGGCGAAAAGTAGGATCCGACCCGCCAGGAATGTTGCAAAATATTACATCCGAGATATTAGGTTGCCTTAGGTTAGGATATACAAAGTTATAGATGTATATAATGTCCCCATCCAGAAGTAGGCGACGACACGACAGGAGTGTTGTAAAATATTACATTTGATATGTTAGGTCTCCTTAGGATAGGATATATAACGTTATAGACGCATATAATGTTACCACCGAGAACTACAGGCCGACACGCCAGGAATGATCTAAAATATAACATTCGACATGTTAGGTCGCCTTAGGCTAGGATATATAACGTTATAAACGTATACAATGTTCCCACCGAGAAGTACGGGCCTACACGCCAGGAATGTTGTCAACTATTACATCCGAGGTGTTAGGTTGCCTTAGGTTAGGATATATATCGTTATAGACGTATATAATGTTCCCACCGAGACGTAGGCACCGACATGCCAGGAATGTTGTAAAATATTACATCCCAACTGTTAGGTTGCGTTAGGTTAGGATATACAACGTTATAGACGTATATAATCTCCCCATCGAGAAGCAGGCGACGACACGCCAGAATGTTGTAAAATATTACATCCGAGATGTTAGGTTGCCTTAGGTTAGGATATACAAGGTTTTAGATGTATATAATGACCCTATCCAGAAGTAGGCGACGACACTCCAGGAATGTTGTAAAATATTACATCCCAGATGTTAGGTTGCGTTAGGTAAGTATATACAACGTTATAGACGTATATTATGTCACCATCGAGAAGCAGGCGACGACACGCCAGGAACGTTGTAAAATATTACATCCCAGATGTTAGGTTGCGTTAGGTTAGGATATACAAGGATTTAGATGTATATAATGACCCTATCCAGAAGTAGGCGACGACACTCCAGGAATGTTGTAAAATATTACATCCCAGATGTTAGGTTGCGTTAGGTAAGGATATACAAAGTTATAGACGTATATAATGTCGCCATCGAGAAGCAGGCGACGACACGCCAGGAATGTTGTAAAATATTACATTCGACATGTTAAGTGGCCTTAGGCTAGGATATATAACGTTATAGACGTATATAATGTTCCCACCGAGAAGTACGCGCGGACACGCTAGGAACGCTGTCAACTATTACATCCGAGATGTTAGGTTGCCTTAGGTTAGGATATATAACGTTATAGACGTATATAATGTCCCCATCCAGAAGTAGGCGACGACACGCCAGGAATATTACATCCCAGATGTTAGGTTGCGTTAGATTAGGATACACAACGTTATAGACGTATATAATTTTCCCATCGAGAAGCAGGTGACGACACGCCAGTAATGATGTAAAATATTACATTTGACATGTTAGGTCGCCTTAGGCTAGGATATACAATGTTATAGATGTATATAATGTCCCTATCCAGAAGTAGGCGACGACACTCCATGAATGTTGTAAAATATTACATCCCAGACGTTAGGTTGCGTTAGGTAAAGATATACAACGTTATAGACGTATATTATGTCCCCATTGAGAAGCAGGCGACGACACGCCAGGAATGGTGTAAAATATTACATCCCAGATCTTAGTTTGCGTTAGGTTAGGATATACAACGTTATAGACGTATATTATGTCCCCATCGAGAAGAAGGCGACGACACGCCAGGAATGTTGTAAAATATTACATCCCAGATGTTAGGTTGCGTTAGGTTAGGATATAAAACGTTATAGACGTATATTATGTCCCCATCGAGAAGCAGGCGACGACACGCCAGGAATGTTGTAAAATATTACATCCCAGATGTTAGGTTGCGTTAGGTTAGGATATACAACATTATAGACGTATATAATGTCCCCATCGAGAAGCAGGAGACGAAACGCTAGGAATGTTGTAAAATATTACATTCGACATGTTAGGTTGCCTTAGGCTAGGATACATAACGTTATAGACGTATATAATGTTCCCACCGAAAAATAGGGGCCGACGCGTCAGGAATGTTGTAAAATATTACATTCGACATGTTAGGTGGCCTTAGGGTGGGATATATAACGTTATAGACGTATATAATGTTCCCACCGAGAAGTACGGGCGGACACGCCTGGAATGTTGTGAACTATTACATCCGAGATGTTAGGTTGCGTTAGGTTAGGATATATATCGTTATAGACGTAGAGAATGTTCCCACCGAGATGTAGGGACCGACATGCCAGGAATGATGTAAAATATTACATTCGACATGTTAGGTCGCCTTAGGCTAGTATATATAACGTTATAGACGTATACAATTTTCCCACCAACAAGTACGGGCCTACACGCCAGGAATGTTGTCAACTATTACAACCGAGGTGTTAGGTTGCCTTAGGTTAGGATATATATCGTTATAGACGTATATAATTTTCCCACCGAGACGTAGGGACCGACATGCCAGGAATGTTGTAAAATATTACATCCCAAATGTTCGGTTGCGTTAGGTTAGGATATACAACGTTATAGACGTATATAATGTCCCCATCGAGAAGCAGGCGACGAAACGCCAGAATGTTGTAAAATATTACACCCAAGATGTTACGTTGCCGTAGGCTAGGGTATACAACGTTATCGACGTATAGTATGTTCCCACCGAGATGTAGGGACCGACATGCCAGGAATGTTATAAAATATTACATCCGAGATGTTGGGTTGCCTTAGGTTAGGATATACAAGGTTATAGATGTATATAATGACCCTATCCAGAAGTAGGCGACGACACTCCAGGAATGTTGTAAAATATTACATCCCAGATGTTAGGTTGCGTTAGGTATGGATATACAACGTTATAGACGTATATTATGTCCCCATCGAGAAACAGGCGACGACACGCCAGGAATGTTGTAAAATATTACATCCCAGATGTTAAGTTGCGTTAGGTTAGGATATACAACGTTATAGACGTATATTATGTCCCCATCGAGAAGCAGGCGACGACACGCCAGAATGTTGTAAAATATTACATCCGAGATGTTAGGTTGCCTTAGGTTAGGATATACAAGGTTATAGATGTATATAATGTCCCCATCGAGAAGTAGGCGACGTCACGCCAGGAATGTTGTAAAATATTATATTCGACATGTTAGTTTGCCTTAGGCTAGGATATATAACGTTATAGACGTATATAATCTCCCCATCCAGATGTAGGCGACAACACGCCAGGAATATTACATCCCAGATGTTAGGTTGCGCTAGGTTAGGATATGTAACGTTATAGACGTATATAATGTTTCCGGCGAAAAGTAGGATCCGACCCGCCAGGAATGTTGCAAAATATTACATCCGAGATATTAGGTTGCCTTAGGTTAGGATATACAAAGTTATAGATGTATATAATGTCCCCATCCAGAAGTAGGCGACGACACGACAGGAGTGTTGTAAAATATTACATTTGATATGTTAGGTCTCCTTAGGATAGGATATATAACGTTATAGACGCATATAATGTTACCACCGATAACTACAGGCCGACACGCCAGGAATGATCTAAAATATAACATTCGACATGTTAGGTCGCCTTAGGCTAGGATATATAACGTTATAAACGTATACAATGTTCCCACCGAGAAATACGGGCCTACACGCCAGGAATGTTGTCAACTATTACATCCGAGGTGTTAGGTTGCCTTAGGTTAGGATATATATCGTTATAGACGTATATAATGTTCCCACCGAGACGTAGGCACCGACATGCCAGGAATGTTGTAAAATATTACATCCCAACTGTTAGGTTGCGTTAGGTTAGGATATACAACGTTATAGACGTATATAATCTCCCCATCGAGAAGCAGGCGACGACACGCCAGAATGTTGTAAAATATTACATCCGAGATGTTAGGTTGCCTTAGGTTAGGATATACAAGGTTTTAGATGTATATAATGACCCTATCCAGAAGTAGGCGACGACACTCCAGGAATGTTGTAAAATATTACATCCCAGATGTTAGGTTGCGTTAGGTAAGTATATAAAACGTTATAGACGTATATTATGTCACCATCGAGAAGCAGGCGACGACACGCCAGGAACGTTGTAAAATATTACATCCCAGATGTTAGGTTGCGTTAGGTTAGGATATACAAGGATTTAGATGTATATAATGACCCTATCCAGAAGTAGGCGACGACACTCCAGGAATGTTGTAAAATATTACATCCCAGATGTTAGGTTGCGTTAGGTAAGGATATACAAAGTTATAGACGTATATAATGTCGCCATCGAGAAGCAGGCGACGACACGCCAGGAATGTTGTAAAATATTACATTCGACATGTTAAGTGGCCTTAGGCTAGGATATATAACGTTATAGACGTATATAATGTTCCCACCGAGAAGTACGCGCGGACACGCTAGGAACGCTGTCAACTATTACATCCGAGATGTTAGGTTGCCTTAGGTTAGGATATATAACGTTATAGACGTATATAATGTCCCCATCCAGAAGTAGGCGACGACACGCCAGGAATATTACATCCCAGATGTTAGGTTGCGTTAGATTAGGATACACAACGTTATAGACGTATATAATTTTCCCATCGAGAAGCAGGTGACGACACGCCAGTAATGATGTAAAATATTACATTTGACATGTTAGGTCGCCTTAGGCTAGGATATACAATGTTATAGATGTATATAATGTCCCTATCCAGAAGTAGGCGACGACACTCCATGAATGTTGTAAAATATTACATCCCAGACGTTAGGTTGCGTTGGGTAAAGATATACAACGTTATAGACGTATATTATGTCCCCATTGAGAAGCAGGCGACGACACGCCAGGAATGTTGTAAAATATTACATCCCAGATCTTAGTTTGCGTTAGGTTAGGATATACAACGTTATAGACGTATATTATGTCCCCATCGAGAAGAAGGCGACGACACGCCAGGAATGTTGTAAAATATTACATCCCAGATGTTAGGTTGCGTTAGGTTAGGATATAAAACGTTATAGACGTATATTATGTCCCCATCGAGAAGCAGGCGACGACACGCCAGGAATGTTGTAAAATATTACATCCCAGATGTTAGGTTGCGTTAGGTTAGGATATACAACATTATAGACGTATATAATGTCCCCATCGAGAAGCAGGAGACGAAACGCTAGGAATGTTGTAAAATATTACATTCGACATGTTAGGTTGCCTTAGGCTAGGATACATAACGTTATAGACGTATATAATGTTCCCACCGAAAAATAGGGGCCGACGCGTCAGGAATGTTGTAAAATATTACATTCGACATGTTAGGTGGCCTTAGGATGGGATATATAACGTTATAGACGTATATAATGTTCCCACCGAGAAGTACGGGCGGACACGCCTGGAATGTTGTGAACTATTACATCCGAGATGTTAGGTTGCGTTAGGTTAGGATATATATCGTTATAGACGTATATAATTTTCCCACCGAGACGTAGGGACCGACATGCCAGGAATGTTGTAAAATATTACATCCCAAATGTTCGGTTGCGTTAGGTTAGGATATACAACGTTATAGACGTATATAATGTCCCCATCGAGAAGCAGGCGACGAAACGCCAGAATGTTGTAAAATATTACACCCAAGATGTTACGTTGCCGTAGGCTAGGGTATATATCGTTATAGACGTATACAATGTTTCCACCGAGAAGTAGGGACCGATATGCCAGGAATGTTGTAAAATATTACATCCGAGATGTTAGGTTGCCTTAGGTTAGAATATACAATGTTATAGATGTATATAATGTCCGTATCCAGAAGTAGGCGACGACAATCCATGAATGTTGTAAAATATTACATCCCAGATGTTAGGTTGCGTTAGGTAAGGATATACAACATTATAGACGTATATAATGTCCCCATCGAGAAGCAGGAGACGACATGCCAGGAATGTTGTAAAATACTACATTCGACATGTTAGGTCGCCTTAGGCTAGGATATATAACGTTATAGACGTATATAATGTTCCCACCCAAAAATGGGGGCCGACGCGTCAGGAATGTTGTAAAATATTACACCCGAGATGTTAGGTTCCCTTTGGTTAGGATATACAACGTTATAGACGTATAGTATGTTCCCACCGAGATGTAGGGACCGACATGCCAGTAATGTTGTAAAATATTACATCCGAGATGTTAGGTTGCGTTAGGTTAGGATATACAACGTTATCGACGTATAGTATGTTCCCACCGAGATGTAGGGACCGACATGCCAGGAATGTTATAAAATATTACATCCGAGATGTTAGGTTGCCTTAGGTTAGGATATACAAGGTTATAGATGTATATAATGACCCTATCCAGAAGTAGGCGACGACACTCCAGGAATGTTGTAAAATATTACATCCCAGATGTTAGGTTGCGTTAGGTATGGATATACAACGTTATAGACGTATATTATGTCCCCATCGAGAAACAGGCGACGACACGCCAGGAATGTTGTAAAATATTACATCCCAGATGTTAGGTTGCGTTAGGTTAGGATATACAACGTTATAGACGTATATTATGTCCCCATCGAGAAGCAGGCGACGACACGCCAGAATGTAGTAAAATATTACATCCGAGATGTTAGGTTGCCTTAGGTTAGGATATACAAGGTTATAGATGTATATAATGTCCCCATCGAGAAGTAGGCGACGTCACGCCAGGAATGTTGTAAAATATTATATTCGACATGTTAGTTTGCCTTAGGCTAGGATATATAACGTTATAGACGTATATAATCTCCCCATCCAGATGTAGGCGACAACACGCCAGGAATATTACATCCCAGATGTTAGGTTGCGCTAGGTTAGGATATGTAACGTTATAGACGTATATAATGTTTCTGGCGAAAAGTAGGATCCGACCCGCCAGGAATGTTGCAAAATATTACATCCGAGATATTAGGTTGCCTTAGGTTAGGATATACAAAGTTATAGATGTATATAATGTCCCCATCCAGAAGTAGGCGACGACACGACAGGAGTGTTGTAAAATATTACATTTGATATGTTAGGTCTCCTTAGGATAGGATATATAACGTTATAGACGTATATAATCTCCCCATCCAGATGTAGGCGACAACACGCCAGGAATATTACATCCCAGATGTTAGGTTGCGCTAGGTTAGGATATGTAACGTTATAGACGTATATAATGTTTCCGGCGAAAAGTAGGATCCGACCCGCCAGGAATGTTGTAAAATATTACATCCGAGGTGTTAGGTTGCCTTAGGTTAGGATATATATCGTTATAGACGTATATAATGTTCCCACCGAGACGTAGGCACCGACATGCCAGGAATGTTGTAAAATATTACATCCGCGATGTTATGCTGCCTTACGTTATGATATATAACGTTATAGACGTGTATAATGTCCCCATCGAGAAGTAGGTGACGACCCGCCAGGAATGTTGTACAATATTACATCCGACATGTTAGGTTGCCTTCGGTTAGGATATATATCGCTATAGACGTATATTATGTTCCCACCGAGAAGTAGGGTCCGACATGCCAGGAATGTTGTAAAATATTACATCCGAGATGTTATGTTGCTTTAGGTTAGGATATTTAACGTTATAGACGAATAGAATGTTCCCACCGAGGAATAGGGCCCGACGCTTCAGGAATGTTGTAAAATATTACACCCGAGATGTTAGGTTCCCTTAGGTTAGTATATAGAACGTTAGAGACGTATATAATGTCCCCATCGGGAAGTAGGCGCCGTCACGCCAGGAATGTTGGAAAATATTACATCCGAGAAGTTATGTTCCCTTACGTTAGGATATATAACGTTATAGACGTATATAATGTTCCCACCGAGATGTACGTTCCGGCACGCTGGGAATGTTATCAAATATTACATCCGAGGTGTTAGGATGCCTTAGGTTAGGATATACAACGTTATAGACGTATATAATGTCCCCATCGGGAAGTAGGCGCCGTCACGCTAGGAATGTTGTAAAATATTACGGTAAAGAGGTTAGGTTGCCTTCGGTTAGGATATATATCGCTATAGACGTATATGATGTTCCCACCGAGATGTACGTGCTGACACGCCAGGAATGTTGTAGAATATTACATTCGATATGTTAGGTTGCCTTAGGCTAGGATATATAGCGTTATAGACGTATATAATGTTCCCACCGAGAAGTAGGGGCCGACGCGCCGCGAATGTTGTAAAATATTACATATGACATGTTAGGTTGCCTTAAGCTAGGATATATAACGTTATAGACGTTTATAATGTTCCCACCGAGAAATAGGGGCCGACAAGCCAGGAATGTTGTAAAACATTACATCCGAGGTGTTAGGTTGCCTTAGGTTAGGATATATAACGTTATAGAAGTATATACTGTTCCCACTGAGAAGTAGGGGCCGGCGCGCCAGGAATGTAGTAAAATATTACATCCGTGATGTTAGGTTGCCTTAGGCTAGGATATGTAACGTTATAGACGTATATACTGTTCCCACCGAGAAGTATGGGCCAACGAGCCAGGAATGTGGTACAATATTACATTCGACATGTTAGGTTGCCTTAGGTTAGGATATGTAACGTTATAGACGTATATACTGTTCCCACCGGGAAGTATGTGCCGACGCGCCAGGTACGTTGTAAAATATTACATTCGGCATGTTAGGTTGCCTTAGGCTAGGATATATAGCATTATAGACGTATATAATGTTCCCACCGAGAAGTAGGTGCCGACGCGCCAAGAATGTTGTAGAATATTACATTCGACAAGCTAGGTTGCCTTAGGCTAGGATATGTAGCCTTAAAGACGTATATAATGCTCCCACCGAGAAATAGGGGCCGAGAAGCCAGGAATGTAGTAAAATATTACATCCGAGATGTTAGGTTGCCTTAGGCTAGGATATGTAACGTTATAGACGTATGTTATGTTCCCACCGAGAAGTAGGGTAAAACGAGCCAGGAATGTGGTAAAATATTACAATCGACATGTTAGGTTGCCTTAGGTTAGGATATATAACGTTATAGACGTGTATACTGTTCCCACGCAGAAGTAGTTGCCGACGCGCCTGAAATGTTGTAAAATATTACATTCGACATGTTAGGCTGCCTTAGGCTAGGATATATAGCGTTATAGACGAATACAATGTTCCCACCGAGAAATAGGGGCGGACACGCCAGGAATGTTGTAAAACATTACATCCGAAATGTTAGGTGGCCTTAGGTAATGATATATAACGCTATTGACTTATATAATGTTCTCACCAAGAAATAGGGGCCGACGCGCCAGAAATGTTGTTAAATATTACATTCGACATGTTAGGTTGCCTTAGGCTAGGATATATAGCGTTATAGACGTATATAATGTTCCCACCGAGAGGTAGGGGCCGAGGAGCCAGGAATGTTGTAAAATATTACGCTCGACATGTTAGTTTGCGTTAGGCTAGGATATATAGCGTTATAGACGTATATAAGGTTCCCACCGAGAAGTAGGGGCCGACGCGCCAGGAATGTTGTAAAATATTACATTCGACGGGTTAGGTTGCCTTAGGATAGGATATATAACGTTAAAGACGTATATAATGTTCCCACCGAGAAGTATGGGCCAACGAGCCAGGAATGCGGTACAATATTACATTCGACATGTTAGGTTGCCTTAGGTTAGGATATGTAACGTTATAGACGTATATACTGTTCCCACCGAGAAGTAGGGTCAGGCGCGCCAGGAATGTAGTAAAATATAACATCCGAGATGTTTGGTTGCCTTAGGCTAGGATATATAACGTTATAGACATATATAATGTTCCCACCGAGAAGTAGGGGCCGACGTGCCAGGAATGTAGTAAAATATTACACCCGGGATGTTAGGTTGCCTTAGGTGAGGATATATAACGTTATAGACGTTTATAATGTTCCCACGGAAAAGTAGGTAGCGACGCGTCAGCAATGTTGTAAAATATTACAATCGACATGTTAGGATTGCCTTAGGCTAGGACATATAGCGTTATAGACGTATATACTGTTCCCACCGAGAAGTAGGGGCCGACGAGCCAGGAATGTTGTAAAATATTACATTCGCCATGTTAGGATTGCGTTAGGTTAGGATATATAACGTTATAGACGTATATACTGTTCCCACCGAGAAGTAGGTGCCGACGCGCCAGGTATGTTGTAAAATATTACATTCGACATGTTAGGTTGCCTTAGGCTAGGACATATAGCGCTATAGACGTATATAATGTTCCCACCAAGAAGTAGGTGCCGACGCGCCAGAAATGTTGTAGAATATTACATTCGATATGTTAGGTTGCCTTAGGCTAGGATATATAGCGTTATAGACGTATATAATGTTCCCACCGAGAAGTAGGGGCCGACGCGCCGCGAATGTTGTAAAATATTACATATGACATGTTAGGTTGCCTTAAGCTAGGATATATAGCGTTATAGACGTATATAATGTTCCCACCGAGAAGTAGGGGCCGGCGCGCCAGGAATGTAGTAAAATATAACATCCGAGATGTTAGGTTCCCTTAGGCTAGGATATATAACGTTATAGACGTATATAATGTTCCCACCGAGAAGTAGGGGCCGACGAGTCAGGAATGTTGTAAAATATTACGCTCGACATGTTAGGTTGCCTTAGGCTAGGGTATATAGCGATATAGACGTATATAATGTTCCCACCGAGAAATAGGGGCCGACAAGCCAGGAATGTTGTAAAACATTACATCCGAGGTGTTAGGTTGCCTTAGGTTAGGATATATAACGTTATAGAAGTATATACTGTTCCCACTGAGAAGTAGGGGCCGGCGCGCCAGGAATGTAGTAAAATATTACATCCGTGATGTTAGGTTGCCTTAGGCTAGGATATGTAATGTTATAGACGTATATAATGTTCCCACCGAGAAGTATGGGCCAACGAGCCAGGAATGTGGTACAATATTACATTCGACATGTTAGGTTGCCTTAGGTTAGGATATGTAACGTTATAGACGTATATACTGTTCCCACCGGGAAGTATGTGCCGACGCGCCAGGTATGTTGTAAAATATTACATTCGGCATGTTAGGTTGCCTTAGGCTAGGATATATAGCATTATAGACGTATATAATGTTCCCACCGAGAAGTAGGTGCCGACGCGCCAAGAATGTTGTAAAATATTACATTCGACAAGCTAGGTTGCCTTAGGCTAGGATATGTAGCCTTAAAGACGTATATAATGCTCCCACCGAGAAATAGGGGCCGAGAAGCCAGGAATGTAGTAAAATATTACATCCGAGATGTTAGGTTGCGTTAGGCTAGGATATGTAACGTTATAGACGTATATAATGTTCCCACCGAGAAGTATGGGCCAACGAGCCAGGAATGTGGTACAATATTACATTCGACATGTTAGGTTGCCTTAGGTTAGGATATGTAACGTTATAGACGTATATACTGTTCCCACCGGGAAGTATGTGCCGACGCGCCAGGTACGTTGTAAAATATTACATTCGGCATGTTAGGTTGCCTTAGGCTAGGATATATAGCATTATAGACGTATATAATGTTCCCACCGAGAAGTAGGTGCCGACGCGCCAAGAATGTTGTAGAATATTACATTCGACAAGCTAGGTTGCCTTAGGCTAGGATATGTAGCCTTAAAGACGTATATAATGCTCCCACCGAGAAATAGGGGCCGAGAAGCCAGGAATGTAGTAAAATATTACATCCGAGATGTTAGGTTGCCTTAGGCTAGGATATGTAACGTTATAGACGTATGTTATGTTCCCACCGAGAAGTAGGGTAAAACGAGCCAGGAATGTGGTAAAATATTACAATCGACATGTTAGGTTGCCTTAGGTTAGGATATATAACGTTATAGACGTGTATACTGTTCCCACGCAGAAGTAGTTGCCGACGCGCCTGAAATGTTGTAAAATATTACATTCGACATGTTAGGCTGCCTTAGGCTAGGATATATAGCGTTATAGACGAATACAATGTTCCCACCGAGAAATAGGGGCGGACACGCCAGGAATGTTGTAAAACATTACATCCGAAATGTTAGGTGGCCTTAGGTAATGATATATAACGCTATTGACTTATATAATGTTCTCACCAAGAAATAGGGGCCGACGCGCCAGAAATGTTGTTAAATATTACATTCGACATGTTAGGTTGCCTTAGGCTAGGATATATAGCGTTATAGACGTATATAATGTTCCCACCGAGAGGTAGGGGCCGAGGAGCCAGGAATGTTGTAAAATATTACGCTCGACATGTTAGTTTGCGTTAGGCTAGGATATATAGCGTTATAGACGTATATAAGGTTCCCACCGAGAAGTAGGGGCCGACGCGCCAGGAATGTTGTAAAATATTACATTCGACGGGTTAGGTTGCCTTAGGATAGGATATATAACGTTAAAGACGTATATAATGTTCCCACCGAGAAGTATGGGCCAACGAGCCAGGAATGCGGTACAATATTACATTCGACATGTTAGGTTGCCTTAGGTTAGGATATGTAACGTTATAGACGTATATACTGTTCCCACCGAGAAGTAGGGTCAGGCGCGCCAGGAATGTAGTAAAATATAACATCCGAGATGTTTGGTTGCCTTAGGCTAGGATATATAACGTTATAGACATATATAATGTTCCCACCGAGAAGTAGGGGCCGACGTGCCAGGAATGTAGTAAAATATTACACCCGGGATGTTAGGTTGCCTTAGGTGAGGATATATAACGTTATAGACGTTTATAATGTTCCCACGGAAAAGTAGGTAGCGACGCGTCAGCAATGTTGTAAAATATTACAATCGACATGTTAGGATTGCCTTAGGCTAGGACATATAGCGTTATAGACGTATATACTGTTCCCACCGAGAAGTAGGGGCCGACGAGCCAGGAATGTTGTAAAATATTACATTCGCCATGTTAGGATTGCGTTAGGTTAGGATATATAACGTTATAGACGTATATACTGTTCCCACCGAGAAGTAGGTGCCGACGCGCCAGGTATGTTGTAAAATATTACATTCGACATGTTAGGTTGCCTTAGGCTAGGACATATAGCGCTATAGACGTATATAATGTTCCCACCAAGAAGTAGGTGCCGACGCGCCAGAAATGTTGTAGAATATTACATTCGATATGTTAGGTTGCCTTAGGCTAGGATATATAGCGTTATAGACGTATATAATGTTCCCACCGAGAAGTAGGGGCCGACGCGCCGCGAATGTTGTAAAATATTACATATGACATGTTAGGTTGCCTTAAGCTAGGATATATAGCGTTATAGACGTATATAATGTTCCCACCGAGAAGTAGGGGCCGGCGCGCCAGGAATGTAGTAAAATATAACATCCGAGATGTTAGGTTCCCTTAGGCTAGGATATATAACGTTATAGACGTATATAATGTTCCCACCGAGAAGTAGGGGCCGACGAGCCAGGAATGTTGTAAAATATTACGCTCGACATGTTAGGTTGCCTTAGGCTAGGGTATATAGCGATATAGACGTATATAATGTTCCCACCGAGAAGTAGGGGTCGGCGCGCCAGGAATGTTGTAAAATATTACATCTGAGATGTTAGGTTGCCTTAGGCTAGGATATATAACGTTATAGACGTTTATAATGTTCCCACCGAGAAATAGGGGCCGACAAGCCAGGAATGTTGTAAAACATTACATCCGAGGTGTTAGGTTGCCTTAGGTTAGGATATATAACGTTATAGAAGTATATACTGTTCCCACTGAGAAGTAGGGGCCGGCGCGCCAGGAATGTAGTAAAATATTACATCCGTGATGTTAGGTTGCCTTAGGCTAGGATATGTAATGTTATAGACGTATATAATGTTCCCACCGAGAAGTATGGGCCAACGAGCCAGGAATGTGGTACAATATTACATTCGACATGTTAGGTTGCCTTAGGTTAGGTTATGTAACGTTATAGACGTATATACTGTTCCCACCGGGAAGTATGTGCCGACGCGCCAGGTATGTTGTAAAATATTACATTCGGCATGTTAGGTTGCCTTAGGCTAGGATATATAGCATTATAGACGTATATAATGTTCCCACCGAGAAGTAGGTGCCGACGCGCCAAGAATGTTGTAAAATATTACATTCGACAAGCTAGGTTGCCTTAGGCTAGGATATGTAGCCTTAAAGACGTATATAATGCTCCCACCGAGAAATAGGGGCCGAGAAGCCAGGAATGTAGTAAAATATTACATCCGAGATGTTAGGTTGCGGTGGGCTAGGATATGTAACGTTATAGACGTATATAATGTTCCCACCGAGAAGTAGGGTCCAACGAGCCAGGAATGTGTTAAAATATTACAATCGACATGTTAGGTTGCCTTAGGTTAGTATATATAACGTTATAGACGTGTATACTCTTCCCACGGAGAAGTAGTTGCCGACGCGCCAGAAATGTTGTAAAATATTACATTCGACATGTTAGGCTGCCTTAGGCTAGGATATGTAACGTTATAGACGTATATAATGTTCCCACCGAGAAGTATGGGCCAACGAGCCAGGAATGTGGTACAATATTACATTCGACATGTTAGGTTGCCTTAGGTTAGGATATATAACGTTATAGACGTATATACTGTTCCCACCGAGAAGTAGGTGCCGACGCGCCAGGAATGTTGTAGAATATTACATTCGATATGTTAGGTTGCCTTAAGCTAGGATATATAGCGTTATAGACGTATATAATGTTCCCACCGAGAAGTAGGGGCCGAAGTGAGCGGGAATGTTGTAAAATAGTATATGCTACATGTTAGGTTGCCTTAGGCTAGGATATATAGCGTTATAGACGTATATAATGTTCCCACCGAGAAGTAGGGGCCGACGTGCCAAGAATCTAGTAAAATATTACATCCGAGATGTTACGTTGCCTTAGGTTAGGATATATAACGTTATAGACGTATATGATATTCCCACCGAGAAGTATGGGCCAACGAGCCAGGAATGTGGTGCAATATTACATTCGATATGTTAGGTTGCCTTAAGCTAGGATATATAGCGTTATAGACGTATATAATGTTCCCACCGAGAAGTAGGGGCCGGCGCGCCAGGAATGTAGTAAAATATAACATCCGAGATGTTAGGTTGCCTTAGGCTAGGATATATAACGTTATAGACATATATAATGTTCCCACCGAGATGTAGGGGCCGACGTGCCAGGAATGTAGTAAAATATTAAACCCGGGATGTTAGGTTGCCTTAGGTTAGGATATATAACGGTATTGACTTATATAATGTTCTCCCCGAGAAATAGGGGCCGACGCGCCAGAAATGTTGTTAAATATTACATTCGACATGTTAGATTGCCTTAGGCTAGGATACATAGCGTTATAGACGTATATAATGTTCCCACCGAGAGGTAGGGGCCGACGAGACAGGAATGTTGTAAAATATTACGCTCGACATGTTAGTTTGCGTTAGGCCAGGATATATAGCGTCATAGACGTATATAATGTTCCCACCGAGATGTAGGTGCCGACACGCCAGGAATGTTGTAAAATATTACATCTGAGATGTTAGGTTGCCTTAGGCTAGGATATATAGCGTTATAGACGTTTATAATGTTCCCACCGAGAAATAGGGGCCGACAAGCCAGGAATGTTGTAAAACATTACATCCGAGGTGTTAGGTTGCCTTAGGTTAGGATATATAACGTTATAGAAGTATATACTGTTCCCACTGAGAAGTAGGGGCCGGCGCGCCAGGAATGTAGTAAAATATTACATCCGTGATGTTAGGTTGCCTTAGGCTAGGATATGTAACGTTATAGACGTATATACTGTTCCCACCGAGAAGTATGGGCCAACGAGCCAGGAATGTGGTACAATATTACATTCGACATGTTAGGTTGCCTTAGGTTAGGATATGTAACGTTATAGACGTATATACTGTTCCCACCGGGAAGTATGTGCCGACGCGCCAGGTACGTTGTAAAATATTACATTCGGCATGTTAGGTTGCCTTAGGCTAGGATATATAGCATTATAGACGTATATAATGTTCCCACCGAGAAGTAGGTGCCGACGCGCCAAGAATGTTGTAGAATATTACATTCGACAAGCTAGGTTGCCTTAGGCTAGGATATGTAGCCTTAAAGACGTATATAATGCTCCCACCGAGAAATAGGGGCCGAGAAGCCAGGAATGTAGTAAAATATTACATCCGAGATGTTAGGTTGCCTTAGGCTAGGATATGTAACGTTATAGACGTATGTTATGTTCCCACCGAGAAGTAGGGTAAAACGAGCCAGGAATGTGGTAAAATATTACAATCGACATGTTAGGTTGCCTTAGGTTAGGATATATAACGTTATAGACGTGTATACTGTTCCCACGCAGAAGTAGTTGCCGACGCGCCTGAAATGTTGTAAAATATTACATTCGACATGTTAGGCTGCCTTAGGCTAGGATATATAGCGTTATAGACGTATATAATGTTCCCACCGAGAGGTAGGGGCCGAGGAGCCAGGAATGTTGTAAAATATTACGCTCGACATGTTAGTTTGCGTTAGGCTAGGATATATAGCGTTATAGACGTATATAAGGTTCCCACCGAGAAGTAGGGGCCGACGCGCCAGGAATGTTGTAAAATATTACATTCGACGAGTTAGGTTGCCTTAGGATAGGATATATAACGTTAAAGACGTATATAATGTTCCCACCGAGAAGTATGGGCCAACGAGCCAGGAATGCGGTACAATATTACATTCGACATGTTAGGTTGCCTTAGGTTAGGATATGTAACGTTATAGACGTATATACTGTTCCCACCGAGAAGTAGGGTCAGGCGCGCCAGGAATGTAGTAAAATATAACATCCGAGATGTTTGGTTGCCTTAGGCTAGGATATATAACGTTATAGACATATATAATGTTCCCACCGAGAAGTAGGGGCCGACGTGCCAGGAATGTAGTAAAATATTACACCCGGGATGTTAGGTTGCCTTAGGTGAGGATATATAACGTTATAGACGTTTATAATGTTCCCACGGAAAAGTAGGTAGCGACGCGTCAGCAATGTTGTAAAATATTACAATCGACATGTTAGGATTGCCTTAGGCTAGGACATATAACGTTATAGTCGTATATACTGTTCCCACCGAGAAGTAGGGGCCGACGAGCCAGGAATGTTGTAAAATATTACATTCGCCATGTTAGGATTGCGTTAGGTTAGGATATATAACGTTATAGACGTATATACTGTTCCCACCGAGAAGTAGGTGCCGACGCGCCAGGTATGTTGTAAAATATTACATTCGACATGTTAGGTTGCCTTAGGCTAGGACATATAGCGATATAGACGTATATAATGTTCCCACCCAGAAGTAGGTGCCGACGCGCCAGAAATGTTGTAGAATATTACATTCGATATGTTAGGTTGCCTTAGGCTAGGATATATAGCGTTATAGACGTATATAATGTTCCCACCGAGAAGTAGGGGCCGACGCGCCGCGAATGTTGTAAAATATTACATATGACATGTTAGGTTGCCTTAAGCTAGGATATATAGCGTTATAGACGTATATAATGTTCCCACCGAGAAGTAGGGGCCGGCGCGCCAGGAATGTAGTAAAATATAACATCCGAGATGTTAGGTTCCCTTAGGCTAGGATATATAACGTTATAGACGTATATAATGTTCCCACCGAGAAGTAGGGGCCGACGAGTCAGGAATGTTGTAAAATATTACGCTCGACATGTTAGGTTGCCTTAGGCTAGGGTATATAGCGATATAGACGTATATAATGTTCCCACCGAGAAGTAGGGGTCGGCGCGCCAGGAATGTTGTAAAATATTACATCTGAGATGTTAGGTTGCCTTAGGCTAGGATATATAACGTTATAGACGTATATGATATTCCCACCGAGAACTATGGGCGAACGAGCCAGGTATGTGGTGCAATATTACATTCGATATGTTAGGTTGCCTCAAGCTAGGATATATAGCGTTATAGACGTATATAATGTTCCCACCGAGAAGTAGGGGCCGGCGCGCCAGGAATGTAGTAAAATATAACATCCGAGATGTTAGGTTGCCTTAGGCTAGGATATATAACGTTATAGACATATATAATGTTCCCACCGAGATGTAGGGGCCGACGTGCCAGGAATGTAGTAAAATATTAAACCCGGGATGTTAGGTTGCCTTAGGTTAGGATATATAACGGTATTGACTTATATAATGTTCTCCCCGAGAAATAGGGGCCGACGCGCCAGAAATGTTGTTAAATATTACATTCGACATGTTAGATTGCCTTAGGCTAGGATACATAGCGTTATAGACGTATATAATGCTCCCACCGAGAGGTAGGGGCCGACGAGACAGGAATGTTGTAAAATATTACGCTCGACATGTTAGTTTGCGTTAGGCCAGGATATATAGCGTCATAGACGTATATAATGTTCCCACCGAGATGTAGGGGCCGGCGCGCCAGGAATGTAGTAAAATATTACATCCGAGATGTTAGGTTGCCTTAGGCTAGGATATATTACGTTATAGACGTATATAATGTTCTCACCGAGAAATAGGGGCCGACGCGCCAGGAATGTTGTAAAATATTACATTCGCCATGTTAAGATTGCGTTAGGTTAGGATATATAACGTTATAGACGTATATACTGTTCCCACCGAGAAGTAGGTGCCGACGCGCCAGGTATGTTGTAAAATATTACATTCGACATGTTAGGTTGCCTTAGGCTAGGACATATAGCGCTATAGACGTATATAATGTTCCCACCCAGAAGTAGGTGCCGACGCGCCAGAAATGTTGTAGAATATTACATTCGATATGTTAGGTTGCCTTAGGCTAGGATATATAGCGTTATAGACGTATATAATGTTCCCACCCAGAAGTAGGTGCCGACGCGCCAGAAATGTTGTAGAATATTACATTCGATATGTTAGGTTGCCTTAGGCTAGGATATATAGCGTTATAGACGTATATAATGTTCCCACCGAGAAGTAGGGGACGACGCGCCGCGAATGTTGTAAAATATTACATATGACATGTTAGGTTGCCTTAAGCTAGGATATATAGCGTTATAGACGTATATAATGTTCCCACCGAGAAGTAGGGGCCGGCGCGCCAGGAATGTAGTAAAATATAACATCCGAGATGTTAGGTTCCCTTAGGCTAGGATATATAACGTTATAGACGTATATAATGTTCCCACCGAGAAGTAGGGGCCGACGAGTCAGGAATGTTGTAAAATATTACATCTGAGATGTTAGGTTGCCTTAGGCTAGGATATATAACGTTATAGACGTTTATAATGTTCCCACCGAGAAATAGGGGCCGACAAGCCAGGAATGTTGTAAAACATTACATCCGAGGTGTTAGGTTGCCTTAGGTTAGGATATATAACGTTATAGAAGTATATACTGTTCCCACTGAGAAGTAGGGGCCGGCGCGCCAGGAATGTAGTAAAATATTACATCCGTGATGTTAGGTTGCCTTAGGCTAGGATATGTAACGTTATAGACGTATATAATGTTCCCACCGAGAAGTATGGGCCAACGAGCCAGGAATGTGGTACAATATTACATTCGACATGTTAGGTTGCCTTAGGTTAGGATATGTAACGTTATAGACGTATATACTGTTCCCACCGAGAAGTAGGGTCAGGCGCGCCAGGAATGTAGTAAAATATAACATCCGAGATGTTTGGTTGCCTTAGGCTAGGATATATAACGTTATAGACATATATAATGTTCCCACCGAGATGTAGGGGCCGACGTGCCAGGAATGTAGTAAAATATTAAACCCGGGATGTTAGGTTGCCTTAGGTTAGGATATATAACGGTATTGACTTATATAATGTTCTCCCCGAGAAATAGGGGCCGACGCGCCAGAAATGTTGTTAAATATTACATTCGACATGTTAGGTTGCCTTAGGCTAGGATACATAGCGTTATAGCCGTATATAATGTTCCCACCGAGAGGGAGGGGCCGACGAGACAGGAATGTTGTAAAATATTACGCTCGACATGTTAGTTTGCGTTAGGCCAGGATATATAGCGTTATAGACGTATATAATGTTCCCACCGAGATGTAGGCGCCGGCGCGCCAGGAATGTAGTAGAATATTACATCCGAGATGTTAGGTTGCCTTAGGCTAGGATATGTAACGTTATAGACGTATATAATGTTCCCACCGAGAAGTAGGGTCCAACGAGCCAGGAATGTGTTAAAATATTACAATCGACATGTTAGGTTGCCTTAGGTTAGTATATATAACGTTATAGACGTGTATACTGTTCCCACGGAGAAGTAGTTGCCGACGCGCCAGAAATGTTGTAAAATATTACATTCGACATGTTAGGCTGCCTTAGGCTAGGATATGTAACGTTATAGACGTATATAATGTTCCCACCGAGAAGTATGGGCCAACGAGCCAGGAATGTGGTACAATATTACATTCGACATGTTAGGTTGCCTTAGGTTAGGATATATAACGTTATAGACGTATATACTGTTCCCACCGAGAAGTAGGTGCCGACGCGCCAGGAATGTTGTAAAATATTACATCCGAGATGTCAGGTTGCCTTAGGCTAGGATATATAGCGTTATAGACGTATATAATGTTCCCACCGAGAGGTAGGGGCCGAGGAGCCAGGAATGTTGTAAAATATTACGCTCGACATGTTAGTTTGCGTTAGGCTAGGATATATAGCGTTATAGACGTATATAAGGTTCCCACCGAGAAGTAGGGGCCGACGCGCCAGGAGTGTTGTAAAATATTACATTCGACGGGTTAGGTTGCCTTAGGATAGGATATATAACGTTAAAGACGTATATAATGTTCCCACCGAGAAGTATGGGCCAACGAGCCAGGAATGCGGTACAATATTACATTCGACATGTTAGGTTGCCTTAGGTTAGGATATGTAACGTTATAGACGTATATACTGTTCCCACCGAGAAGTAGGGTCAGGCGCGCCAGGAATGTAGTAAAATATAACATCCGAGATGTTTGGTTGCCTTAGGCTAGGATATATAACGTTATAGACATATATAATGTTCCCACCGAGAAGTAGGGGCCGACGTGCCAGGAATGTAGTAAAATATTACACCCGGGATGTTAGGTTGCCTTAGGTGAGGATATATAACGTTATAGACGTTTATAATGTTCCCACGGAAAAGTAGGTAGCGACGCGTCAGCAATGTTGTAAAATATTACAATCGACATGTTAGGATTGCCTTAGGCTAGGACATATAGCGTTATAGACGTATATAATGTTCCCACCGAGAAGTAGGGGCCGGCGCGCCAGGAATGTAGTAAAATATAACATCCGAGATGTTAGGTTCCCTTAGGCTAGGATATATAACGTTATAGACGTATATAATGTTCCCACCGAGAAGTAGGGGCCGACGAGTCAGGAATGTTGTAAAATATTACGCTCGACATGTTAGGTTGCCTTAGGCTAGGGTATATAGCGATATAGACGTATATAATGTTCCCACCGAGAAGTAGGGGTCGGCGCGCCAGGAATGTTGTAAAATATTACATCTGAGATGTTAGGTTGCCTTAGGCTAGGATATATAACGTTATAGACGTTTATAATGTTCCCACCGAGAAATAGGGGCCGACAAGCCAGGAATGTTGTAAAACATTACATCCGACATGTTAGGTTGCCTTAGGTTAGTATATATAACGTTATAGACGTGTATACTGTTCCCACGGAGAAGTAGTTGCCGACGCGCCAGAAATGTTGTAAAATATTACATTCGACATGTTAGGCTGCCTTAGGCTAGGATATGTAACGTTATAGACGTATATAATGTTCCCACCGAGAAGTATGGGCCAACGAGCCAGGAATGTGGTACAATATTACATTCGACATGTTAGGTTGCCTTAGGTTAGGATATATAACGTTATAGACGTATATACTGTTCCCACCGAGAAGTATGTGCCGACGCGCCAGGAATGTTGTAAAATATTACATCCGAGATGTCAGGTTGCCTTAGGCTAGGATATATAGCGTTATAGACGTATATAATGTTCCCACCGAGAAGTAGGTGCCGACGCGCCAGGAATGTTGTAGAATATTACATTCGATATGTTAGGTTGCCTTAAGCTAGGATATATAGCGTTATAGACGTATATAATGTTCCCACCGAGAAGTAGGGGCCGAAGTGCCCGGGAATGTTGTAAAATAGTATATGCTACATGTTAGGTTGCCTTAGGCTAGGATATATAGCGTTATAGACGTATATAATGTTCCCACCGAGAAGTAGGGGCCGACGTGCCAAGAATCTAGTAAAATATTACATCCGAGATGTTACGTTGCCTTAGGTTAGGATATATAACGTTATAGACGTATATGATATTCCCACCGAGAAGTATGGACCAACGAGCCAGGAATGTGGTGCAATATTACATTCGATATGTTAGGTTGCCTTACGCTAGGATATATAGCGTTATAGACGTATATAATGTTCCCACCGAGAAGTAGGGGCCGGCGCGCCAGGAATGTAGTAAAATATAACATCCGAGATGTTAGGTTGCCTTAGGCTAGGATATATAACGTTATAGACATATATAATGTTCCCACCGAGATGTAGGGGCCGACGTGCCAGGAATGTAGTAAAATATTAAACCCGGGATGTTAGGTTGCCTTAGGTTAGGATATATAACGTTATAGACGTATATACTGTTCCCACCGAGAAGTAGGTGCCGACGCGCCAGGTATGTTGTAAAATATTACATTCGACATGTTAGGTTGCCTTTGGCTAGGACATATAGCGCTATAGACGTATATAATGTTCCCACCCAGAAGTAGGTGCCGACGCGCCAGAAATGTTGTAGAATATTACATTCGATATGTTAGGTTGCCTTAGGCTAGGATATATAGCGTTATAGACGTATATAATGTTCCCACCGAGAAGTAGGGGCCGACGCGCCGCGAATGTTGTAAAATATTACATATGACATGTTAGGTTGCCTTAAGCTAGGATACATAGCGTTATAGACGTATATAATGTTCCAACCGAGAAGTAGGGGCCGGCGCCCCAGGAATGTAGTAAAATATAACATCCGAGATGTTAGGTTCCCTTAGGCTAGGATATATAACGTTATAGACGTATATAATGTTCCCACCGAGAAGTAGGGGCCGACGCGCCAGGAATGTTGTAAAATATTACATTCGACATGTTAGGTTGCCTTAGGATAGGATATATAACGTTAAAGACGTATATAATGTTCCCACCGAGAAGTATGGGCCAACGAGCCAGGAATGCGGTACAATATTACATTCGACATGTTAGGTTGCCTTAGGTTAGGATATGTAACGTTATAGACGTATATACTGTTCCCACCGAGAAGTAGGGTCAGGCGCGCCAGGAATGTAGTAAAATATAACATCCGAGATGTTTGGTTGCCTTAGGCTAGGATATATAACGTTATAGACATATATAATGTTCCCACCGAGATGTAGGGGCCGACGTGCCAGGAATGTAGTAAAATATTAAACCCGGGATGTTAGGTTGCCTTAGGTTAGGATATATAACGGTATTGACTTATATAATGTTCTCCCCGAGAAATAGGGGCCGAAGCGCCAGAAATGTTGTTAAATATTACATTCGACATGTTAGGTTGCCTTAGGCTAGGATACATAGCGTTATAGACGTATATAATGTTGCCACCGAGAGGTAGGGGCCGACGAGACAGGAATGTTGTAAAATATTACGCTCGGCATGTTGGTTTGCGTTAGGCCAGGATATATAGCGTTATAGACGTATATAATGTTCCCACCGAGATGTAGGCGCCGGCGCGCCAGGAATGTAGTAGAATATTACATCCGAGATGTTAGGTTGCCTTAGGCTAGGATATGTAACGTTATAGACGTATATAATGTTCCCACCGAGAAGTAGGGTCCAACGAGCCAGGAATGTGTTAAAATATTACAATCGACATGTTAGGTTGCCTTAGGTTAGTATATATAACGTTATAGACGTGTATACTGTTCCCACGGAGAAGTAGTTGCCGCCGCGCCAGAAATGTTGTAAAATATTACATTCGACATGTTAGGCTGCCTTAGGCTAGGATATATAGCGTTATAGACGTATACAACGTTCCCACCGAGAAATAGGGGCCGACACGCCAGGAATGTTGTAAAGCATTACATCCGAGGAGTTAGGTTGCCTTAGGTTAGGATATATAACGTTATAGAAGTATATACTGTTCCCACCGCGAAGTAGGGGCCGGCGCGCCAGGAATGTAGTAAAATATTACATCCGAGATGTTAGGTTGCCTTAGTCTAGGATATGTAACGTTATAGACGTATATAATGTTCCCACCGAGAAGTATGGGCCAACGAGCCAGGAATGTGGTACAATATTACATTCGACATGTTAGGTTGCCTTAGGTTAGGATATATAACGTTATAGACGTATATACTGTTCCCACCGAGAAGTAGGTGCCGACGCGCCAGGAATGTTGTAGAATATTACATTCGATATGTTAGGTTGCCTTAAGCTAGGATATATAGCGTTATAGACGTATATAATGTTCCCACCGAGAAGTAGGGGCCGACGTGCCAAGAATCTAGTAAAATATTACATCCGAGATGTTACGTTGCCTTAGGTTAGGATATATAACGTTATAGACGTATATGATATTCCCACCGAGAAGTATGGGCCAACGAGCCAGGAATGTGGTGCAATATTACATTCGATATGTTAGGTTGCCTTAAGCTAGGATATATAGCGCTATAGACGTATATAATGTTCCCACCCAGAAGTAGGTGCCGACGCGCCAGAAATGTTGTAGAATATTACATTCGATATGTTAGGTTGCCTTAGGCTAGGATATATAGCGTTATAGACGTATATAATGTTCCCACCGAGAAGTAGGGGCCGACGCGCCGCGAATGTTGTAAAATATTACATATGACATGTTAGGTTGCCTTAAGCTAGGATATATAGCGTTATAGACGTATATAATGTTCTCACCGAGAAGTAGGGGCCGGCGCGCCAGGAATGTAGTAAAATATAACATCCGAGATGTTAGGTTCCCTTAGGCTAGGATATATAACGTTATAGACGTATATAATGTTCCCACTGAGAAGTAGGGGCCGACGAGTCAGGAATGTAGTAAAATATTGCATCCGAGATGTTAGGTTGCCTTAGGCTAGGATATATAACGTTATAAACTTATATACTGTTCCCTCCGAGAAGTAGGTGCCGACGCGCCAGGAATGTTGTAAAATATTACATCTGAGATGTTAGGTTGCCTTAGGCTAGGATATATAACGTTATAGACGTTTATAATGTTCCCACCGAGAAATAGGGGCCGACAAGCCAGGAATGTTGTAAAACATTACATCCGAGGTGTTAGGTTGCCTTAGGTTAGGATATATAACGTTATAGAAGTATATACTGTTCCCACTGAGAAGTAGGGGCCGGCGCGCCAGGAATGTAGTAAAATATTACATCCGTGATATTAGGTTGCCTTATGCTAGGATATGTAACGTTATAGACGTATATACTGTTCCCACCGGGAAGTATGTGCCGACGCGCCAGGTATGTTGTAAAATATTACATTCGGCATGTTAGGTTGCCTTAGGCTAGGATATATAGCATTATAGACGTATATAATGTTCCCACCGAGAAGTAGGTGCCGACGCGCCAACAATGTTGTAAAATATTACATTCGACAAGCTAGGTTGCCTTAGGCTAGGATATGTAGCCTTAAAGACGTATATAATGCTCCCACCGAGAAATAGGGGCCGAGAAGCCAGGAATGTAGTAAAATATTACATCCGAGATGTTAGGTTGCCTTAGGCTAGGATATGTAACGTTATAGACGTATGTTATGTTCCCACCGAGAAGTAGGGTCCAACGAGCCAGGAATGTGGTAAAATATTACAATCGACATGTTAGGTTGCCTTAGGTTAGGATATATAACGTTATAGACGTGTATACTGTTCCCACGCAGAAGTAGTTGCCGACGCGCCTGAAATGTTGTAAAATATTACATTCGACATGTTAGGCTGCCTTAGGCTAGGATATATAGCGTTATAGACGAATACAATGTTCCCACCGAGAAATAGGGGCCGACACGCCAGGAATGTTGTAAAACATTACATCCGAAATGTTAGGTGGCCTTAGGTAATGATATATAACGTTATTGACTTATATAATGTTCTCACCGAGAAATAGGGGCCGACGCGCCAGAAATGTTGTTAAATATTACATTCGACATGTTAGGTTGCCTTAGGCTAGGATATATAGCGTTATAGACGTATATAATGTTCCCACCGAGAGATAGGGGCCGACGAGCCAGGAATGTTGTAAAATATTACGCTCGACATGTTAGTTTGCGTTAGGCTAGGATATATAGCGTTATAGACGTATATAAGGTTCCCACCGAGAAGTAGGGGCCGACGCGCCAGGAATGTTGTAAAATATAACATTCGACATGTTAGGTTGCCTTAAGATAGGATATATAACGTTAAAGACGTATATAATGTTCCCACCGAGAAGTATGGGCCAACGAGCCAGGAATGCGGTACAATATTACATTCGACATGTTAGGTTGCCTTCGGTTAGGATATGTAACGTTATAGACGTATATACTGTTCCCACCTAGAAGTAGGGGCAGGCGCGCCAGGAATGTAGTAAAATATAACATCCGAGATGTTTGGTTGCCTTAGGCTAGGATATATAATGTTATAGACATATATAATGTTCCCACCGAGATGTAGGGGCCGACGTGCCAGGAATGTAGTAAAATATTAAACCCGGGATGTTAGGTTGCCTTAGGTTAGGATATATAACGGTATTGACTTATATAATGTTCTCCCCGAGAAATAGGGGCCGACGCGCCAGAAATGTTGTTAAATATTACATTCGACATGTTAGATTGCCTTAGGCTAGGATACATAGCGTTATAGACGTATATAATGTTCCCACCTAGAGGTAGGGGCCGACGAGACAGGAATGTTGTAAAATATTACGCTCGACATGTTAGTTTGCGTTAGGCCAGGATATATAGCGTTATAGACGTATATAATGTTCCCACCGAGATGTAGGGGCCGGCGCGCCAGGAATGTAGTAAAATATTACATCCGAGATGTTAGGTTGCCTTAGGCTAGGATATATTACGTTATAGACGTATATAATGTTCTCACAGAGAAATAGGGGCCGACGCGCCAGGAATGTTGTAAAATATTACATTCGCCATGTTAGGATTGCGTTAGGTTAGGATATATAACGTTATAGACGTATATACTGTTCCCACCGAGAAGTAGGTGCCGACGCGCCAGGTATGTTGTAAAATATTACATTCGACATGTTAGGTTGCCTTAGGCTAGGACATATAGCGCTATAGACGTATATAATGTTCCCACCCAGAAGTAGGTGCCGACGCGCCAGAAATGTTGTAGAATATTACATTCGATATGTTAGGTTGCCTTAGGCTAGGATATATAGCGTTATAGACGTATATAATGTTCCCACCGAGAAGTAGGGGCCGACGCGCCGCGAATGTTGTAAAATATTACATATGACATGTTAGGTTGCCTTAAGCTAGGATACATAGCGTTATAGACGTATATAATGTTCCCACCGAGAAGTAGGGGCCGGCGCGCCAGGAATGTAGTAAAATATAACATCCGAGATGTTAGGTTGCCTTAGGCTAGGATATGTAACGTTATAGACGTATATAATGTTCCCACCGAGAAGTAGGGTCCAACGAGCCAGGAATGTGTTAAAATATTACAATCGACATGTTAGGTTGCCTTAGGTTAGTATATATAACGTTATAGACGTGTATACTGTTCCCACGGAGAAGTAGGTGCCGACGCGCCAGGAATGTTGTAAAATATTACATCCGAGATGTCAGGTTGCCTTAGGCTAGGATATATAGCGTTATAGACGTATATAATGTTCCCACCGAGAAGTAGGTGCCGACGCGCCAGGAATGTTGTAGAATATTACATTCGATATGTTAGGTTGCCTTAAGCTAGGATATATAGCGTTATAGACGAATATAATGTTCCCACCGAGAAGTAGGGGCCGAAGTGCCCGGGAATGTTGTAAAATAGTATATGCTACATGTTAGGTTGCCTTAGGCTAGGATATATAGCGTTATAGACGTATATAATGTTCCCACCGAGAAGTAGGGGCCGACGTGCCAAGAATCTAGTAAAATATTACATCCGAGATGTTACGTTGCCTTAGGTTAGGATATATAACGTTATAGACGTATATGATATTCCCACCGAGAAGTATGGGCCAACGAGCCAGGAATGTGGTGCAATATTACATTCGATATGTTAGGTTGCCTTAAGCTAGGATATATAGCGTTATAGACGTATATAATGTTCCCACCGAGAAGTAGGGGCCGGCGCGCCAGGAATGTAGTAAAATATAACATCCGAGATGTTAGGTTGCCTTAGGCTAGGATATATAACGTTATAGACATATATAATGTTCCCACCGAGATGTAGGGGCCGACGTGCCAGGAATGTAGTAAAATATTAAACCCGGGATGTTAGGTTGCCTTAGGTTAGGATATATAACGGTATTGACTTATATAATGTTCTCCCCGAGAAATAGGGGCCGACGCGCCAGAAATGTTGTTAAATATTACATTCGACATGTTAGATTGCCTTAGGCTAGGATACATAGCGTTATAGACGTATATAATGTTCCCACCGAGAGGTAGGGGCCGACGAGACAGGAATGTTGTAAAGTATTACGCTCGACATGTTAGTTTGCGTTAGGCCATGATATATAGCGTTATAGACGTATATAATGTTCCCACCGAGATGTAGGGGCCGGCGCGCCAGGAATGTAGTAAAATATTACATCCGAGATGTTAGGTTGCCTTAGGCTAGGATATATTACGTTATAGACGTATATAATGTTCTCACCGAGAAATAGGGGTCGACGCGCCAGGAATGTTGTAAAATATTACATTCGCCATGTTAGGATTGCGTTAGGTTAGGATATATAACGTTATAGACGTATATACTGTTCCCACCGAGAAGTAGGTGCCGACGCGCCAGGTATGTTGTAAAATATTACATTCGACATGTTAGGTTGCCTTAGGCTAGGACATATAGCGCTCGCCTGGGGACGAGGGCGCCGCAGCCACCGAAGGGGGGTGTGGAGGGTGGGCCGCCGGGAGGGGGCACTAAGGGGGTGAAGGAGGCCGGGGGCATTGTTACCCTGGCGGAGGACTCTGGCCGGGGGGAGGCCATGGATATGGCATAAACTTCCCCCCGACCAGAGTCCTCCAGGCGAACGTCAACCACGCCCGCCGAGCCCACGATCTCTTGGTCGAGGGTCTTATGGCGGGCGGAGTTGACGTTGCAGTGGTCGCTGAACCCTTCGTGATCCCCGACCGACCGTCCTGGGTCGGGGATCGCGAGGGGTCGGTTGCCATAGCTCAGGCTGCAGCCTCGCGGGTTCCGCCGTTCGCCTTTTTGGGCGATGGACGGGGCTTCGTGGCTGTGGACTGGGCGGGCTTCGTGCTGGTGGGGACCTATGCTCCACCGCGCTGGCCCCTAGAGTCGTTCGAGGAGTATCTGGACGGGCTTGGGAACTTTTTGTCCCAGTTCTCAGCCCGCCAGGTACTCGTCTTGGGGGACTTCAACGCCCATGCTTCGGCATGGGGGTCCCCCAGGACGGACGCGAGGGGCGAGACGGTTTTGGAGTGGGCTGCTGGTCTCGATCTTCGGTTGCTCAACCGAGGATCGACCAGTACGTGCGTGCGATGGCAGGGTACAAGCATCGTGGATCTTTCATGGGCTTCCCCTGCCGCCGTACCGCGGGTCACGGGGTGGACGGTGGACGAGTCCACGGAGACTCTATCCGATCACTGGTACGTTCGGATAGATGTCTCCGGGACCGCCCCGGGCCGCCAAGCTGGTCCACGCCAGCAGCGAAGGAGGTGGGCTCTCAGAGCCCTTGACGAGGACGCCCTGATGGCTGCCGTCCATGCCGTGGCTTGGTCGGAGCCGTCGGCCGAGCCCGTCGCCAACGTGGAGGCGGAGGCCGACTGGTTCGATGGAGCCCTGACTGCAATCTGCAGGACGGCGATGCCGAGGGCCGGTCGACTTCCGCCCCGGAGGCCGGTGTACTGGTGGTCGGACGACATCGCGCGGATCCGAGCGAGTTGCGCGATGGCGCGACGCCAGTACACCAGGTCTCGGAGACGGAGACGTCGGGACGAGGCACGGACGGCCCTGTTGTATGCCAAATATCGTCAGCTGACGGTTCAGCTGCAACAGGCCATCGGGAGGGCCAAGACCAGCGCTTGGGACGGACTTCTTCGTTCGTTGGATCAGGATCCGTGGGGGCGTCCATATAAGCTTGTCCTAAACAAGCTTAGAGCTTATGGCCCCCCGGTGACTGAGACGATGGAACCCCGGCTTCTCGGGAGGGTGGTCGATGCGTTGTTCCCGTCTGGGAGCGCATCGGCCGCCTTCCCGACTCAGGTGGACGGGTGGTCCGCGGGGCTGGAGGTTACGGAGGAGGAGTTGGCCGGGGCGGTGAGACGTCTCGGTGCTCGGAATACGGCTCCGGGTCCCGACGGCGTCCCCGGCCGCGTGCTGGTCTTGGCCCTGCGCGTTCTGGGTCCCCGACTTCGGAGGCTTTTTACAGCCATCCTGAAGTCGGGGACGTTCCCATCTCGGTGGCGCCTCGGACGCCTGGTCCTCCTGCGGAAGGAGGGCCGGGACGCTGAATCTCCCTCGGGCTATCGGCCCATCGTGCTCCTGGATGAGATCGGGAAGCTCTACGAGAGAATCGTGGCTTCCCGACTCACCAGGCATCTGGAGCGGGTAGGACCCGACCTGGCCGAGTGTCAGTTCGGCTTCCGCCGGGGCCGGTCCACGATCGACGCGATCGATCGGGTCCGTACCTTGGCGGGCTCGGCTACTGCCCGGGGAGGGATGGCATTGGCGGTGTCCTTGGACATCGTCAATGCCTTCAACTCCCTCTCCTGGGAGGCCATCCGCAGGGGACTCGAACGACATGGAGTCCCTCAATACCTGCGGGTGGCGGTCGGCTCCTACCTTAGCGGCAGGTGCGTCGAGTACGTGGGCCGGGGTGGAAACACCTGCACGAGGGAGATTAGTCGCGGCGTACCCCAGGGGTCAGTTTTGGGACCCCTCTTGTGGGACGTGGGGTACGACGCGGCGCTGCGGGTCCTCCTTCCCACCGGTGTCAGCGTAGTCTGCTACGCTGACGATACCGTATTGGTAGCCGGTGGGCGTACCAGCGGGAGGATCGTCCGGCGAGCCGAGGTGGGAGTGGCCAACGTGGCTTCCCTGATCCGGGGTATGGGTTTGGAGCTGGCTCCTCACAAGACGGAGGCGATGTGGTTCTTGGACCGTCATCTCCTCCGTCGAAATGGGAGGTCACTCGCCGATACCTGGATCCGAGTAGGGGACACCCGCATCCAGGTGAAGCCCGCGATAAAATATCTCGGACTTCACCTGGACGGCTCCTGGGCTTTTGGGCGCCACTTCGCGCTCCTGGCACCCAGGTTGGAAAAAGCGGCGGCCAGCTTGGGTCGCTTGCTGCCCAACCTGGGGGGCCCGGACGCGAGGGTACGCCGCCTTTATGCGGGCATCGTGCGGTCGATGGCTCTTTATGGAGCCCCGATCTGGGCGGACGCCCTGATGGCCAGCCGGCGCAGCCGGGCACTGCTTCGCAGTGTTTGGCGGCGCCTTGCCATCAGGGTGATCAGAGGATACCGCACGGTGTCTCATGAGGCGGCGGGAACTCTGGCGGGGTTACCACCCCTGGAGCTCCTGGCGGAGCGCGAAGCGGTTGTCTACGGACACCTTCGTCTCTGCCAGGATGTCTCACCCCCGTCAGAGGAGGCGGTCAGAGCGTGGGCCTGGCGGTCTGTGGTGACCAAGTGGGAGGAGCGTCTTCGCGCCACCCATGGGAGTCACCGGACCGTCGGGGCGGTATTGCCCATCCTCGATAGATGGGTGAGCCGAAGCCGAGGGCTATCCTACCGGACCACGCAGGTCCTCACCGGGCACGGATGCTTCGGGGAGTACCTGCGCCGGATAGGACGGGAAGCCACGGCGGCGTGTCACCACTGTGGTGACCAGAGGGACACGGCGCAGCACACGCTGGAGTTTTGTCCAGCGTGGGAGGTGCGGCGTCGTGTCCTTCGGAGCGAGGTGGGCCAGGATCTGGCATTGCCATCCGTACTTAGACGGATGGTGGTGGATGCCAGATCCTGGCGTGCTATGGCGGCCTTCTGCGAGGCCGTCATGCGGGCGAAGGAGGCGGCGGAGAGGAACCGCGAAGTTAGCGATCCCTCCCGTCGACGGCGGCGGCGCAGGCGTCGCCGCCCTCCACCGGCGCCCGGGGATGTCCACCGTGTGGATATCGCCGGGCGCCCATAGGGGACTCAGTCCCCGGGGGGTGACAGCCCCTCACGCGGGCCGGGGCGTAACCGCGTACGCCACGGCCGTCACCCGCGCGGGGGGCCGTCCGGAGGGGTGACTCGGTCGTGATGGACGGGGGCCCATCGCGACCATTGCACGCCACCCCTCCGAGACGTGCAGCGACTTCGGACGTGGCCCCGAAGTCGCTGCAAGGGTATCCTTTGGGAGGAGGAGGGGTCGCATCTTAGATGCGGCCTCTCCCTCCCGGGATGGGAGCCTGCCAGACTTCTTCTGGGAGGGTCCAGACGCTGAGGGGGAGCCGGTCGCGTTCGTAAGAGATCCCGGCTCTCCCTCAGTAGCGTCGTTGGTGGCCACCGTGGGGTTTTAGCCGGTAAGAGTCCGGCATAACCTCGGAGTTCCCCCGAACTCCGATGTATCCATGAGGATTTCCCCACGTTAAAAAAAAAAAAAAAAAAAAAAAAAAAAGGACATATAGCGCTATAGACGTATATAATGTTCCCACCCAGAAGTAGGTGCCGACGCGCCAGAAATGTTGTAGAATATTACATTCGATATGTTAGGTTGCCTTAGGCTAGGATATATAGCGTTATAGACGTATATAATGTTCCCACCGAGAAGTAGGGGCCGACGCGCCGCGAATGTTGTAAAATATTACATATGACATGTTAGGTTGCCTTAAGCTAGGATACATAGCGTTATAGACGTATATAATGTTCCCACCGAGAAGTAGGGGCCGGCGCGCCAGGAATGTAGTAAAATATAACATCCGAGATGTTAGGTTCCCTTAGGCTAGGATATATAACGTTATAGACGTATATAATGTTCCCACCGAGAAGTAGGGGCCGACGAGTCAGGAATGTTGTAAAATATTACGCTCGACATGTTAGGTTGCCTTAGGCTAGGGTATATAGCGATATAGACGTATATAATGTTCCCACCGAGAAGTAGGGGTCGGCGCGCCAGGAATGTAGTAAAATATTGCATCCGAGATGTTAAGTTGCCTTAGGCTAGGATATATAACGTTATAAACTTATATACTGTTCCCTCCGAGAAGTAGGTGCCGACGCGCCAGGAATGTTGTAAAATATTACATCTGAGATGTTAGGTTGCCTTAGGCTAGGATATATAACGTTATAGACGTTTATAATGTTCCCACCGAGAAATAGGGGCCGACAAGCCAGGAATGTTGTAAAACATTACATCCGAGGTGTTAGGTTGCCTTAGGTTAGGATATATAACGTTATAGAAGTATATACTGTTCCCACTGAGAAGTAGGGGCCGGCGCGCCAGGAATGTAGTAAAATATTACATCCGTGATGTTAGGTTGCCTTAGGCTAGGATATGTAACGTTATAGACGTATATAATGTTCCCACCGAGAAGTATGGGCCAACGAGCCAGGAATGTGGTACAATATTACATTCGACATGTTAGGTTGCCTTAGGTTAGGATATGTAACGTTATAGACGTATATACTGTTCCCACCGGGAAGTAAGTGCCGACGCGCCAGGTATGTTGTAAAATATTACATTCGGCATGTTAGGTTGCCTTAGGCTAGGATATATAGCATTATAGACGTATATAATGTTCCCACCGAGAAGTAGGTGCCGACGCGCCAAGAATGTTGTAAAATATTACATTCGACAAGCTAGGTTGCCTTAGGCTAGGATATGTAGCCTTAAAGACGTATATAATGCTCCCACCGAGAAATAGGGGCCGAGAAGCCAGGAATGTAGTAAAATATTACATCCGAGATGTTAGGTTGCCTTAGGCTAGGATATGTAACGTTATAGACGTATGTTATGTTCCCACCGAGAAGTAGGGTCCAACGAGCCAGGAATGTGGTAAAATATTACAATCGACATGTTAGGTTCCCTTAGGTTAGGATATATAACGTTATAGACGTGTATACTGTTCCCACGCAGAAGTAGTTGCCGACGCGTCTGAAATGTTGTAAAATATTACATTCGACATGTTAGGCTGCCTTAGGCTAGGATATATAGCGTTATAGACGAATACAATGTTCCCACCGAGAAATAGGGGCCGACACGCCAGGAATGTTGTAAAACATTACATCCGAAATGTTAGGTGGCCTTAGGTAATGATATATAACGTTATTGTCTTATATAATGTTCTCACCGAGATTTAGGGGCCGACGCGCCAGAAATGTTGTTAAATATTACATTCGACATGTTAGGTTGCCTTAGGCTAGGATATATAGCGTTATAGACGTATATAATGTTCCCACCGAGAGATAGGGGCCGACGAGCCAGGAATGTTGTAAAATATTACGCTCGACATGTTAGTTTGCGTTAGGCTAGGATATATAGCGTTATAGACGTATATAAGGTTCCCACCGAGAAGTAGGGGCCGACGCGCCAGGAATGTTGTAAAATATTACATTCGACATGTTAGGTTGCCTTAGGATAGGATATATAACGTTAAAGACGTATATAATGTTCCCACCGAGAAGTATGGGCCAACGAGCCAGGAATGCGGTACAATATTACATTCGACATGTTAGGTTGCCTTAGGTTAGGATATGTAACGTTATAGACGTATATACTGTTCCCACCGAGAAGTAGGGTCAGGCACGCCAGGAATGTAGTAAAATATAACATCCGAGATGTTTGGTTGCCTTAGGCTAGGATATATAACGTTATAGACATATATAATGTTCCCACCGAGATGTAGGGGCCGACGTGCCAGGAATGTAGTAAAATATTAAACCCGGGATGTTAGGTTGCCTTAGGTTAGGATATATAACGGTATTGACTTATATAATGTTCTCCCCGAGAAATAGGGGCCGAAGCGCCAGAAATGTTGTTAAATATTACATTCGACATGTTAGGTTGCCTTAGGCTAGGATACATAGCGTTATAGACGTATATAATGTTGCCACCGAGAGGTAGGGGCCGACGAGACAGGAATGTTGTAAAATATTACGCTCGACATGTTAGTTTGCGTTAGGCCAGGATATATAGCGTTATAGACGTATATAATGTTCCCACCGAGATGTAGGCGCCGACGCGCCAGGAATGTTGTAGAATATTACATTCGATATGTTAGGTTGCCTTAAGCTAGGATATATAGCGTTATAGACGTATATAATGTTCCCACCGAGAAGTAGGATCCAACGAGCCAGGAATGTGTTAAAATATTACAATCGACATGTTAGGTTGCCTTAGGTTAGGACATATAACGTTATAGACGTGTATACTGTTCCCACGGAGAAGTAGTTGCCGACGCGCCAGAAATGTTGTAAAATATTACATTCGACATGTTAGGCTGCCTTAGGCTAGGATATATAGCGTTATAGACGTATACAATGTTCCCACCGAGAAATAGGGGCCAACACGCCAGGAATGTTGTCAAACATTACATCCGAGGTGTTAGGTTGCCTTAGGTTAGGATATATAACGTTATAGAAGTATATACTGTTCCCACCGAGAAGTAGGGGCCGGCGCGCCAGGAATGTTGTAAAATATTACATCCGAGATGTTAGGTTGCCTTAGGCTAGGATATGTAACGTTATAGACGTAAATAATGTTCCCAACGAGAGGTATGGGCCAACGAGCCAGGAATGTGGTACAATATTACATTCGACATGTTAGGTTGCCTTAGGTTAGGATATGTAACGTTATAGACGTATATACTGTTCCCACCGAGAAGTAGGTGCCGACGCGCCAGGAATGTTGTAAAATATTACATCCGAGATGTCAGGTTGCCTTAGGCTAGGATATATAGCGTTATAGACGTATATAATGTTCCCACCGAGAAGTTGGTGCCGACGCGCCAGGTATGTTGTAAAATATTACATTCGACATGCTAGGTTGCCTTAGGCTAGGACATATAGCGGTATAGACGTATATAATGTGCCCACCGAGAAGTAGGTGCCGACGCGCCAGGAATGTTGTAGAATATTACATTCGATATGTTAGGTTGCCTTAAGCTAGGATATATAGCGTTATAGACGTATATAATGTTCCCACCGAGAAGTAGGGGCCGAAGTGCCCGGGAATGTTGTAAAATAGTATATGCGACATGTTAGGTTGCCTTAGGCTAGGATATATAACGTTATAGACATATATAATGTTCCCACCGAGATGTAGGGGCCGACGTGCCAGGAATATAGTAAGATATTAAACCCGGGATGTTAGGTTGCCTTAGGTTAGGATATATAACCGTATTGACTTATGTAATGTTCTCACCGAGAAATAGAGGCCGACGCGCCAGACATGTTGTTAAATTTTACATTCGACATGTTAGGTTGCCTTAGGCTAGGATACATAGCGTTATAGACGTATATAATGTTCCCACCGAGAGGTAGGGGCCGACGAGACAGGAATGTTGTAAAATATTACGCTCGACATGTTAGGTTGCCTTAGGCTAGGATATATAGCGTTATAGACGTATATAATGTTCCCACCGAGAAGTAGGGGCCGACGTGCCTGGAATGTAGTAAAATATTACATCCGAGACGTTAGGTTGCCTTAGGCTAGGATATATAGCGTAACAGACGTATATAATGTTCCCAGCGAGAAGTAGGGGCCGACGAGCCAGGAATGTTGTAAAGTATTACATCCCGGATGTTAGGATTGCCTTAAGCTAGGATATATAGCGCTATAGACGTATATAATTTTCCCACCGAGAAGTAGGGGCCGAAGTGCCGGGAATGTTGTAAAATATTACATACGACATGTTAGGTTGCCTTAGGCTAGGATATATAGCGTAACAGACGTATATAATGTTCCCAGCGAGAAGTAGGGGCCGACGTGCCTGGAATGTAGTAAAATATTACATCCGAGATGTTAGGCTGCCTTAGGCTAGGACATATAGCGTTACAGACGTATATAATGTTCCCAGCGAGAAGTAGGGGCTGACGTGCCTGGAATGTAGTAAAATATTACATCCGAGATGTTAGGCTGCCTTAGGCTAGGATATATAGCGTTACAGACGTATATAATGTTCCCAGCGAGAAGTAGGGGCCGACGTGCCTGGAATGTAGTAAAATATTACATCCGAGATGTTAGGTTGCCTTAGGTTAGGATATATGGCGTTATAGACGTATATAATGATCCCACCGAGAAGTAGGGGCCAGCGCGCCAGGAATGTTGTAAAATATTATATCCGGGATGTTAGGATTGCCTTAAGCTAGGATATATAGCGCTATAGACGTATATAATTTTCCTACCGAGAAGTAGGGGCCGAAGTGCCGGGAATGTTGTAAAATATTACATACGACATGTTAGGTTGCCTTAGGCTAGGATATATAGCGTTATAGACGTATATAATGTTCCCACCGAGAAGTAGGGGCCGACGTGCCTGGAATGTAGTAAAATATTACATCCGAGATCTTAGGTTGTCTTAGGCTAGGATATGTAACGTTATAGACGTATATAATGTTCCCACCGAGAAGTAGGGGCCGACGTGCCTGCAATGTAGTAAAATATTACATCCGAGACGTTAGGTTGCCTTAGGCTAGGATATATAGCGTAACAGACGTATATAATGTCCCCAGCGAGAAGTAGGGGCCGACGAGCCAGGAATGTTGTAAAATATTACGCTCGGCATGTTAGGTTGCCTTAGGATAGGATATATAGCGATATAGACGTATATAATGTTCCCGCCGAGAAGTAGCGGTCGGCGCGCCACGAATGTAGTAAAATATTACACCCGAGATGTTATGTTGCCTTAGGCTAGGATATATGGCGTTATTGACGTATATAATGATCCCACCGAGAAGTAGGGGCCAGCGCGCTAGGAATGTTGTAAAATATTACATCCGGGATGTTAGGATTGCCTTAAGCTAGGATATATAGCGCTATAGACGTATATAGTTTTCCCACCGAGAAGTAGGGGCCGAAGTGCCGGGAATGTTGTAAAATATTACATACGACATGTTAGGTTGCCTTAGGCTAGGATATATAGCGTTATAGACGTATATAATGTTCCCACCGAGAAGTAGGGGCCGACGTGCCTGGAATGTAGTAAAATATTACATCCGAGACGTTAGGTTGCCTTAGGCTAGGATATATAGCGTAACAGACGTATATAATGTTCCCAGCGAGAAGTAGGGGCCGACGAGCCAGGAATGTTGTAAAATATTACGCTCGACATGTTAGGTTGCCTTAGGATAGGATATATAGCGCTATAGACGTATATAATTTTCCCACGGAGAAGTAGGGGCCGAAGTGCCGGGAATGTTGTAAAATATTACATACGACATGTTAGGTTGCCTTAGGCTAGGATATATAGCGTTATAGACGTATATAATGTTCCCACCGAGAAGTAGGGGCCGACGTGCCTGGAATGTATTAAAATATTACATCCGAGATCTTAGGTTGTCTTAGGCTAGGATATGTAACGTTATAGACGTATATAATGTTCCCACCGAGAAGTAGGGGCCGACGTGCCTGCAATGTAGTAAAATATTACATCCGAGACGCTAGGTTGCCTTAGGCTAGGATATATAGCGTAACAGACGTATATAATGTTCCCAGCGAGAAGTAGGGGCCGACGAGCCAGGAATGTTGTAAAATATTACATACGACATGTTAGGTTGCCTTAGGCTAGGATATATAGCGTTATAGACGTATATAATGTTCTCGCCGAGAAGTAGCGGTCGGCGCGCCACGAATGTAGTAAAATATTACACCCGAGATGTTATGTTGCCTTAGGCTAGGATATATGGCGCTATTGACGTATATAATGATCCCACCGAGAAGTAGGGGCCAGCGCGCCAGGAATGTTGTAAAATATTACATCCGGGATGTTAGGATTGCCTTAAGCTAGGATATATAGCGCTATAGACGTATATAATTTTCCCACCGAGAAGTAGGGGCCGAAGTGCCGGGAATGTTGTAAAATATTACATACGACATGTTAGGTTGCCTTAGGCTAGGATATATAGCGTTATAGACGTATATAATGTTCCCACCGAGAAGTAGGGGCCGACGTGCCTGGAATGTAGTAAAATATTACATCCGAGATCTTAGGTTGTCTTAGGCTAGGATATGTAACGTTACATACGTATATAATTTTCCCACCGAGAAGTAGGGGCCGAAGTGCCGGGAATGTTGTAAAATATTACATACGACATGTTAGGTTGCTTTAGGCTAGGATATATAGCGTTATAGACGTAAATAATGTTCCCAACGAGAGGTATGGGCCAACGAGCCAGGAATGTGGTACAATATTACATTCGACATGTTAGGTTGCCTTAGGTTAGGATATGTAACGTTATAGACGTATATACTGTTCCCACCGAGAAGTAGGTGCCGACGCGCCAGGAATGTTGTAAAATATTACATCCGAGATGTCAGGTTGCCTTAGGCTAGGATATATAGCGTTATAGACGTATATAATGTTCCCACCGAGAAGTTGGTGCCGACGCGCCAGGTATGTTGTAAAATATTACATTCGACATGCTAGGTTGCCTTAGGCTAGGACATATAGCGTTATAGACGTATATAATGTGCCCACCGAGAAGTAGGTGCCGACGCGCCAGGAATGTTGTAGAATATTACATTCGATATGTTAGGTTGCCTTAAGCTAGGATATATAGCGTTATAGACGTATATAATGTTCCCACCGAGAAGTAGGGGCCGAAGTGCCCGGGAATGTTGTAAAATAGTATATGCGACATGTTAGGTTGCCTTAGGCTAGGATATATAACGTTATAGACATATATAATGTTCCCACCGAGATGTAGGGGCCGACGTGCCAGGAATATAGTAAGATATTAAACCCGGGATGTTAGGTTGCCTTAGGTTAGGATATATAACCGTATTGACTTATGTAATGTTCTCACCGAGAAATAGGGGCCGACGCGCCAGACATGTTGTTAAATTTTACATTCGACATGTTAGGTTGCCTTAGGCTAGGATACATAGCGTTATAGACGTATATAATGTTCCCACCGAGAGGTAGGGGCCGACGAGACAGGAATGTTGTAAAATATTACGCTCGACATGTTAGGTTGCCTTAGGCTAGGATATATAGCGTTATAGACGTATATAATGTTCCCACCGAGAAGTAGGGGCCGACGTGCCTGGAATGTAGTAAAATATTACATCCGAGACGTTAGGTTGCCTTAGGCTAGGATATATAGCGTAACAGACGTATATAATGTTCCCAGCGAGAAGTAGGGGCCGACGAGCCAGAAATGTTGTAAAGTATTACATCCCGGATGTTAGGATTGCCTTAAGCTAGGATATATAGCGCTATAGACGTATATAATTTTCCCACCGAGAAGTAGGGGCCGAAGTGCCGGGAATGTTGTAAAATATTACATACGACATGTTAGGTTGCCTTAGGCTAGGATATATAGCGTAACAGACGTATATAATGATCCCACCGAGAAGTAGGGGCCAGCGCGCCAGGAATGTTGTAAAATATTACATCCGGGATGTTAGGATTGCCTTAAGCTAGGATATATAGCGCTATAGACGTATATAGTTTTCCCACCGAGAAGTAGGGGCCGAAGTGCCGGGAATGTTGTAAAATATTACATACGACATGTTAGGTTGCCTTAGGCTAGGATATATAGCGTTATAGACGTATATAATGTTCCCACCGAGAAGTAGGGGCCGACGTGCCTGGAATGTAGTAAAATATTACATCCGAGACGTTAGGTTGCCTTAGGCTAGGATATATAGCGTAACAGACGTATATAATGTTCCCAGCGAGAAGTAGGGGCCGACGAGCCAGGAATGTTGTAAAATATTACGCTCGACATGTTAGGTTGCCTTAGGATAGGATATATAGCGCTATAGACGTATATAATTTTCCCACCGAGAAGTAGGGGCCGAAGTGCCGGGAATGTTGTAAAATATTACATACGACATGTTAGGTTGCCTTAGGCTAGGATATATAGCGTTATAGACGTATATAATGTTCCCACCGAGAAGTAGGGGCCGACGTGCCTGGAATGTATTAAAATATTACATCCGAGATCTTAGGTTGTCTTAGGCTAGGATATGTAACGTTATAGACGTATATAATGTTCCCACCGAGAAGTAGGGGCCGACGTGCCTGCAATGTAGTAAAATATTACATCCGAGACGCTAGGTTGCCTTAGGCTAGGATATATAGCGTAACAGACGTATATAATGTTCCCAGCGAGAAGTAGGGGCCGACGAGCCAGGAATGTTGTAAAATATTACATACGACATGTTAGGTTGCCTTAGGCTAGGATATATAGCGTTATAGACGTATATAATGTTCCCGCCGAGAAGTAGCGGTCGGCGCGCCACGAACGTAGTAAAATATTACACCCGAGATGTTATGTTGCCTTAGGCTAGGATATATGGCGCTATTGACGTATATAATGATACCACCGAGAAGTAGGGGCCAGCGCGCCAGGAATGTTGTAAAATATTACATCCGGGATGTTAGGATTGCCTTAAGCTAGGATATATAGCGCTATAGACGTATATAATTTTCCCACCGAGAAGTAGGGGCCGAAGTGCCGGGAATGTTGTAAAATATTACATACGACATGTTAGGTTGCCTTAGGCTAGGATATATAGCGTTATAGACGTATATAATGTTCCCACCGAGAAGTAGGGGCCGACGTGCCTGGAATGTAGTAAAATATTACATCCGAGATCTTAGGTTGTCTTAGGCTAGGATATGTAACGTTATATACGTATATAATTTTCCCACCGAGAAGTAGGGGCCGAAGTGCCGGGAATGTTGTAAAATATTACATACGACATGTTAGGTTGCTTTAGGCTAGGATATATAGCGTTATAGACGTATATAATGTTCCCACCGAGAAGTAGGAGCCGCCGTGCCTGGAATGTAGTAAAATATTACATCCGAGACGTTAAGTTGCCTTAGGCTAGGATATATAGCGTAACAGACGTATATAATGTTCCCAGCGAGAAGTAGGGGCCGACGAGCCAGGAATGTTGTAAAATATTACGCTCGACATGTTAGTTTGCGTTAGGCCAGGATATATAGCGTTATAGACGTATATAATGTTCCCACCGAGATGTAGGGGCCGGCGCGCCAGGAATGTAGTAAAATATTACATCCGAGATGTTAGGTTGCCTTTGGCTAGGATATGTAACGTTATAGACGTATATAATGTTCCCACCGAGAAGTAGGGTCCAACGAGCCAGGAATGTGTTAAAATATTACAATCGACATGTTAGGTTGCCTTAGGTTAGGACATATAACGTTATAGACGTGTATACTGTTCCCACGGAGAAGTAGTTGCCGACGCGCCAGAAATGTTGTAAAATATTACATTCGACATGTTAGGCTGCCTTAGCCTAGGATATATAGCGTTATAGACGTATACAATGTTCCCACCGAGAAATAGGGGCCAACACGCCAGGAATGTTGTCAAACATTACATCCGAGGTGTTAGGTTGCCTTAGGTTAGGATATATAACGTTATAGAAGTATATACTGTTCCCACCGAGAAGTAGGGGCCGGCGCGCCAGGAATGTAGTAAAATATTACATCCGAGACGCTAGGTTGCCTTAGGCTAGGATATATAGCGTAACAGACGTATATAATGTTCCCAGCGAGAAGTAGGGGCCGACGAGCCAGAAATGTTGTAAAGTATTACATCCCGGATGTTAGGATTGCCTTAAGCTAGGATATATAGCGCTATAGACGTATATAATTTTCCCACCGAGAAGTAGGGGCCGAAGTGCCGGGAATGTTGTAAAATATTACATACGACATGTTAGGTTGCCTTAGGCTAGGATATATAGCGCAACAGACGTATATAATGTTCCCAGCGAGAAGTAGGGGCCGACGTGCCTGGAATGTAGTAAAATATTACATCCGAGATGTTAGGCTGCCTTAGGCTAGGATATATAGCGTTACAGACGTATATAATGTTCCCAGCGAGAAGTAGGGGCCGACGTGCCTGGAATGTAGTAAAATATTACATCCGAGATGTTAGGCTGCCTTAGGCTAGGATATATAGCGTTACAGACGTATATAATGTTCCCAGCGAGAAGTAGGGGCCGACGTGCCTGGAATGTAGTAAAATATTACATCCGAGATGTTAGGTTGCCTTAGGTTAGGATATATGGCGTTATAGACGTATATAATGATCCCACCGAGAAGTAGGGGCCAGCGCGCCAGGAATGTTGTAAAATATTATATCCGGGATGTTAGGATTGCCTTAAGCTAGGATATATAGCGCTATAGACGTATATAATTTTCCCACCGAGAAGTAGGGGCCGAAGTGCCGGGAATGTTGTAAAATATTACATACGACATGTTAGGTTGCCTTAGGCTAGGATATATAGCGTTATAGACGTATATAATTTTCCCACCGAGAAGTAGGGGCCGACGTGCCTGGAATGTAGTAAAATATTACATCCGAGATCTTAGGTTGTCTTAGGCTAGGATATGTAACGTTATAGACGTATATAATGTTCCCACCGAGAAGTAGGGGCCGACGTGCCTGCAATGTAGTAAAATATTACATCCGAGACGTTAGGTTGCCTTAGGCTAGGATATATAGCGTAACAGACGTATATAATGTTCCCAGCGAGAAGTAGGGGCCGACGAGCCAGGAATGTTGTAAAATATTACGCTCGGCATGTTAGGTTGCCTTAGGATAGGATATATAGCGATATAGACGTATATAATGTTCCCGCCGAGAAGTAGCGGTCGGCGCGCCACGAATGTAGTAAAATATTACACCCGAGATGTTATGTTGCCTTAGGCTAGGATATATGGCGTTATTGACGTATATAATGATCCCACCGAGAAGTAGGGGCCAGCGCGCCAGGAATGTTGTAAAATATTACATCCGGGATGTTAGGATTGCCTTAAGCTAGGATATATAGCGCTATAGACGTATATAGTTTTCCCACCGAGAAGTAGGGGCCGAAGTGCCGGGAATGTTGTAAAATATTACATACGACATGTTAGGTTGCCTTAGGCTAGGATATATAGCGTTATAGACGTATATAATGTTCCCACCGAGAAGTAGGGGCCGACGTGCCTGGAATGTAGTAAAATATTACATCCGAGACGTTAGGTTGCCTTAGGCTAGGATATATAGCGTAACAGACGTATATAATGTTCCCAGCGAGAAGTAGGGGCCGACGAGCCAGAAATGTTGTAAAATATTACGCTCGACATGTTAGGTTGCCTTAGGATAGGATATATAGCGCTATAGACGTATATAATTTTCCCACCGAGAAGTAGGGGCCGAAGTGCCGGGAATGTTGTAAAATATTACATACGACATGTTAGGTTGCCTTAGGCTAGGATATATAGCGTTATAGACGTATATAATGTTCCCACCGAGAAGTAGGGGCCGACGTGCCTGGAATGTAGTAAAATATTACATCCGAGATCTTAGGTTGTCTTAGGCTAGGATATGTAACGTTATATACGTATATAATTTTCCCACCGAGAAGTAGGGGCCGAAGTGCCGGGAATGTTGTAAAATATTACATACGACATGTTAGGTTGCCTTAGGCTAGGATATATAGCGTTATAGACGTATATAATGATCCCACCGAGAAGTAGGGGCCAGCGCGCCAGGAATGTTGTAAAATATTATATCCGGGATGTTAGGATTGCCTTAAGCTAGGATATATAGCGCTATAGACGTATATAATTTTCCCACCGAGAAGTAGGGGCCGAAGTGCCGGGAATGTTGTAAAATATTACATACGACATGTTAGGTTGCCTTAGGCTAGGATATATAGCGTTATAGACGTATATAATTTTCCCACCGAGAAGTAGGGGCCGACGTGCCTGGAATGTAGTAAAATATTACATCCGAGATCTTAGGTTGTCTTAGGCTAGGATATGTAACGTTATAGACGTATATAATGTTCACACCGAGAAGTAGGGGCCGACGTGCCTGCAATGTAGTAAAATATTACATCCGAGACGTTAGGTTGCCTTAGGCTAGGATATATAGCGTAACAGACGTATATAATGTTCCCAGCGAGAAGTAGGGGCCGACGAGCCAGGAATGTTGTAAAATATTACGCTCGGCATGTTAGGTTGCCTTAGGATAGGATATATAGCGATATAGACGTATATAATGTTCCCGCCGAGAAGTAGCGGTCGGCGCGCCACGAATGTAGTAAAATATTACACCCGAGATGTTATGTTGCCTTAGGCTAGGATATATGGCGTTATTGACGTATATAATGATCCCACCGAGAAGTAGGGGCCAGCGCGCCAGGAATGTTGTAAAATATTACATCCGGGATGTTAGGATTGCCTTAAGCTAGGATATATAGCGCTATAGACGTATATAGTTTTCCCACCGAGAAGTAGGGGCCGAAGTGCCGGGAATGTTGTAAAATATTACATACGACATGTTAGGTTGCCTTAGGCTAGGATATATAGCGTTATAGACGTATATAATGTTCCCACCGAGAAGTAGGGGCCGACGTGCCTGGAATGTAGTAAAATATTACATCCGAGACGTTAGGTTGCCTTAGGCTAGGATATATAGCGTAACAGACGTATATAATGTTCCCAGCGAGAAGTAGGGGCCGACGAGCCAGAAATGTTGTAAAATATTACGCTCGACATGTTAGGTTGCCTTAGGATAGGATATATAGCGCTATAGACGTATATAATTTTCCCACCGAGAAGTAGGGGCCGAAGTGCCGGGAATGTTGTAAAATATTACATACGACATGTTAGGTTGCCTTAGGCTAGGATATATAGCGTTATAGACGTATATAATGTTCCCACCGAGAAGTAGGGGCCGACGTGCCTGGAATGTAGTAAAATATTACATCCGAGATCTTAGGTTGTCTTAGGCTAGGATATGTAACGTTATATACGTATATAATTTTCCCACCGAGAAGTAGGGGCCGAAGTGCCGGGAATGTTGTAAAATATTACATACGACATGTTAGGTTGCTTTAGGCTAGGATATATAGCGTTATAGACCTATATAATGTTCCCACCGAGAAGTAGGGGCCGACGTGCCTGGAATGTAGTAAAATATTACATCCGAGACGTTAGGTTGCCTTAGGCTAGGATATATAGCGTAACAGACGTATATAATGTTCCCAGCGAGAAGTAGGGGCCGACGAGCCAGGAATGTTGTAAAATATTACGCTCGACATGTTAGGTTGCCTTAGGATAGGATATATAGCGATAAAGACGTATATAATGTTCCCGCCGAGAAGTAGCGGTCGGCGCGCCACGAATGTAGTAAAATATTACACCCGAGATGTTATGTTGCCTTAGGCTAGGATATATGGCGCTATTGACGTATATAATGATCCCACCGAGAAGTAGGGGCCAGCGCGCCAGGAATGTTGTAAAATATTACATCCGGGATGTTAGGATTGCCTTAAGCTAGGATATATAGCGCTATAGACGTATATAATTTTCCCACCGAGAAGTAGGGGCCGAAGTGCCGGGAATGTTGTAAAATATTACATACGACATGTTAGGTTGCCTTAGGCTAGGATATATAGCGTTATAGACGTATATAATGTTCCCACCGAGAAGTAGGGGCCGACGTGCCTGGAATGTAGTAAAATATTACATCCGAGATGTTAGGTTGCCTTAGGCTAGGATATATCACGTTATAGACGAATATAATGTTCCCACCGAGAGGTAGGGGCCGACGAGCCAGGAATGTTGTAAAATATTACATTCGCCATGTTAGTTTGCCTTAGGCTAGGCTATATAGCGTTATAGACGTATATAACGTTCTCACCGAGAAGAAGGGCCCGACGAGCCAGGAATGTTGTAAAATATTACATCCGAGGTGTTAGGTTGCCTTAGGCTAGGATAAGTAACGTTATAGACGTATATAATGTTCCCACCGAGAAGTAGGGGCCAGCGCGCCAGGAATGTTGTAAAATATTACATCCGGGATGTTAGGATTGCCTTAAGCTATGATATATAGCGTTATAGACGTATATAATTTTCCCACCGAGAAGTAGGTTCCGAAGTGCCGGGAATGTTGTAAAATATTACATACGACATGTTAGGTTGCCTTAGGCTAGGATATATAGCGTTATAGACGTATATAATGTTCCCACCGAGAAGTAGGGGCCGTCGCCCCACGAATGTAGTAAAATATTACATCCGAGATGTTAGGTTCCCTTAGGTTAGGATATATAACGTTATAGACGAATATAATGTTCCCACCGAGAGGTAGGGGCCGACGAGCCAGGAATGTTGTAAAATATTACATTCACCATGTTAGTTTGCCTTAGGCTAGGCTATATAGCGTTATAGACGTATATAACGTTCTCACCGAGATGAAGGGCCCGACGAGCCAGGAATGTTGTAAAATATTACATCCGAGGTGTTAGGTTGCCTTAGGCTAGGATATATAGCGTTATAGACGTATACAATGTTCCCACCGAGAAGTAGGGGCCGACGCGCCAGGAATGCTGTAAAATATTATATTCGACATGTTAGGATTGCCTTAGGCTAGGATATATAACGTTATAGACGTATATGATATTCCCACCGAGAAGTACGGGCCTACACGCCAGGAATGTTGTCAAATATTACATCCGAGATGTTAGGTTGCCTTAGGCTAGGACATATAGCATTATAGACGTATACAATGTTCCCACCGAGAAGTAGGGGCCGACGCGCCAGGAATGCTGTAAAATATTATATTCGACACGTTAGGATTGCCTTAGGCTAGGATATATAACGTTATAGACGTATATGATATTTCCACCGAGAAGTACGGGCCTACACACCAGGAATGTTGTCAAATATTACATCCGAGGTGTTAGGTTCCCTTCGGTTAGGATATATAACGTTATACACGTATATAATATTCCCACCGAGAAATAGTGGCCGACGAGCCATGTATGTTGTAAAATATTACATCCGAGGTGTTAGGTTGCCTTAGGCTAGGATATATAGCGTTATAGACGTATATAATGTTACCACCGGGAAGTAGGGGCCGACGCGCCAGGAATGCTGTAAAATATTACATTCGACACGTTAGGATTGCCTTAGGCTAGGATATATAACGTTATAGACGTATGTAATGTTCACACCGAGAAGTAGGGGCCGACGAGCCAGGAATGTTGTAAAATATTACGCTCGACATGTTAGGTTGCCTTAGGCTAGGATATATAGCGATATAGACGTATATAATGTTCCCACCGTGAAGTAGGGGCCGGCGCGCCAGGAATGTAGTAAAATATTACATCCGGGATGTTAGGATTGCCTTAAGCTAGGATATATAGCGTTATAGACGTATATAATGTTCCCACCGAGAGGTAGAGGCCGACGAGCCAGGAATGTTGTAAAATATTACGCTCGACAGGTTAAGTTGCCTTAGGCTAGGATATATAGCGTTACAGACGTATATAATGTTCCCAGCGAGAAGTAGGGGCCGGCGCGCCAGGAATGTAGTAAAATATTACATCCGAGATGTTAGGTTGCCTTAGGTTAGGATATATAACGTTATAGACGTATAGAATGTTCCCACCGAGAAGTAGGGGCCGAAGTGACGGGAATGTTGTAAAATATTACATTCGCCATGTTAGTTTGCCTTAGGCTAGGATATATAACGTTATAGACGTATATGATATTCCCAACGAGAAGTACGGGCCGACACGCCAGGAATGTTGTCAAATATTACATCCGAGATGTTAGGTACCCTTAGGTTAGGATATATAACGTTATAGACGTATATAATGTTCCCACCGAGAAGTAGGGGCCGACGGGCCAGGAATGTTGGAAAATATTACGCTCGACATGTTAGGTTGCCTTACGTTATGATATATAGCGATATAGGCTTATATAATGTTCCCACCGAGATGTAGGGGCCGACGAGCCAGGAATGTTGTAAAATATTACGCTTGACAAGATAGATTGCCTTAGGCTAGGATATGTAACATTATAGACGTATATAATGTTCCCACCGAGAAGTAGGGTCCGGCGCGCCTGGAATGTAGCAAAATATTACGTCCGAGATCTTAGGTTGCCTTAGGCTAGGCTATATAGCGTTATAGACGTATATGATGTTTCCACCGAGAAGTAGGGGCCGACGTGCCAGGAATGTAGTAAAATATTACATCCGAGATGTTAGGTTGCATTAGGTTAGGATATATAACGTTATTGACTTATACAATGTCCCACCGAGAAGTACGTTCCTACACACCAGGAATGTTGTCAAATATTACATCCGAGGTGATAGGTTCCCTTCGGTTAGGATATATAACGTTATACACGTATATAATGTTCCCACCGAGAAATAGGGGCCCACGAGCCAGGATTGTTGTAATATATTACATCCGAGGTGTTAGGTTGCCTTAGGCTAGGATATATAGCGTTATAGACGTACATAATGTTACCACCGGGAAGTAGGGGCCGACGCGCCAGGAATGCTGTAAAATATTACATTCGACACGTTAGGATTGCCTTAGGCTAGGATATATAACGTTATAGACGTATGTAATGTTCACACCGAGAAGTAGGGGCCGACGAGCCAGGAATGTTGTAAAATATTACGCTCGACATGTTAGGTTGCCTTAGGCTAGGATATATAGCGATATAGACGTATATAATGTTCCCACCGTGAAGTAAGGGCCGGCGCGCCAGGAATGTAGTAAAATATTACATCCGGGATGTTAGGATTGCCGTAAGCTAGGATATATAGCGTTATAGACGTATATAATGTTCCCACCGAGAGGTAGAGGCCGACGAGCCAGGAATGTTGTAAAATATTACGCTCGACAGGATAAGTTGCCTTAGGCTAGGATATATAGCGTTACAGACGTATATAATGTTCCCAGCGAGAAGTAGGGGCCGGCGAGCCAGGAATGTAGTAAAATATTACATCCGAGATGTTAGGTTGCCTTAGGTTAGGATATATAACGTTATAGACGTATAGAATGTTCCCACCGAGAAGTAGGGGCCGAAGTGACGGGAATGTTGTAAAATATTACATTCGCCATGTTAGTTTGCCTTAGGCTAGGATATATAACGTTATAGACGTATATGATATTCCCACCGAGAAGTACGGGCCGACACGCCAGGAATGTTGTCAAATATTACATCCGAGATGTTAGGTACCCTTAGGATAGGATATATAACGTTATAGACGTATATAATGTTCCCACCGAGAAATAGGGGCCGACGAGCCAGGAATGTTGTAAAATATTACATCCGAGGCGTTAGGTTGCCTTAGGCTAGGATATATAGCGTTCTAGACGTATATAATGTTCCCACCGAGATGTAGGGGCCGACGCGCCAGGAATGCTGTAAAACATTACATTCGACATGTTAGGATTGCCTTAGGTTAGGATATATAACGTTATAGACGTATGTAATGTTCACACCGAGAAGTAGGGTCCGACGTGCCAGGAATGCAGTAAAATATTACACCCGGGATGTTAGGTTGCCTTAGTTTAGGATATACAACGGTATTGACTTATATAATGTTCCCACCGAGGAGTAGGGGCCACCGAGCCAGGAATGTGGTAAAATATTACATTCGACATGTTAAGTTGCCTTAGGTTAGGATATATAGCGATATAGTCGTATATAATATTCCCGTCGAGAAGTAGGGGCCAACGAGCCAGGAATGTGGTGAAATATTACATTCGAGATGTTACGTTGCCTTAGGTTAGGGTATACAACGTTAAAGACGTATATAATATCCCCATCGGGAAGTAGGAGCCGTCACGGCAGGAATGTTGTAAAATATCACAACCGAGATGTTAGGTTGCCTTAGGCTAGGACATATATCGTTATAGACGTATACATTGTTCCCACCGAGAAGTCGGGGCCGGCGCGCCAGGAATGTTGTAAAATATTACATTCGACATGTTAGGTTGCCTTAAGCTAGGATATATAGCGTTATACACGTATATAATGTTCCCACCGAGAAATAGGGGCCGACGAGCCAAGAATGTTGTAAAATATTACATCCGAGGTGTTAGGTTGCCTTAGGCTAGGATATATAGCGTTATAGACGTATATAATGTTCCCACCGAGAGGTAGGGGCCGACGAGCCAGGAATGTTGTAAAATATTACGCTTGACAAGTTAGGTTGCCTTAGGCTAGGATATGTAGCGTTACAGACGATTATAATGTTCCCACCGAGAAGTAGGGGCCGACGAGCCAGGAATGTTGTAAAATATTACGCTCGACATGTTAGGTTGCCTTAGGCTAGGATATATAGCGTTACAGACGTATATAATGTTCCCAGCGAGAAGTAGGGGCCGGCGAGCCAGGAATGTGGTGAAATATTACATTCGAGATGTTACGTTGCCTTAGGTTAGGGTATACAACGTTAAAGACGTATATAATATCCCCATCGGGAAGTAGGAGCCGTCACGACAGGAATGTTGTAAAATATTACAACCGAGATGTTAGGTTGCCTTAGGCTAGGACATATATCGTTATGGACGTATACAATGTTCCCACCGAGAAGTCGGGGCCGGCGCGCCAGGAATGTTGTAAAATATTACATTCGACATGTTAGGTTGCCTTAAGCTAGGATATATAGCGTTATACACGTATATAATGCTCCCACCGAGAAATAGGGGCCGACGAGCCAGGAATGTTGTAGAATATTACATCCGAGGTGTTAGGTTGCCTTAGGCTAGGATATATAGCGTTATAGACGTATATAATGTTCCCACCGAGATGTAGGGGCCGACGAGCCAGGAATGTTGTAAAATATTACGCTTGACAAGATAGGTTGCCTTAGGCTAGGATATATAGCGTTACAGACGATTATAATGTTCCCACCGAGAAGTAAGGGCCGACGAGCCAGGAATGTTGTAAAATATTACGCTCGACATGTTAGGTTGCCTTAGGCTAGGATATATAGCGATATAGACGTATATAATGTTCCCACCGAGAAGTAGGGGCCGGCGCGCCAGGAATGTTGTAAAATATTACAACCGAGATGTTAGGTTGCCTTAGGCTAGGACATATATCGTTATGGACGTATACAATGTTCCCACCGAGAAGTCGGGGCCGGCGCGCCAGGAATGTAGTAAAATATTACATCCGAGATGTTAGGTTGCCTTGGGCTAGGATATATAACGTTATAGACGTATATAATGTTCCCACCGAGAAGTAGGGGCCGACGAGCCAGGAATGTTGTAAAATATTACGCTCGACAAGTTAGGTTGCCTTAGGCTAGGATATATAGCGTTACAGACGTATATAATGTTCCCAGCGAGAAGTAGGGGCCGGCGAGCCAGGAATGTTGTAAAATATTACCCTCGCCATGTTAGGTTGCCTTAGGCTAGGATATATAGCGATATAGACGTATATAATATTCCCGTCGAGAAGTAGGGGTCAACGAGCCAGGAATGTGGTGAAATATTACATTCGAGATGTTACGTTGCCTTAGGTTAGGGTATACAACGTTGAACACGTATATAATATCCCCATCGGGAAGTAGGAGCCGTCACGACAGGAATGTTGTAAAATATTACAACCGAGATGTTAGGTTGCCTTAGGCTAGGATATATAGCGTTACAGACGATTATAATGTTCCCACCGAGAAGTAGGGGCCGACGAGCCAGGAATGTTGTAAAATATTACGCTCGACATGTTAGGTTGCCTTAGGCTAGGATATATAGCGATATAGACGTATATAATGTTCCCACCGAGAAGTAGGCGCCGGCGCGCCAGGAATGTTGTAAAATATTACGCTCGACATGTTAGGTTGCCTTAGGCTAGGATATATAGCGTTACAGACGTATATAATGTTCCCAGCGAGAAGTAGGGGCCGGCGAGCCAGGAATGTGGTGAAATATTACATTCGAGATGTTACGTTGCCTTAGGTTAGGGTATACAACGTTAAAGACGTATATAATATCCCCATCGGGAAGTAGGAGCCGTCACGACAGGAATGTTGTAAAATATTACAACCGAGATGTTAGGTTGCCTTAGGCTAGGACATATATCGTTATAGACGTATACAATGTTCCCACCGAGAAGTCGGTGCCGGCGTGCCAGGAATGTTGTAAAATATTACATTCGACATGTTAGGTTGCCTTAAGCTAGGATATATAGCGTTATACACGTATATAATGTTCCCACCGAGAAATAGGGGCCGACGAGCCAGGAATGTTGTAAAATATTACATTCGACATGTTAGGTTGCCTTAAGCTAGGATATATAGCGTTATAGACGTATATAATGTTCCCACCGAGAAGTAGGAGCCGGCGCGCCAGGAATGTATTAAAATATAACATCCAAGATGTTAGGTTCCCTTAGGTTAGGATATATAACGTTATAGACGTATATAATGTTCCCACCGAGAGGTAGGGGCCGACGAGCCAGGAATGTTGTAAAATATTACATTCCACATGTTAGTTTGCCTTAAGCTAGGATATATAGCGTTATAGACGTATATAATGTTCCCTCCGAGAAGTAGGAGCCGGCGCGCCAGGAATGTATTAAAATATAACATCCGAGATGTTAGGTTCCCTTAGGTTAGGATATATAACGTTATAGACGTATATAATGTTCCCACCGAGAGGTAGGGGCCGACGAGCCAGGAACGTTGTAAAATATTACGCTCGACATGTAAGGTTGCCTTAGGCTAGGATATATAGCGATATAGACGTATATAATGTTCCCACCGAGAAGTAGGGGCCAACGAGCCAGGAATGTTGTAAAATATTACGCTCGACATGTTAGGTTGCCTTAGGCTATGATATATAGCGATATAGACGTATATAATGTTCCCACCGTGAAGTAGGGGCCGGTGCGCCAGGAATGTAGTAAAATATCACATCCGGTATGTTAGGATTGCCTTAAGCTAGGATATATAGCGTTATAGACGTATATAATGTTCCCACCGAGAGGTAGAGGCCGACGAGCCAGGAATGTTGTAAAATATTACCCTCGACAGGTTAAGTTGCCTTAGGCTAGGATATATAGCGTTACAGACGTATATAATGTTCCCAGCGAGAAGTAGGGGCGGGCGCGCCAGGAATGTAGTAAAATATTACATCCGAGATGTTAGGTTGCCTTAGGTTAGGATATATAACGTTATAGACGTATATAATGTTCCCACCGAGAAGTAGGGGCCGAAGTGACGGGAATGTTGGAAAATATTACGCTCGACATGTTAGGTTGCCTTACGTTATGATATATAGCGATATAGACGTATATAATGTTCCCACCGAGAAGTAGGGGCCGGGGCGCCAGGAATGTAGTAAAATATTACATCCGAGATGTTAGGTTGTCTTAGGCTAGGATATGTAACGTTATAGACGTATATAATGTTCCCACCGAGAAGTAGGGGCCGACACGCCATTAATGTTGTAAAACAATACATCCGAGGTGTTAGGTTGCCTTAGGTTAGGATATATAACGTTATAGACAAATATACTGTTCCCACCGAGAAGTAGGTGCCGACGCGCCAGGAACGTTGTAAAACATTACATTCGACATGTTAGGTTGCCTTAAGCTAGGATATATAGCGTTATAGACGTATATCATTTTCCCTCCGAGAAATAGGGGCCGAAGTGCCGGGAATGTTGGAAAATATTACGCTCGACATGTTAGGTTGCCTTACGTTATGATATATAGCGATATAGACGTATATAATGTTCCCACCGAGAAGTAGGGGCCGGGGCGCCAGGAATGTAGTAAAATATTACATCCGAGATGTTAGGTTGTCTTAGGCTAGGATATGTAACGTTATAGACGTATATAATGTTCCCACCGAGAAGTAGGGTCCGACGAGCCAGGAATGTTGTAAAATATTACATCCGAGGTGTTAGGTTGCCTTAGGCTAGGATATATAGCGTTATAGACGTATATAATGTTCCCACCGAGAAGTAGGGGCCGACGCGCCAGGAATGCTGTAAAATATTACATTCGACATGTTAGGATTGCCTTAGGCTAGGATATATAACGTTATAGACGTATGTAATGTTCACACCGAGATGTAGGGTCCGACGTGCCAGGAATGCAGTAAAATATTACACCCGGGATGTTAGGTTGCCTTAGTTTAGGATATACCACGGTATCGACTTATATAATGTTCCCACCGAGGAGTAGGGGCCAACGAGCCAGGAATGTGGTAAAATATTACATTCGACATGTTAAGTTGCCTTAGGCTATGATATATAGCGATATAGACGTATATAATGTTCCCACCGAGAAGTAGGGGCCGGCGCGCCACGAATGTAGTAAAATATTACATCCCAGATGTTAGGTTGCGTTAGGCTAGGATATATAACGTTATAGACTTATATATTGTTCCCTCCGAGAAGTAGGTGCCGACGCGCCAGGAATGTTATAAAATATTACATCCGAGATGTTAGGATTGCCTTAGGCTAGGATATATAACGTTATAGACGTATATAATGTTCCCACCGAGAAATAAGGGCCGACCCGCCTGGAATGTTGTATAATACTACATTTGAGATGTTAGGTTGCCTTAGGTTAGGATATATAACGTTATAGACGCATACAATTTCCCCACCGGGACGTACGGGACGACACGCACTGGATTCTGTAAAACATTACCAGCGAGGGGCTAGATGGGTTAGGTTAGGTTATATTACGTTATGGACGTATATAATGTACCCAACGCGAATTAGGGGCCGACCCGAGTGGAATGTTGTAAAATATTACATCCGAGATGTTAGGTTGCCTTAGGCTAGGATAAGTAACGTTATAGACGTATATAATGTTCCCACCGAGAAGTAGGGGCCGACGAGACAGGAATGTTGGAAAATATTACGCTCGACATTTTTGGTTGCCTTAGGTTATGAAATATGGCGTTATAGACGTATATAATGTTCCCACCGAGAAGTAGGGGCCAGCGCGCCAGGAATGTTATAAAATATTACGCTCGACATGTTAGGTTGCCTTTAGGTAGGATATATAGCGTCATAGACGTATATAATGTTCCCACCGAGAAGTAGGGGCTGGCGCGCCACGAATGTAGTAAAATATTACATCCGAGATGTTAGGTTGCGTTAGGCTAGGATATATAACGTTATAGACTTATATACTGTTCCCTCCGAGAAGTAGGTGCCGACGCGCCAGGAATGTTGTAAAATATTACATCCGAGATGTTAGGGTTGCCTTAGGCTAGGATATATAACGTTATAGACGTATATACTGTTCCCACCGAGAATTAGGTGCCGACGAGTCAGGAATGTTGTAAAATATTACGCTCGACATGTTAGGTTGCCTTAGGCTAGGGTATATAGCGATTAAGACGTATATAATGTTCCCACCGAGAAGTAGGGGTCGGCGCGCCAGGAATGTAGTAAAATATTACATTCGACATGTTAGGTTGCCTTAGGCTAGGGTATATAGCGATATAGACGTATATAATGTTCCCACCGAGAAGTAGGGGCTGGCGCGCCACGAATGTAGTAAAATATTACATCCGAGATGTTAGGTTGCGTTAGGCTAGGATATATAACGTTATAGACTTATATACTGTTCCCTCCGAGAAGTAGGTGCCGACGCGCCAGGAATGTTGTAATCAATTACATCCGAGATGTTAGGTTGCCTTAGGTTAGGATACATAACGTTATAGACGTATATGATATTCCCACCGAGAAGTACGGGCCTACACGCCAGGAATGTTGTCAAATATTACATCCGAGATGTTAGAATGCCTTAGGCTAGGAAAAGTAACGTTATAGACGCATGCAATGTCCCAACCGAGACGTACGGGACGCAACGAACTGGATTCTGTAAAACATTACCAGCGAGGGGCTAGATGGGTTAGGTTAGGTTATATTACGTTATGGACGTATATAATGTTCCCACCGAGAAATAGGGGCCGACCAGCCTGTAATGTTGTAAAGTACTACATCCGATATGTTAGGTTGCCTTAGGTTAGGATATATAACGTTATAGACGCATACAATTTCCCCACCGAGACGAACGGGCCGACACGACCGGAATTCTGTGAGACATTACCAGCGAGGGGCTAGATGTGATAGGTTAGGTTATATTACCTTATAGACGAATATAATGTACCCAACGCGAATTAGGGGCCGACCCGAGTGGAATGTTGTAAAATACTACATTCGAGATGTAAGGTTCCCTTAGGTTAGGATATATAACGTTATAGACTTATATAATGTCTGCACCGAGACGTACGGACGACACGAACTGGATTCTGTAAAACATTACCAGCGAGGGGCTAAATGGGTTAGGTTAGGTTATACTGCGGTATAGACGTATATAATGTGCCCACCGAGACGTAGGGGCCGACCCGCCTGGAATGTTGTAAAATACTACATTTGAGATGTTAGGTTGCCTTAGGTTAGGATATATAACGTTATAGACGTATATAATGTCCGCACCGTGACGTACGGGGCGACACGAACGGCATTCAGTGAAACATTACCAGCGAGGGTCTAGATGGGTTAGATTAGGTTAAATTACGATATAGACTTATATAATGTTCCCACCGAGAAGTAGGTTCCGCCCCGCCAGGAATGTTGTAAAATACTACATCCGAGATGTTACGTTGCCTTAGGTTAGGATATATAACGTTCTAGACGCATATAATTTCCCCACCGAGAAGTACGGGCCGACACGACCGGGATTCTGTAAAACATTACCAGCGAGGGGCTAGATGGGTGAGGTTAGGTTATATTACGTTGTAGACGTATATAATGTTCCCACCGAGAAGTAGGGGCCGACCCGCCAGGAATGTCGTAAAATAATACATCCGAGATTTAGGTTGCCTTAGGTTAGGATATATAACGTTCTCGACGCATATAATTTCCCCACCGAGAAGTACGGGCCGACACGACCGGGATTCTGTAAAACATTACCAGCGAGGGGCTAGATAGGTTAGGTTAGGTTATATTACGTTATAGACGTATATAATGTACCCAACGAAAATTAGGGGCCGACCCGAGTGGAATGTTGTAAAATAATACATTCGAGATGTTATGTTGCCTTAGGTTAGGATATATAACGTCATAGACTTATATAATGTCCGCACCAAGTCGTACGGTACGACACGAACGGGATTCTGTAAAACATTACCGCCGAGGGGCTAGATGGGTTAGGTTAGGTTATATTACGTTATGGACGTATATAATGTTCCCACCGAGAAATAGGGGCCGACCGGCCTGGAATGGTGTAAAATACTACATTTGAGATGCTAGGTTGTCTTAGGTTAGGAAATATAACGTTATAGACGTATATAATGTCCGCACCGTGACGTACGGTGCGACACGAACGGTATTCAGTGAAACATTACCAGCGAGGGTCTAGATGGGTTAGATTAGGTTGTATTACGATATAGACTTATATAATGTTCCTACCGAGAAGTAGGTTCCGCCCCGCCAGGAATGTTGTAAAATACTACATCCGATATGTTAGGTTGCCTTAGGTTAGGATATATAACGTTATAGACGCATACAATTTCCCCACCGAGACGTACGGGACGAAACGAACTGGATTCTGTAAAACATTACCAGCGAGGGGCTAGATGGGTTAGGTTTGGTAATATTACGTTGTAGACGTATATAATGTTCCCACCGAGAAGTAGGGGCCGACCCGCCAGGTATTTTGGAAAATACTACATCCGAGATGTTAGGCTGCCTTAGGTTAGGATATATAAGGTTAGAGACTTATATAATGTCCGCACCGAGACGTACGGGACGACACGAACTGGATTCTGTAAAACATTACCAGCGAGGGGCTAAATGGGTTAGGTTAGGTTATATTACGATATAGACGTATATAATGTCCCCACCGAGACGTACGGGACGAAACGAACTGGATTCTGTAAAACATTAAAAGCGAGGGGCTAGATGGGTTAAGTTAGGTTATATTACGTTGTAGACGTATATAATGTTCCCACCGAGAAGTAGGTTCCGCCCCGGCAGGAATGTTGTAAAATACTATATCCGAGATGTTAGGTTGCCTTAGGTTAGGATATATAACGTTATAGACGTATATAATGACCGAACTGTGACGTACGGGGCGACACGAACGGGATTGTGTGAAACATCACCAGCGTGGGTCTAGATGGGTTAGGTTAGGTTATATTACGTTATAGACGTATATAATGTACCCAACGAGAAGTAGCTTCCGCCCCGCCATGAATGTTGTAAAATACTACATCCGAGCTGTTAGGTTGCCTTAGGTTAGGATATATAACGTTATAGGCGTATATAATGACCGAACTGTGACGTACGGGGAGACACGAACGGGATTGTGTGAAACATCACCAGCGTGGGTCTAGATGGGTTAGGTTAGGTTATATTACGTTATAGACGTATATAATGTACCCAACGAGAAGTAGCTTCCGCCCCGCCATGAATGTTGTAAAATACTACATCCGAGCTGTTAGGTTGCCTTAGGTTAGGATAGATAAAGTTATAGACGCATACAATGTCCCCAACGAGACGTACGGGACGACACGAACTGGAATCTGTAAAACATTACCAGCGAGGGGCTAGATGGGTTAGGTTAGGTTATATTACGTTGTAGACGTATATAATGTTCCTGCCGAGAAGTAGGGGCCGACCCGCCAGGAATGTTGTAAAATACTACATTTGAGATGTTAGGTTGCCTCAGGTTAGGATATATAACGTTATAGACGTATATAATGTCCGCACCGTGACGTTCTGGGCGACACGAACGGGATTCAGTGAAACATTACCAGCGAGGGTCTAGATGGGTTAGATTAGGTTAAATTACGATATAGACTTATATAATGTTCCCACCGAGAAGTAGGTTCCGCCCCGCCAGGAATGTTGTAAAATACTACATCCGAGATGTTAGGTTGCCTTAGGTTAGGATATATAACGTTCTAGACGCATATAATTTCCCCACCGAGAAGTACGGGCCGACACGACCGGGATTCTGTAAAACATTACCAGCGAGGGGCTAGATGGGTTAGGTTAGGTTATATTACATTGTAGACGTATATAATGTTCCCACCGAGAAGTAGGGGCCGACCCGCCAGGAATGTCGTAAAATAATACATCCGAGATTTAGGTTGCCTTAGGTTAGGATATATAACGTTCTCGACGCATATAATTTCCCCACCGAGAAATACGGGCCGACACGACCGGGATTCTGTAAAACATTACCAGCGAGAGGCTAGATTGGTTAGGTTAGGTTATATTACGTTATAGACGTATATAATGTACCCAACGAAAATTAGGGGCCGACCCGCGTGGAATGTTGTAAAATAATACATTCGAGATGTTATGTTGCCTTAGGTTAGGATATATAACGTCATAGACTTATATAATGTCCGCACCAAGTCGTACGGTACGACACGAACGGGATTCTGTAAAACATTACCGCCGTGGGGCTAGATGGGTTAGGTTAGGTTATATTACGTTATGGACGTATATAATGTTCCCACCGAGAAATAGGGGCCGACCCGCCTGGAATGGTGTAAAATACTACATTTGAGATGTTAGGTTGTCTTAGGATAAGAAATATAACGTTATAGACGTATATAATGTCCGCACAGTGACGCACGGTGCGACACGAACGGTATTCAGTGAAACATTACCAGCGAGGGTCTAGATGGGTTAGATTAGGTTGTATTACGATATAGACTTATATAATGTTCCTACCGAGAAGTAGGTTCCGCCCCGCCAGGAATGTTGTAAAATACTACATCCGATATGTTAGGTTGCCTTAGGTTAGGATATATAACGTTATAGACGCATACAATTTCCCCACCGAGACGTACGGGACGAAACGCACTGGATTCTGTAAAACATTACCAGCGAGGGGCTAGATGGGTTAGGTTTGGTAATATTACGTTGTAGACGTATATAATGTTCCCACTGAGAAGCAGGGGCCGACCCGCAGGAAATGTTGTAAAATACTACATCCGAGATGTTAGGTTGCCTTAGGTTAGGATATATAACGTTCTAGACGCATATAATTTCCCCACCGAGAAGTACGAGCCGACACGACCGGGATTCTGTAAAACATTACCAGCCAGGGGCTAGATGGGTTAGGTTAGGTTATATTATGTTATAGACGTATGTAATGTACCCAACGAGAATTAGGGGCCGACCCGAGTGGTATGTTGTGAAATACTACATTCGAGATGTTAGGTTGCCTTAGGTTAGGATATACAACGTTATAGACTTATATAATGTCCGCACCCAGACGTACGGCACGACACGAACGGGATTCTGTAAAACATTACCAGCGTGGGGCTAGATGGGTTAGGTTAGGTAATATTACGTTGTAGACGTATATAATGTTCCCACCGAGAAGTAGGGGCCGACCCGCCAGGTATTTTGGAAAATACTACATCCGAGATGTTAGGCTGCCTTAGGTTATGATATATAAGGTTAGAGACTTATATAATGTCCGCACCGAGACGTACGGGACGACACGAACTGGATTCTGTAAAACATTACCAGCGAGGGGCTAAATGGGTTAGGTTAGGTTATATTACGATATAGACGTATATAATGTCCGCACCGAGACGTACGGGACGACACGAACTGGATTCTGTAAAACATTACCAGCGAGGGGCTAAATGGGTTAGGTTAGGTTATATTACGATATAGACGTATATAATGTCCCCGCCGAGACGTACGGGACGACACGAACTGGATTCTGTAAAACATTAAAAGCGAGGGGCTAGATGGGTTAGGTTAGGTTATATTACGTTGTGGACGTATATAATGTTCCCACCGAGAAGTAGGTTCCGCCCCGCCAGGAATGTTGTAAAATACTATATCCGAGATGTTAGGTTGCCTTAGGTTAGGATATATAACGTTATAGACGTATATAATGACCGAACTGTCACGTACGGGGCGACACGAACGGGATTGTGTGAAACATCACCAGCGTGGGTCTAGATGGGTTAGGTTAGGTTATATTACGTTATAGACGTATATAATGTACCCAACGAGAAGTAGCTTCCGCCCCGCCATGAATGTTGTAAAATACTACATCCGAGCTCTTAGGTTGCCTTAGGTTAGGATATATAACGTTATAGACGCATACAATGTCCCCAACGAGACGTACGGGACGACACGAACTGGAATCTGTAAAACATTACCAGCGAGTGGCTAGATGGGTTAGGTTAGGTTATATTACGTTGTAGACGTATATAATGTTCCTGCCGAGAAGTAGGGGCCGACCCGCCAGGAATGTTGTAAAATACTACACTTGAGATGTTAGGTTGCCTCAGGTTAGGATATATAACGTTATAGACGTATATAATGTCCGCACAGTGACGTACTGGGCGACACGAACGGGATTCAGTGAAACATTACCAGCGAGGGTCTAAATGGGTTAGATTAGGTTAAATTACGATATAGACTTATATAATGTTCCCACCGAGAAGTAGGTTCCGCCCCGCCAGGAATGTTGTAAAATACTACATCCGAGATGTTAGGTTGCCTTAGGTTAGGATATATAACGTTCTAGACGCATATAATTTCCCCACCGAGTAGTACGGGCCGACACGACCGGGATTCTGTAAAACATTACCAGCGAGGGGCTAGATGGGTTAGGTTAGGTTATATTACGTTATGGACGTATATAATGTTCCCACCGAGAAATAGGGGCCGCCCCGCCTGGAATGGTGTAAAATATTACATTTGAGATGTTAGGTTGTCTTAGGTTAGGAAATATAACGTTATAGACGTATATAATGTCCGCACCGTGACGTACGGTGCGACACGAACGGTATTCAGTGAAACATTACCAGCGAGGGGCTAGATGGGTTAGGTTAGGTTATATTACGTTGTAGACTTATATAATGTTCCCACCGAGAAGTAGGTTCCGCCCCGACAGGAATGTTGTAAAATACTACATCCGAGATGTTAGGTTGCCTTAGGTTAGGATATATAACGTTCTAGACGCATATAATTTCCCCACCGAGTAGTACGGGCCGACAAGACCGGGATTCTGTAAAACATTACCAGCGAGGGGCTAGATGGGTTAGGTTAGGTTATATTACGTTGTAGACGTATATAATGTTCCCACCGAGAAGTAGGGGCCGACCCGCCAGGAATGTCGTAAAATAATACATCCGAGATTTAGGTTGCCTTAGGTTAGGATATGTAACGTTCTCGACGCATATAATTTCCCCACCGAGAAGTACGGGCCGACACGACCGGGATTCTGTAAAACATTACCAGCGAGGGGCTAGATGGGTTAGGTTAGGTTATATTACGTTATAGACGTATATAATGTACCCAACGAAAATTAGGGGCCGAACCGAGTGGAATGTTGTAAAATAATACATTCGAGATGTTATGTTGCCTTAGGTTAGGATATATAACGTCATAGACTTATATAATGTCCGCACCAAGTCGTACGGTACGACACGAACGGGATTCTGTAAAACATTACCGCCGAGGGGCTAGATGGGTTAGGTTAGGTTATATTACGTTATAGAGGTATATAATGTTCCCTACGAGAAATCGGTGCCGACACGCCAGTCATTTTGGAAAATACTACATCCGAGATGTTAGGTTGCCTTAGGTTAGGATATATAACGCTACAGACGTATATAATGTCCGCACCGTGACGTACGGCGCGTCACGAACGGGTTTCTGTGAAACACTAACAGCGAGGGTCTAGATGGGTTAGGTTAGGTTATATTACGATATAGACTTATATAATGTCCCTACCGAGAAGTGGGGCCGACCCGCCAGGAATGTCGTAAAATAATACATCCGAGATTTAGGTTGCCTTAGGTTAGGATATGTAACGTTCTCGACGCATATAATTTCCCCACCGAGAAGTACGGGCCGACACGACCGGGATTCTGTAAAACATTACCAGCGAGGGGCTAGATGGGTTAGGTTAGGTTATATTACGTTATAGACGTATATAATGTACCCAACGAAAATTAGGGGCCGAACCGAGTGGAATGTTGTAAAATAATACATTCGAGATGTTATGTTGCCTTAGGTTAGGATATATAACGTCATAGACTTATATAATGTCCGCACCAAGTCGTACGGTACGACACGAACGGGATTCTGTAAAACATTACCGCCGAGGGGCTAGATGGGTTAGGTTAGGTTATATTACGTTATAGAGGTATATAATGTTCCCTACGAGAAATCGGGGCCGACACGCCAGTCATTTTGGAAAATACTACATCCGAGATGTTAGGTTGCCTTAGGTTAGGATATATAACGCTACAGACGTATATAATGTCCGCACCGTGACGTACGGCGCGTCACGAACGGGTTTCTGTGAAACACTAACAGCGAGGGTCTAGATGGGTTAGGTTAGGTTATATTACGATATAGACTTATATAATGTCCCTACCGAGAAGTGGGGCCGACCCGCCAGGAATGTTGTGACATACAGCATTCGAGATGTTAGGTTGCCTTCGGGTGGGATATACAATGTTATAGACGTATATAATGTCCACACCGAGAACTATAAGCCAAAACGCCCGGGACTCTGTAAAACATTATCACCGAGAAACAAAATGGTTTAGGTTAGGTTATGTTACGATATAGACGTGTATAATGTGCCCACCAAAAAGTAGGGGCCGACGCGCCTGGAATGTTGTAAAATACTACATTCGAGATGTTAGGTTGCCTTAGGTTAGGATATATAAAGTCATAGACTTATATAATGTCTGCACCGAGACGTACGGGGCGACTCGAACTGGATTCTGTAAAACATTACCAGCGAGGGGCTAAATGTGTTAGGTTAGGTTATATTGCGGTATAGACGTATATAATGTGCCCACCGAGAAGTAGGGGCCGACCCGCCTGGAATGTTGTAACATACTACATTTGAGATGTTAGGTTGCCTTAGGTTAGGATATATAACGTTATAGACGTATATAATGTCCGCACCGTGACGTACGGGGCGACACGAACGGGATTCAGTGATACATTACCAGCGTGGATCTAGATGGGTTAGGTAAGGTTATATTATGATATAGAGTTATATAATGTTCCCACCGAGAAGTAGGTTCCGCCCCGCCAGCAATGTTGTAAAATACTACATCCGAGATGTTAGGTTGCCTTAGGTTAGGATATATAACGTTATAGACGCATACAATGTCCCCACCGAGACGTACGGGACGACACGAACTGGATTCTGTAAAACATTGCCAGCGATGGGCTAGTTGGGTTAGGTTAGGTAATATTACGTTGTAGACGTATATAATGTTCCCACCGAGAAGTAGGGGCCGACCCGCCAGGAATGTTGTAAAATACTATATTTGAGATGTTAGGTTGCCTTCGGTTAGGATATATAACGTTATAGACGTATATAATGTCCGCACCGTGACGTACGGGGCGACACGAACGGGATTCAGTGAAACATTACCAGCGAGGGTCTAGATGGGTTAGATTAGGTTATATTACGATATAGACTTATATAATGTTCCCACCGAGAAGTAGGTTCCGCCACGCCAGGAATGTTGTAAAATACTACATCCGATATGTTAGGTTGCGCTAGGTTAGGATATATAACGTTATAGACGCATACAATTTCCCCACCGACACGTACGGGACAACAAGAACTGGATTCTGTAAAACATTACCAGCGATGGGCTAGATGGGTTAGGTTAGGTTATATTACGTTATGGACGTGTATAATGTTCCTACCGAGAAGTAGGTTCCGCCCCGCCAGGAATGTTGTAAAATACTACATCCGAGATGTTATGTTGCCTTAGGTTAGGATATATAACGTTAGAGACGCATACAATATCCCCACAGAGACGTACGGGACGACACGAAGTGGATTCTGTAAAACATTACCAGCGAGGGGCTAGATGGGTTAGGTTTGGTAATATTACGTTGTAGACGTATATAATGTTCCCACCGAGAAGTAGGGGCCGACCCGCCAGGAATGTTGTAAAACACTACATCCGAGATGTTAGGTTGCCTCAGGTTAGGATATATAACGTTATAGACGTATATAATGTCCGCACCGTGACGTACGGTGCGACACGAACGGTATTCAGTGAAACATTACCAGCGGGGGTCTAGATGGGTTAGATTAGGTTGTATTACGATATAGACTTATATAATGTTCCTACCGAGAAGTAGGTTCCGCCCCGCCAGGAATGATGTAAAATACTACATCCGATATGTTAGGTTGCCTTAGGTTAGGATATATAACGTTATAGACGCATACAATTTCCCCACCGAGACGTACGGGACGAAACGAACTGGATTCTGTAAAACATTACCAGCGAGGGGCTAGATGGGTTAGGTTTGGTAATATTACGTTGTAGACGTATATAATGTACCCAACGAGAATTAGGGGCCGACCCGAGTGGTATGTTGTGAAATACTACATTCGAGATGTTAGGTTGCCTTAGGTTAGGATATAGAACGTTATAGACTTATATAATGTCCGCACCCAGACGTACGGCACGACACGAACGGGATTCTGTAAAACATTACCGCCGAGGGGCTAGATGGGTTAGGTTAGTTAATATTACGTTGTAGACGTATATAATGCTCCCACCGAGAAGTAGGGGCCGACCCGCCAGGTATTTTGGAAAATACTACATCCGAGATGTTAGGCTGCCTTAGGTTAGGATATATAACGCTACAGACGTATATAATGTCCGCACCGTGACGTACGGCGCGTCACGAACGGGTTTCTGTGAAACACTAACAGCGAGGGTCTAGATGGGTTAGGTTAGGTTATATTACGATATAGACTTATATAATGTCCCTACCGAGAAGTGGGGCCGACCCGCCAGGAATGTTGTGACATACAGCATTCGAGATGTTAGGTTGCCTTCGGGTGGGATATACAATGTTATAGACGTATATAATGTCCACACCGAGAACTATAAGCCAAAACGCCCGGGACTCTGTAAAACATTATCACCGAGAAACAAAATGGTTTAGGTTAGGTTATGTTACGATATAGACGTGTATAATGTGCCCACCAAAAAGTAGGGGCCGACGCGCCTGGAATGTTGTAAAATACTACATTCGAGATGTTAGGTTGCCTTAGGTTAGGATATATAAAGTCATAGACTTATATAATGTCTGCACCGAGACGTACGGGGCGACTCGAACTGGATTCTGTAAAACATTACCAGCGAGGGGCTAAATGTGTTAGGTTAGGTTATATTGCGGTATAGACGTATATAATGTGCCCACCGAGAAGTAGGGGCCGACCCGCCTGGAATGTTGTAACATACTACATTTGAGATGTTAGGTTGCCTTAGGTTAGGATATATAACGTTATAGACGTATATAATGTCCGCACCGTGACGTACGGGGCGACACGAACGGGATTCAGTGATACATTACCAGCGTGGATCTAGATGGGTTAGGTTAGGTTATATTATGATATAGAGTTATATAATGTTCCCACCGAGAAGTAGGTTCCGCCCCGCCAGCAATGTTGTAAAATACTACATCCGAGATGTTAGGTTGCCTTAGGTTAGGATATATAACGTTATAGACGCATACAATGTCCCCACCGAGACGTACGGGACGACACGAACTGGATTCTGTAAAACATTGCCAGCGATGGGCTAGTTGGGTTAGGTTAGGTAATATTACGTTGTAGACGTATATAATGTTCCCACCGAGAAGTAGGGGCCGACCCGCCAGGAATGTTGTAAAATACTATATTTGAGATGTTAGGTTGCCTTCGGTTAGGATATATAACGTTATAGACGTATATAATGTCCGCACCGTGACGTACGGGGCGACACGAACGGGATTCAGTGAAACATTACCAGCGAGGGTCTAGATGGGTTAGATTAGGTTATATTACGATATAGACTTATATAATGTTCCCACCGAGAAGTAGGTTCCGCCACGCCAGGAATGTTGTAAAATACTACATCCGATATGTTAGGTTGCGCTAGGTTAGGATATATAACGTTATAGACGCATACAATTTCCCCACCGACACGTACGGGACGACAAGAACTGGATTCTGTAAAACATTGCCAGCGATGGGCTAGATGGGTTAGGTTAGGTTATATTACGTTATGGACGTGTATAATGTTCCTACCGAGAAGTAGGTTCCGCCCCGCCAGGAATGTTGTAAAATACTACATCCGAGATGTTAGGTTGCCTTAGGTTAGGATATATAACGTTCTAGACGCATATAATTTCCCCACCGAGAAGTACGGCGCGTCACGAACGGGTTTCTGTGAAACACTAACAGCGAGGGTCTAGATGGGTTAGGTTAGGTTATATTACGATATAGACTTATATAATGTCCCTACCGAGAAGTGGGGCCGACCCGCCAGGAATGTTGTGACATACAGCATTCGAGATGTTAGGTTGCCTTCGGGTGGGATATACAATGTTATAGACGTATATAATGTCCACACCGAGAACTATAAGCCAAAACGCCCGGGACTCTGTAAAACATTATCACCGAGAAACAAAATGGTTTAGGTTAGGTTATGTTACGATATAGACGTGTATAATGTGCCCACCAAAAAGTAGGGGCCGACGCGCCTGGAATGTTGTAAAATACTACATTCGAGATGTTAGGTTGCCTTAGGTTAGGATATATAAAGTCATAGACTTATATAATGTCTGCACCGAGACGTACGGGGCGACTCGAACTGGATTCTGTAAAACATTACCAGCGAGGGGCTAAATGTGTTAGGTTAGGTTATATTGCGGTATAGACGTATATAATGTGCCCACCGAGAAGTAGGGGCCGACCCGCCTGGAATGTTGTAACATACTACATTTGAGATGTTAGGTTGCCTTAGGTTAGGATATATAACGTTATAGACGTATATAATGTCCGCACCGTGACGTACGGGGCGACACGAACGGGATTCAGTGATACATTACCAGCGTGGATCTAGATGGGTTAGGTTAGGTTATATTATGATATAGAGTTATATAATGTTCCCACCGAGAAGTAGGTTCCGCCCCGCCAGCAATGTTGTAAAATACTACATCCGAGATGTTAGGTTGCCTTAGGTTAGGATATATAACGTTATAGACGCATACAATGTCCCCACCGAGACGTACGGGACGACACGATCTGGATTCTGTAAAACATTGCCAGCGATGGGCTAGTTGGGTTAGGTTAGGTAATATTACGTTGTAGACGTATATAATGTTCCCACCGAGAAGTAGGGGCCGACCCGCCAGGAATGTTGTAAAATACTATATTTGAGATGTTAGGTTGCCTTCGGTTAGGATATATAACGTTATAGACGTATATAATGTCCGCACCGTGACGTACGGGGCGACACGAACGGGATTCAGTGAAACATTACCAGCGAGGGTCTAGATGGGTTAGATTAGGTTATATTACGATATAGACTTATATAATGTTCCCACCGAGAAGTAGGTTCCGCCACGCCAGGAATGTTGTAAAATACTACATCCGATATGTTAGGTTGCGTTAGGTTAGGATATATAACGTTATAGACGCATACAATTTCCCCACCGACACGTACGGGACGACAAGAACTGGATTCTGTAAAACATTACCAGCGAGGGGCTAGATGGGTTAGGTTAGGTTATATTACATTGTAGACGTATATAATGTTCCCACCGAGAAGTAGGGGCCGACCCGCCAGGAATGTTGTAAAATAATACATTTGAGATGTTAGGTTGCCTCAGGTTAGGATATATAACGTTATCGACGTATATAATGTCCGCACCGTGACGTACGGTGCGACACTAACGGTATTCAGTGAAACATTACCAGCGAGGGTCTAGATGGGTTAGATTAGGTTGTATTACGATATAGACTTATATAATGTTCCTACCGAGAAGTAGGTTCTGCCCCGCCAGGAATGTTGTAAAATACTACATCCGATACGTTAGGTTGCCTTAGGTTAGGATATATAACGTTATAGACGCATATAATGTCCCCACCGAGACGTACGGGACGATACGAACTGGATTCTGTCAAACATAACCAGCGAGGGGCTAGATGGGTTTGGTTAGTTAATATTACGTTGTAGACGTATACAATTTGCCCACCGAGATGTAGGGGCCGACCCGCCTGGAATGTTGTAAAATACTACATCCGAGATGTTAGGTTGCCTTAGGTTAGGATATATAACGTTCTAGACGCATATAATTTCCCCACCGAGAAGTACGGGGAGACACGACCGGGATTCTGTAAAACATTACCAGCGAGGGGCTAGATGGGTTAGGTTAGGTTATATTACGTTATAGACGTATATAATGTACCCAACGAGAATTAGGGGCCGTCCCGAGTGGAATGTTGTAAAATACTACATCCGTGATGTTAGGTTGCCTTAGGTTAGGATATATAACGTTATAGACGCATACATTGTCCCCACCGAGACGTACGGCACGACACGAACGGGATTCTGTAAAACATTACCAGCGAGGGGCTAAATGGGTTAGGTTAGGTAATATTACGTTGTAGACGTATATAATGTTCCCACCGAGAAGTAGGGGCCGACCCGTCAGGTATTTTGGAAAATACTACATCCGAGATGTTAGGCTGCCTTAGGTTAGGATATATAAGGTTAGAGACTTATATAATGTCCGCACCGAGACGTACGGGACGACACGAACTGGATTCTGTAAAACAGTACCAGCGAGGGGCTAAATGGGTTAGGTTAGGTTATATTACGATATAGACGTATATAATGTCCCCACCGAGACGTACGGGACGACACGAACTGGATTCTGTAAAACATTAAAAGCGAGGGGCTAGATGGGTTAGGTTAGGTTATATTACGTTGTAGACTTATATAATGTTCCCACCGAGAAGTAGGTTCCGCCCCGCCAGGAATGTTGTAAAATACTACATCCGAGATGTTAGGTTGCCTTAGGTTAGGATATATAACGTTCTAGACGCATATAATTTCCCCACCGTGTAGTACGGGCCGACAAGACCGGGATTCTGTAAAACATTACCAGCGAGGGGCTAGATGGGTTAGGTTAGGTTATATTACGTTGTAGACGTATATAATGTTCCCACCGAGAAGTAGGGGCCGACCCGCCAGGAATGTCGTAAAATAATACATCCGAGATTTAGGTTGCCTTAGGTTAGGATATGTAACGTTCTCGACGCATATAATTTCCCCACCGAGAAGTACGGGCCGACACGACCGGGATTCTGTAAAACATTACCAGCGAGGGGCTAGACGGGTTAGGTTAGGTTATATTACGTTATAGACGTATATAATGTACCCAACGAAAATTAGGGGCCGACCCGAGTGGAATGTTGTAAAATAATACATTCGAGATGTTATGTTGCCTTAGGTTAGGATATATAACGTCATAGACTTATATAATGTCCGCACCAAGTCGTACGGTACGACACGAACGGGATTCTGTAAAACATTACCGCCGAGGGGCTAGATGGGTTAGGTTAGGTTATATTACGTTATAGAGGTATATAATGTTCCCTACGAGAAATCGGGGCCGACACGCCAGTCATTTTGGAAAATACTACATCCGAGATGTTAGGTTGCCTTAGGTTAGGATATATAACGCTACAGACGTATATAATGTCCGCACCGTGACGTACGGCGCGTCACGAACGGGTTTCTGTGAAACACTAACAGCGAGGGTCTAGATGGGTTAGGTTAGGTTATATTACGATATAGACTTATATAATGTCCCTACCGAGAAGTGGGGCCGACCCGCCAGGAATGTTGTGACATACAGAATTCGAGATGTTAGGTTGCCTTCGGGTGGGATATACAATGTTATAGACGTATATAATGTCCACACCGAGAACTATAAGCCAAAACGCCCGGGACTCTGTAAAACATTATCACCGAGAAACAAAATGGTTTAGGTTAGGTTATGTTACGATATAGACGTGTATAATGTGCCCACCAAAAAGTAGGGGCCGACGCGCCTGGAATGTTGTAAAATACTACATTCGCGATGTTAGGTTGCCTTAGGTTAGGATATATAAAGTCATAGACTTATATAATGTCTGCACCGAGACGTACGGGGCGACTCGAACTGGATTCTGTAAAACATTACCAGCGAGGGGCTAAATGTGTTAGGTTAGGTTATATTGCGGTATAGACGTATATAATGTGCCCACCGAGAAGTAGGGGCCGACCCGCCTGGAATGTTGTAACATACTACATTTGAGATGTTAGGTTGCCTTAGGTTAGGATATATAACGTTATAGACGTATATAATGTCCGCACCGTGACGTACGGGGCGACACGAACGGGATTCAGTGATACATTACCAGCGTGGATCTAGATGGGTTAGGTTAGGTTATATTATGATATAGAGTTATATAATGTTCCCACCGAGAAGTAGGTTCCGCCCCGCCAGCAATGTTGTAAAATACTACATCCGAGATGTTAGGTTGCCTTAGGTTAGGATATATAACGTTATAGACGCATACAATGTCCCCACCGAGACGTACGGGACGACACGAACTGGATTCTGTAAAACATTGCCAGCGATGGGCTAGTTGGGTTAGGTTAGGTAATATTACGTTGTAGACGTATATAATGTTCCCACCGAGAAGTAGGGGCCGACCCGCCAGGAATGTTGTAAAATACTATATTTGAGATGTTAGGTTGCCTTCGGTTAGGATATATAAAGTTATAGACGTATATAATGTCCGCACCGTGACGTACGGGGCGACACGAACGGGATTCAGTGAAACATTACCAGCGAGGGTCTAGATGGGTTAGATTAGGTTATATTACGATATAGACTTATATAATGTTCCCACCGAGAAGTAGGTTCCGCCACGCCAGGAATGTTGTAAAATACTACATCCGATATGTTAGGTTGCGTTAGGTTAGGATATATAACGTTATAGACGCATAGAATTTCCCCACCGACACGTACGGGACGACAAGAACTGGATTCTGTAAAACATTACCAGCGATGGGCTAGATGGGTTAGGTTAGGTTATATTACGTTATGGACGTGTATAATGTTCCTACCGAGAAGTAGGTTCCGCCCCGCCAGGAATGTTGTAAAATACTACATCCGAGATGTTATGTTGCCTTAGGTTAGGATATATAACGTTAGAGACGCATACAATATCCCCACAGAGACGTACGGGACGACACGAAGTGGATTCTGTAAAACATTACCAGCGAGGGGCTAGATGGGTTAGGTTTGGTAATATTACGTTGTAGACGTATATAATGTTCCCACCGAGAAGTAGCGGCCGACCCGCCAGGAATGTTGTAAAATACTACATCCGAGATGTTAGGTTGCCTTAGGTTAGGATATATAACGTTCTAGACGCATATAATTTCCCCACCGAGAAGTACGGGCCGACACGACCGGGATTCTGTAAAACATTACCAGCGAGGGGCTAGATGAGTTAGGTTAGGTTATATTATGTTATAGACGTATGTAATGCACCCAACGAGAATTAGTGGCCGACCCGAGTGGTATGTTGTGAAATACTACATTCGAGATGTTAGGTTGCCTTAGGTTAGGATATAGAACGTTATAGACTTATATAATGTCCGCACCCAGACGTACGGCACGACACGAACGGGATTCTGTAAAACATTACCAGCGAGGGGCTAGATGGGTTAGGTTAGTTAATATTACGTTGTAGACGTATATAATGTTCCCACCGAGAAGTAGGGGCCGACCCGCCAGGTATTTTGGAAAATACTACATCCGAGATGTTAGGCTGCCTTAGGTTAGGATATATAAGGTTAGAGACTTATATAATGTCCGCACCGAGACCTACGGGACGACACGAACTGGATTCTGTAAAACATTACCAGCGATGGGCTAAATGGGTTAGGTTAGGTTATATTACGATATAGACGTATATAATGTCCCCACCGAGACGTACGGGACGACACGAACTGGATTCTGTAAAACATTAAAAGCGAGGGGCTAGATGGGTTAGGTTAGGTTATATTACGTTGTAGACGTATATAATGTTCCCACCGAGACGTAGGTTCCGCCCCGCCAGCAATGTTGTAAAATACTATATCCGAGATGTTAGGTTGCCTTAGGTTAGGATATATAACGTTATAGACGTATATAATGACCGAACTGTGACGTACGGGGCGACACGAACGGGATTCTGTGAAACATCACCAGCGTGGGTCTAGATGGGTTAGGTTAGGTTATATTACGTTATAGACGTATATAATGTACCCAACGAGAAGTAGTTTCCGGCCCGCCATGAATGTTGTAAAATACTACATCCGAGCTGTTAGGTTGCCTTAGGTTAGGATATATAACGTTATAGACGCATACAATGTCCCCAACGAGACGTACGGGACGACACGAACTGGAATCTGTAAAACATTACCAGCGAGGGGCTAGATGGGTTAGGTTAGGTTATATTACGTTGTAGACGTATATAATGTTCCCGCCGAGAAGTAGGGGCCGACCCGCCAGGAATGTTGTAAAATACTACATTTGAGATGTTAGGTTGCCTCAGGTTAGGATATATAACGTTATAGACGTATATAATGTCCGCACCGTGACGTACGGTGCGACACGAACGGTATTCAGTGAAACATTACCAGCGAGGGTCTAGATGGGTTAGATTAGGTTGTATTACGATATAGACTTATATAATGTTCCTACCGAGAAGTAGGTTCCGCCCCGCCAGGAATGATGTAAAATACTACATCCGATATGTTAGGTTGCCTTAGGTTAGGATATATAACGTTATAGACGCATACAATTTCCCCACCGAGACGTACGGGACGAAACGAACTGGATTCTGTAAAACATTACCAGCGAGGGGCTAGATGGGTTAGGTTTGGTAATATTACGTTGTAGACGTATATAATGTTCCCACCGAGAAGTAGGGGCCGACCCGCCAGGAATGTTGTAAAATACTACATCCGAGATGTTAGGTTGCCTTAGGTTAGGATATATAACGTTCTAGACGCATATAATTTCCCCACCGAGAAGTACGGGCCGACACGACCGGGATTCTGTAAAACATTACCAGCGAGGGGCTAGATGGGTTAGGTTAGGTTATATTATGTTATAGACGTATGTAATGTACCCAACGAGAATTAGGGGCCGACCCGAGTGGTATGTTGTGAAATACTACATTCGAGATGTTAGGTTGCCTTAGGTTAGGATATAGAACGTTATAGACTTATATAATGTCCGCACCCAGACGTACGGCACGACACGAACGGGATTCTGTAAAACATTACCAGCGAGGGGCTAGATGGGTTAGGTTAGTTAATATTACGTTGTAGACGTATATAATGTTCCCACCGAGAAGTAGGTTCCGCCCCGCCAGGAATGTTGCAAAATACTATATCCGAGATGTTAGGTTGCCTTAGGTTAGGATATATAACGTTATAGACGTATATAATGACCGAACTGTGACGTACGGGGCGACACGAACGGGATTCTGTGAAACATCACCAGCGTGGGTCTAGATGGGTTAGGTTAGGTTATATTACGTTATAGACGTATATAATGTACCCAACGAGAAGTAGTTTCCGGCCCGCCATGAATGTTGTAAAATACTACATCCGAGCTGTTAGGTTGCCTTAGGTTAGGATATATAACGTTATAGACGCATACAATGTCCCCAACGAGACGTACGGGACGACACGAACTGGAATCTGTAAAACATTACCAGCGAGAGGCTAGATGGGTTAGGTTAGATTATATTACGTTGTAGACGTATATAATGTTCCCGCCGAGAAGTAGGGGCCGACCCGCCAGGAATGTTGTAAAATAATACATTTGAGATGTTAGGTTGCCTCAGGTTAGGATATATAACGTTATAGACGTATATAATGTCCGCACCGTGACGTACGGTGCGACACGAACGGTATTCAGTGAAACATTACCAGCGAGGGTCTAGATGGGTTAGATTAGGTTGTATTACGATATAGACTTATATAATGTTCCTACCGAGAAGTAGGTTCCGCCCCGCCAGGAATGTTGTAAAATACTACATCCGATATGTTAGGTTGCCTTAGGTTAGGATATATAACGTTATAGACGCATATAATGTCCCCACCGAGACGTACGGGACGATACGAACTGGATTCTGTCAAACATAACCAGCGAGGGGCTAGATGGGTTTGGTTAGTTAATATTACGTTGTAGACGTATACAATTTGCCCACCGAAATGTAGGGGCCGACCCGCCTGGAATGTTGTAAAATACTACATCCGAGATGTTAGGTTGCCTTAGGTTAGGATATATAACGTTCTAGACGCATATAATTTCCCCACCGAGAAGTACGGGGAGACACGACCGGGATTCTGTAAAACATTACCAGCGAGGGGCTAGATGGGTTAGGTTAGGTTATATTACGTTATAGACGTATATAATGTACCCAACGAGAATTAGGGGCCGTCCCGAGTGGAATGTTGTAAAATACTACATCCGTGATGTTAGGTTGCCTTAGGTTAGGATATATAACGTTATAGACGCATACATTGTCCCCACCGAGACGTACGGCACGACACGAACGGGATTCTGTAAAACATTACCAGCGAGGGGCTAAATGGGTTAGGTTAGGTAATATTACGTTGTAGACGTATATAATGTTCCCACCGAGAAGTAGGGGCCGACCCGCCAGGTATTTTGGAAAATACTACATCCGAGATGTTAGGCTGCCTTAGGTTAGGATATATAAGGTTAGAGACTTATATAATGTCCGCACCGAGACGTACGGGACGACACGAACTGGATTCTGTAAAACATTACCAGCGAGGTGCTAAATGGGTTAGGTTAGGTTATATTACGATATAGACGTATATAATGTCCCCACCGAGACGTACGGGACGACACGAACTGGATTCTGTAAAACATTAAAAGCGAGGGGCTGGATGGGTTAGGTTAGGTTATATTACGTTGTAGACGTATATAATGTTCCCACCGAGAAATAGGTTCCGCCCCGCCAGGAATGTTGTAAAATACTATATCCGAGATGTTAGGTTGCCTTAGGTTAGGATATATAACGTTATAGACGTATATAATGACCGAAATGTGACGTACGGGACGACACGAACGGGATTCTGTGAAACATCACCAGCGTGGGTCTAGATGGGTTAGGTTAGGTTATATTACGTTATAGACGTATATAATGTACCCAACGAGAAGTAGTTTCCGGCCCGCCATGAATGTTGTAAAATACTACATCCGAGCTGTTAGGTTGCCTTAGGTTAGGATATATAACGTTATAGACGCATACAATGTCCCTACCGAGACGTACGGAACGACACGAACTGGATTCTGTAAAACATTGCCAGCGATGGGCTAGATGGGTTAGGTTAGGTAATATTACGTTGTAGACGTATATAATGTTCCCACCGAGAAGTAGGGGCCGACACGCCTGGAATGTTGTAACATACTACATTTGAGATGTTAGGTTGCCTTAGGTTAGGATATATAACGTTATAGACGTATATAATGTCCGCACCGTGACGTACGGGGCGACACGAACGGGATTCAGTGATACATTACCAGCGTGGATCTAGATGGGTTAGGTTAGGTTATATTATGATATAGAGTTATGTAATGTTCCCACCGAGAAGTAGGTTCCGCCCCGCCAGCAATGTTGTAAAATACAACATCCGAGATGTTAGGTTGCCTTAGGTTAGGATATATAACGTTATAGACGCATACAATGTCCCTACCGAGACGTACGGGACGACACGAACTGGATTCTGTAAAACATTGCCAGCGATGGGCTAGATGGGTTAGGTTAGGTAATATTACGTTGTAGACGTATATAATGTTCCCACCGAGAAGTAGGGGACGACCCGCCAGGAATGTTGTAAAATACTATATATGAGATGTTAGGTTGCCTTAGGTTAGGATATATAACGTTATAGACGTATATAATGTCCGAACTGTGACGTACAGGGCGACACGAACGGGATTCTGTGAAACATTACCAGCGTGGGTCTAGATGGGTTAGGTTAGGTTATACTATGATATACACTTATATAATGCTCCCACCGAGAAGTAGGTTCCGCCCCGCCAGGAATGTTGTAAAATACTACATTCGAGATGTTAGGTTGCCTTAGGTTAGGTTATATAACGTTCTAGACGCATATAATTTCCCCACCGAGAAGTACGGGCCGACACAACCGGGTTTCTGTGAAACATTACCAGCGAGGGGCTAGATGGGTTAGGTTAGGTTATATTTCGTTGTAGACGTATATAATGTTCCCACCGAGAAGTAGGGGCCGACCCGCCAGGAATGTCGTAAAATACTACATCCGAGATTTAGGTTGCCTTCGGTTAGGATATATAACGTTCTCGACGCATATAATTTCCCCACCGAGAAGTACGGGCCGACACGACCGGGATTCTGTAAGACATTACCAGCGAGGGGATAGATTGGATAGGTTAGGTTATATTACGTTATAGACGTATATAATGTACCCAACGAAAATTAGGGGCCGACCCGAGTGGAATGTTGTAAAATAATACATTCGAGATGTTATGTTGCCTTAGGTTAGGATATATAACGTCATAGACTTATATAATGTCCGCACCAAGTCGTACGGTACGACACGAACGGGACTCTGTAAAACATTACCGCCGAGGGGCTAGATGGGTTAGGTTAGGTTATATTACGTTATAGAGGTATATAATGTTCCCTACGAGAAATCGGGGCCGACCCGCCAGGTATTTTGGAAAATACTACATCCGAGATGTTAGGTTGCCTTAGGTTAGGATATATAACGTTACAGACGTATATAATGTCCGCACCGTGACGTACGGGGCGACACGAACGGGTTTCTGTGAAACATTACCAGCGAGGGTCTAGATGGGTTAGGTTAGGTTATATTGCGATATAGACTTATATAATGTCCCTACCGAGAAGTGGAGCCGACCCGCCAGTAATGTTGTGACATACAGCATTCGAGATGTTAGGTTGCCTTCGGGTGGGATATACAATGTTATAGACGTATATAATGTCCACACCGAGAAGTATAAGCCACAACGCCCGGGATTCTGTAAAACATTATCACCGAGAAACAAAATGGTTTAGGTTAGGTTATGTTACGATATAGACGTGTATAATGTGCCCACCAAGAAGTAGGGGCCGACGCGCCTGGAATGTTGTAAAATACTACATTCGAGATGTTAGGTTGCCTTAGGTTAGGATATATAACGTTATAGACTTATATAATGTCTGCACCGAGACGTACGGGACGACTCGAACTGGATTCTGTAATACATTACCAGCGAGGGGCTAAATGTGTTAGGTTAGGTTATATTGCGGTATAGACGTATATAATGTGCCCACCGAGAAGTAGGGGCCGACCCGCCTGGAATGTTGTAACATACTACATTTGAGATGTTAGGTTGCCTTAGGATAGGATATATAACGTTATAGACGTAGATAATGTCCGCACCGTGACGTACGGGGCGACACGAACGGGATTCAGTGATACATTACCAGCGTGGATCTAGATGGGTTAGGTTAGGTTATATTATGATATAGAGTTATATAATGTTCCCACCGAGAAGTAGGTTCCGCCCCGTCAGCAATGATGTAAAATACTATATCCGAGATGTTAGGTTGCCTTAGGTTAGGATATATAACGTTATAGACGCATACAATGTTCCCACCGAGACGTACGGGACGACACGAACGAGATTCTGTAAAACATTACCAGCGACGGTCTAGATAAGTTAGGTTAGGTTATATTACGTTATAGACGTAAATAATGATCCCACCGAGGATTAGGGGCCGACACGCCAGGAATGTTGTAAGATACTACATTCGAGAAGTGAGGTTGCCTTAGGGTAGGATATACAACGTTATAGACGTATATAATGTCCCCACCCGGAAGTACGGGCCGGCACGACCGGGATTCTGTAAAACATTATCACCGAGGGGCAAAATGGGTTAGGTTAGGTTATATTACGATATAGAAGTACATAATGTTCCCACTCAGAAGTAGGGGCCGACCCGCCTGGAATGTTGTAAAATACTACAATCGAGATGTTAGGTTGCCTTAGGTTAGGATATATAACGTTATAGACCTATATAATGTCCGCACCGAGACGTACCGGACGACACGAATGGGATTCTGTAAAACATTACCAGCTAGGCTCTAGATGTGTTAGTTTAGGTTATATTCCGATATAGACGTATATAATATTCCCACCGAGAAGTTGGGGCCGACCCGCCAGGAATGTTGTAAAATACTACATTCGATCTGTTAGGTTGCCTTAGGTTAGGATATATAACGTTATAGACTTATATAATGTCCGCAGCGAGACATACGGCACGACACGAATGGGATTCTGTAAAACATTACCAGCTAGGGGCTAGATGGGTTAGGTTAGGTTATATTCCGATATAGACGTATATAATGTTCCCACCGAGAAGTTGGGGCCGACCCGCAGGAATGTTGTGAAATACTATATTCGAGATGTGAGGTTGCCTCAGGGTAGGATATACAACGTTATAGACGTATATAATGTCCCCACCGAGAAGTACGGGACGACATGACGTGGATTCTGCAAAACATTATTACCGAGGGGCAAAATGGGTTAGGTTAGTTTATATTGCGATATTGACGTATATAATATTACCACCGAGAAGTTGGGGCCGACCCGCCATGAATGTTGGAAAATACTACATTCGAGGTGTTAGATTGCCTTAGGTTGTGATATATAACGTTATAGACGTATATAGTGTCCCCACGGAGAAGTACGGGCCGACACGACCGGGAATCTGTAAAACGATACCAGCGAAGGTCTAGATGGGTTAGGTTAGGTTATATTACGTTATAGACGTATATAATGATCCCACCGAGAATTAGGGGCCGACCCGCCAGGAATGTTGTAAAATACTACATTCGATCTGTTAGGTTGCCTTAGGTTAGGATATATAACGTTATATTCTTATATAATGTCCGCAGCGAGACGTACGGGACGACACGAACGGGATTCTGTAAAACATTACCGACGCGGGGCTAGATGGCTTAGGTTAGGTTATATTACGTTATGGACGTATATAATGTTCCCACCGAGAAGTAGGGGCCGACCCGCCAGGAATTTTGGAAAATACTATATCCGAGATGTTAGGTTGCCTTAGGTTAGGATATATAACGTTATAGACGCATACAATGTCCCCACCGAAACGTACGGGACGACACGAACTGGACTCTGTAAAACATTACCAGCGAGGGGCTAGATGGGTTAGGTTAGGTAATATTACGTTGTAGACGTATACAATTTGCCCACCGAGATGTAGGGGCCGACCCGCCTGGAATGTTGTAAAATACTACATCCGAGATGTTAGGTTGCCTTAGGTTAGGGCATATAACGTTCTATACGCATATAATTTCCCCACCGAGAAGTACGGGGAGACACGACCGGGATTCTGCAAAACATTACCAGCGAGGGGCTAGATGGGTTAGGTTAGGTTATATTACGTTATAGACGTATATAATGTACCCAACGAGAATTAGGGGCCGTCCCGAGTGGAATGTTGTAAAATACTACATCCGTGATGTTAGGTTGCCTTAGGTTAGGATATATAACGTTATAGACGCATACAATGTCCCCACCGAGACGTACGGGACGACACGTACTGGATTCTGTAAAACATTACCAGCGAGGGGCTAGATGGGTTATTTTAGGTAATATTACGTTGTAGACGTATATAATGTTCCGAGAGAGAAGTAGGGGCCGACCCGAGTGGAATGTTGTAAAATACTACATTCGAGATGTTAGGTTGCCTTAGGTTAGGATATATAACGTCATAGACTTATATAATGTCCGCACCGAGACGTACGGGACGACAAGATCGGGATTCTGTAAAACATTACCGCCGAGGGGCTAGATGGGTTAGGTTAGGTTAAATTACGTTCTGGACGAATATAATGTTCCCACCGAGAAATAGGGGCCGACCCGCCAGGAATGTTGTAAAATACTACATTTGAGATGTTAGGTTGCCTTAGGTTAGGCTATATAACGTTATAGACGTATATAATGTCCGAACCGTGACGTACGGGGCGACACGAACGGGATTCTGTGAAACATTACCAGCGTGGGTCTAGATGGGTTAGGTTAGGTTATATTATGAAATAGACTTATTTAATGTTCCCACCGATAAGTAGGTTCCGCCCCGCCAGGAATGTTGTAAAATACTACATCCGAGATGTTAGGTTGCCTTAGGTTAGGATATATAACGTTATAGACGCATACAATGTCCCCACCGAGACGTACGGGACGACACGTACTGGATTCTGTAAAACATTAACAGCGAGGGGCTAGATGGGTTATTTTAGGTAATATTACGTTGTAGACGTATATAATGTTCCCACCGAGAAGTATTGGCCGACCCGCCAGGAATGTTGTAAAATACTACATCCGAGATGTTAAGTTGCCTTAGGTTAGGATATATAACGTTATAGACTTATATGATGTCCGCACCGAGACGTACGGGACGACACGAACGGGATTCTGTAAAACATTACCGACGAGGGGCTAGATGGCTTAGGTTAGGTTATATTACGTTATGGACGTATATAATGTTCCCACCGAGAAGTAGGGGCCGACCCGCCAGGAATGTTGAAAAATACTACATTTGAGATGTTAGGTTGCCTTAGGTTACGCTATATAACGTTATAGACGTATATAATGTCCGAACCGTGACGTACGGGGCGACACGAACGGGATTCTGTGAAACATTACCAGCGTGGGTCTAGATGGGTTAGGTTAGGTTATATTATGAAATAGACTTATATAATGTTCCCACCGAGAAGTAGGTTCCGCCCCGCCAGGAATGTTGTAAAATTCTACATCCGAGATGTTAGGTTGCCTTAGGTTAGGATATATAACGTTATAGACGCATACAATGTCCCCACCGAGACGTACGGGACGACACGTACTGGATTCTGCAAAACATTACCAGCGAGGGGCTAGATGGGTTATTTTAGGTAATATTACGTTGTAGACGTATATAATGTTCCGAGAGAGAAGTAGGGTCCGACTCGCGAGGAATGTTGTAAAATACTACATCCGAGATGTTAGGATGCCTTAGGTTAGGATATATAACGTTCTAGACGCATATAATTTCCCCACCGAGAAGTAAGGGGAGACACGACCGGGATATTGTAAAACATTAGCCTCGAGGGGCTAGATGGGTTAGGTTAGGTTATATTACGTTATAGACGTATATACTGTACCCAACGAGAATTAGGGGCCGACCCGAGTGGAATGTTGTAAAATACTACATTCGAGATGTTAGGTTGCCTTAGGTTAGGATATATAACGTTATAGACTTATATAATGTCCGCACCGGGACGTACGGGACGCCACGAACGGGATTCTATAAAACATTACCGCCGACGGGCTAGATGGGTTAGGTTAGGTTATATTACGTTATGGACGAATACAATGTTCCCACCGAGAAGTAGGGGCTGACCCGCCAGGAGTTTTGGAAAATACTACATCCGAGATGTTAGGTTGCCTTAGGTTAGGATATATAACGTTATAGACGCATACAATGTCCCCACCGAGACGTACGGGACGACACGTCCTGGATTCTGTAGAACATTACCAGCGAGGTGCTAAATGGGTTATTTTAGGTAATATTACGTTGTAGACGTATACAATGTTCCGACCGAGAAGTAGGGGCCAATCCGCCAGGAATGTTGTAAAATACTACATCCGAGATGTTAGGTTGCCTTAGGTTAGGATACATAACGTTATAGACGCATACAATATCCCCACCGAGACGTACGGGACGATACGAACTGGATTCTGTAAAACATTACCAGCGAGGGGCTAGATGCCTTAGGTTAGGTAATATTACGTTGTAGAGGTATACAATGTTCCCACCGAGAAGTAGGGGCCGACCCGCCAGGTATTTTTGAAAATACTACATCCGAGATGTTAGGTTGCCTTAGGTTAGGTTATATAACGTTATAGACGTATATAATGTCCGAACCGTGACGTACGGGGCGACACGAATGGGATTCTGTGAAACATTACCAGCCAGGATCTAGATGGGTTAGGTTAGGTTATATTACGATATAGACTTATATAATGTTCCCACCGAGAAGTAGGTTCCGCTCCGCCAGGAATTTTGGAAAATACTACATCCGAGATGTTAGGTTGCCTTAGGTTAGGATATATAACGTTATAGACGCATACAATGTCCCCGCCGAGACGTACGGGACGACACGAACTGGATTCTGTAAAACATTACGAGCGAGGTTCTAGATGGGTTAGGTTAGGTTATATTACGATATAGCCTTATATAATGTCCCCACCGAGAAGTGAGGCCGAACCGCCAGGAATGTTGTGAAATACTACATTCGAGATTCTAGGTTGCCTTCGGGTGGGATTTACAATGTTATAGACGTATATAATGTCCCCACCGAGAAGTACGGACAGAGATAACCGGGATTCTGTGAAACATTATCACTTAGGGGCAAAATGGGTTAGGTTAGGTTATACTACGATATAGACGTATATAGTGTGCCCACCGAGAAGTAGGGGCCGACCCGCCAGGAATGTTGTAAAATACTACATCCGAGATGTTAGGTTGCCTTAGGTTAGGATATATAACGTTATAGACGTATATAATGTTCCCACGGAGAAGTAGGGGCCTACGAGCCAGGAATGTTGTACGATATTACGCTCTACATGTTAGGTTTCCTTAGGCTAGGATATATAACGTTATATACGTATATAATGTTACCACAGAGAAGTAGGGGCCGGCGCGCCAGGAATGTAGTAAAATATTACATCCGAGATGTTAGGTTGTCTTAGGCTAGGATATATAACGCTATAGACGTATATAATGTTCCCACCGAGAAATAGGGGCCGACACGCCAGGAATGTTGGAAAATATTACATTCGAAATGTTAGGTTGCCTTAGGCTAGGATATATAGCGTTATAGACGTATATAATGTTACCACAGAGAAGTAGGGGCCAACAAGCCAGGAATGTTGTAAAATAATGCATCCGAGATGTTATGTTACCTTAGGCTAGGATATATAGCGTTATAGACATATGTATTGTTCCCACCGAGAAGTATGTGCCGACGCGCCAGGAATGTTGTAAAATATTATATTCGACATGTTAGGTTGCCTTAAGCTAGGATATATAGCGTTATAGACGTATATAACGTTCCCACCGAGAAGTAGTTGCCGAAGTGCCGGGAATGTTGTAAAATATTACACTCGACATGTTAGGATTGCCCTAGGCTAGGATATATAACGTTATAGACGTATATGATATTCCCACCGAGAAGTACGGGCCGACACGCCAGGAATGGTGTCAAATATTACATCCGAGATGTTAGGTTCCCTGAGGCTAGGATATATAGCGTTATAGACGTATACAATGGTCCCACCGGGAAGTAGGGGCCGACGTTCCAGGTATGTAGTAAAATATTACATGCGAGATGTTAGGTTGCATTAGGCTAGGATATGTAACGTTAAAGACGTATATAATGTTCCCACCGTGAAGTAGGGGCCGACGAGCCAGGAATGATGTGAAATATTACATTCTGCATGTTAGGTTGCATTAGGCTAGGATATATAGCGTTATGGACGTATATAACGTTCCCACCGAGAAGTAGGGAGCGACATGCCAGGAATGTTGTAAAATATTACGGTAGAGAAATTAGGTTGCCTTAGGTTAGGATATATAGCGTTATACACGTATATAATGTTCCCACCGAGGAGAAAGGGCCGACGTGCCAGGAATGTAGTAAAATATTACATCCGAGGCGCTAGGTTGCCTTATGTTAGAATATATGACGTTGTAGACGTATATAATGTTCCCACCGAGAACTATGGGTCGACATGCCAGGAATGTTGTAAAATATTACATTCGACATATTAGGTTGGCTTAGACTAGGATATATAACGTTATAGACGTATATAATGTTACCACCGAGAACTACGAGTCGACATGCCAGGAATGTTGTAAAATATTACATTCGACATGTTAGGTTGCCTTAAGCTAGGATATATAACTTTATAGACGTATACGATATTCGCACCGAAAAGTACGGGCCGATACTCCAGGATTGTTGTCAAATATTACATCCGAGATGGTAGGTTCCCTTAGGTTAGGATATATAACGATATAGACGTATATACTGTTCCCACCGAGATGTAGTTTCCGATGCGCCAGGAATGTTGTAAAATATTACATTCGACATGTTAAGTTGCCTTAGGCTAGGATATATAGCGTTACAGACGTATATAATGTTCCGACCCAGAAGTAGGGACCGACGAGCCACGAATGTTGTAAAATATTACGCTCGACATGTTAGGTTGCCTTATGTTAGGATATATAACGTTATAGACGTAGATGATATTCCCACCGAGAAGTACTGGCCGACACGCCAGGAATGTTGTAAAACATTACGCCCGACATGTTAGGTTGCCTTAGAAGAGGATATATAACGTTATAGACGTATATACTGTTCCCACCGTGACGGAGGTGCCGACGCGACAGGAATGTTGTAAAATATTACGGTAGAGATGATAGGATGCCTTAGTTTAGGATATATAACTTTATAGACGTATACAATGTTCCCACGCCCAGTAGGAGCCTTCGCGCCAGGAATGGTGTAAAATATTACACCCGAGATGTTAGGTTGCCTTAGGTTAGGATATATAACGTTATTGACTGAAATAATGTTCCCACCGAGAATTAGGGGCCGGCGCGCCAGGATTGTAGTAAAATATTACATCCGAGACGTTAGGTTGCCTTTGGCTAGGATATATAACGTTATAGACGTATATAATGTTCCCACGGAGAAGTAGGGGCCTACGAGCCAGGAATGTTGTAAGATATTACGCTCTACATGTTAGGTTTCCTTAGGCTAGGATATATAGTGACATAGACGTATCTAATGTTCCCACCGAGAATTAGGGGCCGGCGCGCCAGGAATGTAGTAAAATATTACATCCGAGATGTTAGGTTGTCTTAGGCTAGGATATATAACGCTATAGACGTATATAATGTTCCCACCGAGAAATAGGGGCCGACACGCCAGGAATGTTGTAAAACATTACATACGAGGTGTTAGGTTGCCTTAAGTTAGGATACATAACGTTATAGAAGTATATAATGTTTCCACCGAGAAGTAGGGGCCGACGCGCCAGGAATGTTGTAAGATATTACATTCGACATGTTAGGTTGCCTTAGGCTAGGATATATAGCGTTATAGACGTATCTACTGTTCCCACCGAGAAGTAGGTGCCGACGCGCCAGGTATGTTGTAAAATATTACATTCGACATGTTAGGTTGCCTTAGCCTAGGATATATAGCGTTATAGACGTATATAATGTTCCCACCGAGATGTAGGGGCCGACGTACCAGGAATGTAGTATAATTCTACAATCGACATGTTAGGATTGCCTTAGGCTAGGATATATAACGCTATAGACGTATATACTGTTCCCACCGAGAAGTAGGTGCCGACGCGCCAGGAATGTTGTAAAATATCACATTCGACATGTTAGGTTGCCTTACGGTAGGATATATAACGTTATAGACGTATATACTGCTCCCACCGAGAAGTAGGAGCCGACGCGCCAGGAATGTTGTAAAATATCACATTCGACATGTTAGGTTGCCTTACGGTAGGATATGTAACGTTATAGACGTATATATTGTTCCCACCGAGAAGTAGGGTCCGAGGAGCCAGGAATGTTGTAAAATATTACTCTCGACATGTTAGGATTGCCTTAGACTAGGATATATAGCGTTATAGACGTATATACGGTTCCCCCCGAGAAGTATGTGCCGACGCGCCAGGAATGTTGTACAATATTAGATTCGATATGTTAGGTTGCCTTAGGTTAGGATATATTACGTTATAGACGTATCTACTGTTCCCACCGAGAAGTAGGTGCCGACGCGCCAGGTATGTTGTAAAATATTACATTCGACATGTTAGGTTGCCTAAGGTTAGGATATATAACGTTATTGACTTATATAATGTTCCCACCGCGGAGTAGGGGCCGAAGTGCCGGGAATGTTGTAAAATATTACATGCGACATGTTAGGTTGCCTTAGGCTAGGATTTATAGCGTTATAGACGTATATAATGTTCCCACCGAGAAGTAGGGGCCGAAGTGCCGGGAATGCTGTAAAATATTACATTCGACATGTTAGTTTGCCTTAGGCTAGGATATATAGCGTTATAGACGTATATAATGTTCCCGCCGGGAAATAGGTGCCGGCACGCCAGCAATGTTGTCAAATATTACATCCGAGTTGTTAGGTTCCCTTAGGTTAGGATATGTAACGTTATAGACGTATATAATGTTCCCACCGAGAAGTAGGGGGCCGACACGTCAGGAATGTTGTCAAATATTACATCATAGATGTTAGGTTCCCTTAGGTTAGGATATATAACGTTATAGACGTATATATTGTTCCCACCGTGAAGTAGGGGCCGACGTGTCAGGAATGTTGTAAAATATTACGCTCGACATGCTAGGTTGCCTTAGGCTAGGATATATAGCGTTATAGACGTATATGATGTTCCACACAGAGACGTAGGGGCCGACACGCCAGGAATGTTGTAAAATATTATATTCGACATGTTAGGTTGCCTTAGGCTAGGATATATAACGTTATAGACGTATATACTGTTCCCACCGAGAAGTTGGGGCCGACGCGCCAGGAATATTGTAAAATATTACATTGGACATGTTAGGATTGCATTCGGCTAGGATATATAGCGCTATAGACATATATACTGTTCCCACCGAGATGTAGTTGCCGACGCGCCAGGAATGTTGTAAAATATTACATTCGACATGTTAGGTTGCCTTACGGTAGGATATGTAACGTTATAGACGTATATATTGTTCCCACCGAGAAGTAGGGTCCGAGGAGCCAGGAATGTTGTAAAATATTACTCTCGACATGTTAGGATTGCCTTAGACTAGGATATATAGCGTTATAGACGTATATACGGTTCCCCCCGAGAAGTATGTGCCGACGCGCCAGGAATGTTGTACAATATTAGATTCGATATGTTAGGTTGCCTTAGGTTAGGATATATTACGTTATAGACGTATCTACTGTTCCCACCGAGAAGTAGGTGCCGACGCGCCAGGTATGTTGTAAAATATTACATTCGACATGTTAGGTTGCCTAAGGTTAGGATATATAACGTTATTGACTTATATAATGTTCCCACCGCGGAGTAGGGGCCGAAGTGCCGGGAATGTTGTAAAATATTACATGCGACATGTTAGGTTGCCTTAGGCTAGGATTTATAGCGTTATAGACGTATATAATGTTCCCACCGAGAAGTAGGGGCCGAAGTGCCGGGAATGCTGTAAAATATTACATTCGACATGTTAGTTTGCCTTAGGCTAGGATATATAGCGTTATAGACGTATATAATGTTCCCGCCGGGAAATAGGTGCCGGCACGCCAGCAATGTTGTCAAATATTACATCCGAGTTGTTAGGTTCCCTTAGGTTAGGATATGTAACGTTATAGACGTATATAATGTTCCCACCGAGAAGTAGGGGGCCGACACGTCAGGAATGTTGTCAAATATTACATCATAGATGTTAGGTTCCCTTAGGTTAGGATATATAACGTTATAGACGTATATATTGTTCCCACCGTGAAGTAGGGGCCGACGTGTCAGGAATGTTGTAAAATATTACGCTCGACATGCTAGGTTGCCTTAGGCTAGGATATATAGCGTTATAGACGTATATGATGTTCCACACAGAGACGTAGGGGCCGACACGCCAGGAATGTTGTAAAATATTATATTCGACATGTTAGGTTGCCTTAGGCTAGGATATATAACGTTATAGACGTATATACTGTTCCCACCGAGAAGTTGGGGCCGACGCGCCAGGAATATTGTAAAATATTACATTGGACATGTTAGGATTGCATTCGGCTAGGATATATAGCGCTATAGACATATATACTGTTCCCACCGAGATGTAGTTGCCGACGCGCCAGGAATGTTGTAAAATATTACATTCGACATGTTAGGATGCCTTAGGCTAGGATATATAGCGTTGGGTCTCGTTCGAGCAGCCGTAGAGAGCAGACGTGTTTCGCTGTGCTCCGCTACCTAAGTTGATCGGCGCGACTTTTTCGGAGAAAAGGATATAAACTCTTGTTTATATCCTTCCAAGGCGGTTTGTGAACACTTCCAGTGTAAAAACTGGAAGTTAGTAACAATATTTGCGAAAATAAAGGGAGAATACGCTTTGCGCTTCCCTTTGTTCGCGCGGGTGAAGTGGAGCTGGCTTCGAGTCGACGTTTTCGGTCGTAGAAGCTGGAAAGTTGTGTGGAACACTTCCCAGTGCTCCGGGTTTACGCGCGCCAACATCTGTGTAAAGCTTGTGGCGGAAAAGTGCAAGTGAAGTGTGAAAACGAGTGAAAATCGATGGAAGGAAAAAAGACGTTACCGCCGACATATTGCCACGTAGCCGTGGCACGTACGCAATATATCGCGATTTGGCCGTTTCTTCACGCGATAATCGCTTGTTCGCGCACCTAGAGTGCTCTTTGCGACTAAAATTTTAGTGCGGAAGTGCCAGCAGTTACGGTTGCTACAGGAAAAGTACGAAAATAAGCGATAAAAGCACCGAGAGAAGACGAGGCGCCGCCGCCGCCATTTTGAAAGTCGGGCGTGGCACGTACGCCACGTTGATACGACTGACGAGAATTAGAGTATTCTCTCGGCCTTTTTCGCGTATTTGCGCACTTTTGGCGCTTGCGGACAATAAGTGCAAATTCGGTGGAAAAAGTGCAAGAACACTGACAATCAAAGGGACGCTTGTCAACGACATTTAGAGCTGACAGCGTGAAATTCTGCAGCCTAACGCGGGATTTTGTTGGAGAAAGCAGGTAGCGGCCTTCTTCGCGGAGGAAAAACGCGGGAAAAGAGCGGCGGCCATCTCCCACGCGGAAATCCAGCGGGTAGAAACAGCAATACGATAAGCAATCAATTTCGGATTATAGCGGGAGATTGCGACAAGGAAGACGACAAAGGTATGTGTATAGAGACTTTAATACGCGAACCTTTGAACTTTTGCGCTGCTTCGTGGACTCACGTGGGAGTGAGAGAGAGACTCTTTAAGAGACAAGGACTGAAGGACGGTTGGACTGTGTAAGCGGGAGAGAGATAGGCAACCGGCCTGCACTAAAACGTGGAAAGTGCGGGCGTTCCCACGCGGAAGGGCAAGTGAAGTGCGCGGAGTTATTTTCTCCACGGGGAGAAAATCGTGTGCCAGACCGACCCGTCGATCAAGTTAATAAATCGTGCGAAGCCCTGCTTGGGCAACCAAGCATGGCGGCGCGCGATTACGCGACCGCGACGAGTGGGGGAGAGGGGGCCGGCCCGAGCGGCCTTTCTGATTTTAGTTGTGGCGGAGAGAAGCCGGTGATTATGGATGACAGGATCCTGCCGGAAGCACCGAGGAAGATTACGCGCCAGCGTAAAAGCATAAAGCGAGCCAAGGAGGAAACCTCCGAGTACGACTCGGATACGTCGTTGGCTTCATTACTCTCGACGACACCGTCAGAGCCAACGAAGCCTCTCAAGAAGAGGGGACGCCCCCCCACAGCGGGTGAATACGTCAAGCTGGCGGAAGCCAAACTCGCAGACAAGAAATCTGCAGCGAAGGACGCAGAGGACGCTCTAGAGCGAGAGCTCCTCTCCGGTGAATGCATGCCGCCGCCTCCGGCAAGGTCGTCAAATCCCATCCCGGATCAAGAAGTTTTCGACGAGGAGGCAAGGAAAATGCCAATTCAGGATTTGGCAGCCTGGGCTCTCGAATCGGCGGCGAAGATTGAGTACGCAGCTGCGAAGTCATCGCAGCTAAAAGGTTCAATAAAAAGAACGATGCGAGTAAGCGTAAGGATCCTGCGAGCGGCTACGACGGAAGCCGGACTGCGCGCCAGCCGCGCCATCGCAGGATCCGCAGAGGATCCCGAATTCGGCCTTATTAAAGCGAAGGCCGAAAAGTTAGAGAAGGAGAACGCCCTTCTAAAGGAGAGGCTGACCGCCCAGGAAAACAGGGAAAGCAGCCATTCACCGCCGGCGATTGAACGCATGGAAATCGCCAAGCGCAGCGAGGGGAAATCGCGACGACAATCGCTCGCACCGACGACGGAAGAAACCAGCATCCCCGATGGCGGTCTCGTTCTGCTGATGGAGCAGATCGGGGCAATCATAAATGAAAGACTCTCGAGCTTTTGGGAGAAGGCGGAGAAACGCTTCGCTCCCAAGGAGCAGCGTCCGCGATCGGCGGCAAGAAACTCGGCGCCACGGGAGGAACCTGCGAAAGCGGAAACAAACGCCGAACCGATGAAGAAGGAAAAGTCCGGTGGAGAGAGAGAGGCGTTGCACCCTCCACCGGTGAAGAAAGCCGCGAAAGCGGAAGAAAAAAAGAAGTCTCCCGTCCAGAAGAGGATGGAAGAAATACAAAAAGAGCAGGTGCGTAAGGAGAATGATAAGAAATCTCCTGCAGCAACCACAACTGCTGTGCCGAGTGCGAATAAGATGGAAACGCCGTGGACGAAAGTCCTCGGTAGAAAAATAAAGAAAGAGACAGTGACCGCGGCAAGCAAACCCGCGAGCGCAGGAAAAAAGGCACCGTCGCAGGTAGTAACTGCGAAGCCGGTGCCAAAGGAGAAGCCGAAACTGGCTAAAAACCCGAGCACGGCCGCTATCGTCATTACGATAGGCAGGGATAGCCGTATGACTTACGCCGAGCTGATGACGACAGCTCGGCAGCATATAAAGTTGTCAGAACTGGGTATAGAAGAAGTAAGGCCCAGAAAGGCGCTAACCGGCGCACTTATTTTGGAAATAAGCGGCGGCGGTAAGGAGGAAAAAGCGGATAAGCTCGCGCTAAGACTGAGCCAATTATTCGCGACGACGTGCGGCGTGAAAGTCACGCGCCCATGCAAACGGGCGGCCTTGAGAGTTTTCCGAATGGAAGACTCTCTAACGGTCGACGAAATCGTCGAGGCAGTCGCCGCGCAAGGCGGCTGCACTACCTATGACGTAAAAGTCGGCCCGAGAAGGATAGCAAATAATGGCATGGGCACAATGCTCATGCAATGTCCGATCGCCGCCGCGAGAAAAGTAACGGAGAGCGGCAAGGTTAAAGTCGGCTGGACGTCTGTCCGAGTCGAACATATAGAGGAAAGGCAGTTAATCTGCTTCAAATGCTGGGCGATCGGCCACGTAATCGCTAAATGCACAGCGAACGTGGACCGCACCGAAGCCTGCTACAGGTGCGGCGAAAAGGGACATCGTGCGACAAATTGCAAAGAGAAGTCGCCGACGTGCCCGGTTTGCAAATCGGCGGGCCGCCCGCACGGACATAGAGCAGGTAGTAAGGCCTGCTCTGCTTCGCCGCCGGCGACGAAAGAGAGAGCGACCGCCGCTAAATCCGGCGCGAAATCGACAGGTGTACCTGCACAGAAGAAGGAAGAGGCCGCAACAGCAGCCAAATCAATACCTGCAGTGGAGAAAGCGCGTGAATCTCCGAAGGCGTCCATTAGCCACGAGGAGAAAATGGAAATCGCCTAATACTCAACGCGAAATCACAAATACTGCAAGCTAATTTGAATCACGCCGCGAGAGCACAAGATCTGATGCTCGAAAGCTTACACAGCGGCGTAGTCGAATTAGTCGTTGCAGCGGAGCCGTATTCTATCCACGACAAGCCGTCGTGGATAGCAAACAAAGAGAAGACAGTGGCAATTATTCAGACGACGCCGACACGCATCCGTCCGATCACGCTCATCGCGCAAGGGCGTGGTTACGTAGCCGTATCGTGGTCGGACTGCGTCGTCATCGGAATATACGCTCCGCCGAGCTGGTCACTGGAAGATTACGACCGGCTCTTAGATGAAGTGGAAGGGGTAGTGCGAAGCCACGCCCCCCGTCCAACATTCGTTCTGGGAGATTTTAATGCTCACGCAACTATGTGGCACTCCTCCAGAACGAACCAGCGCGGACGCTCGACGATGGATTGGGCAGCATCCGCGAATCTCAGGCTGCTGAATCAAGGATCTGCCAGTACGTGCGTACGTCAGCAGGGCGAGAGCACGGTCGACCTCTCGTTCGCGAACGACGCAGCATCCCGAAGAGTCACCGGCTGGAAAGTTGACACGACCGAAACATTATCTGATCATCTCTACATAAGGATCGACGTGTCAACCATGCAAAGAAGAAAAACTACGACTGGAAAACAAAATAAATGGTCGTTGCGAAAGTTGGACGAGGATATGTTTATGGCGGCTACCCTCGTCGCTACCTGGCCGAGCGAGGCGACCGAAACGGCCGTAGTCGAGCGAGAAGCCGAATGGTTTACAAGGACGTTGACCTCGGTATGCAATGCAAGCATGCCGAAAATAAAGTCAAATCCTCCGCGTAAACCTTTGTACTGGTGGAGCAATGAGATCGCTCATCTCCGTGCGGAGAGCACGACCGCGCGGAGACAGTACACGAGATACCGGAAACGGAGGGATCCCGATCCGGAAAGGAAGGCGCAACTCTATGAAGTTTACAAGGAGAAGAAAATAGAGCTGCAAGCCGCCATAAAAACGTCAAAGGCACGAGCATGGGACGGGCTGCTGGAAACGCTGCGTGACGATCCGTGGGGGCGGCCGTACAAGATAGTAATGAATAAATTACGACCGTGGGCGCCCCCGTTAACGGAGACGATGGAGACGCCTTTCTTGAGGCGAGTCGTTGACGCGCTCTTCCCACCGGGAGAATCTGCTTCGGCGAGCAACTCGCAAATTTCAGAACACATCGACCCGATCATCTGGTCGCAGGACAACGACGTCAGCGAGGAGGAAATGGCTCGCGCCATAAAGCGCATGACAAAGAAGAACACCGCGCCCGGACCGGATGGAATTCCCGGCCGTGCCTGGTTGATGGCACTCAGTGTCCTGAATTCAAGATTGCGGAAGCTATTTACAGCATGCTTGAAGACGGGCACGTTGCCAGCAAAATGGAAAACTGGCAGATTAGTGTTGCTCCGAAAGCCGGGAAAACCGGAGGATTCACCGGCCGCGTACAGGCCGATAGTTTTGCTCGACGAGATCGGAAAATTATTTGAAAGAATAATCCACAACCGCCTCGTCGAGCACCTGTCGCGAACCGGGCCGAACTTAGCCGAGAACCAGTTCGGTTTCCGAGAAGGGCGATCGACGATTGACGCGATTCGACAAGTGAAGAGTTTCGCCGAAAACGCGATCGCTGCCGGGGGAGTCGTAATCGCGATATCTTTAGATATTAAGAATGCGTTCAACTCCCTCGAATGGAGTACGATACGTAGAGCGCTTGAAAAGCACGGGTTTCCGCGATACCTGCGAAGGGTCGTGGAAAATTACCTGAGCGACCGCGCGATTCTCTACGATAGCCGGCACGGAATCGAGAAGAAGAAGATTGATCGCGGCGTTCCCCAGGGATCGGTCCTCGGACCGCTTCTCTGGAATCTCGGGTACGACGCGGTCCTGAAGCTGCCAATGCCGTCCGGCGTGCATCTCACATGCTACGCGGATGACACGATGGTGTTGGCAGTCGACACGTGCCGGCAACGCGCAATTTGCCGGGCCGAAATGGCAGTTGCGGTCGTGGCTAATGCCATCAAGAAGATGGGGCTCCAGATGGCACCGGAGAAATCTGAAATCCTGTGCTTCAAGGGACGAAGAAGAGACCCGCGAGGAGGAAACGAAGTGGTCAACATCGGACCAGCCAAAGTTACAGTGGGGAGCGAGATGAAGTATCTTGGACTGCTCCTTGATGATAAATGGAACTTTGGTCTCCACTTCGCTCGTCAGGCCGTTCGACTGGATGCTGCGGCGAATTACCTAAGCCGCATCATGCCGAATCTGCACGGACCGGACGAGAAAGTAAGGAAACTTTATGCCGGGGTGATAAGAAGCATCGCGCTTTACGGAGCCCCGGTATGGAGCGACGCGCTCAACAAAGGAGGCAGAAAGCTGCAGCTGCTGCGAAGCGCGTGGCGAAGAATAGCCATTCGGATCGTAAGAGGATATCGCACGATTTCTTACGATGCGGCAACAATGCTGGCGGGTCTCACACCACTGGAATACCTGGCGCAGGAAGATCTGATAGTGTACGAAACCCTTCGTACAATGCGCCAGGTACAAGAAGAAGGTGCACCCGCTCCGACGAAGGACGAGATTAGAAGAGAAGCGAGACGCTTCACTTTCTCTAAATGGAAGGAGAAACTCGCACCTGCGACCAATCACAGGATCGTCGGAGCGATTCTACCCATCTTGGAAAAATGGGTAGAAAACAGGGGAGGGCAGCTCAACTTCAGAGTGACGCAGATGCTGACTGGACACGGTTGCTTCGGTCAGTACCTGTGCAAGATCGGAAAAGAAGCCACGGCTGAATGTCACCATTGCGGAGACGGAGACGACTCTGCGCAGCACACGCTGGAACAGTGTCCGGCATGGCAAACGCTGCGCCACGCTCTCGTGGCAGAGATCGGACCGGATCTCTCGCCGACCAGCATCCTGCCGAAGATGCTGGAAGGGGAGAGATATTGGCGAGCCGTTACATTGTTTTGCGACAAAGTGATGGCTGCGAAGGAAGCCGCCGAGCGCGAAAGGGAGCGCACGCTCTCTGCTCGACGAGTCTTATGTGGTCGGCGTCGTAGACGTTTGCCACGTTCCACTCCAAGGTAGGGGACTCTCGTCCATCACGGCTCGAGAGTCGCTTCAAAGTACCCACCGGGGAGTGGAGCTTCGCCGCTGCCGTCCATCTCGAAATGCCGCAAGCAGGAGAAGAGGAAGACGACGTAGAAGGAAGGAGGCAGAAAAATTAAATTAGAAAAAGAGAAAGAGCCGCCGAGCGCCGGATAGACAGGATTTGGGTCACATCTCTCCGGCACGCGCTCGACCGAGGAGAGGCCAGCGACCTCGGTGGTTGCGGTCGCTGCCTGTTTAAATAATGAACTCGCGAACGAGCTGTGTGCAGAGAGTTCAACGAACTCAGACACGAGGCCGGATGCTGGATGCGTTCGAAAGAGTTCCCGGCTACCCGCTACAAGTGTAGGAAGACCACCGCAGGGTTTTAGTCGGTAAGAGTCCGACATAACCGCGGATTTCCCAAAAATCCACGGTATCCATGAGGATTTCCCTGCGACAAAAAAAAAAAAAGGATATATAGCGTTATAGACGTATATAGTGTTCCCACCGAGAAGTAGGTGCCGACGTGCCAGGAATGTAGTAAAATATTACATGCGAGATGTTAGGTTGCCTTAGGTTAGGATATATAACGTTATTGACTTATATAATGTTCCCACCGAGAAGTAGGGGCCGACGCACCAGGAATGTTGTAAAATATTACATTCGACATGTTAAGTTGCCTCACGCTAGGATATATAGCATTATAAACGTATATAATGTTCCCACCGAGAAGTAGGGGCCGACGAGCCAGGAATGTTATAAAATATTACCCTCGACATGTTAGGTTGCCTTAGGCTAGGATATATAGCGATATAGACGTATATAATGTTCCCAGCGAGAAGTAGGGGCCGGCGCGCCAGGAATGTGGTAAAATATTACATCCGAGATGTTACGTTGCCTTAGGCTAGGATATATAACGTTAAAGGCGTATATAATGTCCCCGCCTATAAGTAGAGGCAGACGAGCCAAGAATGTTGTAAAATATTACGCTCGACATGTTAGGTTGCCTTAGGCTAGAATATATAGCGTTATAGACGTATATAATGTTCCCACCGAGAAGTACGGGCCGAAGTGCCGGGAATGTTGTAAAATATTGCATTCGACATGTTAGGCTGCCTTACGCTAGGATATATAACGTTATAGACGTATATAATGTTCCCACCGAGAAGTAGGTGCCGACGCCCCAGGAATGTTGTAAAATATTACAATCGACATGTTAGGATTGCCTTAGGCTAGGATATATAACGTTACAGAAGTATATACCGTTCCCACCGAGAAGTAGATGCCGACGTGCCAAGTATAATGTAAAATATTACATCCGAGATGTTAGGTTGCCTTAGGTTAGTATATAACACGTTATTGACTTATATAATGTTCCCGCCGATAGGTACGGGCCGACGTGCCTTGAAGGTAGTAAAATATTACACCCGAGATGCTAGGTGGCCTTAGGCTAGGATATGTAACATTATAGACGTATATAATGTTCCCAGCGAGAAGTAGGGGCCAACGAGCCAGGAATGTGGAAAAATGTTACATTCAACATGTGAGATTGCTTTAAGCTAGGATATATAGCGTTATAGACGTATATACCGTTCCCATCGAGAAGTAGTGGCCGACGTGCCGGGAATGTTGTAAAATATTACATTTGACATGTTAGGTTGCCTTAGGCTAGGATATGTAACGTTATAGACGTATATGATATTCGCACCGAGAAGTACGGGCCGACACGAAAAGAATGTTGTCAAATATTACATTCGACATGTTAAGTTGCATCACGCTAGGATATATAGCGTTATAGACGTATATAATGTCGGCACCGTGACGTACGGGACGACACGAACGAGATTCAGTAAAACATTACCAGCGAGGGTCTACATGGGTTAGGTTAGGTTATATTAGGTTATAGACGCATATACTGTTCCCAACGAGAAGTAGAGGCCGACCCGCCTGGAATGTTGTAAAATACTACAGTCGAGATGTTAGGTTGCCTTAGGTTGGGATATATAACATTCTAGACGTATATAATGTTCCCACCGAGACGTACGGGACGACATGAACGGGATACTGTAAAACATTACCAGCGAGAGGCTAAATGGGTTAGGTTAGGTTATATTGCGATATAGACGTATATAATGTGCCCACCGAGAAGTAGGGGCCGAAACGACCGAGTTTCTGTAAAACATAACCAGCGAAGGGCTACATGGGTTAGGTTAGGATATATTACGTTATATACGTACATAATTTCCCAACCGAGACCTACGGAGCGAAACGAACGGGATTCTGTAAAACATTACCACCGAGGCCCTAGATGGGTTAGGTTACGTTATATTACGTTATAGACGTATATAATGTTCCCACCGGGAAGTAGGGTCCCACCCGCCTGGAATGTTGTGAAATACTACAATCGAGATGTTAGGTTGCCTCAGGATAGGATATACAACGCTATAGACGGACATAATGTTTCCACGGAGATGTACGTGCCGACACGACCGGGATTCTGTGAAACATTACCAGCTAGGGTCTAGATGGGTTATGATAGGTTATATTATGTTATAGACGTATATAATGTTCCCACCCAGAAGTAGGGGCCGACCCGCCAGGAATGCTGTAAAATACTATATCCGAGATGTTAGGCTGCCTTACGTTAGGATATATAAAGCTATAGACGTATATATTGTTCCCACGGAGAGGTACGGGCCGACACGCCCGGGATTCTGTAAAACATTACCAGCGAGTGTCTAGTAGGTTAGGTTAGGTTATATTACGATATAGACGTGTATAATGTTCCCACTGAGAAGTAGGCGCCGACCCACCAGGAATGTTGGAAAATTCTTCGTCCGAGGTGTTAGTTTGCATTAGGTTAGGCTATATAACGTTATAGACGTATAAAATGTCCACACCCAGAAGTACGGGCCGACGCGACCGGGATTCTGTAAAACATTACCAGCGAGGGTCTAGTTGGGTTAGGTTAGGTTATATTACGTTATAGACGTATATAATGTTCCCACCGAGAAGTGGAGCCGACCCGCCCGGAATGTTGGCAAATACTACATCCGAGATGTTAGGTTGCCTTAGTTTGCGATATATAAAGTTATAGACGTATATAATATTCCCACCGAGAAGTAGGGGCCGACCCGCCTGGAATGTTGTAAAATACTACAATTGAGATGTTATGTTGCCTTAGGTTAGGATATACAATGTTATAGATGTATATAATGTCCCCATCGAGAAGTAGAAGCCGACACGCCAGGAATGTTGTAAAATATTACATCCCAGATATTATGTTGTCTTAGGTTACGTTATATAAGGTTATAGACGTATATAATTTCCCCATTGGGAAGTAGGCGCCGTCACGCCAGGAATGTGGTAAAATATTACATCCCGGATGTGATGTTGCCTTAGGTTACGATATATAACGTTATAGACGTATATAATGTTCTCACCGAGAAGTAAGGACCGACACGACAGGAATGCTGTAAAATATTACATCAGAGATGTTAGGTTCCCTTAGGTTAGGATATATAACGTTATAGACGTATATAATGTCCACATCGAGAAGTAGGCGCCGTCACGCCAGGAATGTTATAAAATATTAGGGTAGAGAGGTTAGTTTGCCTTAGGTTAGGATATATATCGTTTTAGACGTATACAATGTTCCCGCCGAGACGTAGGGACCGACATGACAGGAATGTTGTAAAATACTACATTCGACATGTTACGTTGCCCTGGGTTAGGCTATATATCGTTTTAGACGTATATAATGTTCCCACCGAGAAATAGGAGTCGACGCGCCAGGAATGTTGTAAAATATTACATTCGACATGTTAGATCGCCTTAGGCTAGTATATATAACGTTATAGACGTCTATAAATTTGCCACCGAGAAGTACGGGGCAACCCGCCAGGAATGTTGTAAAATAATACATCCGAGATGTTAGGTTGCCTTAGGTTAGGATATATATCGGTATAGATGTATATAATGTTCCCACCAAGACGTTGGGACCGACATGCCAGGAATGTAGTAAAATATTACATCCGAGATGTTAGATTGCGTTAGGTTAGCATATACAACGTTATAGAAGTATATAATATCCCCATCGAGAAGTAGGCGACGATACGCCACGAATGATGTAAAATATTACATTCGACATGTTAGGTCGCCTTAGGCTAGGATATATAACGTTATAGACGTATATCATGTTCCCACCGAGAAATAGGGTCCGACGCGTCAGGAATGTTGTAAAATATTACACCCGAGATGTTAGGTTCCCTTAGGTTAGGATATATATCATTATAGACGTATATAATGTTAACACCGAGAAGTAGGTAGCGACATGCCAGGAATGTTGTAAAATAATACATCCCAGATGTCAGGTTGCCTTAGGATATACAACGTTATAGACGTATAGAATTTTCCCACCGAGAAGCAGGCGACGACACGCTCGGAATGTTATCAAATATTACATCCGAGATGTTAGGTTGCCTTTGGTTAGGATATACAACGTTATAGGTGTATATAATGTCCCCATCGAGAAGTAGGCGACGACACGCCAGGAATGATGTAAAATATTACATTCGACATGTTAGGTCGCCTAAGGCTAGGATATATAACGTTATAGACGTATATAATGTTCCCACCGAGAAATAGGGGCCGACGCGTCAGGAATGTTGTAAAATATTACACCCGAGATGTTAGGTTCCCTTAGGTTATGATATATAACGTTATAGACGTATATAATGTTCACACCGAGGCGTAGGGACCGACATGCCAGGAATGTTGTAAAATAATACATCCGAGATGTTAGGTTGCCTTAGGTTAGGATATACAACGTTATAGACGTATAGAATGTTCCCACCGAGACTTAGGGACCGACATGCCAGGAATGTTGTAAAATATTACATCCCAGATGTTAGGTTGCTTTAGGTTAGGATATACAACGTTATAGAAGTATATAATGTCCCCATGGAGAAGCAGGCGACGACACGCCAGGAATGTTGTGAAATATTACTTCCGAGATGTTATGTTGCCTTACGTTAGGATATATAACGTTATAAACGTATATAATGTCCCCATCGAGAAGTAGGCGACGACACGCCAAGAATGTTGTAAAATATTACATTCGACATGTTAGGTCGCCTTAGGCTAGGATATATAACGTTATAGTCGTATATAATGTTCCCACCGAGAAGTAGGTACCGACACGCCAGGAATGTTGTAAAATATTACACCCGAGATGATACGTTCCCTTAGGTTAGGATATACAACGTTATAGACGTATATAATGTCCCATCGAGAAGTGGGGAGCGACATGCCAGGAATATTGTAAAATATTACGGCAGAGAGGTTAGGTTGCCTTAGGTTATGATGTATAAAGTTATGGACATATATACTGTTCCCACCGAGAAGTAAGGGCCGACACGCCAGAAATGCTGTAAAATATTACATGCGAGGTGTAAGGTTGCCTTAGGCTAGGATTTATAACGTTATAGACGTACATAATGTTCCACCGAGAAGTAGGGCCGACGTCCCAGGAATGTAGTAAAATATTACATCCGAGATGCTAGGTTGCCTTAGGTTAGGATATATAACGTTATAGACGTATATAATGTCCCCATGGAGAAGTACGTGCCGACACGAACGGGATTCTGTAAAACATTATCACCGAGGGGCTAGATGGGTTAGGTTATGTTATATTACGATATAGACGTATGTAATGTTCCCACCGAGAAGTAGGGGCCGACCCGCCAGCAATGTTGGAAAATACTACATCCGAAATGTTAGGATGCCTTAGGTTAGGAAATATAACGTTATAAACGTATATAATGTCCACACCGAGACGTACGGGACGGCACGAGCGGGATTCTGTAAAACATTACCCGCGAGGGTATAGATGGGTTAGGTTAGGATCTATTACGTTATAGAGATCAAAGGCGGAGACGTCCGAATACGATTCGGACACGTCACTCGCTTCGTTGCTCTCGACGACGCCGTCCGAGTCAACGAAGCATCTGAAGTAGAGGGGACGCCCCCCCACAATGGAGGAATACATAAAATTGGCGGAAGCCAAACTGCTAGCCGATAAAGCTGCCGAGAAGGATGCAGAGGACGCTCTAGAGCGAGAGCTCCTCTACGGTGATTGCATGCCGCCGCCACCATCAAGTGCGTCAAATCCTATTCCGGACCAGGAAGTTTTTGACGAAGAGGCCAGGAAAATGCCGATAGAGGATCTGGCAGCCTGGGCTCTGGAATCGGTGGCCAAAATTGAATATGCCGCTGCGAAGTCGTCGCAGCTGAAAGGCACAATTAATCGGTCGATGCGCGTCAGCGTTCGAATCCTGCGAGCGGCGACTACGGAAGCTGAACAACGCGCCAGCCGCGCCATCGCCGGAACAGCAGGAGATCAGGAATTCAGCCTTATTAAAGCTAAGGCTGAAAAACTGGAGAAGGAGAATGCCCTTCTCAAGGAGAGGCTGACCGCCCTCGAAAATAGGGCAAACAGCCAATTATCGCCGGCGATCAAAAGCATGGAGATCGCCGAGCGTAGTGATAGAAGAACACGACGGCAATCGCTGACTACGAAGCAGGAGGAAGCCAGCATCCCCGACACCGGTCTCGTACTGCTAATGGAGCAGATTGGGGCCGTTGTCAACGAACGGCTTACACAATTTTGGGAGAAGGCGGAGAAGCGCTTCGCTCCGAAGGAGGATCGTCCGCGGTCGGAGGCACGAAATGCTGCGCGACGCGAAGAACCCGCGAAAGAGGGAACAAGCGCCGCAATCATAAAGAAGGAGAAGTCCGCTGGGAAGAGAGAGGCAATGCCCCTTCCACCGGTGAAAAAACCCGCGAAAGCGGAAACAAAGAAATCACCCATCCAGAAGAGGATGGAAGAGATTCAAAAGGAGCAGGTTCGGAAGGAGAGCGAAGGGAAGTGTCCAGCAGCGAGCGCACCTGCTCCGCAGAACAAGAAGGAGACGGAGACGCCGTGGACGAAAGTCCTCGGCAGAAAGTCGAAAAAGGAGACGACGGCCACCGTAAACAAGACCATGAGGGCAGGCAAGAAGGTAGCAGCTGCGAAGTCGATGCCAAAAGAAAAGCCAAAAGTGATGAAAACCCCGAGCACGGCCGCTGTCGTAATCACTATAGAGGAGGGCAGTAAATCGACATACGCCGAGCTTATGACGACGGCGCGGCAGAAGATCAAACTGTCGGACCTGGGAATCGGTGAGGTCAAACCCAGGAAAGCGCTGACCGGAGCTCTTATTCTCGAAATAAGCGGCGAAGGTAAAGAAGAGAAGGCGAACGCGCTCGCCAACAAGTTAACCGGCCTATTCGCGATCACGAGGGGTGTAAAAATCACGCGCCCCTGCAAGAGAGCGGCCCTGAGGGTCTTCAGGATGGAAGACTCGATCACGGTCGGTGAGGTCGTCGAAGCAGTCGCCGCACAAGGCGGCTGCACCGCCGACGAGATAAAAACCAGTCCCAGGAGGACGGCGTATAACGGCATGGGCACGATGCTTATGCAATGCCCGGTCGCCGCCGCAAAGAAGGTTACCGAAAAAGGTAAAGTAAAGGTCGGATGGACGTCCGTCCGCGTTGAACCCATCGAAGCACGACAACTTACCTGCTTCAAATGTTGGGAAATCGGGCACGTAATCGCGAAATGCTCCGCGACCGTGGACCGAACGGAGGCGTGTTACCGATGCGGTGAGAAGGGACACCGCGCTGCGGAATGCAATGAGAAGGCACCGACGTGCCCGGTATGCAAGTCGGCGAACCGCCCGCATAGACACAGAGCAGGTAGCAAAGCCTGCACTGTCCCGCCGCCGGCAAAAAAAGGACAGAAGAACGCTACTCAATCGAGCGCTAAATCCTCAGGTAAGGATAAGAAACCTGAGGAAAAGAAGGAAAAAGCTGCAGCAGCAGCCAAACACAACCACGAAGAGGAGAAGGAGCGCGAAACTCTGAAGGCGAGCACCAGCCGTGAGGAGGCGATGGATCTGGCGTAACTTTCAATATGAAATGCCAGATCCTGCAAACTAATTTAAATCACGCCGCGGGAGCACAAGATCTTATGCTCGAAAGCCTGCAAAGCGGTGTGGTTGAATTAGTGGTTGCCGCGGAGCCGTATTTAATCCACGACAAGCCGTCATGGATAGCAAACAGGGAGAAGACGGTTGCAATAATTCAGGCGACGCCGACACGCATCCGACCGATCACACTCATCGCGCAAGGGCGTGGTTACGTCACAGTATCGTGGTCGGATTGCGTCGTCATTGCAATATACGCGCCGCCGAATTGGTCGTTGCAAGATTTCGATCAGCTCCTGGACGAAGTGGAGGGTGTAGTGCGAAATCACGCCTCGCAACCGACATTCGTACTGGGAGATTTCAACGCGCACGCGACTATGTGGCGCTCTTCCAGAACGACTCAGCGTGGACACTCGACGATGGACTGGACAGCATCCGCGAATCTCAGACTGTTGAACCAAGGATCTGCCAGTACGTGCGTGCGTCCACAGGGCGAGAGCAAGGTCGACCTCTCGTTCGCGAACGACGCAGCGTCTCGAAGAGTCACGAGCTGGAAAGTGGATCCGATCGAAACTTTATCTGATCACTTATATATAAGGATCGACATATCCACGGTACAAGGAAGAAGGGCAACGGACCAGAAGCAAAATAGATGGTCGTTGCGAAAAATCGACGGATATGTTTATGGCGGCAACCCTCGCCGCTACCTGGCCGAGCGAACCGACCGAAGCGGCCGTAGTCGAGCGAGAAGCAGAATGGTTTACGAGGACGTTGACATCGGTGTGCAACGCAAGCATGCCGAAAATAAGGTCGAACCCCACTCGTAAACCCGTATATTGGTGGAGGAACGAGATCGCTCTTCTCCGTGCGGAGAGCACAAACGCACGGAGGCAATATACGAGATACCGGAAACGGAGGAATCCCGATTTGGTGAGGAAAGCGCAGCTCTATAAAGTTTACAAGGAGAAGAAAATAGAGCTGCAGGCCGCCATAAAGATATCAAAGGCACGAGCACGGGACGGGCTGCTGGAAACACTGCGCGAGGATCCGTGGGGGCGGCCGTACAAGATAGTAATGAATAAATTACGACCGTGGGCGCCCCCGTTAACCGAGACGATGGAGACGCCGTTCTTGAAGCGAGTTGTCGACACGCTCTTCCCACCGGAAGAGGCTACGTCGGCGAGCAACTCGCAAATTTCAGCACACATCGACCCGATCATCTGGTCGCAGGACAACGACGTCACCGAGGAGGAAATGGCTCGCGCCATAAAGCGCATGACAAAGAAGAACACCGCGTCCGGACCGGACGGAATTCCCGGCCGTGCCTGGTCGATAGCACTCAGTGTCCTGAATTCAAGATTGCGGAAGTTATTTACAGCATGCTTGAAGACGGGTACGTTGCCAGCAAGATGGAAAACCGGCAGGTTAGTGTTGCTCCGAAAGCCGGGAAAACCGGAGGATTCACCGGCAGCGTACAGGCCGATAGTTTTGCTCGACGAGGTCGGAAAATTATTTGAAAGGATAATCCACAACCGCCTCGTCGAGCACCTGTCGCGAACCGGGCCGAACTTAGCTGAGAACCAATTCGGCTTCCGAGAAGGACGATCGACGATTGACGCGATTCGACAAGTGAAAAGTTTCGCCGAAAACGCGATCGCCGCCGGGGGAGTCGTAATCGCGATATCTTTAGATATTAAGAATGCGTTCAACTCCCTCGAATGGAGTACGATACGTAGAGCGCTTGAAAAGCACGGGTTTCCGCGATACCTGCGAAGGGTCGTGGAAAATTACCTGAGCGACCGCGCGGTTCTCTACGATAGCCGGCATGGAATCGAGGAAAAGAGGATTGATCGCGGCGTTCCCCAGGGATCGGTCCTCGGACCGCTTCTCTGGAATCTCGGGTACGACGCGGTCCTGAAGCTGCCAATGCCGTCCGGCGTGCATCTCACGTGCTACGCGGATGACACGATGGTGTTGGCAGTCGACACGTGCCGGCAACGCGCAATCTGCCGGGCCGAAGTGGCAGTTGCGGTCGTGGCTAACACGATCAAGAAGATGGGGCTCCAGATGGCACCGGAGAAATCTGAAATCCTGTGCTTCAAGGGACGAAGAAGAGACCCGCGAGGAGGAAACGAAGTGGTCAACATCGGACCATCCAAAGTTACAGTGGGGAGCGAGATGAAGTATCTCGGACTGCTCCTCGACGATAAATGGAACTTTGGTCTCCACTTCGCTTGTCAGGCCGTTCGACTGGATCCTACGGCAAATTATCTAAGCCGCATCATGCCGAATCTGCACAGACCGGACGAGAAAGTAAGGAAAGTCTATGCTGGGGTGATAAAAAGCATTGCGCTTTACGGAGCCCCGGTATGGAGCGACGCGCGTAACAAAGGAGGCAGAAAGCTGCAGCTGCTGCGAAGCGCGTGGCGAAGAATAGCCATTCGGGTCATAAGAGGATATCGCACGATTTCCTACGACGCGGCAACAATGCTGGCGGGTCTCGCACCCCTGGAATACCTGGCGCAGGAAGACGTCATAGTATACGAAACCCTTCGCACAACGCGCCAGGTAGAAGAAGAAGGTGCACCTGCTCCGACAAGGGACGAGATTAGAAGAGAAGCGAGACGCTTCACTTTCTCTAAATGGAAGAAGAAACTCGCACCTGCGACCAATCACAGGATCGTGGGTGCGATTCTACCCATCTTGGAAAACTCGGTAGAAAACAGGAGAGGGCAGCTCACCTTCAGAGTGACGCAGGTGCTGACTGGACATGGATGCTTCGGTCAGTACCTCTGCAAGATCGGAAAAGAGGCCACGGCTGAATGTCACCATTGCGGAGACGGAGACGACTCTGCGCAGCACACGTTGGAACGCTGTCCAGCGTGGCAAAGGCTGCGCCACGCTCTCGTGGCAGAGATCGGACGGGATCTCTCGCCGACGAGCATCCTGCCGAAGATGCTGGAAGGGGAGAGATATTGGCGAGCCGTTACATTGTTTTGCGACAAAGTGATGGCTGCGAAGGAAGCCGCCGAGCGCGAACGAGAGCGCACGCTTTCTGCTCGACGAGCCTTACGTGGTCGGCGTTGTAGACGTTTGCCGCGTTCCACTCCAAGGTAGGGGACTCTCGTCCGTCAGGGCGCGAGAGTCGCTCCAAAGTACCCACCGGGGAGCGGAGCTTCGCTGCCGCCGTCCATCTCAAACGCCGCAAGCGGGAGAAGAGGAAGACGACTTCGAAGATTGAAGACAGGCGCAAGAAATTCGACAAAGAGGTACGCGTGAGGAATGCATGCATTCGCACACAAGCGTAATAGAAAAGATTGCGCAAAGAAGAAGTAAATAAGAAAAAACAGAAAGAGCAGCCGAGCGCCGGCTAGACAGGGTTTGGGTCAAGTCTATCCGGCACGCGCTCGACCGAGGAGAGGCAAACAACTGTGGTGGTTGCAGTCGTTGCCAATCTAAAGTATGAACTCGCACGCCAGCTATGAACAGACAGTTCAAAGAACTCAGACACAAGGCGGGATGCTGGACGCGTTCGAAAGAGTTCCCGGCTACCCGCTACAAGTGTAGGAAGACGACCGCAGGGTTTTAGTCGGTAAGAGTCCGACATAACCGCGGATTTCCCAAAAAATCCACGGTATCCATGAGGATTTCCCTGCGAAAAAAAAAGAAAAAAAAAGGATCTATTACGTTATAGACGTTTATAATGTTCCCACCGGGGAGTAGGGGCTAACCCGCCAGGAATGTTGGGAAATACTACATCCGAGATGTTAGGTTGCCTCAGGTTAGGACATATAACGTAGTGCACATACATAATGTCCACAACTAGAAGTACGAGCCGACACGCCCGGGATTCTGTGAATCATTACAAGCGAGGGTCTAGCTGGGCTACGTTAGGTTACATTACGTTATAGAAGTATATAATGTTCCCACCCAGAAGTAGGGGCCGAACCGCCAGGAATGTTGGAAAATACTACATCCGAGACGTTAGGTTGATTTAGGTTAGGAAATATGACGTTATAAACGTATATAATGTCCACACCGAGACGTACGGGACGGCACGAACGGGATTCTGTGAAACATTACCAGCGAGGGTTTAGCAGGGTTAGGTTAGGTTACATTACGTTATAGAAGTATATAATGTTCCCACCGAGAAGTAGGGGCGGACCCGCCAGAGATGATGGAAAATACTACATCCGAGATGTTAGGTTGCCTTAGGATAGGATATATAACGTTATAGACGTATATAATGTCCGCGCCGAGATGTACGGGACGACACGAACGGGATTCTGTGAAACATTACCAGCGAGGGACTAGCTGGGTTAGGTTAGGTTATATTACGTTATAGATGTATATAATGTTCCCACCGAGTAGTAGGGGCCGAACCGCCAGAAATGTTGGAAAATACTACATTCGAGATGTTAGGTTGCCTTAGGATAGGAAAGATAACGTTATAGACATATATAATGTCCGCACCGAGACGTACGGGACGACACGAACGGGATTGTGTAAAACATTACCCGCGAGGGTCGAGATGGGTTAGGTTAGGATCTATTACGATATAGACGTATATAATGTTCCCACCGAGATGTAGAGGCTGACCCGCCAGGAATGTTGTAAAATACTATATTCTAGATGTTACGTTGCCTTAGGTTAGGATATATAACGTTATAGACTTATATAATGTCCGCACCGAGACGTACTGGGCGAAACGAACGGGATTCTGTAAAACATTGCCAGCGAAGCTCTAGATTGGTTAGGTTAGGTTATATTACGCTATAGACGTATATAATGATCCCACCGAGATTTAGGGTCCGACGGGCCAGGAATGTTGTAAAATATTACATCCTAGATGTTAGGTTGCCTTATGCTAGGATATATAACGTTATAGACGTATATAATGGTCCCACCGAGAAGTAGGTACCGACACGCCAGGTATGTTGTAAAATATTACATCCGAGATGTGAGGTTGCCTTAGGTTAGGATATATAACGCTATTGACTTATATAATGTTCCCACCGAGAAGTATGATTCAACGAGCCAGTAATGTGGTAAAATATTACATTCGACATGTTAGGTTGCCTTAGGTTAGGATATATAACGTTATAGACGTATATACTGTTCCCACCGAGAAGTAGGTGCCGACGCGCCAGGAATGTTGTAAAATATTACATTCGACATGTTAGGTTGCCTTAGGCTAGGATATATAGCGTTATAGACGTATATAATGTTCCCACCGAGAAGTAGGTGCCGACGCGCCAGGAATGTTGTAAAATATTACGCTCGACATGTTAGTTTGCGTGAGGCTAGGATATATAGCGTTATAGACGTATATAATGTTCCCACCGAGATGTAGGGGCCGGCGCGCCAGGAATGTAGTAAAATATTACATCCGAGATGTTAGGTTGCCTTAGGCTAGGATATGTAACGTTATAGAAGTATATAATGTTCCCACTGAGAAGTAGGGTCCAACGAGCCAGGAATGTGGTAAAATATTACAATCGACATGCTTGGTTGCCTTAGGTTAGGATATATAACGTTATAGACGTGTATACTGTTCCCACGGAGAAGTAGCTGGCGACGCACCAGAAATGTTGTAAAATATTACATTCGACATGTTAGGTTGCCTTAAGCTAGGATATATAGCGTTATAGACGTATATAATGTTCCCACCGAGAAGTAGGGGCCGATGTGCCGGGAATGTTGTAAAATATTACATGCGACATGTTAGGTTGCCTTAGGCTAGGATTTATAGCGTTATCGACGTATATAATGTTCCCACAGAGAAGTAGGGGCCGAAGTGACGGGAATGTAGTAAAATATTACATTCGACATGATAGGTTGCCTTAGGCTAGGATATATAACGTTATAGACGTTTATGATGTTCCCATCGAGAAGTAGGTGCCGACGCGCCAGAAATGTGGTAAAAGATTACAATCGACATGTTAGGTTGCCTTAGGTTAGGATATATAACGTTATAGACGTGTATACTGTTCCCACGGAGAAGTAGTTGCCGACGCGCCAGAAATGTTGTAAAATATTACATTCGACATGTTAGGATTGCCTTAGGCTAGGATATATAACGTTATAGACGTATATACTGTTCCCACCGCGAAATAGGGGCCGATACGCCAGGAATGTTGTAAAACATTACATCCGAGGGGTTAGGTTGCCTTAGGTTAGGATATATAACGTTATAGACGTATATACTGTTCCCACCGAGAAGTAGGAGCCGGTGCGCCAGGAATGTTGTAAAATATTACACCCCAGATGTTAGGTTCCCTTAGGCTAGGATGTACAACGTTATAGATGTATATAATGTCCCCATCCAGAAGTAGGCGACGACACGCCAGGAATGTTGTAAAATATTACATTTGACATGTTAGGTTTCCTTAGGCTAGGATCAATAACGTTATAGACGCATATAATGTTACCACCGAGATCTACGGGCCGACACGCCAGGAATGTTGTAAAATATTACATCCGCGATGTTATGCTGCCTTACGTTATGATATATAACGTTATAGACGTATATAATGTCCCCATCGAGAAGTAGGCGACGACACGCCAGGAATGTTGTACAATATTACATCCGACATGTTAGGTTGCCTTCGGTTAGGATATATATCGCTATAGACGTATATTATGTTCCCACCGAGAAGTAGGGACCGACATGGCAGGAATGTTGTAAAATATTACATCCGAGATGTTAGGTTGCCTTAGGCTAGGATATATAGCGTTATAGACGTATATAATTTTCCCACTGAGAAATAGGGCCCGACGCGTCCGGAATGTTGATAAATATTACACCCGAGATATTAGGTTCCCTTAGGTTATGACATATAACGTTATAGACGTATATAATGTTCCCACCGAGAAGTAGGGACCGACATGCCAGGAATGTTGTAAAACATTATATCCGAGGTGTTAGGTTGCCTTAGGTTAGGATATATAACGTTATAGACGTATATACTGTTCCCACCGAGAAGTAGGAGCCGGTGCGCCAGGAATGTTGTAAAATATTACACCCCAGATGTTAGGTTCCCTTAGGCTAGGATGTACAACGTTATAGATGTATATAATGTCCCCATCCAGAAGTAGGCGACGACACGCCAGGAATGTTGTAAAATATTACATTTGACATGTTAGGTTTCCTTAGGCTAGGATCAATAACGTTATAGACGCATATAATGTTACCACCGAGATCTACGGGCCGACACGCCAGGAATGTTGTAAAGTATTACATCCGCGATGTTATGCTGCCTTACGTTATGATATATAACGTTATAGACGTATATAATGTCCCCATCGAGAAGTAGGCGACGACACGCCAGGAATGTAGTACAATATTACATCCGACATGTTAGGTTGCCTTCGGTTAGGATATATATCGCTATAGACGTATATTATGTTCGCACCGAGAAATAGCGGCCGACGCGTCAGGAATGTTGTAAAATATTGCATCCGAGATGTTAGGTTCCCTTAGGTTATGATATATAACGTTATAGACGTATATAATGTCCCCATCGAGAAGCAGGCGACTACACGCCAGGAATGTTGTCAAATATTACATCCGAGATGGTAGGTTGCCTTAGGCTAGGATATATATCGTTATAGACGTATAGAATGTTCCCACCGCGAAGTAGGGACCGACATGCCAGGAATGTTGTAAAATATTACATCCGCGATGTTATGCTGCCTTACGTTATGATATATAACGTTATAGACGTATATAATGTCCCAATCGAGAAGTAGGCGACGACACGCCAGGAATGTTGTACAATATTACATCCGACATGTTAGGCTGCCTTCGGTTAGGATATATATCGCTATAGACGTATATTATGTTCCCACCGAGAAGTAGGGACCGACATGGCAGGAATGTTGTAAAATATTACATCCGAGATGTTAGGTTGCCTTAGGCTAGGATATATAGCGTTATAAACGTATATAATGTTCCCACCGAGAAGTAGGTGCCGACGCGTCAGCAATGTGGTTAAACATTACATACGATATGTTAGGTTGCCTTAGGCTAGGATATATAGCGTTAAAGACGTATATCATGTTCCCACCGAGAAATAGGGGCCGACACGCCAGGAATGTTGTAAAACAATACATCCGAGATCTTAGGTTGCCTTAGGTTAGGATATATAACGTTATTGACTTATATAAAGTTCCCACCGAGAAATAGGGGCCGACGCGTAAGGAATGTTGTAAAATTTTACATTCGACATGTTAGGATTGCCTTAGGCTAGGATATATAACGTTATAGACGTATATACTGTTCCCACCGAGAAGTAGGTGCCGACGCGTCAGCAATGTTGTTAAATATTACATACGACATGTTAGGTTGCCTTAGGCTAGGATATATAACGTTATAGATGTATATACAGTTCCCACCGAGAAGTAGGGGCCGGCGCGCCAGGAATGTAGGAAAATATTACATCCGAGATGTTAGGTTGCCTTAGGCTAGGATATGTAACGTTATAGACGTATATAATGTTCCCACACAGAAGTAGGGGCCGAAGTGCCGGGAATGTTGTAAAATATTACATGCGACATGTTAGGTTGCCTTAGGCGAGGATATATAGCGTTAAAGACGTATATAATGTTCCCACCGAGAAATAGGGGCCGACACGCCAGGAATGTTGTAAAACAATACACCCGAGATGCTAGGTTGCCTTAGGTTAGGATATATAACGTTATTGACTTATATAAAGTTCCTACCGAGAAATAGGGGCCGACGCGCCAGCAATGTTGTTAAATATTACATACGACATGTTAGGTTGCCTTAGGCTAGGATATATAGCGTTATAGACGTATATAATGTTCCCACCGAGAAGTAGGGGCCGAAGTGCCGGGAATGTTGTAAAATATTACATGCGACATGTTAGGTTGCCTTAGGCTAGGATTTATAGCGTTATAGATGTATATAATGTTCCCACCGAGAAGTAGGGGCCGAAGTGACGGGAATGTAGTAAAATATTACATTCGACATGATAGGTTGCCTTTGGCTAGGATATATAGCGTTATAGACGTATATAATGTTCCCACCGGGAAGTAGGTGCCGACGCGTCAGCAATGTGGTTAAATATTACATACGATATGTTAGGTTGCCTTAGGCTAGGATATATAGCGTTAAAGACGTATATATTGTTCCCACCGAGAAATAGGGGCCGACACGCCAGGAATGTTGTAAAACAATATATCCGAGATGTTAGGTTGCCTTAGGTTAGGATATATAACGTTATTGACTTATATAAAGTTCCCACCGAGAAATAAGGGCCGACGCGCAAGGAATGTTGTAAAATTTTACATTCGACATTTTAGGATTGCCTTAGGCTAGGATATACAACGTTATAGGCGTATATACTGTTCCCACCGAGACGTAGGTGCCGACGCGCAAGGAATGTAGGAAAATATTACATCCGAGATGTTAGGTTGCCTTAGGCTAGGATATGTAACGTTATAGATGTATATAATGATCCCACCGAGACGCAGGGGCCGACGAGCCAGGAATGTTGTAAAATATTACGCTCGACAGGTTAGTTTGCGTTAGGCTAGCATATATAGCGTTATAGACGTATAAAATGTTCTCACCGAGATGTAGGGGCCGGCGCGCCAGGAATGTAGTAAAATATTACATCCGAGATGTTAGGTTGCCTTAGGCTAGGATATGTAACGTTATAGACGTATATAATGTTCCCATCGAGAAGTAGGGTCCAACGAGCCAGGAATGTGGTAAAATATTACAATCGACATGTTAGGTTGCCTTAGGTTAGGATATATAACGTTATAGACGTGTATACTGTTCTCACGGAGAAGTAGTTGCCGACGCGCTAGAAATGTTGCAAAATATTACATTCGACATGTTAGGATACCTTAGGCTAGGATATATAGCGTTGTAGACGTATACAATGTTCCCACCGAGAAGGAGGTGCCGACGCGCAAGGATTGTTGTAAAACATTACATCCGAGGTATTAAGTTGCCTTAGGTTAGGATATATAACGTTATAGATGTATATACTGTTCCCACCGAAGAGTAGGGGCCGGCGCGCCAGGAATGTAGGAAAATATTACATCCGAGATGTTAGGTTGCCTTAGGCTAGGATATGTAACGTTATAGACGTTTATAATGTTCCCACCGAGAAATAGGGGCCGACGCGCCAGGAATGTTGTAAAATATTACAATCGACATGGTAGGTTGCCTTAGGTTAGGATATATAACGTTATAGACGTGTATACTGTTCCCACGTAGAAGTAGCTGCCGACGCGCCAGAAATGTTGTAAAATATTACATTCGAGATGTTAGGCTGCCTTAGGCTAGCATATATAGCGTTATACACGTATACAATGTTCCCACCGAGAAATAGGGGCCGACACGTCAGGAATGTTGTAAAACATTACATCCGAGGTGTTATGTTGCCTTAGGTTAGGATATATAACGTTATAGTAGTATATACTGTTCCCACCGAGAAGTAGGGGCCGGCGCGCCAGGAATGTAGTAAAATATTACATCCGAGATGTTAGGTAGCCTTAGGCTAGGATATATAACGTTATAGACGTATACAATGTTCCCACCGAGAAGTAGGTGCCGAAGTGATGGGAATGTTGTAAAATATTACATTCGACATTATAGGTTGCCTTAGGCTAGGATATATAGCGTTATAGACGTATATAATGTTCCCACCGAGATGTAGGTGCCGACGCGCCAGGAATGTTGTAAAATATTACATTTGACATGTTAGGTTTCCTTAGGCTAGGATCAATAACGTTATAGACGCATATAATGTTACCACCGAGATCTACGGGCCGACACGCCAGGAATGTTGTAAAGTATTACATCCGCGATGTTATGCTGCCTTACGTTATGATATATAACGTTATAGACGTATATAATGTCCCCATCGAGAAGTAGGCGACGACACGCCAGGAATGTAGTACAATATTACATGCGACATGTTAGGTTGCCTTCGGTTAGGATATATATCGCTATAGACGTATATTATGTTCGCACCGAGAAATAGCGGCCGACGCGTCAGGAATGTTGTAAAATATTGCATCCGAGATGTTAGGTTCCCTTAGGTTATGATATATAACGTTATAGACGTATATAATGTCCCCATCGAGAAGCAGGCGACTACACGCCAGGAATGTTGTCAAATATTACATCCGAGATGGTAGGTTGCCTTAGGCTAGGATATATATCGTTATAGACGTATAGAATGTTCCCACCGCGAAGTAGGGACCGACATGCCAGGAATGTTGTAAAATATTACATCCGCGATGTTATGCTGCCTTACGTTATGATATATAACGTTATAGACGTATATAATGTCCCAATCGAGAAGTAGGCGACGACACGCCGGGAATATTGTAAAATATTACATGCGACATGTTAGGATGCCTTAGGCTAGGATTTATAGCGGTATAGACGTATATAATGTTCCCACCTAGAAGTAGGGGCCGAAGTGACGGGAATGTAGTAAAATATTACATACGACATGTTAGGTTGCCTTAGGTTAGGATATGTAACGTTATAGACGTATATACTGTTCCCACCGAGAAGTAGGTGCCGACGCGCAAGGATTGTTGTAAAATATTACATTCGACAAGTTAGGTTGCCTTAGGCTAGGATATGTAGCTTTAAAGACGTATATAATGTTCCCACCGAGAAATAGGGGCCGACAAGCCAGGAATGTTGTAAAATATTACAATCGACATGTTAAGTTGCCTTAGGTTAGGATATATAACGTTATAGACGTGTATACTGTTCCCACGGAGAAGTAGTTGCCGACGCGCCAGGTATGTTGTAAAATATTACGTTCGAAATGTTAGGTTGCCTTAGGATAGGATATATAACGTTAAAGACGTATATACTGTTCCCACCAAGAAGTAGGGGCTGACGCGCCAGGAATGTTGTAAAACAATACATCCGAGATGTTAGGTTGCCTTAGGTTAGGATATATAACGTTATTGACTTATATAAAGTTCCCACCGAGAAAGAGGGTCCGACGCGCAAGGAATGTTGTAAAATTTTACATTCGACATGTTAGGATTGCCTTAGGCTAGGATATATAACGTTATAGACGTATATACTGTTCCCACCGAGAAGAAGGTGCCGACGCGTCAGCAATGTTGTTAAATATTACATACGACATGTTAGGTTGCCTTAGGTTAGGATATGTAACGTTATAGACGTATATACTGTTCCCACCGAGAAGTAGGTGCCGACGCGCCAGGTATGTTGTAAAATATTACGTTCGACATGTTAGGTTGCCTTAGGATAGGATATATAACGTTAAAGACGTATATACTGTTCCCACCAAGAAGTAGGGGCTGACGCGCCAGGGATGTTGTAAAATATTACATTCGACATGTTATGTTGCCTTAAGCTAGGATATATAGCGTTATAGACGTATATAATGTTCCCACGGAGATGCAGGTGCCGACGCGTCAGGAATGTTTTAAAATATTACATTCGACATGTTAGGTTGCCTTAGGCTAGAATATATAACGTTATAGACGTTTATAATGTTCCCACCGAGAAATAGGGGCCGACGCGCCAGGAATGTTGTAAAATATTACAATCGACATGTTACGATTGCCTTAGGCCAGGATATACAACGATATAGAGGTATATACTGTTCCCACCGAGAAGTAGGTGCCGACGCGCAAGGATTGTTGTAAAATATTACATTCGACAAGTTAGGTTGCCTTAGGCTAGGATATGTAGCTTTAAAGACGTATATAATGTTCCCACCGAGAAATAGGGGCCGACAAGCCAGGAATGTTGTAAGATATTACAATCGACATGTTAGGTTGCCTTAGGTTAGGATATATAACGTTACAGACGTGTATACTGTTCCCACGGAGAAGTAGTTGCCGACGCGCCAGGTATGTCGTAAAATATTACGTTCGACATGTTAGGTTGCCTTAGGATAGGATATATAACGTTATAGGCGTATATACTGTTCCCACCGAGAAGTAGGGGCCGAAGTGCCGGGAATATTGTAAAATATTACATGCGACATGTTAGGTTGCCTTAGGCTAGGATTTATAGCGGTATAGACGTATATAATGTTCCCACCGGGAAGTAGGTGCCGACGCGTCAGCAATGTGGTTAAATATTACATACGATATGTTAGGTTGCCTTAGGCTAGGATATATAGCGTTAAAGACGTATATAATGTTCCCACCGAGAAGTAGGTGCCGACGCGCCAGGAATGTTGTAAAATATTATATTCGACATGTTAGGTTGCCTTAGGCTAGGATATATAACGTTATAGACGTATATACTGTTCCCACGGAAAAGTAGGTGCCGACGCGTCAGCAATGTTTTAAAATATTACATTCGACATGTCAGGTTGCCTTAGGCTAGGATATATAACGTTATAGACGTATATTATGTTCCCACCGAGAAGTAGGGGCCGAGGATCCAGGAATGTTGTAAAACATTACGCTCCACATTTTAGGTTGCCTTAGGTCAAGATATACGGCGTTATAGACGTATATAATGTTCCCACAGAGATGTAGGTGCCGACGCGCCAGGAATGTTTTAAAATATTACATTCGACATGTTAGGTTGCCTTAGGCTAGAATATATAACGTTATAGACGTTTATAATGTTCCCACCGAGAAATAGGGGCCGACGCGCCAGGACTGTTGTAAAATATTACAATCGACATGTTACGATTGCCTTAGGCTAGGATATACAACGATATAGAGGTATATACTGTTCCCACCGAGAAGGAGGTGCCGACGCGCAAGGATTGTTGTAAAATATTACATTCGACAAGTTAGGTTGCCTTAGGCTAGGACATGTAGCTTTAAAGACGTATATAATGTTCCCACCGAGAAATAGGGGCCGACAAGCCAGGAATGTTGTAAAATATTACAATCGACATGTTAGGTTGCCTTAGGTTAGGATATATAACGTTATAGACGTGTATACTGTTCCCACGGAGAAGTAGTTGCCGACGCGCCAGGTATGTTGTAAAATATTACGTTCGACATGTTAGGTTGCCTGAGGATAGGATATATAACGTTAAAGACGTATATACTGTTCCCACCAAGAAGTAGGGGCTGACGCGCCAGGAATGTTGTAAAATATTACATTCGACATGTTAGGTTGCCTTAGGATAGGATATATAACGTTATTGACTTATATAAAGTTCCCACCGAGAAATAGGGTCCGACGCGCAAGGAATGTTGTAAAATTTTACATTCGACATGTTAGGATTGCCTTAGGCTAGGATATACAACGATATAGAGGTATATACTGTTCCCACCGAGAAGGAGGTGCCGACGCGCAAGGATTGTTGTAAAACATTACATCCGAGGTATTAAGTTGCCTTAGGTTAGGATATATAACGTTATAGATGTATATACTGTTCCCACCGAAGAGTAGGGGCCGGCGCGCCAGGAATGTAGGAAAATATTACATCCGAGATGTTAGGTTGCCTTAGGCTAGGATATGTAACGTTATAGACGTTTATAATGTTCCCACCGAGAAATAGGGGCCGACGCGCCAGGAATGTTGTAAAATATTACAATCGACATGGTAGGTTGCCTTAGGTTAGGATATATAACGTTATAGACGTGTATACTGTTCCCACGTAGAAGTAGCTGCCGACGCGCCAGAAATGTTGTAAAATATTACATTCGAGATGTTAGGCTGCCTTAGGCTAGCATATATAGCGTTATACACGTATACAATGTTCCCACCGAGAAATAGGGGCCGACACGTCAGGAATGTTGTAAAACATTACATCCGAGGTGTTATGTTGCCTTAGGTTAGGATATATAACGTTATAGTAGTATATACTGTTCCCACCGAGAAGTAGGGGCCGGCGCGCCAGGAATGTAGTAAAATATTACATCCGAGATGTTAGGTAGCCTTAGGCTAGGATATATAACGTTATAGACGTATACAATGTTCCCACCGAGAAGTAGGTGCCGAAGTGATGGGAATGTTGTAAAATATTACATTCGACATTATAGGTTGCCTTAGGCTAGGATATATAGCGTTATCGACGTATATAATGTTCCCACCGAGATGTAGGTGCCGACGCGCCAGGAATGTTGTAAAATATTACATTCGACATGTTAGGTTGCCTTAAGCTAGGATATATAGCGTTATAGACGTATATAATGTTCCCACACAGAAGTAGGGGCCGAAGTGCCGGGAATGTTGTAAAATATTACATACGACATGTTAGGTTGCCTTAGGCTAGGATATATAGCGTTATAGACGTATATAATGTTCCCACCGAGAAGTAGGTACCGCCGCGCCAGGAATGTTGTAAAATATTACATTCGACATGTTAGGTTGCCTTAAGCTAGGATATATCGCGTTATAGACGTATATAATGTTCCCACCGAGGAGTAGGGGCCGAAGTGCCGGGAATGTTGTAAAATATTACATCTGACATGTTAGGTTGCCTTAGGCTAGGATTTATAGCGTTATAGACGTATATAGTGTTCCCACCGAGAAGTAGGGGCCGAAGTGACGGGAATATTGTAAAATATTACATTCGACGTGATAGGTTGCCTTAGGCTAGGATATAGAGCGTTATAGACGTATATACTGTTCCCACGGAAAAGTAGGTGCCGACGCGTCAGCAATGTTTTAAAATATTACATTCGACATGTTAGGTTGCCTTAGGCTAGGATATATAAGGTTATAGACGTATATTATGTTCCCACCGAGAAGTAGGGGCCGAGGATCCAGGAATGTTGTAAAACATTACGCTCCACATTTTAGGTTGCCTTAGGTCAAGATATACGGCGTTATAGACGTATATAATGTTCCCACAGAGATGTAGGTGCCGACGCGCCAGGAATGTTTTAAAATATTACATTCGACATGTTAGGTTGCCTTAGGCTAGAATATATAACGTTATAGACGTTTATAATGTTCCCACCGAGAAATAGGGGCCGACGCGCCAGGACTGTTGTAAAATATTACAATCGACATGTTACGATTGCCTTAGGCTAGGATATACAACGATATAGAGGTATATACTGTTCCCACCGAGAAGGAGGTGCCGACGCGCAAGGATTGTTGTAAAATATTACATTCGACAAGTTAGGTTGCCTTAGGCTAGGACATGTAGCTTTAAAGACGTATATAATGTTCCCACCGAGAAATAGGGGCCGACAAGCCAGGAATGTTGTAAAATATTACAATCGACATGTTAGGTTGCCTTAGGTTAGGATATATAACGTTATAGACGTGTATACTGTTCCCACGGAGAAGTAGTTGCCGACGCGCCAGGTATGTTGTAAAATATTACGTTCGACATGTTAGGTTGCCTGAGGATAGGATATATAACGTTAAAGACGTATATACTGTTCCCACCAAGAAGTAGGGGCTGACGCGCCAGGAATGTTGTAAAATATTACATTCGACATGTTAGGTTGCCTTAGGCTAGGATATATAACGTTATTGACTTATATAAAGTTCCCACCGAGAAATAGGGTCCGACGCGCAAGGAATGTTGTAAAATTTTACATTCGACATGTTAGGATTGCCTTAGGCTAGGATATATAACATTATAGACGTATATACTGTTCCCACCGAGAAGTAGGTGCCGACGCGTCAGCAATGTTGTTAAATATTACATACGACATGTTAGGTTGCCTTAGGTTAGGATATGCAACGTTATAGACGTATATACTGTTCCCACCGAGAAGTAGGTGCCGACGCGCCAGGTATGTTGTAAAATATTACGTTCGACATGTTAGGTTGCCTTAGGATAGGATATATAACGTTAAAGACGTATATACTGTTCCCACCAAGAAGTAGGGGCTGACGCGCAAGGAATGTTGTAAAATATTACATTCGACATGTTAGGTTGCCTTAGGATAGGATATATAACGTTATAGGCGTATATACTGTTCCCACCGAGAAGTAGGGGCCGAAGTGCCGGGAATATTGTAAAATATTACATGCGACATGTTAGGTTGCCTTAGGCTAGGATTTATAGCGGTATAGACGTATATAATGTTCCCACCGAGAAGTAGGGGCCGAAGTGACGGGAATGTAGTAAAATATTACCTTCGACATGATAGGTTGCCTTAGGCTAGGATATATAGCGTTATAGACGTATATAATGTTCCCACCGAGAAGTAGGTGCCGACGCGTCAACAATGTGGTTAAATATTACATACGATACGTTAGGTTGCCTTAGGCTAGGATATACAGCGTTAAAGACGTATATAATGTTCCCAACGAGATATAGGGGCCGACAGGCCAGGAATGTTGTAAAACAATACATCCGAGATGTTAGTTTGCCTTAGGCTAGGATATATAGCGTTAAAGACGTATATAATGTTCCCACCGAGAAGTAGGTGCCGACGCGCCAGGAATGTTGTAAAATATTATATTCGACATGTTAGGTTGCCTTAGGCTAGAATATATAACGTTATAGACGTTTATAATGTTCCCACCGAGAAATAGGGGCCGACGCGCCAGGACTGTTGTAAAATATTACAATCGACATGTTACGATTGCCTTAGGCTAGGATATACAACGATATAGAGGTATATACTGTTCCCACCGAGAAGGAGGTGCCGACGCGCAAGGATTGTTGTAAAATATTACATTCGACAAGTTAGGTTGCCTTAGGCTAGGACATGTAGCTTTAAAGACGTATATAATGTTCCTACCGAGAAATAGGGGCCGACAAGCCAGGAATGTTGTAAAATATTACAATCGACATGTTAGGTTGCCTTAGGTTAGGATATATAACGTTATAGACGTGTATACTGTTCCCACGGAGAAGTAGTTGCCGACGCGCCAGGTATGTTGTAAAATATTACGTTCGACATGTTAGGTTGCCTGAGGATAGGATATATAACGTTAAAGACGTATATACTGTTCCCACCAAGAAGTAGGGGCTGACGCGCCAGGAATGTTGTAAAATATTACATTCGACATGTTAGGTTGCCTTAGGATAGGATATATAACGTTATTGACTTATATAAAGTTCCCACCGAGAAATAGGGTCCGACGCGCAAGGAATGTTGTAAAATTTTACATTCGACATGTTAGGATTGCCTTAGGCTAGGATATATAACGTTATAGACGTATATACCGTTCCCACCGAGAAGTAGGTGCCGACGCGTCAGCAATGTTGTTAAATATTACATACGACATGTTAGGTTGCCTTAGGTTAGGATATGTAACGTTATAGACGTATATACTGTTCCCACCGAGAAGTAGGTGCCGACGCGCCAGGTATGTTGTAAAATATTACGTTCGACATGTTAGGTTGCCTTAGGATAGGATATATAACGTTAAAGACGTATATACTGTTCCCACCAAGAAGTAGGGGCTGACGCGCAAGGAATGTAGTAAAATATTACATTCGACATGTTAGGTTGCCTTAGGATAGGATATATAACGTTATAGGCGTATATACTGTTCCCACCGAGAAGTAGGGGCCGAAGTGCCGGGAATATTGTAAAATATTACATGCGACATGTTAGGTTGCCTTAGGCTAGGATTTATAGCGGTATAGACGTATATAATGTTCCCACCGAGAAGTAGGGGCCGAAGTGACGGGAATGTAGTAAAATATTACCTTCGACATGATAGGTTGCCTTAGGCTAGGATATATAGCGTTATAGACGTATATAATGTTCCCACCGAGAAGTAGGTGCCGACGCGCCAGGTATGTTGTAAAATATTACGTTCGACATGTTAGGTTGCCTTAGGATAGGATATATAACGTTAAAGACGTATATACTGTTCCCACCAAGAAGTAGGGGCTGACGCGCCAGGAATGTTGTAAAATATTACATTCGACATGTTAGGTTGCCTTAGGATAGGATATATAACGTTATAGGCGTATATACTGTTCCCACCGAGAAGTAGGGGCCGAAGTGCCGGGAATATTGTAAAATATTACATGCGACATGTTAGGTTGCCTTAGGCTAGGATTTATAGCGGTATAGACGTATATAATGTTCCCACCGGGAAGTAGGTGCCGACGCGTCAGCAATGTGGTTAAATATTACATACGATATGTTAGGTTGCCTTAGGCTAGGATATATAGCGTTAAAGACTTATATAATGTTCCCACCGAGAAGTAGGTGCCGACGCGCCAGGAATATTGTAAAATATTATATTCGACATGTTAGGTTGCCTTAGGCTAGGATATATAACGTTATAGACGTAGATACTGTTCCCACGGAAAAGTAGGTGCCGACGCGTCAGCAATGTTTAAAATATTACATTCGACATGTTAGGTTGCCTTAGGCTAGGATATATAACGTTATAGACGTATATTATGTTCCCACCGAGAAGTAGGTGCCGACGCGCCAGGTATGTTGTAAAATATTACGTTCGACATGTTAGGTTGCCTTAGGATAGGATATATAACGTTAAAGACGTATATACTGTTCCCACCAAGAAGTAGGGGCTGACGCGCCAGGAATGTTGTAAAATATTACATTCGACATGTTAGGTTGCCTTAGGATAGGATATATAACGTTATAGGCGTATATACTGTTCCCACCGAGAAGTAGGGGCCGAAGTGCCGGGAATATTGTAAAATATTACATGCGACATGTTAGGTTGCCTTAGGCTAGGATTTATAGCGGTATAGACGTATATAATGTTCCCACCGGGAAGTAGGTGCCGACGCGTCAGCAATGTGGTTAAATATTACATACGATATGTTAGGTTGCCTTAGGCTAGGATATATAGCGTTAAAGACTTATATAATGTTCCCACCGAGAAGTAGGTGCCGACGCGCCAGGAATATTGTAAAATATTATATTCGACATGTTAGGTTGCCTTAGGCTAGGATATATAACGTTATAGACGTATATACTGTTCCCACGGAAAAGTAGGTGCCGACGCGTCAGCAATGTTTTAAAATATTACATTCGACATGTCAGGTTGCCTTAGGCTAGGATATATAACGTTATAGACGTATATTATGTTCCCACCGAGAAGTAGGGGCCGAGGATCCAGGAATGTTGTAAAACATTACGCTCGACATTTTAGGTTGCCTTAGGTCAAGATATACGGCGTTATAGACGTATATAATGTTCCCACCGAGATGCAGGTGCCGATGCGCCAGGAATGTTCTAAAATATTACAATCGACATGTTACGGTTGCCTTAGGCTAGAATATATAACGTTATAGAGGTATATACTGTTCCCACCGAGAAGTAGGTGCCGACGCGCAAGGATTGTTGTAAAATATTACATTCGACATGTTAGGTCGCCTTAGGCTAGGATATATAGCGTTATATACATATATAATGTTCCCAACGAGAAATAGGGGCCGACACGCCAAGAATGTTGTAAAACAATACATCCGAAGTGTTAGGTTGCCTTAGGCTAGGATATATAGCGTTATAGACGTATATAATGTTCCCACCGAGAAGTAGGTGCCGGCGCCCCAGGAATGTTGTAAAATATTACATTCGACATGTTAGGTTGCCTTAGGATAGGATATATAACGTTAAAGACGTATATACTGTTCCCACCAAGAAGTAGGGGCTGACGCGCCAGGAATGTTGTAAAATATTACATTCGACATGTTAGGTTGCCTTAGGATAGGATATATAACGTTATAGGCGTATATACTGTTCGCACCGAGAAGTAGGGGCCGAAGTGCCGGGAATATTGTAAAATATTACATGCGACATGTTAGGTTGCCTTAGGCTAGGATTTATAGCGGTATAGACGTATATAATGTTCCCACCGGGAAGTAGGTGCCGACGCGTCAGCAATGTGGTTAAATATTACATACGATATGTTAGGTTGCCTTAGGCTAGGATATATAGCGTTAAAGACTTATATAATGTTCCCACCGAGAAGTAGGTGCCGACGCGCCAGGAATATTGTAAAATATTATATTCGACATGTTAGGTTGCCTTAGGCTAGGATATATAACGTTATAGACGTATATACTGTTCCCACGGAAAAGTAGGTGCCGACGCGTCAGCAATGTTTTAAAATATTACATTCGACATGTCAGGTTGCCTTAGGCTAGGATATATAACGTTATAGACGTATATTATGTTCCCACCGAGAAGTAGGGGCCGAGGATCCAGGAATGTTGTAAAACATTACGCTCGACATTTTAGGTTGCCTTAGGTCAAGATATACGGCGTTATAGACGTATATAATGTTCCCACCGAGATGCAGGTGCCGACGCGCCAGGAATGTTTTAAAAGATTACAATCGACATGTTACGGTTGCCTTAGGCTAGAATATATAACGTTATAGAGGTATATACTGTTCCCACCGAGAAGTAGGTGCCGACGCGCAAGGATTGTTGTAAAATATTACATTCGACATGTTAGGTCGCCTTAGGGTAGGATATATAGCGTTATATACATATATAATGTTCCCAACGAGAAATAGGGGCCGACACGCCAAGAATGTTGTAAAACAATACATCCGAGGTGTTAGGTTGCCTTAGGCTAGGATATATAGCGTTATAGACGTATATAATGTTCCCACCGAGAAGTAGGTGCCGACGCGCCAGGTATGTTGTAAAATATTACGTTCGACATGTTAGGTTGCCTTAGGATAGGATATATAACGTTAAAGACGTATATACTGTTCCCACCAAGAAGTAGGGGCTGACGCGCCAGGAATGTTGTAAAATATTACATTCGACATGTTAGGTTGCCTTAGGATAGGATATATAACGTTATAGGCGTATATACTGTTCCCACCGAGAAGTAGGGGCCGAAGTGCCGGGAATATTGTAAAATATTACATGCGACATGTTAGGTTGCCTTAGGCTAGGATTTATAGCGGTATAGACGTATATAATGTTCCCACCGGGAAGTAGGTGCCGACGCGTCAGCAATGTGGTTAAATATTACATACGATATGTTAGGTTGCCTTAGGCTAGGATATATAGCGTTAAAGACTTATATAATGTTCCCACCGAGAAGTAGGTGCCGACGCGCCAGGAATATTGTAAAATATTATATTCGACATGTTAGGTTGCCTTAGGCTAGGATATATAACGTTATAGACGTAGATACTGTTCTCACGGAAAAGTAGGTGCCGACGCGTCAGCAATGTTTAAAATATTACATTCGACATGTTAGGTTGCCTTAGGCTAGGATATATAACGTTATAGACGTATATTATGTTCCCACCGAGAAGTAGGTGCCGACGCGCCAGGTATGTTGTAAAATATTACGTTCGACATGTTAGGTTGCCTTAGGATAGGATATATAACGTTAAAGACGTATATACTGTTCCCACCAAGAAGTAGGGGCTGACGCGCCAGGAATGTTGTAAAATATTACATTCGACATGTTAGGTTGCCTTAGGATAGGATATATAACGTTATAGGCGTATATACTGTTCCCACCGAGAAGTAGGGGCCGAAGTGCCGGGAATATTGTAAAATATTACATGCGACATGTTAGGTTGCCTTAGGCTAGGATTTATAGCGGTATAGACGTATATAATGTTCCCACCGGGAAGTAGGTGCCGACGCGTCAGCAATGTGGTTAAATATTACATACGATATGTTAGGTTGCCTTAGGCTAGGATATATAGCGTTAAAGACTTATATAATGTTCCCACCGAGAAGTAGGTGCCGACGCGCCAGGAATATTGTAAAATATTATATTCGACATGTTAGGTTGCCTTAGGCTAGGATATATAACGTTATAGACGTATATCCTGTTCCCACGGAAAAGTAGGTGCCGACGCGTCAGCAATGTTTTAAAATATTACATTCGACATGTCAGGTTGCCTTAGGCTAGGATATATAACGTTATAGACGTATATTATGTTCCCACCGAGAAGTAGGGGCCGAGGATCCAGGAATGTTGTAAAACATTACGCTCGACATTTTAGGTTGCCTTAGGTCAAGATATACGGCGTTATAGACGTATATAATGTTCCCACCGAGATGCAGGTGCCGATGCGCCAGGAATGTTCTAAAATATTACAATCGACATGTTACGGTTGCCTTAGGCTAGAATATATAACGTTATAGAGGTATATACTGTTCCCACCGAGAAGTAGGTGCCGACGCGCAAGGATTGTTGTAAAATATTACATTCGACATGTTAGGTCGCCTTAGGCTAGGATATATAGCGTTATATACATATATAATGTTCCCAACGAGAAATAGGGGCCGACACGCCAAGAATGTTGTAAAACAATACATCCGAAGTGTTAGGTTGCCTTAGGCTAGGATATATAGCGTTATAGACGTATATAATGTTCCCACCGAGAAGTAGGTGCCGGCGCCCCAGGAATGTTGTAAAATATTACATTCGACATGTTAGGTTGCCTTAGGATAGGATATATAACGTTAAAGACGTATATACTGTTCCCACCAAGAAGTAGGGGCTGACGCGCCAGGAATGTTGTAAAATATTACATTCGACATGTTAGGTTGCCTTAGGATAGGATATATAACGTTATAGGCGTATATACTGTTCGCACCGAGAAGTAGGGGCCGAAGTGCCGGGAATATTGTAAAATATTACATGCGACATGTTAGGTTGCCTTAGGCTAGGATTTATAGCGGTATAGACGTATATAATGTTCCCACCGGGAAGTAGGTGCCGACGCGTCAGCAATGTGGTTAAATATTACATACGATATGTTAGGTTGCCTTAGGCTAGGATATATAGCGTTAAAGACTTATATAATGTTCCCACCGAGAAGTAGGTGCCGACGCGCCAGGAATATTGTAAAATATTATATTCGACATGTTAGGTTGCCTTAGGCTAGGATATATAACGTTATAGACGTATATACTGTTCCCACGGAAAAGTAGGTGCCGACGCGTCAGCAATGTTTTAAAATATTACATTCGACATGTCAGGTTGCCTTAGGCTAGGATATATAACGTTATAGACGTATATTATGTTCCCACCGAGAAGTAGGGGCCGAGGATCCAGGAATGTTGTAAAACATTACGCTCGACATTTTAGGTTGCCTTAGGTCAAGATATACGGCGTTATAGACGTATATAATGTTCCCACCGAGATGCAGGTGCCGACGCGCCAGGAATGTTTTAAAAGATTACAATCGACATGTTACGGTTGCCTTAGGCTAGAATATATAACGTTATAGAGGTATATACTGTTCCCACCGAGAAGTAGGTGCCGACGCGCAAGGATTGTTGTAAAATATTACATTCGACATGTTAGGTCGCCTTAGGGTAGGATATATAGCGTTATATACATATATAATGTTCCCAACGAGAAATAGGGGCCGACACGCCAAGAATGTTGTAAAACAATACATCCGAGGTGTTAGGTTGCCTTAGGCTAGGATATATAGCGTTATAGACGTATATAATGTTCCCACCGAGAAGCAGGTGCCGACGCCCCAGGAATGTTGTAAAATATTACATTCGACATGTTATGTTGCCTTAAGCTAGGATATATAGCGTTATAGACGTATATAATGTTCCCACCGAGAAATAGGTGCCGACGCGCCAGGAATGTTGTAAAATATTATATTCGACATGTTAGGTTGCCTTAAGCTAGGATATATAGCGTTATAGACGTATATAATGTTCCCACCGAGAAGTAGGGGCCGAAGTGACGGGAATGTAGTAAAATATTACCTTCGACATGATAGGTTGCCTTAGGTTAGGATATGTAACGTTAGAGACGTATATACTGTTCCCACCGAGAAGTAGGTGCCGACGCGCCAGGTATGTTGTAAAATATTACGTTCGACATGTTAGGTTGCCTTAGGATAGGATATATAACGTTAAAGCCGTATATACTGTTCCCACCAAGAAGTAGGGGCTGACGCGCCAGGAATGTTGTAAAATATTACATTCGACATGTTAGGTTGCCTTAGGATAGGATATATAACGTTATAGGCGTATATACTGTTCCCACCGAGAAGTAGCGGCCGAAGTGCCGGGAATATTGTAAAATATTACATGCGACATGTTAGGATGCCTTAGGCTAGGATTTATAGCGGTATAGACGTATATAATGTTCCCACCGAGAAGTAGGGGCCGAAGTGACGGGAATGTAGTAAAATATTACATACGACATGTTAGGTTGCCTTAGGTTAGGATATGTAACGTTATAGACGTATATACTGTTCCCCCCGAGAAGTAGGTGCCGACGCGCCAGGTATGTTGTAAAATATTACGTTCGACATGTTAGGTTGCCTTAGGATAGGATATATAACGTTAAAGACGTATATACTGTTCCCACCAAGAAGTAGGGGCTGACGCGCCAGGAATGTTGTAAAATATTACATTCGACATGTTAGGTTGCCTTAGGATAGGATATATAACGTTATAGGCGTATATACTGTTCCCACCGAGAAGTATGGGCCGAAGTGCCGGGAATATTGTAAAATATTACATGCGACATGTTAGGTTGCCTTAGGCTAGGATTTATAGCGGTATAGACGTATATAATGTTCCCACCGAGAAGTAGGGGCCGAAGTGACGGGAATGTAGTAAAATATTACATTCGACATGATAGGTTGCCTTAGGCTAGGATATATAGCGTTATAGACGTATATAATGTTCCCACCGAGAAGTAGGTGCCGACGCGCAAGGATTGTTGTAAAATATTACATTCGACAAGTTAGGTTGCCTTAGGCTAGGATATGTAGCTTTAAAGACGTATATAATGTTCCCACCGAGAAATAGGGGCCGACAAGCCAGGAATGTTGTAAAATATTACAATCGACATGTTAAGTTGCCTTAGGTTAGGATATATAACGTTATAGACGTGTATACTGTTCCCACGGAGAAGTAGTTGCCGACGCGCCAGGTATGTTGTAAAATATTACGTTCGAAATGTTAGGTTGCATTAGGATAGGATATATAACGTTAAAGACGCATATACTGTTCCCACCAAGAAGTAGGGGCTGACGCGCCAGGAATGTTGTAAAACAATACATCCGAGATGTTAGGTTGCCTTAGGTTAGGATATATAACGTTATTGACTTATATAAAGTTCCCACCGAGAAAGAGGGTCCGACGCGCAAGGAATGTTGTAAAATTTTACATTCGACATGTTAGGATTGCCTTAGGCTAGGATATATAACGTTATAGACGTATATACTGTTCCCACCGAGAAGAAGGTGCCGACGCGTCAGCAATGTTGTTAAATATTACATACGACATGTTAGGTTGCCTTAGGTTAGGATATGTAACGTTATAGACGTATATACTGTTCCCACCGAGAAGTAGGTGCCGACGCGCCAGGTATGTTGTAAAATATTACGTTCGACATGTTAGGTTGCCTTAGGATAGGATATATAACGTTAAAGACGTATATACTGTTCCCACCAAGAAGTAGGGGCTGACGCGCCAGGAATGTTGTAAAATATTACATTCGACATGTTAGGTTGCCTTAGGATAGGATATATAGCGTTAAAGACGTATATAATGTTCCCACCGAGAAGTAGGTGCCGACGCGCCAGGAATGTTGTAAAATATTATATTCGACATGTTAGGTTGCCTTAGGCTAGGATATATAACGTTATAGACGTATATACTGTTCCCACCGAGAAGTAGGTGCCGACGCGTCAGCAATGTCATTAAATATTACATACGACATGTTAGGTTGCCTTAGGTTAGGATATGTAACGTTATAGACGTATATACTGTTCCCACCGAGAAGTAGGTGCCGACGCGCCAGGAATGTTGTAAAATATTACATTCGACATGTTATGTTGCCTTAAGCTAGGATATATAGCGTTATAGACGTATATAATGTTCCCACGGAGATGCAGGTGCCGACGCGTCAGGAATGTTTTAAAATATTACATTCGACATGTTAGGTTGCCTTAGGCTAGAATATATAACGTTATAGACGTTTATAATGTTCCCACCGAGAAATAGGGGCCGACGCGCCAGGAATGTTGTAAAATATTACAATCGACATGTTACGATTGCCTTAGGCCAGGATATACAACGATATAGAGGTATATACTGTTCCCACCGAGAAGTAGGTGCCGACGCGCAAGGATTGTTGTAAAATATTACATTCGACAAGTTAGGTTGCCTTAGGCTAGGATATGTAGCTTTAAAGACGTATATAATGTTCCCACCGAGAAATAGGGGCCGACAAGCCAGGAATGTTGTAAGATATTACAATCGACATGTTAGGTTGCCTTAGGTTAGGATATATAACGTTACAGACGTGTATACTGTTCCCACGGAGAAGTAGTTGCCGACGCGCCAGGTATGTCGTAAAATATTACGTTCGACATGTTAGGTTGCCTTAGGATAGGATATATAACGTTATAGGCGTATATACTGTTCCCACCGAGAAGTAGGGGCCGAAGTGCCGGGAATATTGTAAAATATTACATGCGACATGTTAGGTTGCCTTAGGCTAGGATTTATAGCGGTATAGACGTATATAATGTTCCCACCGGGAAGTAGGTGCCGACGCGTCAGCAATGTGGTTAAATATTACATACGATATGTTAGGTTGCCTTAGGCTAGGATATATAGCGTTAAAGACGTATATAATGTTCCCACCGAGAAGTAGGTGCCGACGCGCCAGGAATGTTGTAAAATATTATATTCGACATGTTAGGTTGCCTTAGGCTAGGATATATAACGTTATAGACGTATATACTGTTCCCACGGAAAAGTAGGTGCCGACGCGTCAGCAATGTTTTAAAATATTACATTCGACATGTCAGGTTGCCTTAGGCTAGGATATATAACGTTATAGACGTATATTATGTTCCCACCGAGAAGTAGGGGCCGAGGATCCAGGAATGTTGTAAAACATTACGCTCGACATTTTAGGTTGCCTTAGGTCAATATATACGGCGTTATAGACGTATATAATGTTCCCACCGAGATGCAGGTGCCGACGCGCCAGGAATGTTTTAAAATATTACAATCGACATGTTACGGTTGCCTTAGGCTAGAATATATAACGTTATAGAGGTATATACTGTTCCCACCGAGAAGTAGGTGCCGACGCGCAAGGATTGTTGTAAAATATTACATTCGACATGTTAGGTCGCCTTAGGCTAGGATATATAGCGTTATATACATATATAATGTTCCCAACGAGAAATAGGGGCCGACACGCCAAGAATGTTGTAAAACAATACATCCGAGGTGTTAGGTTGCCTTAGGCTAGGATATATAGCGTTATAGACGTATATAATGTTCCCACCGAGAAGTAAGGGCCGAAGTGCCGGGAATGTTGTAAAATATTACATGCGACATGTTAGGTTGCCTTAGGCTAGGATTTATAGCGGTATAGACGTATATAATGTTCCCACCGAGAAGTAGGGGCCGAAGTGACGGGAATGTAGTAAAATATTACATTCGACATGATAGGTTGCCTTAGGCTAGGATATATAGCGTTATAGATGTATATAATGTTCCCACCGGGAAGTAGGTGCCGACGCGTCAGCAATGTGGTTAAATATTACATACGATATGTTAGGTTGCCTTAGGCTAGGATATATAGCGTTAAAGACGTATATAATGTTCCCACCGAGAAGTAGGTGCCGACGCGCCAGGAATGTTGTAAAATATTATATTCGACATGTTAGGTTGCCTTAGGCTAGGATATATAACGTTATAGACGTATATACTGTTCCCACGGAAAAGTAGGTGCCGACGCGTCAGCAATGTTTTAAAATATTACATTCGACATGTTAGGTTGCCTTAGGCTAGGATATATAACGTTATAGACGTATATTATGTTCCCACCGAGAAGTAGGGGCCGAGGATCCAGGAATGTTGTAAAACATTACGCTCGACATTTTAGGTTGCCCTAGGTCAAGATATACGGCGTTATAGACGTATATAATGTTCCCACCGAGATGCAGGTGCCGACGCGCCAGGAATGTTTTAAAATATTACATTCGACATGTTAGGTTGCCTTAGGCTAGAATATATAACGTTATAGACGTTTATAATGTTCCCACCGAGAAATAGGGGCCGACGCGCCAGGAATGTTGTAAAATATTACAATCGACATGTTACGATTGCCTTAGGCTAGGATATACAACGATATAGAGGTATATACTGTTCCCACCGAGAAGTAGGTGCCGAAGCGCAAGGATTGTTGTAAAATATTACATTCGACAAGTTAGGTTGCCTTAGGCTAGGATATGTAGCTTTAAAGACGTATATAATGTTCCCACCGAGAAGTAGGTGCCGACGCGCCAGGAATGTTGTAAAATATTACAATCGACATGTTAGGTTGCCTTAGGTTAGGATATATAACGTTACAGACGTGTATACTGTTCCCACGGAGAAGTAGTTGCCGACGCGCCAGGTATGTTGTAAAATATTACGTTCGACATGTTAGGTTGCCTTAGGATAGGATATATAACGTTATAGACGTATATAATGTTCCCACCGAGAAGTAAGGACCGAAGTGCCGGGAATGTTGTAAAACATTACATGCGACATGTTAGGTTGCCTTAGGCTAGGATTTATAGCGGTATAGACGTATATAATGTTCCCACCGAGAAGTAGGGGCCGAAGTGACGGGAATGTAGTAAAATATTACATTCGACATGATAGGTTGCCTTAGGCTAGGATATATAGCGTTATAGATGTATATAATGTTCCCACCGGGAAGTAGGTGCCGACGCGTCAGCAATGTGGTTAAATATTACATACGATATGTTAGGTTGCCTTAGGCTAGGATATATAGCGTTAAAGACGTATATAATGTTCCCACCGAGAAGTAGGTGCCGACGCGCCAGGAATGTTGTAAAATATTATATTCGACATGTTAGGTTGCCTTAGGCTAGGATATATAACGTTATAGACGTATATACTGTTCCCACCGAGAAGTAGGTGCCGACGCGTCAGCAATGTCATTAAATATTACATACGACATGTTAGGTTGCCTTAGGTTAGGATATGTAACGTTATAGACGTATATACTGTTCCCACCGAGAAGTAGGTGCCGACGCGCCAGGAATGTTGTAAAATATTACATTCGACATGTTATGTTGCCTTAAGCTAGGATATATAGCGTTATAGACGTATATAATGTTCCCACGGAGATGCAGGTGCCGACGCGTCAGGAATGTTTTAAAATATTACATTCGACATGTTAGGTTGCCTTAGGCTAGAATATATAACGTTATAGACGTTTATAATGTTCCCACCGAGAAATAGGGGCCGACGCGCCAGGAATGTTGTAAAATATTACAATCGACATGTTACGATTGCCTTAGGCCAGGATATACAACGATATAGAGGTATATACTGTTCCCACCGAGAAGTAGGTGCCGACGCGCAAGGATTGTTGTAAAATATTACATTCGACAAGTTAGGTTGCCTTAGGCTAGGATATGTAGCTTTAAAGACGTATATAATGTTCCCACCGAGAAATAGGGGCCGACAAGCCAGGAATGTTGTAAGATATTACAATCGACATGTTAGGTTGCCTTAGGTTAGGATATATAACGTTACAGACGTGTATACTGTTCCCACGGAGAAGTAGTTGCCGACGCGCCAGGTATGTCGTAAAATATTACGTTCGACATGTTAGGTTGCCTTAGGATAGGATATATAACGTTATAGGCGTATATACTGTTCCCACCGAGAAGTAGGGGCCGAAGTGCCGGGAATATTGTAAAATATTACATGCGACATGTTAGGTTGCCTTAGGCTAGGATTTATAGCGGTATAGACGTATATAATGTTCCCACCGGGAAGTAGGTGCCGACGCGTCAGCAATGTGGTTAAATATTACATACGATATGTTAGGTTGCCTTAGGCTAGGATATATAGCGTTAAAGACGTATATAATGTTCCCACCGAGAAGTAGGTGCCGACGCGCCAGGAATGTTGTAAAATATTATATTCGACATGTTAGGTTGCCTTAGGCTAGGATATATAACGTTATAGACGTATATACTGTTCCCACGGAAAAGTAGGTGCCGACGCGTCAGCAATGTTTTAAAATATTACATTCGACATGTCAGGTTGCCTTAGGCTAGGATATATAACGTTATAGACGTATATTATGTTCCCACCGAGAAGTAGGGGCCGAGGATCCAGGAATGTTGTAAAACATTACGCTCGACATTTTAGGTTGCCTTAGGTCAATATATACGGCGTTATAGACGTATATAATGTTCCCACCGAGATGCAGGTGCCGACGCGCCAGAAATGTTTTAAAATATTACAATCGACATGTTACGGTTGCCTTAGGCTAGAATATATAACGTTATAGAGGTATATACTGTTCCCACCGAGAAGTAGGTGCCGACGCGCAAGGATTGTTGTAAAATATTACATTCGACATGTTAGGTCGCCTTAGGCTAGGATATATAGCGTTATATACATATATAATGTTCCCAACGAGAAATAGGGGCCGACACGCCAAGAATGTTGTAAAACAATACATCCGAGGTGTTAGGTTGCCTTAGGCTAGGATATATAGCGTTATAGACGTATATAATGTTCCCACCGAGAAGTAAGGGCCGAAGTGCCGGGAATGTTGTAAAATATTACATGCGACATGTTAGGTTGCCTTAGGCTAGGATTTATAGCGGTATAGACGTATATAATGTTCCCACCGAGAAGTAGGGGCCGAAGTGACGGGAATGTAGTAAAATATTACATTCGACATGATAGGTTGCCTTAGGCTAGGATATATAGCGTTATAGATGTATATAATGTTCCCACCGGGAAGTAGGTGCCGACGCGTCAGCAATGTGGTTAAATATTACATACGATATGTTAGGTTGCCTTAGGCTAGGATATATAGCGTTAAAGACGTATATAATGTTCCCACCGAGAAGTAGGTGCCGACGCGCCAGGAATGTTGTAAAATATTATATTCGACATGTTAGGTTGCCTTAGGCTAGGATATATAACGTTATAGACGTATATACTGTTCCCACGGAAAAGTAGGTGCCGACGCGTCAGCAATGTTTTAAAATATTACATTCGACATGTTAGGTTGCCTTAGGCTAGGATATATAACGTTATAGACGTATATTATGTTCCCACCGAGAAGTAGGGGCCGAGGATCCAGGAATGTTGTAAAACATTACGCTCGACATTTTAGGTTGCCTTAGGTCAAGATATACGGCGTTATAGACGTATATAATGTTCCCACCGAGATGCAGGTGCCGACGCGCCAGGAATGTTTTAAAATATTACATTCGACATGTTAGGTTGCCTTAGGCTAGAATATATAACGTTATAGACGTTTATAATGTTCCCACCGAGAAATAGGGGCCGACGCGCCAGGAATGTTGTAAAATATTACAATCGACATGTTACGATTGCCTTAGGCTAGGATATACAACGATATAGAGGTATATACTGTTCCCACCGAGAAGTAGGTGCCGAAGCGCAAGGATTGTTGTAAAATATTACATTCGACAAGTTACGTTGCCTTAGGCTAGGATATGTAGCTTTAAAGACGTATATAATGTTCCCACCGAGAAGTAGGTGCCGACGCGCCAGGAATGTTGTAAAATATTACAATCGACATGTTAGGTTGCCTTAGGTTAGGATATATAACGTTACAGACGTGTATACTGTTCCCACGGAGAAGTAGTTGCCGACGCGCCAGGTATGTTGTAAAATATTACGTTCGACATGTTAGGTTGCCTTAGGATAGGATATATAACGTTATAGACGTATATAATGTTCCCACCGAGAAGTAAGGACCGAAGTGCCGGGAATGTTGTAAAACATTACATGCGACATGTTAGGTTGCCTTAGGCTAGGATTTATAGCGGTATAGACGTATATAATGTTCCCACCGAGAAGTAGGGGCCGAAGTGACGGGAATGTAGTAAAATATTACATTCGACATGATAGGTTGCCTTAGGCTAGGATATATAGCGTTATAGATGTATATAATGTTCCCACCGGGAAGTAGGTGCCGACGCGTCAGCAATGTGGTTAAATATTACATACGATATGTTAGGTTGCCTTAGGCTAGGATATATAGCGTTAAAGACGTATATAATGTTCCCACCGAGAAGTAGGTGCCGACGCGCCAGGAATGTTGTAAAATATTATATTCGACATGTTAGGTTGCCTTAGGCTAGGATATATAACGTTATAGACGTATATACTGTTCCCACGGAAAAGTAGGTGCCGACGCGTCAGCAATGTTTTAAAATATTACATTCGACATGTTAGGTTGCCTTAGGCTAGGATATATAACGTTATAGACGTATATTATGTTCCCACCGAGAAGTAGGGGCCGAGGATCCAGGAATGTTGTAAAACATTACGCTCGACATTTTAGGTTGCCTTAGGTCAAGATATACGGCGTTATAGACGTATATAATGTTCCCACCGAGATGCAGGTGCCGACGCGCCAGGAATGTTTTAAAATATTACATTCGACATGTTAGGTTGCCTTAGGCTAGAATATATAACGTTATAGACGTTTATAATGTTCCCACCGAGAAATAGGGGCCGACGCGCCAGGAATGTTGTAAAATATTACAATCGACATGTTACGATTGCCTTAGGCTAGGATATACAACGATATAGAGGTATATACTGTTCCCACCGAGAAGTAGGTGCCGAAGCGCAAGGATTGTTGTAAAATATTACATTCGACAAGTTAGGTTGCCTTAGGCTAGGATATGTAGCTTTAAAGACGTATATAATGTTCCCACCGAGAAATAGGGGCCGACAAGCCAGGAATGTTGTAAGATATTACAATCGACATGTTAGGTTGCCTTAGGTTAGGATATATAACGTTACAGACGTGTATACTGTTCCCACGGAGAAGTAGTTGCCGACGCGCCAGGTATGTTGTAAAATATTACGTTCGACATGTTAGGTTGCCTTAGGATAGGATATATAACGTTACAGACGTATATACTGTTCCCACCAAGAAGTAGGGGCTGACGCGCCTGGAATGTTGTAAAATATTACATTCGACATGTTAGGTTGCCTTAGGATAGGATATATAACGTTAAAGACGTATATACTGTTCCCACAGAAATGTAGTTGCCGATGATCCAGGAATGTTGTAAAATATTACATTCGACATGTTAGGTCGCCTTAGGCTAGGATATATAGCGTTATATACATATATAATGTTCCCAACGAGAAATAGGGGCCGACACGCCAAGAATGTTGTAAAACAATACATCCGAGGTGTTAGGTTGCCTTAGGCTAGGATATATAGCGTTATAGACGTATATAATGTTCCCACCGAGAAGTAGGTGCCGACGCCCCAGGAATGTTGTAAAATATTACATTCGACATGTTATGTTGCCTTAAGCTAGGATATATAGCGTTATAGACGTATATAATGTTCCCACCGAGAAATAGGTGCCGACGCGCCAGGAATGTTGTAAAATATTATATTCGACATGTTAGGTTGCCTTAAGCTAGGATATATAGCGTTATAGACGTATATAATGTTCCCACCGAGAAGTAGGGGCCGAAGTGACAGGAATGTAGTAAAATATTACCTTCGACATGATAGGTTGCCTTAGGCTAGGATATATAGCGTTATAGACGTATATAATGTTCCCACCGAGAAGTAGGTGCCGACGCGTCAGCAATGTGGTTAAATATTACATACGATATGTTAGGTTGCCTTAGGCTAGGATATACAGCGTTAAAGACGTATATAATGTTCCCACCGAGAAATAGGGGCCGACACGCCAGGAATGTTGTAAAACAATACATCCGATATGTTAGGTTGCCTTAGGTTAGGATATATAACGTTATTGACTTATATAAAGTTCCCACCGAGAAATAGGGTCCGACGCGCAAGGAATGTTGTAAAATTTTACATTCGACATGTTAGGATTGCCTTAGGCTAGGATATATAACGTTATAGACGTATATACTGTTCCCACCGAGAAGTAGGTGCCGACGCGTCAGCAATGTTGTTAAATATTACATACGACATGTTAGGTTGCCTTAGGTTAGGATATGTAACGTTATAGACGTATATACTGTTCCCACCGAGAAGTAGGTGCCGACGCGCCAGGTATGTTGTAAAATATTACGATCGACATGTTAGGTTGCCTTAGGATAGGATATATAACATTAAAGACGTATATACTGTTCCCACCAAGAAGTAGGTGCTGACGCGCCAGGAATGTTGTAAAATATTACATTCGACATGTTAGGTTGCCTTAGGATAGGATATATAACGTTATAGGCGTATATACTGTTCCCACCGAGAAGTAGGGGCCGAAGTGCCGGGAATATTGTAAAATATTACATGCGACATGTTAGGATGCCTTAGGCTAGGATTTATAGCGGCATAGACGTATATAATGTTCCCACCGAGAAGTAGGGGCCGAAGTGACGGGAATGTAGTAAAATATTACATTCGACATGATAGGTTGCCTTAGGCTAGGATATATAGCGTTATAGACGTATATAATGTTCCCACCGAGAAGTAGGTGCCGACGCGCCAGGAATGTTGTAAAATATTACATTCGACATGTTAGGTTGCCTTAAGCTAGGATATATAGCGTTATAGACGTATATAATGTTCCCACCGAGAAATAGGTGCCGACGCGCCAGGAATGTTGTAAAATATTATATTCGACATGTTAGGTTGCCTTAAGCTAGGATATATAGCGTTATAGACGTATATAATGTTCCCACCGAGAAGTAGGGGCCGAAGTGCTGGGAATGTTGTAAAATATTACATGCGACATGTTAGGTTGCCTTAGGCTAGGATTTATAGCGGTATAGACGTATATAATGTTCCCACCGAGAAGTAGGGGCCGAAGTGACGGGAATGTAGTAAAATATTACATTCGACATGATAGGTTGCCTTAGGCTAGGATATATAGCGTTATAGACGTATATAATGTTCCCACCGAGAAGTAGGTGCCGACGCGCCAGGAATGTTGTAAAATATTACATTCGACATGTTAGGTTGCCTTAAGCTAGGATGTATAGCGTTATAGACGTATATAATGTTCCCACCGAGAAATAGGTGCCGACGCGCCAGGAATGTTGTAAAATATTATATTCGACATGTTAGGTTGCCTTAAGCTAGGATATATAGCGTTATAGACGTATATAATGTTCCCACCGAGAAGTAGGGGCCGAAGTGACGGGAATGTAGTAAAATATTACCTTCGACATGATAGGTTGCCTTAGGCTAGGATATATAGCGTTATAGACGTATATAATGTTCCCACCGAGAAGTAGGTGCCGACGCGTCAGCAATGTGGTTAAATATTACATACGATATGTTAGGTTGCCTTAGGCTAGGATATACAGCGTTAAAGACGTATATAATGTTCCCACCGAGAAATACGGGCCGACACGCCAGGAATGTTGTAAAACAATACATCCGATATGTTAGGTTGCCTTAGGTTAGGATATATAACGTTATTGACTTATATAAAGTTCCCACCGAGAAATAGGGTCCGACGCGCAAGGAATGTTGTAAAATTTTACATTCGACATGTTAGGATTGCCTTAGGCTAGGATATATAACGTTATAGACGTATATACTGTTCCCACCGAGAAGTAGGTGCCGACGCGTCAGCAATGTTGTTAAATATTACATACGACATGTTAGGTTGCCTTAGGTTAGGATATGTAACGTTATAGACGTATATACTGTTCCCACCGAGAAGTAGGTGCCGACGCGCCAGGTATGTTGTAAAATATTACGTTCGACATGTTAGGTTGCCTTAGGATAGGATATATAACGTTAAAGACGTATATACTGTTCCCACCAAGAAGTAGGGTCTGACGCGCCAGGAATGTTGTAAAATATTACATTCGACATGTTAGGTTGCCTTAGGATAGGATATATAACGTTATAGGCGTATATACTGTTCCCACCGAGAAGTAGGGGCCGAAGTGCCGGGAATATTGTAAAATATTACATGCGACATGTTAGGATGCCTTAGGCTAGGATTTATAGCGGTATAGACGTATATAATGTTCCCACCGAGAAGTAGGGGCCGACGCGCCAGGAATGTTGTAAAATATTACATTCGACATGTTAGGTTGCCTTAAGCTAGGATATATAGCGTTATAGACGTATATAATGTTCCCACCGAGAAATAGGTGCCGACGCGCCAGGAATGTTGTAAAATATTATATTCGACATGTTAGGTTGCCTTAAGCTAGGATATATAGCGTTATAGACGTATATAATGTTCCCACCGAGAAGTAGGGGCCGAAGTGCCGGGAATGTTGTAAAATATTACATGCGACATGATAGGTTGCCTTAGGCTAGGATATATAGCGTTATAGACGTATATAATGTTCCCACCGGGAAGTAGGTGCCGACGCGTCAGCAATGTGGTTAAATATTACATACGATATGTTAGGTTGCCTTAGGCTAGGATATATAGCGTTAAAGACGTATATAATGTTCCCACCGAGAAGTAGGTGCCGACGCGCCAGGAATGTTGTAAAATATTATATTCGACATGATAGGTTGCCTCAGGCTAGGATATATAACGTTATAGACGTATATACTGTTCCCACGGAAAAGTAGGTGTCGACGCGTCAGCAATGTTTTAAAATATTACATTCGACATGTTAGGTTGCCTTAGGCTAGGATATACAACGTTATAGACGTATATTATGTTCCCACCGAGAAGTAGGGGCCGAGGATCCAGGAATGTTGTAAAACATTACGCTCGACATTTTAGGTTGCCATAGGTCAAGATATACGGCGTTATAGACGTATATAATGTTCCCACCGAGATGTAGGTGCCGACGCGCCAGGAATGTTTTAAAATATTACATTCGACATGTTAGGTTGCCTTAGGCTAGAATATATAACGTTATAGACGTTTATAATGTTCCCACCGAGAAATAGGGGCCGACGCGCCAGGAATGTTGTAAAATATTATAATCGACATGTTACGATTGCCTTAGGCTAGGATATACAACGATATAGAGGTATATACTGTTCCCACCGAGAAGTAGGTGCCGACGCGCAAGGATTGTTGTAAAATATTACATTCGACAAGTTAGGTAGCCTTAGGCTAGGATATGTAGCTTTAAAGACGTATATAATGTTCCCACCGAGAAATAGGGGCCGACAAGCCAGGAATGTTGTAAAATATTACAATCGACATGTTAGGTTGCCTTAGGTTAGGATATATAACGTTATAGACGTGTATACTGTTCCCACGGAGAAGTAGTTGCCGACGCGCCAGGTATGTTGTAAAATATTACGTTCGACATGTTAGGTTGCCTTAGGATAGGATATATAACGTTAAAGACGTATATACTGTTCCCACCAAGAAGTAGGGGCTGACGCGCCAGGAATGTTGTAAAATATTACATTCGACATGTTAGGTTGCCTTAGGATAGGATATATAACGTTAAAGACGTATATACTGTTCCCACCGAAATGTAGTTGCCGATGATCCAGGAATGTTGTACAATATTACATTCGACATGTTAGGTCGCCTTAGGTTAGGATATATAGCGTTATATACATATATAATGTTCCCAACGAGAAATAGGGGCCGACACGCCAAGAATGTTGTAAAACAATACATCCGAGGTGTTAGGTTGCCTTAGGCTAGGATATATAGCGTTATAGACGTATATAATGTTCCCACCGAGAAGTAGGTGCCGACGCGCCAGGAATGTTGTAAAATATTACATTCGACATGTTATGTTGCCTTAAGCTAGGATATATAGCGTTATAGACGTATATAATGTTCCCACCGAGAAGTAGGTGCCGACGCGTCAGCAATGTGGTTAAATATTACATACGATATGTTAGGTTGCCTTAGGCTAGGATATACAGCGTTAAAGACGTATATAATGTTCCCACCGAGAAATAGGGGCCGACACGTCAGGAATGTTGTAAAACAATACATCCGAGATGTTAGGTTGCCTTAGGTTAGGATATATAACGTTATTGACTTATATAAAGTTCCCACCGAGAAATAGGGTCCGACGCGCAAGGAATGTTGTAAAATTTTACATTCGACATGTTAGGATTGCCTTAGGCTAGGATATATAACGTTATAGACGTATATACTGTTCCCACCGAGAAGTAGGTGCCGACGCGTCAGCAATGTTGTTAAATGTTACATACGACATGTTAGGTTGCCTTAGGTTAGGATATGTAACGTTATAGACGTATATACTGTTCCCACCGAGAAGTAGGTGCCGACGCGCCAGGTATGTTGTAAAATATTACGTTCGACATGTTAGGTTGCCTTAGGATAGGATATATAACGTTAAAGACATATATACTGTTCCCACCAAGAAGTAGGGGCTGACGCGCCAGGAATGTTGTAAAATATTACATTCGACATGTTAGGTTGCCTTAGGATAGGATATATAACGTTAAAGACGTATATACTGTTCCCACCGAAATGTAGTTGCCGATGATCCAGGAATGTTGTAAAATATTACATTCGACATGTTAGGTCGCCTTAGGCTAGGATATATAGCGTTATATACATATATAATGTTCCCAACGAGAAATAGGGGCCGACACGCCAAGAATGTTGTAGAACAATACATCCGAGGTGTTAGGTTGCCTTAGGCTAGGATATATAGCGTTATAGACGTATATAATGTTCCCACCGAGAAGTAGGTGCCGACGCGCCAGGAATGTTGTAAAATATTACATTCGACATGTTATGTTGCCTTAAGCTAGGATATATAGCGTTATAGACGTATATAATGTTCCCACCGAGAAGTAGGTGCCGACGCGTCAGCAATGTGGTTAAATATTACATACGATATGTTAGGTTGCCTTAGGCTAGGATATACAGCATTAAAGACGTATATAATGTTCCCACCGAGAAATAGGGGCCGACACGTCAGGAATGTTTTAAACAATACATCCGAGATGTTAGGTTGCCTTAGGTTAGGATATATAACGTTATTGACTTATATAAAGTTCCCACCGAGAAATAGGGTCCGACGCGCAAGGAATGTTGTAAAATTTTACATTCGACATGTTAGGATTGCCTTAGGCTAGGATATATAACGTTATAGACGTATATACTGTTCCCACCGAGAAGTAGGTGCCGACGCGTCAGCAATGTTGTTAAATGTTACATACGACATGTTAGGTTGCCTTAGGTTAGGATATGTAACGTTATAGACGTATATACTGTTCCCACCGAGAAGTAGGTGCCGACGCGCCAGGTATGTTGTAAAATATTACGTTCGACATGTTAGGTTGCCTTAGGATAGGATATATAACGTTAAAGACATATATACTGTTCCCACCAAGAAGTAGGGGCTGACGCGCCAGGAATGTTGTAAAATATTACATTCGACATGTTAGGTTGCCTTAGGATAGGATATATAACGTTATAGGCGTATATACTGTTCCCACCGAGAAGTAGGGGCCGAAGTGCCGGGAATATTGTAAAATATTACATGCGACATGTTAGGTTGCCTTAGGCTAGGATTTATAGCGGTATAGACGTATATAATGTTCCCACCGAGAAGTAGGGGCCGAAGTGCCGGGAATGTTGTAAAATATTACATGCGACATGTTAGGTTGCCTTAGGCTAGGATTTATAGCGGTATAGACGTATATAATGTTCCCACCGAGAAGTAGGGGCCGAAGTGACGGGAATGTAGTAAAATATTACATTCGACATGATAGGTTGCCTTAGGCTAGGATATATAGCGTTATAGACGTATATAATGTTCCCACCGGGAAGTAGGTGCCGACGCGTCAGCAATGTGGTTAAATATTACATACGATATGTTAGGTTGCCTTAGGCTAGGATATATAGCGTTAAAGACGTATATAATGTTCCCACCGAGAAGTAGGGGCCGACGCGCCAGGAATGTTGTAAAATATTACAATCGACATGTTACGATTGCCTTAGGCTAGGATATACAACGATATAGAGGTATATACTGTTCCCACCGAGAAGTAGGTGCCGACGCGCCAGGAATGTTGTAAAATATTACATTCGACATGTTAGGTTGCCTTAGGATAGGATATATAACGTTAAAGACGTATATACTGTTCCCACCGAAATGTAGTTGCCGATGATCCAGGAATGTTGTAAAATATTACATTCGACATGTTAGGTCGCCTTAGGCTAGGATATATAGCGTTATATACATATATAATGTTCCCAACGAGAAATAGGGGCCGACACGCCAAGAATGTTGTAAAACAATACATCCGAGGTGTTAGGTTGCCTTAGGCTAGGATATATAGCGTTATAGACGTATATAATGTTCCCACCGAGAAATAGGTGCCGACGCGCCAGGAATGTTGTAAAATATTACAATCGACATGTTACGATTGCCTTAGGCTAGGATATACAACGATATAGAGGTATATACTGTTCCCACCGAGAAGTAGGTGCCGACGCGCAAGGATTGTTGTAAAATATTACATTCGACAAGTTAGGTTGCCTTAGGCTAGGATATGTAGCTTTAAAGACGTATATAATGTTCCCACCGAGAAATAGGGGCTGACAAGCCAGGAATGTTGTAAAATATTACAATCGACATGTTAGGTTGCCTTAGGTTAGGATATATAACGTTATAGACGTGTATACTGTTCCCACGGAGAAGTAGTTGCCGACGCGCCAGGTATGTTGTAAAATATTACGTTCGACATGTTAGGTTGCCTTAGGATAGGATATATAACGTTAAAGACGTATATACTGTTCCCACCAAGAAGTAGGTACTGACGCGCCAGGAATGTTGTAAAATATTACATTCGACATGTTGGGTTGCCTTAGGATAGGATATATAACGTTAAAGACGTATATACTGTTCCCACCGAAATGTAGTTGCCGATGATCCAGGAATGTTGTAAAATATTACATTCGACATGTTAGGTCGCCTTAGGCTAGGATATATAGCGTTATATACATATATAATGTTCCCAACGAGAAATAGGGGCCGACACGCCAAGAATGTTGTAAAATAATACATCCGAGGTGTTAGGTTGCCTTAGGCTAGGATATATAGCGTTATAGACGTATATAATGTTCCCACCGAGAAGTAGGTGCCGACGCGCCAGGAATGTTGTAAAATATTACATTCGACATGTTATGTTGCCTTAAGCTAGGATATATAGCGTAATAGACGTATATAATGTTCCCACCGAGAAATAGGTGCCGACGCGCCAGGAATGTTGTAAAATATTATATTCGACATGTTAGGTTGCCTTAAGCTAGGATATATAGCGTTATAGACGTATATAATGTTCCCACCGAGAAGTAGGGGCCGAAGTGACGGGAATGTAGTAAAATATTACATTCGACATGTTAGGTTGCCTTAGGCTAGGATATAGAACGTTATAGACGTATATTATGTTCCCACCGAGAAGTAGGGGCCGAGGATCCAGGAACGTTGTAAAACATTACGCTCCACATTTTAGGTTGCCTTAGGTCAAGATATACGGCGTTATAGACGTATATAATGTTCCCACCGAGAAATAGGGGCCGACGCGCCAGGAATGTTGTAAAATATTACATTCGACATGTTAGGTCGCCTTAGGCTAGGATATAAGACGTGATAGACGTACATCATGTTCCCACCGAGAAATAGGGGTCGACGCGTCAGCAATGTGGTTAAATATTACATACGAGATATTATGTTCCCTTAGGTTATGACATATAACGTTATAGACGTATATAATGTTCCCACCGAGAAGTAGGGGCCGAAGTGCCCGGAATGTTGTAAAATATTACATGCGACATGTTAGGTTGCCTTAGGCGAGGATATATAGCGTTATAGACGTATATAATGTTCCCACCGAGACGTAGGGACCGACATGCCAGGAATTTTGTAAAATATTACATCCCAGATGTTAGGTTGCGTTAGGTTAGGATATACAACGTTATAGACGTATATAATGTCCCCATCGAGAAGCATGCCACGACACGCCAGGAATGTTGTCAAATATTACATCCGCGATGTTAGGTTGCCTTAGGCTAGGATATATAGCGTTATAGACGTATATAATGTTCCCACCACGAAGTAGGGGCCGACGAGCCAGGAATGTTGTAAAACATTACATTCCACATGTTACGTTGCCTTGGGCTATGATCTATAACGTTATAGACGTATACATTGTTACCACCGAGAACTACGGGCCGACATGCCAGGAACGTTGTAAAATATTACATTCAACATGATAAGTTGCCTCAGGCTAGGATATATAGCGTTATAGACGTATATAACGTTACCACAGAGAAGTAGGGACCGGCATGCGAGGAATGTTGTAAAACGTTACGGTAGAGATGTTAGGTTGCCATAGGTTAAGATATATAACGTTATAGGCGTATATACTGTTCCCACCGAGAAGTAGGTGCCGACGCGCCGGGAATGTTGTAACATATTACATTCGACAAGTTAGGTTGCCTTAGGCTAGGATATATAGCGTTATAGACGTATATAATATTCCCACTGAGAAGTAGGAGCCGACGTGCCAGGAATGTAGTAAAATATTACATCCGAGATGTTAGGTTGCCTTAGGCTAGGATATATAACGTTATAGACGTATATAATGTTCCCACCGAGAAGTAGGGGCCGAAGTGACGGGAATGTAGTAAAATATTTGCATTCGACATGATAGGTTGCCTTAGGCTAGGATATATAGCGTTATAGACGTATATAATGTTCCCACCGAGAAGTATGTGCCGACGCGTCAGAAATGTGGTTAAATATTACATACGATATGTTAGGTTGTCTTGGGCTAGGATATATAGCGTTAAAGACGTATATAATGTTCCCACCGAGAAATAGGGTCTGACACGCCAGGAATGTTGTAAAACAATACATCCGAGATGTTAGGTTGCCTTAGGTTAGGATATATAACGTTATTGACTTACATAAAGTTCCCACCGAGAAATAGGGGCCGACGCGCCAGGAATGTTGCAAAATTTTACATTCGACATATTAGGATTGCCTTAGGCTACGACATATAACGTTATAGACGTATATGCTGTTCCCACCGAGAAGTAGGTGCCGACGCGTCAGCAATGTTGTTAAATATTACATACGTCATGTTAGGTTGCATTAGGCTAGGATATATAGCGTTATAGACGTATATAATGTTCCCACCGAGAAGTAGGTGCCGACGCGCCAGGAATGTTGTAAAATATTACATTCGACATGTTAGGTTGCCTTAAGCTAGGATATATAGCGTTATAGACGTATATAATGTTCGCACCGAGAAGTAGGGGCCGAAGTGCCGGGAATGTTGTAAAATATTACATGCGACATGTTAGGTTGCCTTAGGTTAGGATATGTAACGTTATAGACGTATATACTGTTCCCACCGAGAAGTAGGTGCCGACGCGCCAGGTATGTTGTAAAATATTACGTTCGACATGTTAGGTTGCCTTAGGATAGGATATATAACGTTAAAGACGTATATACTGTTCCCACCAAGAAGTAGGGGCTGACGCGCCAGGAATGTTGTAAAATATTACATTCGACATGTTAGGTTGCCTTAGCATAGGATATATAACGTTATAGGCGTATATACTGTTCCCACCGAGAAGTAGGGGCCGAAGTGCCGGGAATATTGTAAAATATTACATGCGACATGTTAGGTTGCCTTAGGCTAGGATATATAGCGTTAAAGACGTATATAATGTTCCCACCGAGAAATAGGTGCCGACGCGCCAGGTATGTTGTAAAATATTACGTTCGACATGTTAGGTTGCCTTAGGATAGGATATATAACGTTAAAGACATATATACTGTTCCAACCAAGAAGTAGGGGCTGACGCGCCAGGAATGTTGTAAAATATTACATTCGACATGTTAGGTTGCCTTAGGATAGGATATATAACGTTATAGGCGTATATACTGTTCCCACCGAGAAGTAGGGGCCGAAGTGCCGGGAATATTGTAAAATATTACATGCGACATGTTAGGTTGCCTTAAGCTAGGATATATAGCGTTATAGACGTATATAATGTTCCCACCGAGAAGTAGGGGCCGAAGTGACGGGAATGTAGTAAAATATTACATTCGACATGTTAGGTTGCCTTAGGCTAGGATATAGAACGTTATAGACGTATATTATGTTCCCACCGAGAAGTAGGGGCCGAGGATCCAGGAACGTTGTAAAACATTACGCTCCACATTTTAGGTTGCCTTAGGTCAAGATATACGGCGTTATAGACGTATATAATGTTCCCACCGAGAAATAGGGGCCGACGCGCCAGGAATGTTGTAAAATATTACATTCGACATGTTAGGTCGCCTTAGGCTAGGATATAAGACGTGATAGACGTACATCATGTTCCCACCGAGAAATAGGGGTCGACGCGTCAGCAATGTGGTTAAATATTACATACGAGATATTATGTTCCCTTAGGTTATGACATATAACGTTATAGACGTATATAATGTTCCCACCGAGAAGTAGGGGCCGAAGTGCCCGGAATGTTGTAAAATATTACATGCGACATGTTAGGTTGCCTTAGGCGAGGATATATAGCGTTATAGACGTATATAATGTTCCCACCGAGACGTAGGGACCGACATGCCAGGAATTTTGTAAAATATTACATCCCAGATGTTAGGTTGCGTTAGGTTAGGATATACAACGTTATAGACGTATATAATGTCCCCATCGAGAAGCATGCCACGACACGCCAGGAATGTTGTCAAATATTACATCCGCGATGTTAGGTTGCCTTAGGCTAGGATATATAGCGTTATAGACGTATATAATGTTCCCACCACGAAGTAGGGGCCGACGAGCCAGGAATGTTGTAAAACATTACATTCCACATGTTACGTTGCCTTGGGCTATGATCTATAACGTTATAGACGTATACATTGTTACCACCGAGAACTACGGGCCGACATGCCAGGAACGTTGTAAAATATTACATTCAACATGATAAGTTGCCTCAGGCTAGGATATATAGCGTTATAGACGTATATAACGTTACCACAGAGAAGTAGGGACCGGCATGCGAGGAATGTTGTAAAACGTTACGGTAGAGATGTTAGGTTGCCATAGGTTAAGATATATAACGTTATAGGCGTATATACTGTTCCCACCGAGAAGTAGGTGCCGACGCGCCGGGAATGTTGTAACATATTACATTCGACAAGTTAGGTTGCCTTAGGCTAGGATATATAGCGTTATAGACGTATATAATATTCCCACTGAGAAGTAGGAGCCGACGTGCCAGGAATGTAGTAAAATATTACATCCGAGATGTTAGGTTGCCTTAGGCTAGGATATATAACGTTATAGACGTATATAATGTTCCCACCGAGAAGTAGGGGCCGAAGTGACGGGAATGTAGTAAAATATTTGCATTCGACATGATAGGTTGCCTTAGGCTAGGATATATAGCGTTATAGACGTATATAATGTTCCCACCGAGAAGTATGTGCCGACGCGTCAGAAATGTGGTTAAATATTACATACGATATGTTAGGTTGTCTTAGGCTAGGATATATAGCGTTAAAGACGTATATAATGTTCCCACCGAGAAATAGGGTCTGACACGCCAGGAATGTTGTAAAACAATACATCCGAGATGTTAGGTTGCCTTAGGTTAGGATATATAACGTTATTGACTTACATAAAGTTCCCACCGAGAAATAGGGGCCGACGCGCCAGGAATGTTGCAAAATTTTACATTCGACATATTAGGATTGCCTTAGGCTACGACATATAACGTTATAGACGTATATGCTGTTCCCACCGAGAAGTAGGTGCCGACGCGTCAGCAATGTTGTTAAATATTACATACGTCATGTTAGGTTGCATTAGGCTAGGATATATAGCGTTATAGACGTATATAATGTTCCCACCGAGAAGTAGGTGCCGACGCGCCAGGAATGCTGTAAAATATTACATTCGACATGTTAGGTTGCCTTAAGCTAGGATATATAGCGTTATAGACGTATATAATGTTCGCACCGAGAAGTAGGGGCCGAAGTGCCGGGAATGTTGTAAAATATTACATGCGACATGTTAGGTTGCCTTAGGTTAGGATATGTAACGTTATAGACGTATATACTGTTCCCACCGAGAAGTAGGTGCCGACGCGCCAGGTATGTTGTAAAATATTACGTTCGACATGTTAGGTTGCCTTAGGATAGGATATATAACGTTAAAGACGTATATACTGTTCCCACCAAGAAGTAGGGGCTGACGCGCCAGGAATGTTGTAAAATATTACATTCGACATGTTAGGTTGCCTTAGCATAGGATATATAACGTTATAGGCGTATATACTGTTCCCACCGAGAAGTAGGGGCCGAAGTGCCGGGAATATTGTAAAATATTACATGCGACATGTTAGGTTGCCTTAGGCTAGGATATATAGCGTTATAGACGTATATAATGTTCCCACCGAGAAATAGGTGCCGACGCGCCAGGAATGTTGTAAAATATTATATTCGACATGTTAGGTTGCCTTAAGCTAGGATATATAGCGTTATAGACGTATATAATGTTCCCACCGAGAAGTAGGGGCCGAAGTGACGGGAATGTAGTAAAATATTACCTTCGACATGATAGGTTGCCTTAGGCTAGGATATATAGCGTTATAGACGTATATAATGTTCCCACCGAGAAGTAGGTGCCGACGCGTCAGCAATGTGGTTAAATATTACATACGATATGTTAGGTTGCCTTAGGCTAGGATATATAGCGTTAAAGACGTATATAATGTTCCCACCGAGAAATAGGGGCCGACACGTCAGGAATGTTGTAAAACAATACATCCGAGATGTTAGGTTGCCTTAGGTTAGGATATATAACGTTATTGACTTATATAAAGTTCCCACCGAGAAATAGGGTCCGACGCGCAAGGAATGTTGTAAAATTTTACATTCGACATGTTAGGATTGCCTTAGGCTAGGATATATAACGTTATAGACGTATATACTGTTCCCACCGAGAAGTAGGTGCCGACGCGTCAGCAATGTTGTTAAATATCACATACGACATGTTAGGTTGCCTTAGGTTAGGATATGTAACGTTATAGACGTATATACTGTTCCCACCGAGAAGTAGGTGCCGACGCGCCAGGTATGTTGTAAAATATTACGTTCGACATGTTAGGTTGCCTTAGGATAGGATATATAACGTTAAAGACATATATACTGTTCCCACCAAGAAGTAGGGGCTGACGCGCCAGGAATGTTGTAAAATATTACATTCGACATGTTAGGTTGCCTTAGGATAGGATATATAACGTTATAGGCGTATATACTGTTCCCACCGAGAAGTAGGGGCCGAAGTGCCGGGAATATTGTAAAATATTACATCCGACATGATAGGTTGCCTTAGGCTAGGATATATAGCGTTATAGACGTATATAATGTTCCCACCGGGAAGTAGGTGCCGACGCGTCAGCAATGTGGTTAAATATTACATACGATATGTTAGGTTGCCTTAGGCTAGGATATATAGCGTTAAAGACGTATATAATGTTCCCACCGAGAAGTAGGTGCCGACGCGCCAGGAATGTTGTAAAATATTATATTCGACATGTTAGGTTGCCTTAGGCTAGGATATATAACGTTATAGACGTATATACTGTTCCCACGGAAAAGTAGGTGCCGACGCGTCAGCAATGCTTTAAAATATTACATTCGACATGTTAGGTTGCCTTAGGCTAGGATATAGAACGTTCTAGACGTATATTATGTTCCCACCGAGAAGTAGGGGCCGAGGATCCAGGAATGTTGTAAAACATTACGCTCCACATTTTAGGTTGCCTTAGGTCAAGTTATACGGCGTTATAGACGTATATAATGTTCCCACCGAGAAATAGGGGCCGACGCGCCAGGAATGTTGTAAAATATTACATTCGACATGTTAGGTCGCCTTAGGCTAGGATATATGACGTGATAGACGTACATCATGTTCCCACCGAGAAATAGGGGTCGACGCGTCAGCAATGTGGTTAAATATTACATACGAGATATTATGTTCCCTTAGGTTATGACATATAACGTTATAGACGTATATAATGTTTCCACCGAGAAGTAGGGGCCGAAGTGCCGGTAATGTTGTAAAATATTACATGCGACATGTTAGGTTGCCTTAGGCGAGGATATACAGCGTTATAGACGTATATAATGTTCCCACCGAGAAGTAGGGGCCGACGTGCCAGGAATGTAGTAAAATATTACATCCGAGATGTTAGGTTGCCTTAGGCTAGGATATATAGCGTTATAGACGTATATAATGTTCCTACCCAGAAGTAGGTGCCGACGCGTCAGCAATGTGGTTAAATATTACATACGATATGTTAGGTTGCCTTAGGCTAGAATATATAGCGTTAAATACGTATATAATGATCCCACAGAGTAATAGTGGCCGACACGCCAGGAATGTTGTAAAACAGTACATCCGAGATGTTAGGTTGCCTTAGGCTAGGATATATATCGTTATAGACGTATAGAATGTTCCCACCGCGAAGTAGGGACCGACATGCCAGGAATGTTGTAAAACATTACATTCCACATGTTACGTTGCCTTGGGCTATGATCTATAACGTTATAGACGTATACATTGTTACCACCGAGAACTACGGGCCGACATGCCAGGAACGTTGTAAAATATTACATTCAACATGATAAGTTGCCTCAGGCTAGGATATATAGCGTTATAGACGTATATAACGTTACCACAGAGAAGTAGGGACCGGCATGCGAGGAATGTTGTAAAACGTTACGGTAGAGATGTTAGGTTGCCATAGGTTAAGATATATAACGTTATAGGCGTATATACTGTTCCCACCGAGAAGTAGGTGCCGACGCGCCGGGAATGTTGTAACATATTACATTCGACAAGTTAGGTTGCCTTAGGCTAGGATATATAGCGTTATAGACGTATATAATATTCCCACTGAGAAGTAGGAGCCGACGTGCCAGGAATGTAGTAAAATATTACATCCGAGATGTTAGGTTGCCTTAGGCTAGGATATATAACGTTATAGACGTATATAATGTTCCCACCGAGAAGTAGGGGCCGAAGTGACGGGAATGTAGTAAAAAATTTGCATTCGACATGATAGGTTGCTTTATGCTAGGATATATAGCGTTATAGACGTATATAATGTTCCCACCGAGAAGTATGTGCCGACGCGTCGGAAATGTGGTTAAATATTACATACGATATGTTAGGTTGTCTTAGGCTAGGATATATAGCGTTATAGACGTATATAATGTTCGCACCGAGAAGTAGGGGCCGAAGTGCCGGGAATGTTGTAAAATATTACATGCGACATGTTAGGTTGCCTTAGGTTAGGATATGTAACGTTATAGACGTATATACTGTTCCCACCGAGAAGTAGGTGCCTACGCGCCAGGTATGTTGTAAAATATTACGTTCGACATGTTAGGTTGCCTTAGGATAGGATATATAACGTTAAAGACGTATATACTGTTCCCACCAAGAAGTAGGGGCTGACGCGCCAGGAATGTTGTAAAATATTACATTCGACATGTTAGGTTGCCTTAGCATAGGATATATAACGTTATAGGCGTATATACTGTTCCCACCGAGAAGTAGGGGCCGAAGTGCCGGGAATATTGTAAAATATTACATGCGACATGTTAGGTTGCCTTAGGCTAGGATATATAGCGTTAAAGACGTATATAATGTTCCCACCGAGAAATAGGGTCTGACACGCCAGGAATGTTGTAAAACAATACATCCGAGATGTTAGGTTGCCTTAGGTTAGGATATATAACGTTATTGACTTACATAAAGTTCCCACCGAGAAATAGGGGCCGACGCGCCAGGAATGTTGCAAAATTTTACATTCGACATATTAGGATTGCCTTAGGCTACGACATATAACGTTATAGACGTATATGCTGTTCCCACCGAGAAGTAGGTGCCGACGCGTCAGCAATGTTGTTAAATATTACATACGTCATGTTAGGTTGCATTAGGCTAGGATATATAGCGTTATAGACGTATATAATGTTCCCACCGAGAAGTAGGTGCCGACGCGCCAGGAATGTTGTAAAATATTACATTCGACATGTTAGGTTGCCTTAAGCTAGGATATATAGCGTTATAGACGTATATAATGTTCGCACCGAGAAGTAGGGGCCGAAGTGCCGGGAATGTTGTAAAATATTACATGCGACATGTTAGGTTGCCTTAGGTTAGGATATGTAACGTTATAGGCGTATATACTGTTCCCACCAAGAAGTAGGGGCTGACGCGCCAGGAATGTTGTAAAATATTACATTCGACATGTTAGGTTGCCTTAGCATAGGATATATAACGTTATAGGCGTATATACTGTTCCCACCGAGAAGTAGGGGCCGAAGTGCCGGGAATATTGTAAAATATTACATGCGACATGTTAGGTTGCCTTAGGCTAGGATATATAGCGTTATAGACGTATATAATGTTCCCACCGAGAAATAGGTGCCGACGCGCAAGGAATGTTGTAAAATTTTACATTCGACATGTTAGGATTGCCTTAGGCTAGGATATATAACGTTATAGACGTATATACTGTTCCCACCGAGGAGTAGGTGCCGACGCGTCAGCAATGTTGTTAAATATCACATACGACATGTTAGGTTGCCTTAGATTAGGATATGTAACGTTATAGACGTATATACTGTTCCCACCGAGAAGTAGGTGCCGACGCGGCAGGTATGTTGTAAAATATTACGTTCGACATGTTAGGTTGCCTTAGGATAGGATATATAACGTTAAAGACATATATACTGTTCCCACCAAGAAGTAGGGGCTGACGCGCCAGGAATGTTGTAAAATATTACATTCGACATGTTAGGTTGCCTTAGGATAGGATATATAACGTTATAGGCGTATATACTGTTCCCACCGAGAAGTAGGGGCCGAAGTGCCGGGAATATTGTAAAATATCACATTCGACATGATAGGTTGCCTTAGGCTAGGATATATAGCGTTATAGACGTATATAATGTTCCCACCGGGAAGTAGGTGCCGACGCGTCAGCAATGTGGTTAAATATTACATACGATATGTTAGGTTGCCTTAGGCTAGGATATATAGCGTTAAAGACGTATATAATGTTCCCACCGAGAAGTAGGTGCCGACGCGCCAGGAATGTTGTAAAATATTATATTCGACATGTTAGGTTGCCTTAGGCTAGGATATATAACGTTATAGACGTATATACTGTTCCCACGGAAAAGTAGGTGCCGACGCGTCAGCAATGCTTTAAAATATTACATTCGACATGTTAGGTTGCCTTAGGCTAGGATATAGAACGTTATAGACGTATATTATGTTCCCACCGAGAAGTAGGGGCCGAGGATCCAGGAATGTTGTAAAACATTACGCTCCACATTTTAGGTTGCCTTAGGTCAAGATATACGGCGTTATAGACGTATATAATGTTCCCACCGAGAAATAGGGGCCGACGCGGCAGGAATGTTGTAAAATATTACATTCGACATGTTAGGTCGCCTTAGGCTAGGATATATGACGTGATAGACGTACATCATGTTCCCACCGAGAAATAGGGGTCGACGCGTCAGCAATGTGTTTAAATATTACATACGAGATATTATGTTCCCTTAGGTTATGACATATAACGTTATATACGTATATAATGTTCCCACCGAGAAATAGGGGCCGAAGTGCCGGGAATGTTGTAAAATATTACATGCGACATGTTAGGTTGCCTTAGGCGAGGATATACAGCGTTATAGACGTATATAATGTTCCCACCGAGAAGTAGGGGCCGACGTGCCAGGAATGTAGTAAAATATTACATCCGAGATGTTAGGTTGCCTTAGGCTAGGATATATAGCGTTATAGACGTATATAATGTTCCTACCCAGAAGTAGGTGCCGACGCGTCAGCAATGTGGTTAAATATTACATACGATATGTTAGGTTGCCTTAGGCTAGAATATATAGCGTTAAATACGTATATAATGATCCCACAGAGAAATAGTGGCCGACACGCCAGGAATGTTGTAAAACAGTACATCCGAGATGTTAGGTTGCCTTAGGCTAGGATATATATCGTTATAGACGTATAGAATGTTCCCACCGCGAAGTAGGGACCGACATGCCAGGAATGATGTAAAATATTACATCCGAGAAGTTAGGTTGCCTTAGGTTAGGATATATATCGTTATAGACGTATATAATGTTCCCACCGAGACGTAGGGACCGACATGCCAGGAATTTTGTAAAATGTTACATCCCAGATGTTAGGTTGCGTTAGGTTAGGATATACAACGTTATAGACGTATATAATGTCCCCATCGAGAAGCAGGCGACGACACGCCAGGAATGTTGTCAAATATTACATCCGAGATGTTAGGTTGCCTTAGGCTAGGATATATAGCGTTATAGACGTATATAATGTTCCCACCACGAAGTAGGGGCCGACGAGCCAGGAATGTTGTAAAACATTACATTCCACATGTTACGTTGCCTTGGGCTATGATCTATAACGTTATAGACGTATACATTGTTACCACCGAGAACTACGGGCCGACATGCCAGGAACGTTGTAAAATATTACATTCAACATGATAAGTTGCCTCAGGCTAGGATATATATCGTTATAGACGTATATAAAGTTACCACAGAGAAGTAGGGACCGGCATGCGAGGAATGTTGTAAAACGTTACGGTAGAGATGTTAGGTTGCCATAGGTTAAGATATATAACGTTATAGGCGTATATACTGTTCCCACCGAGAAATAGGGGCCGACGCGCCACGAATGATGTAAAATATTACATTCGACATGTTAGGTCGCCTTAGGCTAGGATGTATAACGTTATAGACGTATATCATGTTCGCACCGAGAAATAGTGGCCGACGCGTCAGGAATGTTGTAAAATATTGCACCCGAGATGTTAGGTTCCCTTAGGTTATGATATATGACGTTATAGACGTATATAATGTCCCCATCGAGAAGCAGGCGACTACACGCCAGGAATGTTGTCAAATATTACATCCGAGATGTTAGGTTGCCTTAGGCTAGGATATATATCGTTATAGACGTATATAATGTTCCCACCGAGACGTAGGGACCGACATGCCAGGAATTTTGTAAAATATTACATCCCAGATGTTAGGTTGCGTTAGGTTAGGATATACAACGTTATAGACGTATATAATATCCCCATCGAGAAGCAGGCGACGACACGCCAGGAATGTTGTCAAATATTACATCCGAGATGTTAGGTTGCCTTAGGCTAGGAAATATAGAGTTATAGACGTATATAATGTTCCCACCGAGAAGTAGGTGCCGACGCGCCAGGAATGTTGTAAAATATTACTTTCGACATGTTAGGTTGCCTTAGGTTAGGATATATAACGTTATAGACGTGTATACTGTTCCCACGGTGAAGTAGTTGCCGACGCGCCAGAAATGTTGTAAAATATTACATTCGACATGTTAGGCTGCCTTAGGCTAGGATATGTAACGTTATAGACGTATATAATGTTCCCACCGTGAAGTATGTGCCAACGAGCCAGGAATGTAGTACAATATTACATTCGACATGTTAGGTTGCCTTAGGTTAGGATATGTAACATTATAGACGTATATACTGTTCCCACTGAGAAGTAGGTGCCGACGCGCCAGGTATGTTGTAAAATATTACGCTCGACATGTTAGGTTGCCTTAGGATAGGATATATAACGTTAAAGACGTATATACTGTTCCCATCAAGAAGTAGGGGCTGACGCGCCAGGAATGTTGTAAAATATTACATTCGACATGTTAGGTTGCCTTAGGATAGGATATATAGCGTTATAGACGTATATAATGTTCCCACCGAGAAGTTGGTGCCGACGCGTCAGCAATGTGGTTAAATATTACATGCGACATGTTAGGTTGCCTTAGGCGAGGATATACAGCGTTATAGACGTATATAATGTTCCCACCGAGAAGTAGGGGCCGACGTGCCAGGAATGTAGTAAAATATTACATCCGAGATGTTAGGTTGCCTTAGGCTAGGATATATAGCGTTATAGACGTATATAATGTTCCTACCCAGAAGTAGGTGCCGACGCGTCAGCAATGTGGTTAAATATTACATACGATATGTTAGGTTGCCTTAGGCTAGAATATATAGCGTTAAATACGTATATAATGATCCCACAGAGTAATAGTGGCCGACACGCCAGGAATGTTGTAAAACAGTACATCCGAGATGTTAGGTTGCCTTAGGCTAGGATATATATCGTTATAGACGTATAGAATGTTCCCACCGCGAAGTAGGGACCGACATGCCAGGAATGTTGTAAAACATTACATTCCACATGTTACGTTGCCTTGGGCTATGATCTATAACGTTATAGACGTATACATTGTTACCACCGAGAACTACGGGCCGACATGCCAGGAACGTTGTAAAATATTACATTCAACATGATAAGTTGCCTCAGGCTAGGATATATAGCGTTATAGACGTATATAACGTTACCACAGAGAAGTAGGGACCGGCATGCGAGGAATGTTGTAAAACGTTACGGTAGAGATGTTAGGTTGCCATAGGTTAAGATATATAACGTTATAGGCGTATATACTGTTCCCACCGAGAAGTAGGTGCCGACGCGCCGGGAATGTTGTAACATATTACATTCGACAAGTTAGGTTGCCTTAGGCTAGGATATATAGCGTTATAGACGTATATAATATTCCCACTGAGAAGTAGGAGCCGACGTGCCAGGAATGTAGTAAAATATTACATCCGAGATGTTAGGTTGCCTTAGGCTAGGATATATAACGTTATAGACGTATATAATGTTCCCACCGAGAAGTAGGGGCCGAAGTGACGGGAATGTAGTAAAAAATTTGCATTCGACATGATAGGTTGCTTTATGCTAGGATATATAGCGTTATAGACGTATATAATGTTCCCACCGAGAAGTATGTGCCGACGCGTCGGAAATGTGGTTAAATATTACATACGATATGTTAGGTTGTCTTAGGCTAGGATATATAGCGTTATAGACGTATATAATGTTCGCACCGAGAAGTAGGGGCCGAAGTGCCGGGAATGTTGTAAAATATTACATGCGACATGTTAGGTTGCCTTAGGTTAGGATATGTAACGTTATAGACGTATATACTGTTCCCACCGAGAAGTAGGTGCCTACGCGCCAGGTATGTTGTAAAATATTACGTTCGACATGTTAGGTTGCCTTAGGATAGGATATATAACGTTAAAGACGTATATACTGTTCCCACCAAGAAGTAGGGGCTGACGCGCCAGGAATGTTGTAAAATATTACATTCGACATGTTAGGTTGCGTTAGCATAGGATATATAACGTTATAGGCGTATATACTGTTCCCACCGAGAAGTAGGGGCCGAAGTGCCGGGAATATTGTAAAATATTACATGCGACATGTTAGGTTGCCTTAGGCTAGGATATATAGCGTTAAAGACGTATATAATGTTCCCACCGAGAAATAGGGTCTGACACGCCAGGAATGTTGTAAAACAATACATCCGAGATGTTAGGTTGCCTTAGGTTAGGATATATAACGTTATTGACTTACATAAAGTTCCCACCGAGAAATAGGGGCCGACGCGCCAGGAATGTTGCAAAATTTTACATTCGACATATTAGGATTGCCTTAGGCTACGACATATAACGTTATAGACGTATATGCTGTTCCCACCGAGAAGTAGGTGCCGACGCGTCAGCAATGTTGTTAAATATTACATACGTCATGTTAGGTTGCATTAGGCTAGGATATATAGCGTTATAGACGTATATAATGTTCCCACCGAGAAGTAGGTGCCGACGCGCCAGGAATGTTGTAAAATATTACATTCGACATGTTAGGTTGCCTTAAGCTAGGATATATAGCGTTATAGACGTATATAATGTTCGCACCGAGAAGTAGGGGCCGAAGTGCCGGGAATGTTGTAAAATATTACATGCGACATGTTAGGTTGCCTTAGGTTAGGATATGTAACGTTATAGGCGTATATACTGTTCCCACCAAGAAGTAGGGGCTGACGCGCCAGGAATGTTGTAAAATATTACATTCGACATGTTAGGTTGCCTTAGCATAGGATATATAACGTTATAGGCGTATATACTGTTCCCACCGAGAAGTAGGGGCCGAAGTGCCGGGAATATTGTAAAATATTACATGCGACATGTTAGGTTGCCTTAGGCTAGGATATATAGCGTTATAGACGTATATAATGTTCCCACCGAGAAATAGGTGCCGACGCGCAAGGAATGTTGTAAAATTTTACATTCGACATGTTAGGATTGCCTTAGGCTAGGATATATAACGTTATAGACGTATATACTGTTCCCACCGAGGAGTAGGTGCCGACGCGTCAGCAATGTTGTTAAATATCACATACGACATGTTAGGTTGCCTTAGATTAGGATATGTAACGTTATAGACGTATATACTGTTCCCACCGAGAAGTAGGTGCCGACGCGGCAGGTATGTTGTAAAATATTACGTTCGACATGTTAGGTTGCCTTAGGATAGGATATATAACGTTAAAGACATATATACTGTTCCCACCAAGAAGTAGGGGCTGACGCGCCAGGAATGTTGTAAAATATTACATTCGACATGTTAGGTTGCCTTAGGATAGGATATATAACGTTATAGGCGTATATACTGTTCCCACCGAGAAGTAGGGGCCGAAGTGCCGGGAATATTGTAAAATATCACATTCGACATGATAGGTTGCCTTAGGCTAGGATATATAGCGTTATAGACGTATATAATGTTCCCACCGGGAAGTAGGTGCCGACGCGTCAGCAATGTGGTTAAATATTACATACGATATGTTAGGTTGCCTTAGGCTAGGATATATAGCGTTAAAGACGTATATAATGTTCCCACCGAGAAGTAGGTGCCGACGCGCCAGGAATGTTGTAAAATATTATATTCGACATGTTAGGTTGCCTTAGGCTAGGATATATAACGTTATAGACGTATATACTGTTCCCACGGAAAAGTAGGTGCCGACGCGTCAGCAATGCTTTAAAATATTACATTCGACATGTTAGGTTGCCTTAGGCTAGGATATAGAACGTTATAGACGTATATTATGTTCCCACCGAGAAGTAGGGGCCGAGGATCCAGGAATGTTGTAAAACATTACGCTCCACATTTTAGGTTGCCTTAGGTCAAGATATACGGCGTTATAGACGTATATAATGTTCCCACCGAGAAATAGGGGCCGACGCGGCAGGAATGTTGTAAAATATTACATTCGACATGTTAGGTCGCCTTAGGCTAGGATATATGACGTGATAGACGTACATCATGTTCCCACCGAGAAATAGGGGTCGACGCGTCAGCAATGTGTTTAAATATTACATACGAGATATTATGTTCCCTTAGGTTATGACATATAACGTTATATACGTATATAATGTTCCCACCGAGAAGTAGGGGCCGAAGTGCCGGGAATGTTGTAAAATATTACATGCGACATGTTAGGTTGCCTTAGGCGAGGATATACAGCGTTATAGACGTATATAATGTTCCCACCGAGAAGTAGGGGCCGACGTGCCAGGAATGTAGTAAAATATTACATCCGAGATGTTAGGTTGCCTTAGGCTAGGATATATAGCGTTATAGACGTATATAATGTTCCTACCCAGAAGTAGGTGCCGACGCGTCAGCAATGTGGTTAAATATTACATACGATATGTTAGGTTGCCTTAGGCTAGAATATATAGCGTTAAATACGTATATAATGATCCCACAGAGAAATAGTGGCCGACACGCCAGGAATGTTGTAAAACAGTACATCCGAGATGTTAGGTTGCCTTAGGCTAGGATATATATCGTTATAGACGTATAGAATGTTCCCACCGCGAAGTAGGGACCGACATGCCAGGAATGATGTAAAATATTACATCCGAGAAGTTAGGTTGCCTTAGGTTAGGATATATATCGTTATAGACGTATATAATGTTCCCACCGAGACGTAGGGACCGACATGCCAGGAATTTTGTAAAATGTTACATCCCAGATGTTAGGTTGCGTTAGGTTAGGATATACAACGTTATAGACGTATATAATGTCCCCATCGAGAAGCAGGCGACGACACGCCAGGAATGTTGTCAAATATTACATCCGAGATGTTAGGTTGCCTTAGGCTAGGATATATAGCGTTATAGACGTATATAATGTTCCCACCACGAAGTAGGGGCCGACGAGCCAGGAATGTTGTAAAACATTACATTCCACATGTTACGTTGCCTTGGGCTATGATCTATAACGTTATAGACGTATACATTGTTACCACCGAGAACTACGGGCCGACATGCCAGGAACGTTGTAAAATATTACATTCAACATGATAAGTTGCCTCAGGCTAGGATATATAGCGTTATAGACGTATATAAAGTTACCACAGAGAAGTAGGGACCGGCATGCGAGGAATGTTGTAAAACGTTACGGTAGAGATGTTAGGTTGCCATAGGTTAAGATATATAACGTTATAGGCGTATATACTGTTCCCACCGAGAAATAGGGGCCGACGCGCCACGAATGATGTAAAATATTACATTCGACATGTTAGGTCGCCTTAGGCTAGGATGTATAACGTTATAGACGTATATCATGTTCGCACCGAGAAATAGTGGCCGACGCGTCAGGAATGTTGTAAAATATTGCACCCGAGATGTTAGGTTCCCTTAGGTTATGATATATGACGTTATAGACGTATATAATGTCCCCATCGAGAAGCAGGCGACTACACGCCAGGAATGTTGTCAAATATTACATCCGAGATGTTAGGTTGCCTTAGGCTAGGATATATATCGTTATAGACGTATATAATGTTCCCACCGAGACGTAGGGACCGACATGCCAGGAATTTTGTAAAATATTACATCCCAGATGTTAGGTTGCGTTAGGTTAGGATATACAACGTTATAGACGTATATAATATCCCCATCGAGAAGCAGGCGACGACACGCCAGGAATGTTGTCAAATATTACATCCGAGATGTTAGGTTGCCTTAGGCTAGGAAATATAGAGTTATAGACGTATATAATGTTCCCACCGAGAAGTAGGTGCCGACGCGCCAGGAATGTTGTAAAATATTACTTTCGACATGTTAGGTTGCCTTAGGTTAGGATATATAACGTTATAGACGTGTATACTGTTCCCACGGTGAAGTAGTTGCCGACGCGCCAGAAATGTTGTAAAATATTACATTCGACATGTTAGGCTGCCTTAGGCTAGGATATGTAACGTTATAGACGTATATAATGTTCCCACCGTGAAGTATGTGCCAACGAGCCAGGAATGTAGTACAATATTACATTCGACATGTTAGGTTGCCTTAGGTTAGGATATGTAACATTATAGACGTATATACTGTTCCCACTGAGAAGTAGGTGCCGACGCGCCAGGTATGTTGTAAAATATTACGCTCGACATGTTAGGTTGCCTTAGGATAGGATATATAACGTTAAAGACGTATATACTGTTCCCATCAAGAAGTAGGGGCTGACGCGCCAGGAATGTTGTAAAATATTACATTCGACATGTTAGGTTGCCTTAGGATAGGATATATAGCGTTATAGACGTATATAATGTTCCCACCGAGAAGTTGGTGCCGACGCGTCAGCAATGTGGTTAAATATTACATACGATATGTTAGGTTGCCTTAGGCTAGGATATATAGCGTTAAAGACGTATATAATGTTCCCACCGAGAAATAGGGGCCGACGCGCCAGGAATGTTGTAAAATATTACATTCGACATGTTAGTTTGCGTTAGGCTAGCATATATAGCGTTATAGAAGTATATAATGTTCCCACCGAGAAGTAGGTGCCGACGCGTCAGCAATGTTGTTAAATATTACATACGACATGTTAGGTTGCCTTAGGCTAGGATATATAGCGTTATAGACGTATATAATGTTCCCACCGAGAAGTAGGTGCCGACGCGCCAGGAATGTTGTAAAATATTACATTCGACATGTTAGGTTGCCTTAAGCTAGGATATATAGCGTTATAGACGTATATAATGTTCCCACCGAGACGTAGGGATCGACATGCCAGGAATTTTGTAAAATATTACATCCCATATGTTAGGTTGCGTTAGGTTAGGATATACAACGTTATAGACGTATATAATGTCCCCATCGAGAAGCAGGCGACGACACGCCAGGAATGTTGTCAAATATTACATCCGAGATGTTAGGTTGCCTTAGGCTAGGAAATATAGAGTTATAGACGTATATAATGTTCCCACCGAGAAGTAGGTGCCGACGCGCCAGGAATGTGGTAAAATATTACTTTCGACATGTTAGGTTGCCTTAGGTTAGGATATATAACGTTACTGTCGGACCTGGGAATCGGTGAGGTCAAACCCAGGAAAGCGCTGACCGGAGCGCTTATTCTCGAAATAAGCGGCGAAGGTAAAGAAGAGAAGGCGAACGCGCTCGCCAACAAGTTAACCGGGCTATTCGCGATCACGAGGGGTGTAAAAATCACGCGCCCCTGCAAGAGAGCGGCCCTGAGGGTCTTCAGGATGGAAGACTCGATCACGGTCGGTGAGGTCGTCGAAGCAGTCGCCGCACAAGGCGGCTGCACCGCCGACGAGATAAAAACCGGTCCCAGGAGGACGGCGTATAACGGCATGGGCACGATGCTTATGCAATGCCCGGTCGCCGCCGCAAAGAAGGTTACCGAAAACGGTAAAGTAAAGGTCGGATGGACGTCCGTCCGCGTTGAACCCATCGAAGCACGACAACTTACCTGCTTCAAATGTTGGGAAATCGGGCACGTAATCGCGAAATGCTCCGCGACCGTGGACCGAACGGAGGCGTGTTACCGGTGCGGTGAGAAGGGACACCGCGCTGCGGAATGCAATGAGAAGGCACCGACGTGCCCGGTATGCAAGTCGGCAAACCGCCCGCATGGACACAGAGCAGGTAGCAAAGCCTGCACTGTCCCGCCGCCGGCAAAAAAAGGACAGAAGAACGCTACTCAATCGAGCGCTAAATCCTCAGGTAAGGATAAGAAACCTGAGGAAAAGAAGGAAAAAGCTGCAGCAGCAGCCAAACACAACCACGAAGAGGAGAAGGAGCGCGAAACTCTGAAGGCGAGCACCAGCCGCGAGGAGGCGATGGATCTGGCGTAACTTTCAATATGAAATGCCAGATCCTGCAAACTAATTTAAATCACGCCGCGAGAGCACAAGATCTTATGCTCGAAAGCCTGCAAAGCGGCGTGGTTGAATTAGTGGTTGCCGCGGAGCCGTATTTAATCCACGACAAGCCGTCATGGATAGCAAACAGGGAGAAGACGGTTGCAATAATTCAGGCGACGCCGACACGCATCCGACCGATCACAGCCATCGCGCAAGGGCGTGGTTACGTCGCAGTATCGTGGTCGGATTGCGTCGTCATTGGAATATACGCGCCGCCGAGTTGGTCGTTGCAAGATTTCGATCAGCTCCTGGACGAAGTGGAGGGTGTAGTGCGAAATCACGCCTCGCAACCGACATTCGTACTGGGAGATTTCAACGCGCACGCGACTATGTGGCGCTCTTCCAGAACGACTCAGCGTGGACACTCGACGATGGACTGGGCAGCATCCGCGAATCTCAGACTGTTGAATCAAGGATCTGCCAGTACGTGCGTGCGTCCACAGGGCGAGAGCAAGGTCGACCTCTCGTTCGCGAACGACGCAGCATCTCGAAGAGTCACGAGCTGGAAAGTGGATCCGATCGAAACTTTATCTGATCACTTATATATAAGGATCGACATATCCACGGTACAAGGAAGAAGGGCAGCGGACCAGAAGCAAAATAGATGGTCGTTGCGAAAAATCGACGAAGATATGTTTATGGCGGCAACCCTCGCCGCTACCTGGCCGAGCGAACCGACCGAAGTGGCCGTAGTCGAGCGAGAAGCAGAATGGTTTACGAGGACGTTGACATCGGTGTGCAACGCAAGCATGCCGAAAATAAGGTCGAACCCCACTCGTAAACCCGTATATTGGTGGAGGAACGAGATCGCTCTTCTCCGTGCGGAGAGCACAAACGCACGGAGACAATATACGAGATACCGGAAACGGAGGAATCCCGATTCGGTGAGGAAAGCGCAGCTCTATGAAGTTTACAAGGAGAAGAAAATAGAGCTGCAGGCGGCCATAAAGACATCAAAGGCACGAGCATGGGACGGGCTGCTGGAAACACTGCGCGAGGATCCGTGGGGGCGGCCGTACAAGATAGTAATGAATAAATTACGACCGTGGGCGCCCCCGTTAACGGAGACGATGGAGACGCCGTTCTTGAAGCGAGTTGTCGACACGCTCTTCCCACCGGAAGAGGCTACGTCGGCGAGCAACTCGCAAATTTCAGCACACATCGACCCGATCATCTGGTCGCTGGACAACGACGTCACCGAGGAGGAAATGGCTCGCGCCATAAAGCGCATGACAAAGAAGAACACCGCGCCCGGACCGGACGGAATTCCCGGCCGTGCCTGGTCGATGGCACTCAGTGTCCTGAATTCAAGATTGCGGAAGTTATTTACAGCATGCTTGAAGACGGGTACGTTTCCAGCAAGATGGAAAACCGGCAGATTAGTATTGCTCCGAAAGCCGGGAAAATCGGAGGATTTACCGGCAGCGTACAGGCCGATAGTTTTGCTCGACGAGGTCGGAAAATTATTTGAAAGGATAATCCACAACCGCCTCATCGAGCACCTGTCGCGAACCGGGCCGAACTTAGCCGAGAACCAATTCGGCTTCCGAGAAGGACGATCGACGATTGACGCGATTCGACAAGTGAAAAGTTTCGCCGAAAACGCGATCGCCGCCGGGGGAGTCGTAATCGCGATATCTTTAGATATTAAGAATGCGTTCAACTCCCTCGAATGGAGTACGATTCGTAGAGCGCTTGAAAAGCACGGGTTTCCGCGATACCTGCGAAGGGTCGTGGAAAATTACCTGAGCGACCGCGCGGTTCTCTACGATAGCCGGCATGGAATCGAGAAAAAGAAGATTGATCGCGGCGTTCCCCAGGGATCGGTCCTCGGACCGCTTCTCTGGAATCTCGGGTACGACGCGGTCCTGAAGCTGCCAATGCCGTCCGGCGTGCATCTCACGTGCTACGCGGATGACACGATGGTGTTGGCAGTCGACACGTGTCGGCAACGCGCAATCTGCCGGGCCGAAGTGGCAGTTGCGGTCGTGGCTAATACGATCAAGAAGATGGGGCTCCAGATGGCACCGGAGAAATCTGAAATCCTGTGCTTCAAGGGACGAAGAAGAGACCCGCGAGGAGGAAACGAAGTGGTCAACATTGGACCATCCAAAGTTACAGTGGGGAGCGAGATGAAGTATCTCGGACTGCTCCTCGACGATAAATGGAACTTTGGTCTCCACTTCGCTCGTCAGGCCGTTCGACTGGATGCTGCGGCAAATTATCTAAGCCGCATCATGCCGAATCTGCACGGACCGGACGAGAAAGTAAGGAAAGTCTATGCTGGGGTGATAAAAAGCATTGCGCTTTACGGAGCCCCGGTATGGAGCGACGCGCTTAACAAAGGAGGCAGAAAGCTGCAGCTGCTGCGAAGCGCGTGGCGAAGAATAGCCATTCGGGTCATAAGAGGATATCGCACGATTTCCTACGACGCGGCAACAATGCTGGCGGGTCTCGCACCCCTGGAATACCTGGCGCAGGAAGACCTCATAGTGTACGAAACCCTTCGCACAACGCGCCAGGTAGAAGAAGAAGGTGCACCTGCTCCGACAAGGGACGAGATTAGAAGAGAAGCGAGACGCTTCACTTTCTCTAAATGGAAGGAGAAACTCGCACCTGCGACCAATCACAGGATCGTGGGAGCGATTCTACCCATCTTGGAAAACTGGGTAGAAAACAGGAGAGGGCAGCTCACCTTCAGAGTGACGCAGGTGCTGACTGGACATGGATGCTTCGGTCAGTACCTCTGCAAGATCGGAAAAGAGGCCACGGCTGAATGTCACCATTGCGGAGACGGAGACGACTCTGCGCAGCACACGTTGGAACGCTGTCCAGCGTGGCAAACGCTGCGCCACGCTCTCGTGGCAGAGATCGGACGGGATCTCTCGCCGACCAGCATCCTGCCGAAGATGCTGGAAGGGGAGAGATACTGGCGAGCCGTTACCTTGTTTTGCGACAAAGTGATGGCTGCGAAGGAAGCCGCCGAGCGCGAAAGAGAGCGCACGCTTTCTGCTCGACGAGCCTTACGTGGTCGGCGTTGTAGACGTTTGCCACGTTCCACTCCAAGGTAGGGGACTCTCGTCCGTCAGGGCGCGAGAGTCGCTCCAAAGTACCCACCGGGGAGCGGAGCTTCGCCGTCGCCGTCCATCTCAAACGCCGCAAGCGGGAGAAGAGGAAGACGACTTCGAAGATTGAAGACAGGCGCAAGAAATTCGACAAAGAGGTACGCGTGAGGAATGCATGCATTCGCACACAAGCGTAATAGAAAAGATTGCGCAAAGAAAAAGTAAATAAGAAAAAACAGAAAGAGCAGCCGAGCGCCGGCTAGACAGGATTTGGGTCAAGTCTATCCGGCACGCGCTCGACCGAGGAGAGGCAAACGACTGTGGTGGTTGCAGTCGTTGCCAATCTAAAGTATGAACTCGCACGCCAGCTATGAACAGAGAGTTCAAAGAACTCAGACACGAGGCGGGATGCTGGACGCGTTCGAAAGAGTTCCCGGCTACCCGCTACAAGTGTAGGAAGACCACCGCAGGGTTTTAGTCGGTAAGAGTCCGACATAACCGCGGATTTCCCAAAAAATCCACGGTATCCATGAGGATTTCCCTGCGAAAAAAAAAAAAAAAAAAAAAAAAGGATATATAACGTTATAGACGTGTATACTGTTCCCACGGTGAAGTAGTTGCCGACGCGCCAGAAATGTTGTAAAATATTACATTCGACATGTTAGGCTGCCTTAGGTTATGATATATAACGTTATAGAAGTATATAATGTTCCCACCGAGAAGTTGGTGCCGACGCGTCAGCAATGTGGTTAAATATTACATACGATATGTTAGGTTGCCTTAGGCTAGGATATATAGCGTTAAAGACGTATATAATGTTCCCACCGAGAAATAGGGGCCGACGCGCCAGGAATGTTGTAAAATATTACATTCGACATGTTAGGTTGCCTTAAGCTAGGATATATAGCGTTATAGACGTATATAATGTTCCCACCGACGAGTAGGGGCCGAAGTGCCGGGAATGTTGTAAAATATTACATGCGACATGTTAGGTTGCCTTAGGCTAGGATTTATAGCGTTATAGACGTATATAATGTTCCCACCGAGAAGTAGGGGCCGAAGTGACGGGAATGTAGTAAAATATTACATTCGACATGATAGGTTGCCTTAGGCTAGGATATATAGCGTTATAGACGTATATAATGTTCCCACCGAGAAGTAGGTGCCGACACGCCAGGAATGTTGTCAAATATTACATCCGGTATGTTAGGTTCCCTTAGGTAAGGATATATAACTTTATAGACGTATATAATGATCCCACCGAGAGGCAGGGGCCAACGAGCCAGGAATGTTGTAAAATATTACGCTCGACAGGTTAGTTTGCGTTAGGCTAGCATATATAGCGTTATAGAAGTATATAATGTTCCCACCGAGAAGTAGGTGCCGACGCGTCAGCAATGTTGTTTAATATTACATACGACATGTTAGGTTGCCTTAGGCTAGGATATATAGCGTTATAGACGTATATAATGTTCCCACCGAGAAGTAGGTGCCGACGCGCCAGGAATGTTGTAAAATATTACATTCGACATGTTAGGTTGCCTTAAGCTAGGGTATACAGCGTTAAGGACGTATATAATGTTCCCACCGAGATGTAGGGGCCGCCGCGCCAGGAATGTAGTAAAATAATACATCCGAGATGTTAGGTTGCCTTAGGCTAGGATATGTAACGTTATAGACGTATATAATGATCCCACTGAGAAGTAGGGTCCAACGAGCCAGGAATGTGGTAAAATATTACAATCGATATGGTAGGTTGCCTTAGGTTAGGATATATAACGTTATAGACGTGTATACTGTTCCTACGGAGAAGTAGCTGCCGACGCGCCAGAAATGTTGTAAAATATTACATTCGACATGTTAGGCTGCCTTAGGCTAGGATATATAGCGTTATAGACGTATATAATGTTCCCACCGAGATGTAGGTGCCGACGCGCCAGGAATGTTGTAAAATATTACATTCGACATGTTAGGTTGCCTTAAGCTAGGATATATAGCGTTATAGACGTATATAATCTTCCCACACAGAAGTAGGGGCCGAAGTGCCGGCAATGTTGTAAAATATTACATGCGACACGTTAGGTTGCCTTAGGCGAGGATATATAGCGTTATAGACGTATATAATGTTCCCACCGAGAAGTAGGGGCCGACGTGCCAGGAATGTAGTAAAATATTACATCCAAGATGTTAGGTTGCCTTAGGCTAGGATATATAGCGTTAAAGACGTATATAATGTTCCCACCGAGAAATAGGGGCCGACACGCCAGGAATGTTGTAAAACAATACATCCGAGATGTTAGGTTGCCTTAGGTTAGGATATATAACGTTATTGACTTATATAAAGTTCCTACCGAGAAATAGGGGCCGACGCGCCAGAAATGTTGTAAAATTTTACATTCGACATGTTAGGATTGCCTTAGGCTAGGATATATAACGTTATAGACGTATATAATGTTCCCACCGAGAAGTAGGTGCCGACGCGTCAGCAATGTTGTTAAATATTACATACGACATGTTAGGTTGCCTTAGGCTAGGATATATAGCGTTATAGACGTATATAATGTTCCCACCGGGAAGTAGGTGACGACGCGCCAGGAATGTTGTAAAATATTACATTCGACATGATAGGTTGCCTTAGGCTAGGATATATAACGTTATAGACGTGTATACTGTTCCTACGGAGAAGTAGTTGCCGACGCGCCAGAAATGTTGTAAAATATTACATTCGACATGTTAGTTTGCGTTAGGCTAGGATATATAGCGTTATAGACGTATATAATGTTCCCACCGAGATGTAGGTGCCGACGCGCCAGGAATGTTGTAAAATATTACATTCGACATGTTAGGTTGCCTTAAGCTAGGATATATAGCGTTATAGACGTATATAATCTTCCCACACAGAAGTAGGGGCCGAAGTGCCGGCAATGTTGTAAAATATTACATGCGACACGTTAGGTTGCCTTAAGCTAGGATATATAGCGTTATAGACGTATATAATGTTCCCACCGAGAAGTAGGGGCCGAAGTGCCGGGAATGTTGTAAAATATTACATGCGACATGTTAGGTTGCCTTAGGCTAGGATATATAGCGTTATAGACGTATATAATGTTCCCACCGAGATGTAGGTGCCGACGCGCCAGGAATGTTGTAAAATATTACATTCGACATGTTAGGTTGCCTTAAGCTAGGATATATAGCGTTATAGACGTATATAATCTTCCCACACAGAAGTAGGGGCCGAAGTGCCGGCAATGTTGTAAAATATTACATGCGACACGTTAGGTTGCCTTAGGCGAGGATATATAGCGTTATAGACGTATATAATGTTCCCACCGAGAAGTAGGGCCCGACGTGCCAGGAATGTAGTAAAATATTACATCCAAGATGTTAGGTTGCCTTAGGCTAGGATATATAGCGTTAAAGACGTGTATAATGTTCCCACCGAGAAATAGGGGCCGACACGCCAGGAATGTTGTAAAACAATACATCCGAGATGTTAGGTTGCCTTAGGTTAGGATATATAACGTTATTGACTTATATAAAGTTCCTACCGAGAAATAGGGGCCGACGCGCCAGAAATGTTGTAAAATTTTACATTCGACATGTTAGGATTGCCTTAGGCTAGGATATATAACGTTATAGACGTATATAATGTTCCCACCGAGAAGTAGGTGCCGACGCGTCAGCAATGTTGTTAAATATTACATACGACATGTTAGGTTGCCTTAGGCTAGGATATATAGCGTTATAGACGTATATAATGTTCCCACCGGGAAGTAGGTGACGACGCGCCAGGAATGTTGTAAAATATTACATTCGACATGATAGGTTGCCTTAGGCTAGGATATATAACGTTATAGACGTGTATACTGTTCCTACGGAGAAGTAGTTGCCGACGCGCCAGAAATGTTGTAAAATATTACATTCGACATGTTAGGCTGCCTTAGGCTAGGATATATAGCGTTATAGACGTATATAATGTTCCCACCGAGATGTAGGTGCCGACGCGCCAGGAATGTTGTAAAATATTACATTCGACATGTTAGGTTGCCTTAAGCTAGGATATATAGCGTTATAGACGTATATAATCTTCCCACACAGAAGTAGGGGCCGAAGTGCCGGCAATGTTGTAAAATATTACATGCGACACGTTAGGTTGCCTTAAGCTAGGATATATAGCGTTATAGACGTATATAATGTTCCCACCGAGAAGTAGGGGCCGAAGTGCCGGGAATGTTGTAAAATATTACATGCGACATGTTAGGTTGCCTTAGGCTAGGATTTATAGCGTTATAGACGTATATAATGTTCCCACCGAGAAGTAGGGTCCGAAGTGACGGGAATGTTGTAAAATATTATATTCGACATGTTAGGTTGCCTTAAGCTAGGATATATAGCGTTATAGACGTATATAATCTTCCCACACAGAAGTAGGGGCCGAAGTGCCGGCAATGTTGTAAAATATTACATGCGACACGTTAGGTTGCCTTAAGCTAGGATATATAGCGTTATAGACGTATATAATGTTCCCACCGAGAAGTAGGGGCCGAAGTGCCGGGAATGTTGTAAAATATTACATGCGACATGTTAGGTTGCCTTAGGCTAGGATTTATAGCGTTATAGACGTATATAATGTTCCCACCGAGAAGTAGGGTCCGAAGTGACGGGAATGTAGTAAAATATTACATTCGACATGATAGGTTGCCTTAGGCTAGAATATATAGCGTTATAGACGTATATAATGTTCCCATCGGGAAGTAGGTGCCGACGCGTCAGCAATGTGGTTAAATATTACATACGATATGTTAGGTTGCCTTAGGCTAGGATATACAGCGTTAAAGACGTATATAATGTTCCCACCGAGAAATAGGGGCCGACACGAGAGGAATGTTGTGAAACAATACATCCGAGATGTTAGGTTGCCTTAGGTTAGGATATATAACGTTATAGACGTATACAATGTTCCCACCGAGAAGTAGGTGCCGACGCGCCAGGAATGTTGTAAAATATTATATTCGACATGTTAGGATTGCCTTAGGCTAGGATATATAACGTTATAGACGTATATACTGTTCCCACCGAGAAGTAGGTGCCGACGCGTCAGCAATGTTGTTAAATGTTACATACGACATGTTAGGTTGCCTTAGGTTAGGATATGTAACGTTATAGACGTATATACTGTTCCCACCGAGAAGTAGGTGCCGACGCGCCAGGTATGTTGTAAAATATTACGTTCGACATGTTAGGTTGCCTTAGGATAGGATATATAACGTTAAAGACATATATACTGTTCCCACCAAGAAGTAGGGGCTGACGCGCCAGGAATGTTGTAAAATATTACATTCGACATGTTAGGTTGCCTTAGGATAGGATATATAACGTTAAAGACGTATATACTGTTCCCACCGAAATGTAGTTGCCGATGATCCAGGAATGTTGTAAAATATTACATTCGACATGTTAGGTCGCCTTAGGCTAGGATATATAGCGTTATATACATATATAATGTTCCCAACGAGAAATAGGGGCCGACACGCCAAGAATGTTGTAAAACAATACATCCGAGGTGTTAGGTTGCCTTAGGCTAGGATATATAGCGTTATAGACGTATATAATGTTCCCACCGAGAAGTAGGTGCCGACGCGCCAGGAATGTTGTAAAATATTACATTCGACATGTTATGTTGCCTTAAGCTAGGATATATAGCGTTATAGACGTATATAATGTTCCCACCGAGAAGTAGGTGCCGACGCGTCAGCAATGTGGTTAAATATTACATACGATATGTTAGGCTGCCTTAGGCTAGGATATACAGCGTTAAAGACGTATATAATGTTCCCACCGAGAAATAGGGGCCGACACGTCAGGAATGTTGTAAAACAATACATCCGAGATGTTAGGTTGCCTTAGGTTAGGATATATAACGTTATTGACTTATATAAAGTTCCCACCGAGAAATAGGGTCCGACGCGCAAGGAATGTTGTAAAATTTTACATTCGACATGTTAGGATTGCCTTAGGCTAGGATATATAACGTTATAGACGTATATACTGTTCCCACCGAGAAGTAGGTGCCGACGCGTCAGCAATGTTGTTAAATGTTACATACGACATGTTAGGATTGCCTTAGGCTAGGATATATAACGTTATAGACGTATATACTGTTCCCACCGAGAAGTAGGTGCCGACGCGCCAGGTATGTTGTAAAATATTACGTTCGACATGTTAGGTTGCCTTAGGATAGGATATATAACGCTAAAGACATATATACTGTTCCCACCAAGAAGTAGGGGCTGACGCGCCAGGAATGTTGTAAAATATTACATTCGACATGTTAGGTTGCCTTAGGATAGGATATATAACGTTATAGGCGTATATACTGTTCCCACCGAGAAGTAGGGGCCGAAGTGCCGGGAATATTGTAAAATATTACATGCGACATGTTAGGTTGCCTTAGGCTAGGATTTATAGCGGTATAGACGTATATAATGTTCCCACCGAGAAGTAGGGGCCGAAGTGCCGGGAATGTTGTAAAATATTACATGCGACATGTTAGGTTGCCTTAGGCTAGGATTTATAGCGGTATAGACGTATATAATGTTCCCACCGAGAAGTAGGGGCCGAAGTGACGGGAATGTAGTAAAATATTACATTCGACATGATAGGTTGCCTTAGGCTAGGATATATAGCGTTATAGACGTATATAATGTTCCCACCGGGAAGTAGGTGCCGACGCTTCAGCAATGTGGTTAAATATTACATACGATATGTTAGGTTGCCTTAGGCTAGGATATACAGCGTTAAAGACGTATATAATGTTCCCACCGAGAAATAGGGGCCGACACGAGAGGAATGTTGTGAAACAATACATCCGAGATGTTAGGTTGCCTTAGGTTAGGATATATAACGTTATAGACGTATACAATGTTCCCACCGAGAAGTAGGTGCCGACGCGCCAGGAATGTTGTAAAATATTATATTCGACATGTTAGGATTGCCTTAGGCTAGGATATATAACGTTATAGACGTATATACTGTTCCCACCGAGAAGTAGGTGCCGACGCGTCAGCAATGTTGTTAAATGTTACATACGACATGTTAGGTTGCCTTAGGTTAGGATATGTAACGTTATAGACGTATATACTGTTCCCACCGAGAAGTAGGTGCCGACGCGCCAGGTATGTTGTAAAATATTACGTTCGACATGTTAGGTTGCCTTAGGATAGGATATATAACGTTAAAGACATATATACTGTTCCCACCAAGAAGTAGGGGCTGACGCGCCAGGAATGTTGTAAAATATTACATTCGACATGTTAGGTTGCCTTAGGATAGGATATATAACGTTAAAGACGTATATACTGTTCCCACCGAAATGTAGTTGCCGATGATCCAGGAATGTTGTAAAATATTACATTCGACATGTTAGGTCGCCTTAGGCTAGGATATATAGCGTTATATACATATATAATGTTCCCAACGAGAAATAGGGGCCGACACGCCAAGAATGTTGTAAAACAATACATCCGAGGTGTTAGGTTGCCTTAGGCTAGGATATATAGCGTTATAGACGTATATAATGTTCCCACCGAGAAGTAGGTGCCGACGCGCCAGGAATGTTGTAAAATATTACATTCGACATGTTATGTTGCCTTAAGCTAGGATATATAGCGTTATAGACGTATATAATGTTCCCACCGAGAAGTAGGTGCCGACGCGTCAGCAATGTGGTTAAATATTACATACGATATGTTAGGCTGCCTTAGGCTAGGATATACAGCGTTAAAGACGTATATAATGTTCCCACCGAGAAATAGGGGCCGACACGTCAGGAATGTTGTAAAACAATACATCCGAGATGTTAGGTTGCCTTAGGTTAGGATATATAACGTTATTGACTTATATAAAGTTCCCACCGAGAAATAGGGTCCGACGCGCAAGGAATGTTGTAAAATTTTACATTCGACATGTTAGGATTGCCTTAGGCTAGGATATATAACGTTATAGACGTATATACTGTTCCCACCGAGAAGTAGGTGCCGACGCGTCAGCAATGTTGTTAAATGTTACATACGACATGTTAGGTTGCCTTAGGTTAGGATATGTAACGTTATAGACGTATATACTGTTCCCACCGAGAAGTAGGTGCCGACGCGCCAGGTATGTTGTAAAATATTACGTTCGACATGTTAGGTTGCCTTAGGATAGGATATATAACGCTAAAGACATATATACTGTTCCCACCAAGAAGTAGGGGCTGACGCGCCAGGAATGTTGTAAAATATTACATTCGACATGTTAGGTTGCCTTAGGATAGGATATATAACGTTATAGGCGTATATACTGTTCCCACCGAGAAGTAGGGGCCGAAGTGCCGGGAATATTGTAAAATATTACATGCGACATGTTAGGTTGCCTTAGGCTAGGATTTATAGCGGTATAGACGTATATAATGTTCCCACCGAGAAGTAGGGGCCGAAGTGCCGGGAATGTTGTAAAATATTACATGCGACATGTTAGGTTGCCTTAGGCTAGGATTTATAGCGGTATAGACGTATATAATGTTCCCACCGAGAAGTAGGGGCCGAAGTGACGGGAATGTAGTAAAATATTACATTCGACATGATAGGTTGCCTTAGGCTAGGATATATAGCGTTATAGACGTATATAATGTTCCCACCGGGAAGTAGGTGCCGACGCTTCAGCAATGTGGTTAAATATTACATACGATATGTTAGGTTGCCTTAGGCTAGGATATATAGCGTTAAAGACGTATATAATGTTCCCACCGAGAAGTAGGGGCCGACGCGCCAGGAATGTTGTAAAATATTACAATCGACATGTTACGATTGCCTTAGGCTAGGATATACAACGATATAGAGGTATATACTGTTCCCACCGAGAAGTAGGTGCCGACGCGCCAGGAATGTTGTAAAATATTACATTCGACATGTTAGGTTGCCTTAGGATAGGATATATAACGTTAAAGACGTATATACTGTTCCCACCGAAATGTAGTTGCCGATGATCCAGGAATGTTGTAAAATATTACATTCGACATGTTAGGTCGCCTTAGGCTAGGATATATAGCGTTATATACATATATAATGTTCCCAACGAGAAATAGGGGCCGACACGCCAAGAATGTTGTAAAACAATACATCCGAGGTGTTAGGTTGCCTTAGGCTAGGATATATAGCGTTATAGACGTATATAATGTTCCCACCGAGAAGTAGGTGCCGACGCGCCAGGAATGTTGTAAAATATTACATTCGACATGTTATGTTGCCTTAAGCTAGGATATATAGCGTTATAGACGTATATAATGTTCCCACCGAGAAATAGGTGCCGACGCGCCAGGAATGTTGTAAAATATTATATTCGACATGTTAGGTTGCCTTAAGCTAGGATATATAGCGTTATAGACGTATATAATGTTCCCACCGAGAAGTAGGGGCCGAAGTGACGGGAATGTAGTAAAATATTACCTTCGACATGATAGGTTGCCTTAGGCTAGGATATAGAACGTTATAGACGTACATTATGTTCCCACCGAGAAGTAGGGGCCGAGGATCCAGGAATGTTGTAAAACATTACGCTCCACATTTTAGGTTGCCTTAGGTCAAGATATACGGCGTTATAGACGTATATAATGTTCCCACCGAGAAATAGGGGCCGACGCGCCAGGAATGTTGTAAAATATTACATTCGACATGTTAGGTCGCCTTAGGCTAGGATATATGACGTGATAGACGTACATCATGTTCCCACCGAGAAATAGGGGTCGACGCGTCAGCAATGTGGTTAAATATTACATACGAGATATTATGTTCCCTTAGGTTATGACATATAACGTTATAGACGTATATAATGTTCCCACCGAGAAGTAGCGGCCGAAGTGCCGGGAATGTTGTAAAATATTACATGCGACATGTTAGGTTGCCTTAGGCGAGGATATATATCGTTATAGACGTATATAATGTTCCCACCGAGACGTAGGGACCGACATGCCAGGAATTTTGTAAAATATTACATCCCAGATGTTAGGTTGCGTTAGGTTAGGATATACAACGTTATAGACGTATATAATGTCCCCATCGAGAAGCATGCCACGACACGCCAGGAATGTTGTCAAATATTACATCCGAGATGTTAGGTTGCCTTAGGCTAGGATATATAGCGTTATAGACGTATATAATGTTCCCACCACGAAGTAGGGGCCGACGAGCCAGGAATGTTGTAAAACATTACATTCCACATGTTACGTTGCCTTGGGCTATGATCTATAACGTTATAGACGTATACATTGTTACCACCGAGAACTACGGGCCGACATGCCAGGAACGTTGTAAAATATTACATTCAACATGATAAGTTGCCTCAGGCTAGGATATATAGCGTTATAGACGTATATAACGTTACCACAGAGAAGTAGGGACCGGCATGCGAGGAATGTTGTAAAACGTTACGGTAGAGATGTTAGGTTGCCATAGGTTAAGATATATAACGTTATAGGCGTATATACTGTTCCCACCGAGAAGTAGGTGCCGACGCGCCGGGAATGTTGTAACATATTACATTCGACAAGTTAGGTTGCCTTAGGCTAGGATATATAGCGTTATAGACGTATATAATATTCCCACTGAGAAGTAGGAGCCGACGTGCCAGGAATGTAGTAAAATATTACATCCGAGATGTTAGGTTGCCTTAGGCTAGGATATATAACGTTATAGACGTATATAATGTTCCCACCGAGAAGTAGGGGCCGAAGTGACGGGAATGTAGTAAAATATTTGCATTCGACATGATAGGTTGCCTTAGGCTAGGATATATAGCGTTATAGACGTATATAATGTTCCCACCGAGAAGTATGTGCCGACGCGTCAGAAATGTGGTTAAATATTACATACGATATGTTAGGTTGTCTTAGGCTAGGATATATAGCGTTAAAGACGTATATAATGTTCCCACCGAGAAATAGGGTCTGACACGCCAGGAATGTTGTAAAACAATACATCCGAGATATTAGGTTGCCTTAGGTTAGGATATATAACGTTATTGACTTACATAAAGTTCCCACCGAGAAATAGGGGCCGACGCGCCAGGAATGTTGTAAAATATTATATTCGACATGTTAGGTTGCCTTAAGCTAGGATATATAGCGTTATAGACGTATATAATGTTCCCACCGAGAAGTAGGGGCCGAAGTGACGGGAATGTAGTAAAATATTACCTTCGACATGATAGGTTGCCTTAGGCTAGGATATATAGCGTTATAGACGTATATAATGTTCCCACCGAGAAGTAGGTGCCGACGCGTCAGCAATGTGGTTAAATATTACATACGATATGTTAGGTTGCCTTAGGCTAGGATATATAGCGTTAAAGACGTATATAATGTTCCCACCGAGAAGTAGGTGCCGACGCGCCAGGAATGTTGTAAAATATTATATTCGACATGTTAGGTTGCCTTAGGCTAGGATATATAACGTTATAGACGTATATACTGTTCCCACGGAAAAGTAGGTGCCGACGCGTCAGCAATGCTTTAAAATATTACATTCGACATGTTAGGTTGCCTTAGGCTAGGATATAGAACGTTATAGACGTATATTATGTTCCCACCGAGAAGTAGGGGCCGAGGATCCAGGAATGTTGTGAAACATTACGCTCCACATTTTAGGTTGCCTTAGGTCAAGTTATACGGCGTTATAGACGTATATAATGTTCCCACCGAGAAATAGGGGCCGACGCGCCAGGAATGTTGTAAAATATTACATTCGACATGTTAGGTCGCCTTAGGCTAGGATATATGACGTGATAGACGTACATCATGTTCCCACCGAGAAATAGGGGTCGACGCGTCAGCAATGTGGTTAAATATTACATACGAGATATTATGTTCCCTTAGGTTATGACATATAACGTTATAGACGTATATAATGTTCCCACCGAGAAGTAGGGGCCGAAGTGCCGGTAATGTTGTAAAATATTACATGCGACATGTTAGGTTGCCTTAGGCGAGGATATACAGCGTTATAGACGTATATAATGTTCCCACCGAGAAGTAGGGGCCGACGTGCCAGGAATGTAGTAAAATATTACATCTGAGATGTTAGGTTGCCTTAGGCTAGGATATATAGCGTTATAGACGTATATAATGTTCCTACCCAGAAGTAGGTGCCGACGCGTCAGCAATGTGGTTAAATATTACATACGATATGTTAGGTTGCCTTAGGCTAGAATATATAGCGTTAAATACGTATATAATGATCCCACAGAGAAATAGTGGCCGACACGCCAGGAATGTTGTAAAACAGTACATCCGAGATGTTAGGTTGCCTTAGGCTAGGATATATATCGTTATAGACGTATAGAATGTTCCCACCGCGAAGTAGGGACCGACATGCCAGGAATGTTGTAAAACATTACATTCCACATGTTACGTTGCCTTGGGCTATGATCTATAACGTTATAGACGTATACATTGTTACCACCGAGAACTACGGGCCGACATGCCAGGAACGTTGTAAAATATTACATTCAACATGATAAGTTGCCTCAGGCTAGGATATATAGCGTTATAGACGTATATAACGTTACCACAGAGAAGTAGGGACCGGCATGCGAGGAATGTTGTAAAACGTTACGGTAGAGATGTTAGGTTGCCATAGGTTAAGATATATAACGTTATAGGCGTATATACTGTTCCCACCGAGAAGTAGGTGCCGAAGCGCCGGGAATGTTGTAACATATTACATTCGACAAGTTAGGTTGCCTTAGGATAGGATATATAACGTTAAAGACGTATATACTGTTCCCACCAAGAAGTAGGGGCTGACGCGCCAGGAATGTTGTAAAATATTACATTCGACATGTTAGGTTGCCTTAGCATAGGATATATAACGTTATAGGCGTATATACTGTTCCCACCGAGAAGTAGGGGCCGAAGTGCCGGGAATGTTGTAAAATATTACATGCGACATGTTAGGTTGCCTTAGGCTAGGATTTATAGCGTTATAGACGTATATAATGTTCCCACCGAGAAGTAGGGGCCGAAGTGACGGGAATGTAGTAAAATATTACATTCGACATGATAGGTTGCCTTAGGCTAGGATATATAGCGTTATAGACGTATATAATGTTCCCACCGAGAAGTAGGTGCCGACACGCCAGGAATGTTGTCAAATATTACATCCGATATGTTAGGTTCCCTTAGGTAAGGATATATAACTTTATAGACGTATATAATGATCCCACCGAGAGGCAGGGGCCAACGAGCCAGGAATGTTGTAAAATATTACGCTCGACAGGTTAGTTTGCGTTAGGCTAGCATATATAGCGTTATAGAAGTATATAATGTTCCCACCGAGAAGTAGGTGCCGACGCGTCAGCAATGTTGTTAAATATTACATACGACATGTTAGGTTGCCTTAGGCTAGGATATATAGCGTTATAGACGTATATAATGTTCCCACCGAGAAGTAGGTGCCGACGCGCCAGGAATGTTGTAAAATATTACATTCGACATGTTAGGTTGCCTTAAGCTAGGATATATAGCGTTATAGACGTATATAATGTTCCCACCGAGACGTAGGGACCGACATGCCAGGAATTTTGTAAAATATTACATCCCATATGTTACGTTGCGTTAGGTTAGGATATACAACGTTATAGACGTATATAATGTCCCCATCGAGAAGCAGGCGACGACACGCCAGGAATGTTGTCAAATATTACATCCGAGATGTTAGGTTGCCTTAGGCTAGGAAATATAGAGTTATAGACGTATATAATGTTCCCACCGAGAAGTAGGTGCCGACGCGCCAGGAATGTGGTAAAATATTACTTTCGACATGTTAGGTTGCCTTAGGTTAGGATATATAACGTTATAGACGTGTATACTGTTCCCACGGTGAAGTAGTTGCCGACGCGCCAGAAATGTTGTAAAATATTACATTCGACATGTTAGGCTGCCTTAGGTTATGATATATAACGTTATAGAAGTATATAATGTTCCCACCGAGAAGTTGGTGCCGACGCGTCAGCAATGTGGTTAAATATTACATACGATATGTTAGGTTGCCTTAGGCTAGGATATATAGCGTTAAAGACGTATATAATGTTCCCACCGAGAAATAGGGGCCGACGCGCCAGGAATGTTGTAAAATATTACATTCGACATGTTAGGTTGCCTTAAGCTAGGATATATAGCGTTATAGACGTATATAATGTTCCCACCGAGGAGTAGGGGCCGAAGTGCCGGGAATGTTGTAAAATATTACATGCGACATGTTAGGTTGCCTTAGGCTAGGATTTATAGCGTTATAGACGTATATAATGTTCCCACCGAGAAGTAGGGGCCGAAGTGACGGGAATGTAGTAAAATATTACATTCGACATGATAGGTTGCCTTAGGCTAGGATATATAGCGTTATAGACGTATATAATGTTCCCACCGAGAAGTAGGTGCCGACACGCCAGGAATGTTGTCAAATATTACATCCGGTATGTTAGGTTCCCTTAGGTAAGGATATATAACTTTATAGACGTATATAATGATCCCACCGAGAGGCAGGGGCCAACGAGCCAGGAATGTTGTAAAATATTACGCTCGACAGGTTAGTTTGCGTTAGGCTAGCATATATAGCGTTATAGAAGTATATAATGTTCCCACCGAGAAGTAGGTGCCGACGCGTCAGCAATGTTGTTTAATATTACATACGACATGTTAGGTTGCCTTAGGCTAGGATATATAGCGTTATAGACGTATATAATGTTCCCACCGAGAAGTAGGTGCCGACGCGCCAGGAATGTTGTAAAATATTACATTCGACATGTTAGGTTGCCTTAAGCTAGGATATATAGCGTTATAGACGTATATAATGTTCCCACCGAGGAGTAGGGGCCGAAGTGCCGGGAATGTTGTAAAATATTACATGCGACATGTTAGGCTGCCTTAGGCTAGGATATGTAACGTTATAGACGTATATAATGTTCCCACCGTGAAGTATGTGCCAACGAGCCAGGAATGTAGTACAATATTACATTCGACATGTTAGGTTGCCTTAGGCTAGGATATATAGCGTTATAGACGTATATAATGTTCCCACCGAGAAGTAGGTGCCGACGCGCCAGGAATGTTGTAAAATATTACATTCGACATGTTAGGTTGCCTTAAGCTAGGATATATAGCGTTATAGACGTATATAATGTTCCCACCGAGGAGTAGGGGCCGAAGTGCCGGGAATGTTGTAAAATATTACATGCGACATGTTAGGTTGCCTTAGGCTAGGATTTATAGCGTTATAGACGTATATAATGTTCCCACCGAGAAGTAGGGGTCGAAGTGACGGGAATGTAGTAAAATATTACATTCGACATAATAGGTTGCCTTAGGCTAGGATATATAACGATATTGACTTATATAATGTTCTCACCGAGAAATGGGGGCCGACGCCCCAGGAATGTTGTAAAATATTACATTCGACATGTTAGGTTGCCTTAAGCTAGGATATATAGCGTTATAGACGTATATAATGTTCCCACCGAGAAGTAGGGGCCGAAGTGCCGGGAATGTTGTAAAACATTACATGCGACATGTTAGGTTGCCTTAGGCTAGGATTTATAGCGTTATAGACGTATATAATGTTCCCACCGAGAAGTAGGTGCCGACGCGTCAGCAATGTGGTTAAATATTACATACGATATGTTAGGTTGCCTTAGGCTAGGATATATAGCGTTAAAGACGTATATAATGTTCCCACCGAGAAATAGGGGCCGACACGCCAGGAATGTTGTAAAACAATACATCCGAGATGTTAGGTTGCCTTAGGTTAGGATATATAACGTTATTGACTTATATAAAGTTCCCCCCGACAAATAGGGGCCGACGCGCAAGGAATGTTGTAAAATTTTACATTCGACATGTTAGGATTGCCTTAGGCTAGGATATATAACGTTATAGACGTATATACTGTTCCCAGCGAGAAGTAGGTGCCGACGCGCCAGGAATGTTGTAAAATATTACATTCGACATGTTAGGTTGCCTTAAGCTAGGATATGTAGCGTTATAGACGTATATAATGTTCCCACCGAGAAGTAGGGGCCGAAGTGCCGGGAATGTTGTAAAATATTACATGCGACATGTTAGGTTGCCTTAGGCTGGGATATATAGCGTTAAGGACGTACATAATGTTCCCACCCAGAAGGAGGTGCCGACGCGTCAGCAATGTGGTTAAATATTACATACGATATGTTAGGTTGCCTTAGGCTAGGGTATACAGCGTTAAGGACATATATAATGTTCCCACCGGGAAGTAGGTGACGACGCGCCAGGAATGTTGTAAAATATTACATTCGACATGTTAGGTTGCCTTAAGCTAGGATATATAGCGTTATAGACGTATATAATGTTCCCACCGAGAAGTAGGGGCCGAAGTGCCGCGAATGTTGTAAAATATTACGCTCGACAGGTTAGTTTGCGTTAGGCTAGCATATATAGCGTTATAGAAGTATATAATGTTCCCACCGAGAAGTAGGTGCCGACGCGTCAGCAATGTTGTCAAATATTACATCCGAGATGTTAGGTTGCCTTAGGCTAGGAAATATAGAGTTATAGACGTATATAATGTTCCCACCGAGAAGTAGGTGCCGACGCGCCAGGAATGTGGTAAAATATTACTTTCGACATGTTAGGTTGCCTTAGGTTAGGATATATAACGTTATAGACGTGTATACTGTTCCCACGGTGAAGTAGTTGCCGACGCGCCAGAAATGTTGTAAAATATTACATTCGAAATGTTAGGCTGCCTCAGGCTAGGATATGTAACGTTATAGACGTATATAATGTTCCCACCGTGAAGTATGTGCCAACGAGCCAGGAATGTAGTACAATATAACATTCGACATGTTAGGTTGCCTTAGGCTAGGATATATAGCGTTATAGACGTATATAATGTTCCCACCGAGAAGTAGGTGCCGACGCGCCAGGAATGTTGTAAAATATTACATTCGACATGTTAGGTTGCCTTAAGCTAGGATATATAGCGTTATAGACGTATATAATGTTCCCACCGAGGAGTAGGGGCCGAAGTGCCGGGAATGTTGTAAAATATTACATGCGACATGTTAGGTTGCCTTAGGCTAGGATTTATAGCGTTATAGACGTATATAATGTTCCCACCGAGAAGTAGGGGCCGAAGTGACGGGAATGTAGTAAAATATTACATTCGACATGATAGGTTGCCTTAGGCTAGGATATATAACGATATTGACTTATATAATCTTCTCACCGAGAAATGGGGGCCGACGCCCCAGGAATGTTGTAAAATATTACATTCGACATGTTAGGTTGCCTTAAGCTAGGATATATAGCGTTATAGACGTATATAATGTTCCCACCGAGAAGTAGGGGCCGAAGTGCCGGGAATGTTGTAAAACATTACATGCGACATGTTAGGTTGCCTTAGGCTAGGATTTATAGCGTTATAGACGTATATAATGTTCCCACCGAGAAGTAGGTGCCGACGCGTCAGCAATGTGGTTAAATATTACATACGATATGTTAGGTTGCCTTAGGCTAGGATATATAGCGTTAAAGACGTATATAATGTTCCCACCGAGAAATAGGGGCCGACACGCCAGGAATGTTGTAAAACATTACATGCGACATGTTAGGTTGCCTTAGGCTAGGATTTATAGCGTTATAGACGTATATAATGTTCCCACCGAGAAGTAGGTGCCGACGCGTCAGCAATGTGGTTAAATATTACATACGATATGTTAGGTTGCCTTAGGCTAGGATATATAGCGTTAAAGACGTATATAATGTTCCCACCGAGAAATAGGGGCCGACACGCCAGGAATGTTGTAAAACAATACATCCGAGATGTTAGGTTGCCTTAGGTTAGGATATATAACGCTATTGACTTATATAAAGTTCCCCCCGAGAAATAGGGGCCGACGCGCAAGGAATGTTGTAAAATTTTACATTCGACATGTTAGGATTGCCTTAGGCTAGGATATATAACGTTATAGACGTATATACTGTTCCCAGCGAGAAGTAGGTGCCGACGCGCCAGGAATGTTGTAAAATATTACATTCGACATGTTAGGTTGCCTTAAGCTAGGATATGTAGCGTTATAGACGTATATAATGTTCCCACCGAGAAGTAGGGGCCGAAGTGCCGGGAATGTTGTAAAATATTACATGCGACATGTTAGGTTGCCTTAGGCTGGGATATATAGCGTTAAGGACGTACATAATGTTCCCACCCAGAAGGAGGTGCCGACGCGTCAGCAATGTGGTTAAATATTACATACGATATGTTAGGTTGCCTTAGGCTAGGGTATACAGCGTTAAGGACGTATATAATGTTCCCACCGGGAAGTAGGTGACGACGCGCCAGGAATGTTGTAAAATATTACATTCGACATGTTAGGTTGCCTTAAGCTAGGATATATAGCGTTATAGACGTATATAATGTTCCCACCGAGATGTAGGGGCCGCCGCGCCAGGAATGTAGTAAAATAATACATCCGAGATGTTAGGTTGCCTTAGGCTAGGATATGTAACGTTATAGACGTATATAATGATCCCACTGAGAAGTAGGGTCCAACGAGCCAGGAATGTGGTAAAATAATACAATCGATATGGTAGGTTGCCTTAGGTTAGGATATATAACGTTATAGACGTGTATACTGTTCCTACGGAGAAGTAGCTGCCGACGCGCCAGAAATGTTGTAAAATATTACATTCGACATGTTAGGCTGCCTTAGGCTAGGATATATAGCGTTATAGACGTATATAATCTTCCCACACAGAAGTAGGGGCCGAAGTGCCGGCAATGTTGTAAAATATTACATGCGACACGTTAGGTTGCCTTAGGCGAGGATATATAGCGTTATAGACGTATATAATGTTCCCACCGAGAAGTAGGGGCCGACGTGCCAGGAATGTAGTAAAATATTACATCCAAGATGTTAGGTTGCCTTAGGCTAGGATATATAGCGTTAAAGACGTATATAATGTTCCCACCGAGAAATAGGGGCCGACACGCCAGGAATGTTGTAAAACAATACATCCGAGATGTTAGGTTGCCTTAGGTTAGGATATATAACGTTATTGACTTATATAAAGTTCCTACCGAGGAATAGGGGCCGACGCGCCAGAAATGTTGTAAAATTTTACATTCGACATGTTAGGATTGCCTTAGGCTAGGATATATAACGTTATAGACGTATATAATGTTCCCACCGAGAAGTAGGTGCCGACGCGTCAGCAATGTTGTTAAATATTACATACGACATGTTAGGTTGCCTTAGGCTAGGATATATAGCGTTATAGACGTATATAATGTTCCCACCGGGAAGTAGGTGACGACGCGCCAGGAATGTTGTAAAATATTACATTCGACATGATAGGTTGCCTTAGGCTAGGATATATAACGTTATAGACGTGTATACTGTTCCTACGGAGAAGTAGTTGCCGACGCGCCAGAAATATTGTAAAATATTACATTCGACATGTTAGGCTGCCTTAGGCTAGGATATATAGCGTTATAGACATATATAATGTTCCCACCGAGATGTAGGTGCCGACGCGCCAGGAATGTTGTAAAATATTACATTCGACATGTTAGGTTGCCTTAAGCTAGGATATATAGCGTTATAGACGTATATAATCTTCCCACACAGAAGTAGGGGCCGAAGTGCCGGCAATGTTGTAAAATATTACATGCGACACGTTAGGTTGCCTTAAGCTAGGATATATAGCGTTATAGACGTATATAATGTTCCCACCGAGAAGTAGGGGCCGAAGTGCCGGGAATGTTGTAAAATATTACATGCGACATGTTAGGTTGCCTTAGGCTAGGATTTATAGCGTTATAGACGTATATAATGTTCCCACCGAGAAGTAGGGTCCGAAGTGACGGGAATGTAGTAAAATATTACATTCGACATGATAGGCTGCCTTAGGCTAGGATATATAGCGTTATAGACGTATATAATGTTCCCACCGAGATGTAGGTGCCGACGCGCCAGGAATGTTGTAAAACATTACATGCGACATGTTAGGTTGCCTTAGGCTAGGATTTATAGCGTTATAGACGTATATAATGTTCCCACCAAGAAGTAGGTGCCGACGCGTCAGCAATGTGGTTAAATATTACATACGATATGTTAGGTTGCCTTAGGCTAGGATATATAGCGTTAAAGACGTATATAATGTTCCCACCGAGAAATAGGGGCCGACACGCCAGGAATGTTGTAAAACAATACATCCGAGATGTTAGGTTGCCTTAGGTTAGGATATATAACGCTATTGACTTATATAAAGTTCCCCCCGAGAAATAGGGGCCGACGCGCAAGGAATGTTGTAAAATTTTACATTCGACATGTTAGGATTGCCTTAGGCTAGGATATATAACGTTATAGACGTATATACTGTTCCCAGCGAGAAGTAGGTGCCGACGCGCCAGGAATGTTGTAAAATATTACATTCGACATGTTAGGTTGCCTTAAGCTAGGATATGTAGCGTTATAGACGTATATAATGTTCCCACCGAGAAGTAGGGGCCGAAGTGCCGGGAATGTTGTAAAATATTACATGCGACACGTTAGGTTGCCTTAAGCTAGGATATATAGCGTTATAGACGTATATAATGTTCCCACCGAGAAGTAGGGGCCGAAGTGCCGGGAATGTTGTAAAATATTACATGCGACATGTTAGGTTGCCTTAGGCTAGGATTTATAGCGTTATAGACGTATATAATGTTCCCACCGAGAAGTAGGGTCCGAAGTGGCGGGAATGTAGTAAAATATTACATTCGACATGATAGGTTGCCTTAGGCTAGAATATATAGCGTTATAGACGTATATAATGTTCCCATCGGGAAGTAGGTGCCGACGCGTCAGCAATGTGGTTAAATATTACATACGATATGTTAGGTTGCCTTAGGCTAGGATATACAGCGTTAAAGACGTATATAATGTTCCCACCGAGAAATAGGGGCCGACACGAGAGGAATGTTGTGAAACAATACATCCGAGATGTTAGGTTGCCTTAGGTTAGGATATATAACGTTATAGACGTATACAATGTTCCCACCGAGAAATAGGGGCCGACACGTCAGAAATGTTGTAAAATATTACAATCGACATGTTACGATTGCCTTAGGCTAGGATATACCACGATATAGACGTATATACTGTTCCCATCGAGAAGTAGGTGCCGACGCGCAAGGAATGTTGTAAAATATTACATCCGAGATGTTAGGTTCCCTACGGTAAGGATATGCAACGTTATAGACGTATATAATGTTCCCACCGAGAGATAGGTGCCGACGAGCCAGGAATGTTGTAAAATATTACGCTCGACATGTTAGTTTGCGTTAAGCTAGGATATATAGCGTTATAGACGTATATAATGTTCCCACCGAGCTGTAGGGGCCGCCGCGCCAGGAATGTAGTAAAATATTACATCCGAGATGTTACGTTGCCTTAGGCTAGGATATATAACGTTACAGACGTATATAATGTTCCCACTGAGAAGTAGGGTCCAACGAGCCAGGAATGTGGTAAAATATTACAATCGACATGGTAGGTTGCCTTAGGCTAGGATATGTAATGTTATAGACGTATATAATGTTCCCACCGAGAAGTAGGGGCCGACACGTCAGGAATGTTGTAAAACAATACATCCGAGGTGTTAGGTTGATTTAGGGTAGGATATATAACGTTATAGACGTATATACTGTTCCCAAGCGAGAAGTAGGTGCCGACGCGCCAGAAATGTTGTAAAATATTACATTCGACATGTTAGGTTGCCATAGGCTAGGATATATAGCGATATAGTCGTATATAATGTTCCCACCGAGAAGTTGGGGCCGGCGCGCAAGGAATGTAGTAAAATATTACATCCGAGATGTTAGGTTGCCTTAGGTTAGGATATATTACGTTATAGACATATATACTGTTCCCACGGAGAAGTAGTTGCCGACGCGCCAGAAATGTTGTAAAATATTACATTCGATATGTTAGGCTGCCTTAGGCTAGGATATATAGCGTTATAGACGTATACAATGTTCCCACCGAGAAATAGGGGCCGACACGCCAGGAACGTTGTAAAACATTACATCCGAGGTGTTAGGTTGCCTTAGGTTAGGATATATAATGTTATGGACGTATATACTGTTCCCACCGAGAAGTATGGGCCAACGAGCCAGGAATGTGGTGCAATATTACATTCGACATGTTAGGTTGCCTTAAGCTAGGATATATAGCGTTATAGACGTATATAATGTTCCCACCGAGAAGTAGGGGCCGACGTGCCAGGAATGTAGTAAAATATTACATCCGTGACGTTAGGGGGCCTTAGGTTAGGATATATAACGTTATTGACTTATATATTGTTCTCACCGAGAAATAGGGGCCGACGCGCCACGAATGCTGTAAAATATTACATTCGACATGTTAGGATTGCGTTAGGTTAGGATATATAACGTTATAGACGTATATACTGTTACCACCGAGAAGTAGGTGCCGACGCGCCAGGTATGTTGTAAAATATTACATTCGACATGTTAGGTAGCCTTAGGCTAGGACATATAGCGTTATAGACGTATATAATGTTCCCACCGAGAAGTAGGTGCCGACGCGCCAGGAATGTTGTAGAATATTACATTCGAGGTGTTAGGTTGCCTTAGGGTAGGATATATAACGTTATAGACGTATATACTGTTCCCAAGCGAGAAGTAGGTGCCGACGCGCCAGAAATGTTGTAAAATATTACATTCGACATGTTAGGTTGCCATAGGCTAGGATATATAGCGATATAGTCGTATATAATGTTCCCACCGAGAAGTTGGGGCCGGCGCGCAAGGAATGTAGTAAAATATTACATCCGAGATGTTAGGTTGCCTTAGATTAGGATATATTACGTTATAGACATATATACTGTTCCCACGGAGAAGTAGTTGCCGACGCGCCAGAAATGTTGTAAAATATTACATTCGATATGTTAGGCTGCCTTAGGCTAGGATATATAGCGTTATAGACGTATACAATGTTCCCACCGAGAAATAGGGGCCGACACGCCAGGAACGTTGTAAAACATTACATCCGAGGTGTTAGGTTGCCTTAGGTTAGGATATATAATGTTATGGACGTATATACTGTTCCCACCGAGAAGTATGGGCCAACGAGCCAGGAATGTGGTGCAATATTACATTCGACATGTTAGGTTGCCTTAAGCTAGGATATATAGCGTTATAGACGTATATAATGTTCCCACCGAGAAGTAGGGGCCGACGTGCCAGGAATGTAGTAAAATATTACATCCGTGACGTTAGGGGGCCTTAGGTTAGGATATATAACGTTATTGACTTATATATTGTTCTCACCGAGAAATAGGGGCCGACGCGCCACGAATGCTGTAAAATATTACATTCGACATGTTAGGATTGCGTTAGGTTAGGATATATAACGTTATAGACGTATATACTGTTACCACCGAGAAGTAGGTGCCGACGCGCCAGGTATGTTGTAAAATATTACATTCGACATGTTAGGTAGCCTTAGGCTAGGACATATAGCGTTATAGACGTATATAATGTTCCCACCGAGAAGTAGGTGCCGACGCGCCAGGAATGTTGTAGAATATTACATTCGAGGTGTTAGGTTGCCTTAGGGTAGGATATATAACGTTATAGACGTATATACTGTTCCCACCGAGAAGTAGGTGCCGACGCGCCAGAAATGTTGTAAAATATTACATTCGACATGTTAGGTTGCCATAGGCTAGGATATATAGCGATATAGACGTATATAATGTTCCCACCGAGAAGTTGGGGCCGGCGCGCCAGGAATGTAGTAAAATATTACATCCGAGATGTTAGGTTGCCTTAGGCTAGGATATGTAACGTTATAGACGTATATAATGTTCTCACCGAGAAGTAGGGGCCGACACGTCAGGAATGTTGTAAAACAATACATCCGAGGTGTTAGGTTGCCTTAGGGTAGGATATATAACGTTATAGACGTATATACTGTTCCCACCGAGAAGTAGATGACGACGCGCCAGGCATTTTGTAAAATATTACATTCGACAAGTTAGGTTGCCTTAGGCTAGGACATATAACGTTATTGACTTATATAACGTTCTCACCGAGAAATAGGGGCCGACGCGCCAGGAATGTTGTAAAATATTACATTCGACATGTCAGGTTGCCTTAGGTTAGGATATATAACATTATAGACGTATATAATGTTCCTACCAAGAAGTAGGTGCCGACACAGGCCAGGAATGTTGTAAAACATTACATCCGAGATGTTAGGTGGCCTTAGGTTATGATATATAACGTTATTGACTTATATAATGTTCTCACCGAGAAATAGGGGCCGACGCGTCAGCGATGTTGTTAAATATTACATACGGCATGTCAGGTTGCCTTAGGCTAAGATATAGGGCGTTATAGACATATATAATGTTCCCACCGAGAAGTAGGGGCCGACGTGCCAGGAATGTAGTAAAATATTACATCCGAGATGTTAGGTGGCCTTAGGTTAGGATATGTAACGTTATTGACTTATATAATGTTCTCACCGAGAAATAGGGGCCGACGCGCCAGGAATGTTGTAAAATATTACATTCGACATGTTAGGTTGCCTTAGGCTAGGATATATAGCGTTATAGGCGTATATAATATTCCCACCGAGAAGTAGGGGCCGACGTGCCAGGAATGTAGTAAAATATTACATCCGAGATGTTAGGTTGCCTTAGGCTAGGATATGTAATGTTATAGACGTATATAATGTTCCCACCGAGAAATAGGGACCGACACGCCAGTAACGTTGTAAAACATTACATCCGAGGTGTTAGGTTGCCTTAGGTTAGGATATGTAACGTTATAGACGTATATAATGTTCCCACCGAGAAGTAGGGGCCGGCGCCCGAGGAATGTAGTAAAATATTACATCCGAGATGTTTAGGTTGCCTTAGGCTAGGATATGTAACGTTATAGACGTATATAATGTTCCCACCGAGATGTAGGGTCCAGCGAGCCAGGAATGTGGTAAAATATTACAATCGACATGTTAGGTTGCCTTAGGTTAGGATATATAACGTTATAGACATATATACTGTTCCCACGGAGAAGTAGTTGCCGACGCGCCAGAAATGTTGTAAAATATTACATTCGACATGTTAGGCTGCCTTAGGCTAGGATATATAGCGTTATAGACGTATACAATGTTCCCACCGAGAAATAGGGGCCGACACGCCAGGAACGTTGTAAAACATTACATCCGAGGTGTTAGGTTGCCTTAGGTTAGGATATATAATGTTATAGACGTATATACTGTTCCCACCGAGAAGTAGGTGCCGACGCGTCAGCAATGTTGTTAAATATTACATACGGCATGTTAGGTTGCCTTAGGCGAAGATATAGAGCGTTATAGACATATATAATGTTCCCACCGAGAAGTAGGGGCGGACGTGCCAGGAATGTAGTAAAATATTACATCCGAGATGTTAGGTTGCCTTAGGTTAGGATATATAACGTTATAGACTTATATAATGTTCCCACCGAGAAGTAGTTGCCGACGCGCCAGGAATATTGTAAAATATTACATTCGACATGTTAGGTTGCCTCAGGCTAGAACATATAGCGTTATAGACATATATAATGTTCCCACTGAGAAATAGGTACCGACACGCCAGGAATGTGGTAAAACATTACATCCGAGGTGTTAGGTTGCCTTAGGCTAGGATATATAGCGATATAGACTTATATACTGTTCCCTCCGAGAAGGAGGTGCCGACGTGCCAGGAATGTTGTAAAATATTACATCCGAGATATTAGGATTGCCTTAGGCTAGGATATATAACGTTATAGACGTATATAATGTTCCCACCGAGAAGTAGGTGCCTACGCGCCAGGAATGTTGTAAAATATTACATTCGACATGTTAGGTTGCTTTAGGCTAGGATATATAACTTTATAGACTTATATACTGTTCCCTCCGAGAAGTAGGTGCCGACGCGCCAGGAATGTTGTAAAATATTACATCCGAGATGTTAGGATTGCCCTGGGCTAGGATATGTAACGTTATAGACGTATATACAGTTCCCACCGAGAAGTAGGTGCCGACGCGCCAGGAATGTTGTAAAATATTACATTCGACATGTTAGGTTGCCTTAAGGTAGGATATATAGCGTTATAGACGTATATAATGTTCCCACCGAGAAGTAGGGGTCGGCGCGCCAGGAATGTATTAAAATATAACATCCGAGATGTTAGGTTGCCTTAGGCTAGGATATATAGCGTTATAGATGTATATAATGTTCCCACCGAAGAGTAGGGGTCGACGAGTCAGGAATGTTGTAAAATATTACGCTCGACATGTTAAGTTGCCTTACGCTAGGGTATATAGCGATATAGACGTATATAATGTTCCCACCGAGAAGTATGGGCCGGCGCGCCACGAATGTAGTAAAATATTATATCCGAGAGGTTAGGTTGCCTTAGGCTAGGATATATAACGTTATAGACGTATATAATGTTCCCACCGAGAAGTAGGGGCCGGCGCGCCAGGAATGTTGTAAAATATTACATTCGACATGTTAGGTTGCCTTAGGCTGGGATATATGGCGATATAGACGTATATAATGTTCCCACCGAGAAGTAGGGGCCGGCGCGCCACGAATATAGTAAAATATTACATTCGACATGTTAGGTTGCCTTACGTTATGATATATAGCGATATAGACGTATATAATGTTCCCACCTAGATGTAGGGACCGGGGCGCCATGAATGTTGTAAAATATTACATCCGAGATGTTAGGTTGCCTTAGGCTAGGATATGTAAAGTTATAGACGTACATAATGTTCCCACCGAGAAGTAGGGGCCGGCGGGCCAGGAATGTATTAAAATATAACATCCGAGATATTAGGTTGCCTTAGGCTAGGATATATAGCGTTATAGATGTATATAATGTTCCCACCGAAAAGTAAGGGCCGACGAGTCAGGAATGTTGTAAAATATTACGCTCGACATGTTAGGTTGCCTTACGCTAGGGTATATAGCGATATAGACGTATATAATGTTCCCACCGAGAAGTAGGGGCCGGCGCGCCACGAATGTAGTAAAATATTACATCCGAGATGTTAGGTTGCCTTAGGCTACGATATATAACGTTATAGACGTATATAATGTACCCACCGAGAAGGAGGTGCCGACGTGCCAGGAATGTTGTAAAATATTACATCCTAGATATTAGGATTGCCTTAGGCTAGGATATATAACGTTATAGACGTATATAATGTTCCCACCGAGAAGTAGGGGCCGGCATGCCGGGAATGTTGTGAAATATTACATTCGACATGTTAGGTTGTCTTAAGATAGGATGTATAGCGTTATAGACGTATATAATGTTCCCACCGAGAAGTAGGGGCCGGCGCGCCAGGAATGTAGTAAAATATAACATCCGAGATGTTAGGTTGCCTTAGGCTGGGATATATAACGTTATAGACGTATATAATGTTCCCACCGAGAAGTAGGTGCCGACGAGTCAGGAATGTTGTAAAATATTACGCTCGACATGTTTGGTTCCCTTAGGCTAGGGTATACAGCGATATAGACGTATATAATGTTCCCACCGGAAAGTAGGGGCCGACGAGTCAGAAATGTTGTAAAATATTACGCTCGGCATGTTAGGTTGCCTAAGGTTAGGGTATATAGCGATGTAGACGTATATAATGTTCCCACCGAGAAGTAGGGGTCGGCGCGCCAGGAATATAGTAAAATATTACATTCGACATGTTAGGTTGCCTTAGGCTAAGATATATAGCGATATAGACGTATATAATGTTCCCACCGAGAAGTTGGGGCCGGCGCGCCAGGAATGTAGTAAAATATTACATCCGAGATGTTAGGTTGCCTTAGGCTAGGATATGTAACGTTATAGACGTATATAATGTTCTCACCGAGAAGTAGGGGCCGACACGCCAGGAATGTTGTAAAATTTTACATTCGACATGTTAGGATTGCCTTAGGCTAGGATATATAACGTTATAGACGTATATACTGTTCCCACCGAGAAGTAGGTACCGACGCGTCAGCAATGTTGTTAAATATTACATACGGCATGTTAGGTTGCCTTAGGCTAAGATATAGGGCGTTATAGACATATATAATGTTCCCACCGTGAAGTAGGGGCGGACGTGCCAGGAATGTAGTAAAATATTACATCCGAGATGTTAGGTGGCCTTAGGTTAGGATATATAATGTTATTGACTTATATAATGTTCTCACCGAGAAATAGGGGCCGACGCGCCAGGAATGTTGTAAAATATTACATTCGACATGTTAGGTTGCCTTAGGCTAGGATATATAGCGTTATAGACGTATATAATATTCCCACCGAGAAGTAGGGGCCGACGTGCCAGGAATGTAGTAAAATATTACATCCGAGATGTTAGGTTGCCTTAGGCTAGGATATGTAATGTTATAGACGTACATAATGTTCCCACCGAGAAGTAGGGGCCGACACGTCAGGAATGTTGTAAAACAATACATCCGAGGTGTTAGGTTGCCTTAGGGTAGGATATATAACGTTATAGACGTATATGCTGTTCCCACCGAGAAGTAGGTGCCGACACGCCAGGAATGTTGTTAAATATTACATCCGAGATGTTAGGTTGCCTTAGGCTAGGATATATAACGTTATAGACATATATAATGTTCCCACCGAGAAGTAGGGGCCGACGTGCCAGGAATGTAGTAAAATATTACACCCGGGATGTTAGGTTGCCTTAGGTTAGGATATATAACATTATAGACGTATATAATGTTCCTACCAAGAAGTAGGGGCCGACACAGGCCAGGAATGTTGTAAAATATTACATTCGACATGTTAGGATTGCGTTAGGTTAGGATATATAACGTTATAGACGTATATACTGTTACCACCGAGAAGTAGGTGCCGACGCGCCAGGTATGTTGTAAAATACTACATTCGACATGTTAGGTTGCCTTAGGCTAGGATATGTAACGTTATAGACGTATATAATGTTCTCACCGAGAAGTAGGGGCCGACACGCCAGGAATGTTGTAAAACATTACATCCGAGGTGTTAGGTTACCTTAGGTTAGGATATATAATGTTATAGACGTATATACTGTTCCCACTGAGAAGTAGGTCCCGACGCGTCGCCAATGTTGTTAAATATTACATACGGCATGTTAGGTTGCCTTATGCTAGGATATATAACGTTATAGACATATATAACGTTCCCACCGAGATGTAGGGGCCGACGTGCCAGGAATGTAGTAAAATATTACACCCGGGATGTTAGGTTGCCTTAGGTTAGGATATATAACGTTATAGACGTTTATAATGTTCCCACGGAAAAGTAGGTAGCGACGCGTCAGCAGTGTTGTAAAATATTACAATCGACATGTTAGGATTGCCTTAGGCTAGGATATACAACGATATAGACGTATATACTGTTCCCACCGAGAAGTAGGTGCCGACGCGTCAGCGATGTTGTTAAATATTACATACGGCATGTTAGGTTGCCTTAGGTTAGGATATATAACATTATAGACGTATATAATGTTCCTACCAAGAAGTAGGGGCCGACACAGGCCAGGAATGTTGTAAAACATTACATCCGAGATGTTAGGTGGCCTTAGGTTATGATATATAACGTTATTGACTTATATAATGTTCTCACCGAGAAATAGGGGCCGACGCGCCAGAAATGTTGTTAAATATTACATTCGATATGTTAGGTTGCCTTAAGCTAGGATATATAGCGTCATAGACGTATATAATGTTCCCACCGAGAAGTAGGTGCCGACGCGCCAGGTATGTTGTAAAATACTACATTCGACATGTTAGGTTGCCTTAGGCTAGGATATGTAACGTTATAGACGTATATAATGTTCTCACCGAGAAGTAGGGGCCGACACGCCAGGAATGTTGTAAAACATTACATCCGAGGTGTTAGGTTACCTTAGGTTAGGATATATAATGTTATAGACGTATATACTGTTCCCACTGAGAAGTAGGTCCCGACGCGTCGCCAATGTTGTTAAATATTACATACGGCATGTTAGGTTGCCTTATGCTAGGATATATAACGTTATAGACATATATAACGTTCCCACCGAGATGTAGGGGCCGACGTGCCAGGAATGTAGTAAAATATTACACCCGTGATGTTAGGTTGCCTTAGGTTAGGATATATAACGTTATAGACGTTTATAATGTTCCCACGGAAAAGTAGGTAGCGACGCGTCAGCAGTGTTGTAAAATATTACAATCGACATGTTAGGATTGCCTTAGGCTAGGATATACAACGATATAGACGTATATACTGTTCCCACCGAGAAGTAGGTGCCGACGCGTCAGCGATGTTGTTAAATATTACATACGGCATGTTAGGTTGCCTTAGGTTAGGATATATAACATTATAGACGTATATAATGTTCCTACCAAGAAGTAGGGGCCGACACAGGCCAGGAATGTTGTAAAACATTACATCCGAGATGTTAGGTGGCCTTAGGTTATGATATATAACGTTATTGACTTATATAATGTTCTCACCGAGAAATAGGGGCCGACGCGCCAGAAATGTTGTTAAATATTACATTCTACATGTTAGGTTGCCTTAGGATAGGATATATAGCGTTATAGACGTATATAATGTTCCCACCGAGAAGTAGGTGCCGACGGGCCAGGAATGTTGTAAAATATTACATTCGACATGTTAGGTTGCCTTAAGCTAGGATATATAGCGTTATAGACGTATATAACGTTCCCACCGAGAAGTAGGGGCCGAAGTGCCGGGAATGTTGTAAAATATTACATGCGACATGGTAGGTTGCCTTAGGCTAGGATATACAGCGTTATAGACGTATATAATGTTCCCACCGAGAAGTAGGGGCCGACGTGCCAGGAATGTAGTAAAATATTACATCCGTGATGTTAGGGGGCCTTAGGTTAGGATATATAACGTTATTGACTTATATAATGTTCCCACCGTGAAGTAGGGTCCAACGAGCCAGGAATGTTGTAAAATATTACATGCGACATGGTAGGTTGCCTTAGGCTAGGATATATAACGTTATAGACGTATATACTGTTCCCACCGAGAAGTAGGTGCCGACGCGCCAGGAATGTTGTAAAATATTACATTCGACATGTTAGGTTGCCTTAGGCTAGGATATGTAACGTTATAGACGTATATAATATTCCCACCGAGAAGTAGGGGCCGGCGCGCCAGGAATGTAGTAAAATATAACATCCGAGATGTTAGGTTGCCTTAGGCTAGGATATATAACGTTATAGACATATATAATGTTCCCACCGAGAAGTCGGGGCCGACGTGCCAGGAATGTAGTAAAATATTACACCCGGGATGTTAGGTTGCCTTAGGTTAGGATATATAACGTTATAGACATATATAATGTTCCCACCGAGATGTAGGGGCCGACGTGCCAGGAATGTAGTAAAATATTACACCCGGGATGTTAGGTTGCCTTAGGTTAGGATATATAACGTTATAGACGTTTATAATGTTCCCACGGAAAAGTAGGTAGCGACGCGTCAGCAGTGTTGTAAAATATTACAATCGACATGTTAGGATTGCCTTAGGCTAGGCTATACAACGATATAGACGTATATACTGTTCCCACCGAGAAGTAGGTGCCGACGCTCCAGGAATGTTGTAAAATATTACATTCGACAAGTTAGGTTGCCTTATTCTAGGATATGTAGCTTTAAAGACGTATATAATGTTCCCACCGAGAAATAGGGGCCGACAGGTCAGGAATGTAATAAAATATTACATCCAAGATGTTAGGTTGCCTTAGGCTAGGATATGTAACGTTACAGTCGTATATAATGTTCCCACCGTGAAGTAGGGTCCAACGAGCCAGGAATGTTGTAAAATATTACATGCGACATGGTAGGTTGCCTTAGGCTAGGATATATAACGTTATAGACGTATATACTGTTCCCACCGAGAAGTAGGTGCCGACGCGCCAGGAATGTTGTAAAATATTACATTCGACATGTTAGGTTGCCTTAGGCTAGGATATGTAACGTTATAGACGTATATAATGTTCCCACCGTGAAGTAGGGTCCAGCGAGCCAGGAATGTTGTAAAGTATTACATGCGACATGGTAGGTTGCCTTAGGCTAGGATATATAACGTTATAGACGTATATACTGTTCCCACCGAGAAGTAGGTGCCGACGCGCCAGGAATGTTGTAAAATATTACATTCGACATGTTAGGTTGCCTTAGGCTAGGATATATGGCGTTATAGACGTATGTAATATTCCCACCGAGAAGTAGGGGCCGACGTGCCAGGAATGTAGTAAAATATTACATCCGAGATGTTAGGTTGCCTTAGGCTAGGATATGTAATGTTATAGACGTATATGATGTTCCCACCGAGAAGTAGGGGCCGACACGTCAGGAATGTTGTAAAACAATACATCCGAGGTGTTAGGTTGCCTTAGGGTAGGATATATAACGTTATAGACGTATATACTGTTCCCACCGAGAAGTAGGTGCCGACGCGCCAGAAATGTTGTAAAATATTACATTCGCCATGTTAGGTTGCCTTAGGCTAGGACATATAGCGTTATAGACGTATATAATGTTCCCACTGAGAAATAGGTGCCGACGCGCCAGGAATGTTGTAGAATATTACATTCGATATGTTACGTTGCCTTAAACTAGGATATATAGCGTTATAGACGTATATAATGTTCCCACCGAGAAGTAGGTGCCGAAATGCCCGGGAATGTTGTAAAATAGTATATGTGACATGTTATGTTGCCTTAGGCAAGGATATATAGCGTTATAGATGTATATAATGTTCCCACCGAGAAGTAGGAGCTGACGTGCCAGGAATGTAGAAAAATATTACATCCGAGATGTTAGGTTGCCTTAGGCTAGGATATGTAACGTTATAGACGTATATAATGTTCCCACCGAGAAGTAGGGGCCGGCGCGCGAGGAATGTAGTAAAATATTACATCCGAGATGTTTAGGTTGCCTTAGGCTAGGATATGTAACGTTATAGACGTATATAATGTTCCCACCGAGATGTAGGGTCCAACGAGCCAGGAATGTGGTAAAATATTACAATCGACATGTTAGGTTGCCTTAGGTTAGGATATATAACGTTATAGACATATATACTGTTCCCACGGAGAAGTAGTTGCCGACGCGCCAGAAATGTTGTAAAATATTACATTCGACATGTTAGGCTGCCTTAGGCTAGGATGTATAGCGTTATAGACGTATACAATGTTCCCACCGAGAAATAGGGGCCGACACGCCAGGAACGTTGTAAAACATTACATCCGAGGTGTTAGGTTGCCTTAGGTTAGGATATATAACGTTATAGACGTATATACTGTTCCCACCGAGAAGTAGGTGCCGACGCGTCAGCAATGTTGTTAAATATTACATACGGCATGTTAGGTTGCCTTAGGCTAAGATATAGAGCGTTATAGACATATATAATGTTCCCACCGAGAAGTAGGGGCGGACGTGCCAGGAATGTAGTAAAATATTACATCCGAGATGTTAGGTTGCCTTAGGTTAGGATATATAACGTTATAGACTTATATAATGTTCCCACCGAGAAGTAGTTGCCGACGCGCCAGGAATATTGTAAAATATTACATTCGACATGTTAGGTTGCCTCAGGCTAGAACATATAGCGTTATAGACATATATAATGTTCCCACTGAGAAATAGGTACCGACACGCCAGGAATGTTGTAAAACATTACATCCGAAGTGTTAGGTTGCCTTAGGCTAGGATATATAGCGATATAGACTTATATACTGTTCCCTCCGAGAAGGAGGTGCCGACGTGCCAGGAATGTTGTAAAATATTACATCCGAGATATTAGGATGGCCTTAGGCTAGGATATATAACGTTATAGACGTATATAATGTTCCCACCGAGAAGTAGGGGCCGGCATGCCGGGAATGTTGTGAAATATTACATTCGACATGTTAGGATTGCCTTAGGTTAGGATATATAACGTTATAGACGTTTATAATGTTCCCACGGAAAAGTAGGTAGCGACGCGTCAGCAGTGTTGTAAAATATTACAATCGACATGTTAGGATTGCCTTAGGCTAGGATATACAACGATATAGACGTATATACTGTTCCCACCGAGAAGTAGGTGCCGACGCTCCAGGAATGTTGTAAAATATTACATTCGACAAGTTAGGTTGCCTTATTCTAGGATATGTAGCTTTAAAGACGTATATAATGTTCCCACCGAGAAATAGGGGCCGACAAGTCAGGAATGTAATAAAATATTACATCCAAGATGTTAGGTTGCCTTAGGTTAGGATATATAACGTTATAGACGTTTATAATGTTCCCACGGAAAAGTAGGTAGCGACGCGTCAGCAGTGTTGTAAAATATTACAATCGACATGTTAGGATTGCCTTAGGCTAGGATATACAACGATATAGACGTATATACTGTTCCCACCGAGAAGTAGGTGCCGACGCGTCAGCGATGTTGTTAAATATTACATACGGCATGTTAGGTTGCCTTAGGTTAGCATATATAACATTATAGACGTATATAATGTTCCTACCAAGAAGTAGGGGCCGACACAGGCCAGGAATGTTGTAAAACATTACATCCGAGATGTTAGGTGGCCTTAGGTTATGATATATAACGTTATTGACTTATATAATGTTCTCACCGAGAAATAGGGGCCGACGCGCCAGAAATGTTGTTAAATATTACATTCTACATGTTAGGTTGCCTTAGGATAGGATATATAGCGTTATAGACGTATATAATGTTCCCACCGAGAAGTAGGTGCCGACGGGCCAGGAATGTTGTAAAATATTACATTCGACATGTTAGGTTGCCTTAAGCTAGGATATATAGCGTTATAGACGTATATAACGTTCCCACCGAGAAGTAGGGGCCGAAGTGCCGGGAATGTTGTAAAATATTACATGCGACATGGTAGGTTGCCTTAGGCTAGGATATACAGCGTTATAGACGTATATAATGTTCCCACCGAGAAGTAGGGGCCGACGTGCCAGGAATGTAGTAAAATATTACATCCGTGATGTTAGGGGGCCTTAGGTTAGGATATATAACGTTATTGACTTATATAATGTTCCCACCGTGAAGTAGGGTCCAACGAGCCAGGAATGTTGTAAAATATTACATGCGACATGGTAGGTTGCCTTAGGCTAGGATATATAACGTTATAGACGTATATACTGTTCCCACCGAGAAGTAGGTGCCGACGCGCCAGGAATGTTGTAAAATATTACATTCGACATGTTAGGTTGCCTTAGGCTAGGATATGTAACGTTATAGACGTATATAATATTCCCACCGAGAAGTAGGGGCCGGCGCGCCAGGAATGTAGTAAAATATAACATCCGAGATGTTAGGTTGCCTTAGGCTAGGATATATAACGTTATAGACATATATAATGTTCCCACCGAGAAGTCGGGGCCGACGTGCCAGGAATGTAGTAAAATATTACACCCGGGATGTTAGGTTGCCTTAGGTTAGGATATATAACGTTATAGACATATATAATGTTCCCACCGAGATGTAGGGGCCGACGTGCCAGGAATGTAGTAAAATATTACACCCGGGATGTTAGGTTGCCTTAGGTTAGGATATATAACGTTATAGACGTTTATAATGTTCCCACGGAAAAGTAGGTAGCGACGCGTCAGCAGTGTTGTAAAATATTACAATCGACATGTTAGGATTGCCTTAGGCTAGGATATACAACGATATAGACGTATATACTGTTCCCACCGAGAAGTAGGTGCCGACGCTCCAGGAATGTTGTAAAATATTACATTCGACAAGTTAGGTTGCCTTATTCTAGGATATGTAGCTTTAAAGACGTATATAATGTTCCCACCGAGAAATAGGGGCCGACAGGTCAGGAATGTAATAAAATATTACATCCAAGATGTTAGGTTGCCTTAGGCTAGGATATGTAACGTTACAGTCGTATATAATGTTCCCACCGTGAAGTAGGGTCCAACGAGCCAGGAATGTTGTAAAATATTACATGCGACATGGTAGGTTGCCTTAGGCTAGGATATATAACGTTATAGACGTATATACTGTTCCCACCGAGAAGTAGGTGCCGACGCGCCAGGAATGTTGTAAAATATTACATTCGACATGTTAGGTTGCCTTAGGCTAGGATATGTAACGTTATAGACGTATATAATGTTCCCACCGTGAAGTAGGGTCCAGCGAGCCAGGAATGTTGTAAAGTATTACATGCGACATGGTAGGTTGCCTTAGGCTAGGATATATAACGTTATAGACGTATATACTGTTCCCACCGAGAAGTAGGTGCCGACGCGCCAGGAATGTTGTAAAATATTACATCCGAGATGTTAGGTTGCCTTAGGCTAGGATATGTAATGTTATAGACGTATATAATGTTCCCACCGAGAAGTAGGGGCCGACACGTCAGGAATGTTGTAAAACAATACATCCGAGGTGTTAGGTTGCCTTAGGGTAGGATATATAACGTTATAGACGTATATACTGTTCTCACCGAGAAGTAGGTGCCGACGCGCCAGAAATGTTGTAAAATATTACATTCGCCATGTTAGGTTGCCTTAGGCTAGGACATATAGCGTTATAGACGTATATAATGTTCCCACTGAGAAGTAGGTGCCGACGCGCCAGGAATGTTGTAGAATATTACATTCGATATGTTACGTCGCCTTAAGCTAGGATATATAGCGTTATAGACGTATATAATGTTCCCACAGAGAAGTAGGTGCCGAAATGCCCGGGAATGTTGTAAAATAGTATATGCGACATGTTATGTTGCCTTAGGCAAGGATATATAGCGTTATAGAAGTATATAATGTTCCCACCGAGAAGTAGGGGCTGACGTGCCAGGAATGTAGAAAAATATTACATCCGAGATGTTAGGTTGCCTTAGGCTAGGATATGTAACGTTATAGACGTATATAATGTTCCCACCGAGAAGTAGGGGCCGGCGCGCGAGGAATGTAGTAAAATATTACATCCGAGATGTTTAGGTTGCCTTAGGCTAGGATATGCAACGTTATAGACGTATATACTGTTCCCTCCGAGAAGGAGGTGCCGACGTGCCAGGAATGTTGTAAAATATTACATCCGAGATATTAGGATTGCCTTAGGCTAGGATATATAACGTTATAGACGTATATAATGTTCCCACCGAGAAGTAGGGCCCGGCATGCCGGGAATGTTGTGAAATATTACATTCGTCATGTTAGGATTGCCTTAGGTTAGGATATATAACGTTATAGACGTTTATAATGTTCCCACGGAAAAGTAGGTAGCGACGCGTCAGCAGTGTTGTAAAATATTACAATCGACATGTTAGGATTGCCTTAGGCTAGGATATACAACGATATAGACGTATATACTGTTCCCACCGAGAAGTAGGTGCCGACGCTCCAGGAATGTTGTAAAATATTACATTCGACAAGTTAGGTTGGCTTATTCTAGGATATGTAGCTTTAAAGACGTATATAATGTTCCCACCGAGAAGTAGGGGCCGGCATGCCGGGAATGTTGTGAAATATTACATTCGACATGTTAGGATTGCCTTAGGTTAGGATATATAACGTTATAGACGTTTATAATGTTCCCACGGAAAAGTAGGTAGCGACGCGTCAGCAGTGTTGTAAAATATTACAATCGACATGTTAGGATTGCCTTAGGCTAGGATATACAACGATATAGACGTATATACTGTTCCCACCGAGAAGTAGGTGCCGACGCTCCAGGAATGTTGTAAAATATTACATTCGACAAGTTAGGTTGCCTTATTCTAGGATATGTAGCTTTAAAGACGTATATAATGTTCCCACCGAGAAATAGGGGCCGACAAGTCAGGAATGTAATAAAATATTACATCCAAGATGTTAGGTTGCCTTAGGCTAGGATATGTAACGTTATAGACGTATATAATGTTCCCACCGTGAAGTAGGGTCCAACGAGCCAGGAATGTTGTAAAATATTACATGCGACATGGTAGGTTGCCTTAGGCTAGGATATATAACGTTATAGACGTATATACTGTTCCCACCGAGAAGTAGGTGCCGACGCGCCAGGAATGTTGTAAAATATTACATTCGACATGTTAGGTTGCCTTAAGCTAGGATATATAGCGTTATAGACGTATATAATATTCCCACCGAGAAGTAGGGGCCGACGTGCCAGGAATGTAGTAAAATATTACATCCGAGATGTTAGGTTGCCTTAGGCTAGGATATGTAATGTTATAGACGTATATAATGTTCCCACCGAGAAGTAGGGGCCGACACGTCAGGAATGTTGTAAAACAATACATCCGAGGTGTTAGGTTGCCTTAGGGTAGGATATATAACGTTATAGACGTATATACTGTTCTCACCGAGAAGTAGGTGCCGACGCGCCAGAAATGTTGTAAAATATTACATTCGCCATGTTAGGTTGCCTTAGGCTAGGACATATAGCGTTATAGACGTATATAATGTTCCCACTGAGAAGTAGGTGCCGACGCGCCAGGAATGTTGTAGAATATTACATTCGATATGTTACGTCGCCTTAAGCTAGGATATATAGCGTTATAGACGTATATAATGTTCCCACAGAGAAGTAGGTGCCGAAATGCCCGGGAATGTTGTAAAATAGTATATGCGACATGTTATGTTGCCTTAGGCAAGGATATATAGCGTTATAGAAGTATATAATGTTCCCACCGAGAAGTAGGGGCTGACGTGCCAGGAATGTAGAAAAATATTACATCCGAGATGTTAGGTTGCCTTAGGCTAGGATATGTAACGTTATAGACGTATATAATGTTCCCACCGAGAAGTAGGGGCCGGCGCGCGAGGAATGTAGTAAAATATTACATCCGAGATGTTTAGGTTGCCTTAGGCTAGGATATGCAACGTTATAGACGTATATACTGTTCCCTCCGAGAAGGAGGTGCCGACGTGCCAGGAATGTTGTAAAATATTACATCCGAGATATTAGGATTGCCTTAGGCTAGGATATATAACGTTATAGACGTATATAATGTTCCCACCGAGAAGTAGGGCCCGGCATGCCGGGAATGTTGTGAAATATTACATTCGTCATGTTAGGATTGCCTTAGGTTAGGATATATAACGTTATAGACGTTTATAATGTTCCCACGGAAAAGTAGGTAGCGACGCGTCAGCAGTGTTGTAAAATATTACAATCGACATGTTAGGATTGCCTTAGGCTAGGATATACAACGATATAGACGTATATACTGTTCCCACCGAGAAGTAGGTGCCGACGCTCCAGGAATGTTGTAAAATATTACATTCGACAAGTTAGGTTGGCTTATTCTAGGATATGTAGCTTTAAAGACGTATATAATGTTCCCACCGAGAAGTAGGGGCCGGCATGCCGGGAATGTTGTGAAATATTACATTCGACATGTTAGGATTGCCTTAGGTTAGGATATATAACGTTATAGACGTTTATAATGTTCCCACGGAAAAGTAGGTAGCGACGCGTCAGCAGTGTTGTAAAATATTACAATCGACATGTTAGGATTGCCTTAGGCTAGGATATACAACGATATAGACGTATATACTGTTCCCACCGAGAAGTAGGTGCCGACGCTCCAGGAATGTTGTAAAATATTACATTCGACAAGTTAGGTTGCCTTATTCTAGGATATGTAGCTTTAAAGACGTATATAATGTTCCCACCGAGAAATAGGGGCCGACAAGTCAGGAATGTAATAAAATATTACATCCAAGATGTTAGGTTGCCTTAGGCTAGGATATGTAACGTTATAGACGTATATAATGTTCCCACCGTGAAGTAGGGTCCAACGAGCCAGGAATGTTGTAAAATATTACATGCGACATGGTAGGTTGCCTTAGGCTAGGATATATAACGTTATAGACGTATATACTGTTCCCACCGAGAAGTAGGTGCCGACGCGCCAGGAATGTTGTAAAATATTACATTCGACATGTTAGGTTGCCTTAAGCTAGGATATATAGCGTTATAGACGTATATAATATTCCCACCGAGAAGTAGGGGCCGACGTGCCAGGAATGTAGTAAAATATTACATCCGAGATGTTAGGTTGCCTTAGGCTAGGATATGTAATGTTATAGACGTATATAATGTTCCCACCGAGAAGTAGGGGCCGACACGTCAGGAATGTTGTAAAACAATACATCCGAGGTGTTAGGTTGCCTTAGGGTAGGATATATAACGTTATAGACGTATATACTGTTCTCACCGAGAAGTAGGTGCCGACGCGCCAGAAATGTTGTAAAATATTACATTCGCCATGTTAGGTTGCCTTAGGCTAGGACATATAGCGTTATAGACGTATATAATGTTCCCACTGAGAAGTAGGTGCCGACGCGCCAGGAATGTTGTAGAATATTACATTCGATATGTTACGTCGCCTTAAGCTAGGATATATAGCGTTATAGACGTATATAATGTTCCCACAGAGAAGTAGGTGCCGAAATGCCCGGGAATGTTGTAAAATAGTATATGCGACATGTTATGTTGCCTTAGGCAAGGATATATAGCGTTATAGAAGTATATAATGTTCCCACCGAGAAGTAGGGGCTGACGTGCCAGGAATGTAGAAAAATATTACATCCGAGATGTTAGGTTGCCTTAGGCTAGGATATGTAACGTTATAGACGTATATAATGTTCCCACCGAGAAGTAGGGGCCGGCGCGCGAGGAATGTAGTAAAATATTACATCCGAGATGTTTAGGTTGCCTTAGGCTAGGATATGCAACGTTATAGACGTATATACTGTTCCCTCCGAGAAGGAGGTGCCGACGTGCCAGGAATGTTGTAAAATATTACATCCGAGATATTAGGATTGCCTTAGGCTAGGATATATAACGTTATAGACGTATATAATGTTCCCACCGAGAAGTAGGGCCCGGCATGCCGGGAATGTTGTGAAATATTACATTCGTCATGTTAGGATTGCCTTAGGTTAGGATATATAACGTTATAGACGTTTATAATGTTCCCACGGAAAAGTAGGTAGCGACGCGTCAGCAGTGTTGTAAAATATTACAATCGACATGTTAGGATTGCCTTAGGCTAGGATATACAACGATATAGACGTATATACTGTTCCCACCGAGAAGTAGGTGCCGACGCTCCAGGAATGTTGTAAAATATTACATTCGACAAGTTAGGTTGGCTTATTCTAGGATATGTAGCTTTAAAGACGTATATAATGTTCCCACCGAGAAATAGGGGCCGACAAGTCAGGAATGTAATAAAATATTACATCCAAGATGTTAGGTTGCCTTAGGCTAGGATATGTAACGTTATAGACGTATATAATGTTCCCACCGTGAAGTAGGGTCCAACGAGCCAGGAATGTTGTAAAATATTACATGCGACATGGTAGGTTGCCTTAGGCTAGGATATATAACATTATAGACGTATATACTGTTCCCACCGAGAAGTAGGTGCCGACGCGCCAGGAATGTTGTAAAATATTACATTCGACATGTTAGGTTGCCTTAAGCTAGGATATATAGCGTTATAGACGTATATAATATTCCCACCGAGAAGTAGGGGCCGACGTGCCAGGAATGTAGTAAAATATTACATCCGAGATGTTAGGTTGCCTTAGGCTAGGATATGTAATGTTATAGACGTATATAATGTTCCCACCGAGAAGTAGGGGCCGACACGTCAGGAATGTTGTAAAACAATACATCCGAGGTGTTAGGTTGCCTTAGGGTGGGATATATAACGTTATAGACGTATATACTGTTCTCACCGAGAAGTAGGTGCCGACGCGCCAGAAATGTTGTAAAATATTACATTCGCCATGTTAGGTTGCCTTAGGCTAGGACATATAGCGTTATAGACGTATATAATGTTCCCACTGAGAAGTAGGTGCCGACGCGCCAGGAATGTTGTAGAATATTACATTCGATATGTTACGTTGCCTTAAGCTAGGATATATAGCGTTATAGACGTATATAATGTTCCCACAGAGAAGTAGGTGCCGAAATGCCCGGGAATGTTGTAAAATAGTATATGCGACATGTTATGTTGCCTTAGGCAAGGATATATAGCGTTATAGAAGTATATAATGTTCCCACCGAGAAGTAGGGGCTGACGTGCCAGGAATGTAGAGAAATATTACTTTCGACATGTTAGGTTGCCTTAGGCTAGGATATGTAACGTTATAGACGTATATACTGTTCCCTCCGAGAAGGAGGTGCCGACGTGCCAGGAATGTTGTAAAATATTACATCCGAGATATTAGGATTGCCTTAGGCTAGGATATATAACGTTATAGACGTATATAATGTTCCCACCGAGAAGTAGGGGCCGGCATGCCGGGAATGTTGTGAAATATTACATTCGACATGTTAGGATTGCCTTAGGTTAGGATATATAACGTTATAGACGTTTATAATGTTCCCACGGAAAAGTAGGTAGCGACGCGTCAGCAGTGTTGTAAAATATTACAATCGACATGTTAGGATTGCCTTAGGCTAGGATATACAACGATATAGACGTATATACTGTTCCCACCGAGAAGTAGGTGCCGACGCTCCAGGAATGTTGTAAAATATTACATTCGACAAGTTAGGTTGCCTTATTCTAGGATATGTAGCTTTAAAGACGTATATAATGTTCCCACCGAGAAATAGGGGCCGGCAAGTCAGGAATGTAATAAAATATTACATCCAAGATGTTAGGTTGCCTTAGGCTAGGATATGTAACGTTATAGACGTATATAATGTTCCCACCGTGAAGTAGGGTCCAACGAGCCAGGAATGTTGTAAAATATTACATGCGACATGGTAGGTTGCCTTAGGCTAGGATATATAACGTTATAGACGTATATACTGTTCCCACCGAGAAGTAGGTGCCGACGCGCCAGGAATGTTGTAAAATATTACATTCGACATGTTAGGTTGCCTTAAGCTAGGATATGTAGCTTTAAAGACGTATATAATGTTCCCACCGAGAAATAGGGGCCGACAAGTCAGGAATGTAGTAAAATATTACATCCGAGATGTTAGGTTGCCTTAGGCTAGAATATATAACGTTATAGACTTATATACTGTTCCCTCCGAGAAGTAGGTGCCGACGCGCCAGGAATGTTGTAAAATATTACATCCGAGGTGTTAGGAATGCCTTAGGCTAGGATATATAACGTTATAGACGTATATACTGTTCCCACCGAGAATTAGGTGCCGACGCGCCAGGAATGTTGTTAAATATTACATTCGACATGTTAGGTTGCCTTAAGCTAGGATATACAGCGTTTTAGACGTATATAATGTTTCGAGCGAGAAGTAGGGGAAGGCACGCCAGGAATATAGTAAAATATTACATTCGACATGTTAGGTTGCCTAAAGCTAGGATATATAGCGATATAGACGTATATAATGTTCCCACCGAGAAGTAGGGGCCGGCGCGCCAGGAATGTTGCAAAATACTACATTCGACATGTTAGGTTGCGTTGAGCTAGGATATATAGCGTTATAGACGTATATAATGTTCCCACCGAGAAGTAGGGGCCGGCGCGCAAGGAATGTATTAAAATATAACATCCGAGATGTTAGGTTACCTTAGGCTAGGATATATAGCGTTATGGACGTATATAATGTTCCCACCGGAAAGTAGGGGCCGACGAGTCAGGAATGTTGTAAAACAATACATCCGAGGTGTTAGGTTGCCTTAGGGTAGGATATATAACGTTATAGACGTATATACTATTCTCACCGAGAAGTAGGTGCCGACGCGCCAGAAATGTTGTAAAATATTACATTCGCCATGTTAGGTTGCCTTAGGCTAGGACATATAGCGTTATAGACGTATATAATGTTCCCACTGAGAAGTAGGTGCCGACGCGCCAGGAATGTTGTAGAATATTACATTCGGTATGTTACGTTGCCTTAAGCTAGGATATATAGCGTTATAGACGTATATAATGTTCCCACCGAGAAGTAGGTGACGAAATGCCCGGGAATGTTGTAAAATAGTATATGCGACATGTTATGTTGCCTTAGGCAAGGATGTATAGCGTTATAGAAGTATATAATGTTCCCACCGAGAAGTAGGGGCTGACGTGCCAGGAATGTAGAAAAATATTACATCCGAGATGTTAGGTTGCCTTAGGCTAGGATATGTAACGTTATAGACGTATATAATGGTCCAACCGAGAAGTGGGGGCCGGCGCGCGAGGAATGTAGTAAAATATTACATCCGAGATGTTTAGGTTGCCTTAGGCTAGGATATGTAACGTTATAGACGTATATAATGTTCCCACCGAGATGTAGGGTCCAACGAGCCAGGAATGTGGTAAAATATTACAATCGACGTGTTAGGTTGCCTTAGGTTAGGATATATAACGTTATAGACATATATACTGTTCCCACGGAGAAGTAGTTGCCGACGCGCCAGAAATGTTGTAAAATATTACATTCGACATGTTAGGCTGCCTTAGGCTAGGATATATAACGTTATAGACGTATATAATGTTCCCACCGAGAGGTAGGTGCCTACGCGCCAGGAATGTTGTAAAATATTACATTCGACATGTTAGGTTGCCTTAGGCTGGGATATATGGCGATATAGACGTATATAATGTTCCCACCGAGAAGTAGGGGCCGGCGCGCCACGAATATAGTAAAATATTACATTCGACATGTTAGGTTGCCTTACGTTATGATATATAGCGATATAGACGTATATAATGTTCCCACCTAAATGTAGGGGCCGGGGCGCCATGAATGTTGTAAAATATTACATCCGAGATGTTAGGTTGCCTTAGGCTAGGATATGTAACGTTATAGACGTATATAATGTTCCCACCGAGAAGTAGGGGCCGGCGGGCCAGGAATGTATTAAAATATAACATCCGAGATATTAGGTTGCCTTAGGCTAGGATATATAGCGTTATAGATGTATATAATGTTCCCACCGAAAAGTAAGGGCCGACGAGTCAGGAATGTTGTAAAATATTACGCTCGACATGTTAGGTTGCCTTAGGCTAGGATATATAACGTTATAGACGTATATAATGTTCCCACCGAGAAGTAGGTGCCTACGCGCCAGGAATGTTGTAAAATATTACATTCGACATGTTAGGTTGCCTTAGGCTGGGATATATGGCGATATAGACGTATATAATGTTCCCACCGAGAAGTAGGGGCCGGCGCGCCACGAATATAGTAAAATATTACATTCGACATGTTAGGTTGCCTTACGTTATGATATATAGCGATATAGACGTATATAATGTTCCCACCTAAATGTAGGGGCCGGGGCGCCATGAATGTTGTAAAATATTACATCCGAGATGTTAGGTTGCCTTAGGCTAGGATATGTAACGTTATAGACGTATATAATGTTCCCACCGAGAAGTAGGGGCCGGCGGGCCAGGAATGTATTAAAATATAACATCCGAGATATTAGGTTGCCTTAGGCTAGGATATATAGCGTTATAGATGTATATAATGTTCCCACCGAAAAGTAAGGGCCGACGAGTCAGGAATGTTGTAAAATATTACGCTCGACATGTTAGGTTGCCTTACGCTAGGGTATATAGCGATATAGACGTACATAATGTTCCCACTGAGAAGTAGGTGCCGACGCGCCAGGAATGTTGTAGAATATTACATTCGATATGTTACGTTGCCTTAAGCTAGGATATATAGCGTTATAGACGTATATAATGTTCCCACCGAGAAGTAGGTGCCGAAATGCCCGGGAATGTTGTAAAATAGTATATGCGACATGTTATGTTGCCTTAGGCAAGGATATATAGCGTTATAGAAGTATATAATGTTCCCACCGAGAAGTAGGGGCTGACGTGCCAGGAATGTAGAAAAATATTACATTCGAGATGTTAGGTTGCCTTAGGCTAGGATATGTAACGTTATAGACGTATATAATGTTCCCACCGAGAAGTAGGGGCCGGCGCGCGAGGAATGTAGTAAAATATTACATCCGAGATGTTTAGGTTGCCTTAGGCTAGGATATGTAACGTTATAGACGTATATAATGTTCCCACCGAGATGTAGGGTCCAACGAGCCAGGAATGTGGTAAAATATTACATTCGACATGTTAGGCTGCCTTAGGCTAGGATATATAGCGTTATAGACGTATACAATGTTCCCACCGAGAAATAGGGGCCGACACGCCAGGAACGTTGTAAAACATTACATCCGAGGTGTTAGGTTGCCTTAGGTTAGGATATATAATGTTATAGACGTATATACTGTTCCCACCGAGAAGTAGGTGCCGACGCGTCAGCAATGTTGTTAAATATTACATACGGCATGTTAGGTTGCCTTAGGCTAAGATATAGAGCGTTATAGACATATATAATGTTCCCACCGAGAAGTAGGGTCGGACGTGCCAGGAATGTAGTAAAATATTACATCCGAGATGTTAGGTTGCCTTAGGTTAGGATATATAACGTTATAGACTTATATAATGTTCCCACCGAGAAGTAGTTGCCGACGCGCCAGGAATATTGTAAAATATTTCATTCGACATGTTAGGTTAACTCAGGCTAGAACATATAGCGTTATAGACATATATAATGTTCCCACTGAGAAATAGGTACCGACACGCCAGGAATGTTGTAAAACATTACATCCGAGGTGTTAGGTTGCCTTAGGCTAGGATATATAGCGATATAGACTTATATACTGTTCCCTCCGAGAAGGAGGTGCCGACGTGCCAGGAATGTTGTAAAATATTACATCCGAGATATTAGGATTGCCTTAGGCTAGGATATATAACGTTATAGACGTATATAATGTTCCCACCGACAAGTAGGTGCCCACGCGCCAGTAATGTTGTAAAATATTACATTCGACATGTTAGGTTGCCTTAGGCTGGGATATATGGCGATATAGACGTATATAATGTTCCCACCGAGAAGTAGGGGCCGGCGCGCCACGAATATAGTAAAATATAACATCCGAGATGTTAGGTTGCCTTAGGCTAGGATATATAACGTTATAGACGTATATAATGTTCCCACCGAGAAGTAGGTGCCGACGAGTCAGGAATGTTGTAAAATATTACGCTCGACATGTTTGGTTCCCTTAGGCTAGGGTATACAGCGATATAGACGTATATAATGTTCCCACCGGAAAGTAGGGGCCGACGAGTCAGAAATGTTGTAAAATATTACGCTCGGCATGTTAGGTTGCCTAAGGTTAGGGTATATAGCGATGTAGACGTATATAATGTTCCCACCGAGAAGCAGGGGTCGGCGCGCCAGGAATATAGTTAAATATTACATTCGACATGTTAGATGGCCTTAGGCTAAGATATATAGCGATATAGACGTATATAATGTTCCCACCGAGAAGTAGGGGCGGGCGCGCCACGAATGTAGTAAAATATTACATCCGAGATGTTAGGTTGCCTTAGGCTAGAATATATAACGTTATAGACTTATATACTGTTCCCTCCGAGAAGTAGGTGCCGACGCGCCAGGAATGTTGTAAAATATTACATCCGAGATGTTAGGAATGCCTTAGGCTAGGATATATAACGTTATAGACGTATATACTGTTCCCACCGAGAATTAGGTGCCGACGCGCCAGGAATGTTGTAAAATATTACATTCGACATGTTAGGTTGCCTTAAGCTAGGATATATAGCATTTTAGACGTATATAATGTTCCGAGCGAGAAGTAGGGGAAGGCGAGCCAGGAATATAGTAAAATATTACATCCGAGATGTTAGGTTGCCTTAGTTTAGGATACATAACGTTATAGACGTATATGATATTCCAACCGAGAAGTACGGGCCTACACGGCAGGAATGTTGTCAAATATTACATCCGAGATGTTAGGTTGCCTTAGGCTAGGATAAGTAACGTTATAGACGTATATAATGTTCCCACCGAGAAGTAGGGGCCGACGAGCCAGGAATGTTGTAAAATATTACGCTCGACATTTTTGGTTGCCTTAGGTTAGGATATATGGCGTTATAGACGTATATAATGTTCCCACCGAGAAGTATGGGCCGACGCGTCAGGAATGTTGTTAAATATTACATACGACATGTTAGGTTGCCTTAGGCTAGGATATATAGCGTTAAAGATGTATATAATGTTCCCACCGAGAAATAGGTGCCGAAACGCCAGGAATGTTGCAAAACAATACATCCGAGGTGTTAGGTTGCCTTAGGCTAGGATATGTAACGTTATAGACGTATATAATGTTCCCACCGAGAAGTAGGGGCCGGCGCGCGAGGAATGTAGTAAAATATTACATCCGAGATGTTTAGGTTGCCTTAGGCTAGGATATGTAACGTTATAGACGTATATAATGTTCCCACCGAGATGTAGGGTCCAACGAGCCAGGAATGTGGTAAAATATTACATTCGACATGTTAGGCTGCCTTAGGCTAGGATATATAGCGTTATAGACGTATACAATGTTCCCACCGAGAAATAGGGGCCGACACGCCAGGAACGTTGTAAAACATTACATCCGAGGTGTTAGGTTGCCTTAGGTTAGGATATATAATGTTATAGACGTATATACTGTTCCCACCGAGAAGTAGGTGCCGACGCGTCAGCAATGTTGTTAAATATTACATACGGCATGTTAGGTTGCCTTAGGCTAAGATATAGAGCGTTATAGACATATATAATGTTCCCACCGAGAAGTAGGGTCGGACGTGCCAGGAATGTAGTAAAATATTACATCCGAGATGTTAGGTTGCCTTAGGTTAGGATATATAACGTTATAGACTTATATAATGTTCCCACCGAGAAGTAGTTGCCGACGCGCCAGGAATATTGTAAAATATTTCATTCGACATGTTAGGTTAACTCAGGCTAGAACATATAGCGTTATAGACATATATAATGTTCCCACTGAGAAATAGGTACCGACACGCCAGGAATGTTGTAAAACATTACATCCGAGGTGTTAGGTTGCCTTAGGCTAGGATATATAGCGATATAGACTTATATACTGTTCCCTCCGAGAAGGAGGTGCCGACGTGCCAGGAATGTTGTAAAATATTACATCCGAGATATTAGGATTGCCTTAGGCTAGGATATATAACGTTATAGACGTATATAATGTTCCCACCGACAAGTAGGTGCCTACGCGCCAGTAATGTTGTAAAATATTACATTCGACATGTTAGGTTGCCTTAGGCTGGGATATATGGCGATATAGACGTATATAATGTTCCCACCGAGAAGTAGGGGCCGGCGCGCCACGAATATAGTAAAATATAACATCCGAGATGTTAGGTTGCCTTAGGCTAGGATATATAACGTTATAGACGTATATAATGTTCCCACCGAGAAGTAGGTGCCGACGAGTCAGGAATGTTGTAAAATATTACGCTCGACATGTTTGGTTCCCTTAGGCTAGGGTATACAGCGATATAGACGTATATAATGTTCCCACCGGAAAGTAGGGGCCGACGAGTCAGAAATGTTGTAAAATATTACGCTCGGCATGTTAGGTTGCCTAAGGTTAGGGTATATAGCGATGTAGACGTATATAATGTTCCCACCGAGAAGCAGGGGTCGGCGCGCCAGGAATATAGTAAAATATTACATTCGACATGTTAGATGGCCTTAGGCTAAGATATATAGCGATATAGACGTATATAATGTTCCCACCGAGAAGTAGGGGCGGGCGCGCCACGAATGTAGTAAAATATTACATCCGAGATGTTAGGTTGCCTTAGGCTAGAATATATAACGTTATAGACTTATATACTGTTCCCTCCGAGAAGTAGGTGCCGACGCGCCAGGAATGTTGTAAAATATTACATCCGAGATGTTAGGAATGCCTTAGGCTAGGATATATAACGTTATAGACGTATATACTGTTCCCACCGAGAATTAGGTGCCGACGCGCCAGGAATGTTGTAAAATATTACATTCGACATGTTAGGTTGCCTTAAGCTAGGATATATAGCATTTTAGACGTATATAATGTTCCGAGCGAGAAGTAGGGGAAGGCGAGCCAGGAATATAGTAAAATATTACATCCGAGATGTTAGGTTGCCTTAGTTTAGGATACATAACGTTATAGACGTATATGATATTCCAACCGAGAAGTACGGGCCTACACGGCAGGAATGTTGTCAAATATTACATCCGAGATGTTAGGTTGCCTTAGGCTAGGATAAGTAACGTTATAGACGTATATAATGTTCCCACCGAGAAATAGGTGCCGACGCGCCAGGAATGTTGTAAAATATTACAATCAACATGTTAGGATTACCTTAGGCTAGAATATATAACGTTATAGACGTATATACTGTTCCCACCGAGAAGTAGGTGCCGACGCGCCAGGAATGTCGTGAAATATTACATTCGACATTTTAGGTTGCCTTAGGCTCGGATATATAGCGTTTTAGACGTATATAATGCTCCCACCGAGAAGTAGGGGCCGAAGTGCCGGGAATGTTGTAATATATTACATTCGACATGTTAGGTTGCCTTAAGCTAGAATATATAGCGTTATAGACGTATATACTGTTCTCGCCGAGAAGTAGGTGCCGACGCGCCAGGAATGTTGTAAAATTTTACATTCGACATATTAGGATAGCCTTAGGCTAGGATATATAACGTTATAGACGTATATACTGTTCCCACCGAGAAGTAGGTGCCGACGCGCCAGGAATGTTGTAAAATATTACATTCTGCATGTTAGGTTGCCTTGAGCTAGGATATATAGCGTTATAGACGTATATAATGTTCCCACCGAGAAGTAGGGGCCGACGCGCCAGGAATGTTGTCAAATATTACATCCGAGATATTTGCTTCCCTTAGGTGGGGATATATAACGTTATAGACGTATATGATATTCCCACCGAGAAGTACGAGCGGACACGCCAGGAATGTTGTAAAATATTACATCCGAGATGTTAGGTTGCCTTAGGTTAGTATATATAACGTTATAGACGTATATAATGTCCGCACCAATACGTACGGGACGACAGGAACGGGATTCTGTAAAACATTACCAGCGAGGGTCTAGATGGGTTAGGTTAGGATCTATTACGTTATAGACGTATATACTGTACCCACCGAGAAGTAGGGACCGTCCCGCCTGGAATGTTGTAAAATACTACATGCGAGATGATAGGTTGCCTTATGGTAATATATACAACGTTATAGTCGTATATAATGTGCCCACCGAGATTTAGGGGCCGACCCGCCAGGAATGTTGGAAAATACTACATCCGAGATGTCAGGTTGCCTTAGGTTGGAATATATAACGTTATAGACGTATATAATGTCCGCACCGAGACGTACGGAAAGACACGAACGAGATTCTGTAAAGCATTACCAGCGAGGGGCTAGATGGGATAGGTTAGGTTATATTACGTCATAGACGTATATAATGTTCCCACCGAGAAGTAGGTTCCGACCCGACAGGAATGTTGCGAAATACTACATTCGAGATGTTAGGTTGCCTTAGGTTGGGATATATAACGTTATAGACGCATATAATGTCCCCACCGAGACGTACGGGACGACACGAACTGGATGCTGTAAAACATTACAAGGGAGGGGCTAGGTGGGATAGGTTAGGTTATATTACGTTATAGATGTATATAATGTTCCCACCGAGAAGTAGGTTCCGACCCGCCAGTAATGTTGTAAAATCCTACATGCGAGATGTTAGGTTGCCTTTGGCTACGATATATAGCGATATAGACGTATATAATGTTCCCACCGAGAAGTAGGGGTCGGCGCGCCAGGAATGTATTAAAATATAACATCCGAGATGTTAGGTTGCCTTAGGCTAGGATATATAACTTTATAGACCTATATACTGTTCCCTCCGAGAAGTAGGTGCCGACGCGCCAGGAATGTTGTAAAATATTACATCCGAGACGTTAGGATTGCCTTAGGTTGGATATATAACGTTACAGACGTATATACTGTTCCCACCGAGAAGTAGGTGCCGACGCGCCAGTAATGTTGTAAAATATTACATCCGAGGTGTTAGGTTCCCTTCGGTTAGGATATATAACGTTACAGATGTATATAATTTTCCCACCGAGAAGTAGGGGCCGACGAGCCAGGAATGTTGTAAAATATTACGCTCGACATGTTAGGTTGCCTTAGGCTAGGATATATAGCGATATAGACGTATATTATGTTCCCACCGAGAAGTAGGGGCCGGCGGGCCAGGAATGTAGTAAAATATTACATCCGAGATGTTAGGTTGCCTTAGGTTAGGATATATAACGTTATTGATTTATATAATGTTCCAACCGAGAAATAGGCGCCGACGCGCCAGGAATGTTGTAAAATATTACGCTCGACATTTTAGGTTGCCTTAGGCTAGAATATATAGCGTTATAGACGTATATAATGTTCCCACCGAGAAGTAGGTGCCTACGCGCCAGGAATGTTGTAAAATATTACATGCGACACGTTAGGTTGCCTTAAGCTAGGATATATAACGTTATAGATGTATACAATGTTCCCACCGAGAAGTAGGGGCCGAAGTGACGGGAATGTTGTAAAATATTACATTCGACATGTTAGTTTGCCTTAGGCTAGGATATATAGCGTTATAGATGTATATAATGTTCCCACGGAGAAGTAGGGGCGGACGCGCCAGGAATGTTGTAAAATATAACATCCGAGATGTTAGGTTGCCTTAGGCTAGGATATATAACGTTATAGACGTATATAATGTTCCCACCGAGAAGTAGGTGCCGACGAGTCAGGAATGTTGTAAAATATTACGCTCGACATGTTAGGTTGCCTACGGCTAGGGTATATAGCGATGTAGACGCATATAATGTTCCCACCGAGAAGTAGGGGTCGGCGCGCCAGGAATATAGTAAAATATTACATTCAACATGTTAGGTTGCCTTAGGTTAGGATATATAAAGTTACAGACGTATATACAGTTCCCACCGAGAAGTAGGTGCCGACGCGCCAGGAATGTTGTAAAATATTACATCCGAGATGTTAGGTTGCCTTAGGCTAGGATATATAACGTTATAGACGTATATAATGTTCCCACAGAGAAGTAGGTGCCGACGCGCCAGGAATGTTGTAAAATATTACATCCGAGATGTTAGGATTGCCTTAGGCTAGGATATATAACGTTATAGACGTATATACTGTTCCCACCGAGAATTAGGTGCCGACGCGCCAGGAATGTTGTAAAATATTACATTCGACATGTTAGGTTGCCTTAAGCTAGGATATATAGCATTTTAGACGTATGTAATGTTCCGAGCGAGAAGTAGGGGAAGGCGAGCCAGGAATATAGTAAAATATTACATCCGAGATGTTAGGTTGCCTTAGTTTAGGATACATAACGTTATAGACGTATATGATATTCCAACCGAGAAGTACGGGCCTACACGGCAGGAATGTTGTCAAATATTACATCCGAGATGTTAGGTTGCCTTAGGCTAGGATAAGTAACGTTATAGACGTATATAATGTTCCCACCGAGAAGTAGGGGCCGACGAGCCAGGAATGTTGTAAAATATTACGCTCGACATTTTGGTTGCCTTAGGTTAGGATATATGGCGTTATAGACGTATATAATGTTCCCACCGAGAAGTATGGGCCGACGCGTCAGGAATGTTGTTAAATATTACATACGACATGTTAGGTTGCCTTAGGCTAGGATATATAGCGTTAAAGATGTATATAATGTTCCCACCGAGAAATAGGGGCCGACACGCCAGGAGTGTTGTAAAATATTACATTCGGCATGTTAGGTTGCTTAAGCTAGGATATATAGCGTTATAGACGTATATAATGTTCCCAACGAGAAGTAGGGGCCGAAGTGACGGGAATGCTGTAGAATATTACATTCGACATGTTAGGATTGCCTTAGGCTAGGATGTATAGCGATATAGTCGTATATAATGTTCCCACCGAGAAGTAGGGGCCGGCGCGCCAGGAATGTAGTAAAATATTACATCCGAGATGTTAGGTTGCCTTAGGCTAGGATATATAACGTTATAGACGTATATACTGTTCCCTCCGAGAAATAGGTGCCGACGCGCCAGGAATGTTGTAAAATTTTACATTCGACATATTAGGATAGCCTTAGGCTAGGATATATAACGTTATAGACGTATATACTGTTCCCACCGAGAAGTAGGTGCCGACGCGCCAGGAATGTTGTAAAATATTACATTCTGCATGTTAGGTTGCCTTGAGCTAGGATATATAGCGTTATAGACGTATATAATGTTCCCACCGAGAAGTAGGGGCCGACGCGCCAGGAATGTTGTCAAATATTACATCCGAGATATTTGCTTCCCTTAGGTGGGGATATATAACGTTATAGACGTATATGATATTCCCACCGAGAAGTACGAGCCGACACGCCAGGAATGTTGCAAAATATTACATCCGAGATGTTAGGTTGCCTTAGGTTAGTATATATAACGTTATAGACGTATATAATGTCCGCACCAAGACGTACGGGACGACAGGAACGGGATTCTGTAAAACATTACCAGCGAGGATCTAGATGGGTTAGGTTAGGATCTATTACGTTATAGACGTATATACTGTTCCCACCGAGAAGTAGGGACCGTCCCGCCTGGAATGTTGGAAAATACTACATCCGAGATGTCAGGTTGCCTTAGGTTGGAATATATAACGTTATAGACGTATATAATGTCCGCACCGAGACGTACGGAAAGACACGAACGAGATTCTGTAAAACATTACCAGCGAGGGTCGTGATGGGTTACCTTAGGTTATATTACGATATAGACGTATATAATGTGCCCATAGAGAAGTGGGGCTGACCCGCCAGGAACGTTGTGAAATACTACATTCGAGATGTTAGGTTGCCTTAAGTTAGGGGATATAACGTTATAGACGCATATAATGTCCACACCGAGAAGTATGGGCCAACACGACCGGGATTCTGTAAAGCATTATCACCGAGGGGCAAGATGAGTTAGGTTATGTTATATTACGTTATAGACGTAAATAATATGCCCACCGAGAAGTGGGGCCGAACCGCCAGGAATGTTGTGAAATACTACATTCGAGATGTTAGGTAGCCTTAGGTTAGGATATATGACGATACAAACGTATATAATGTCCACACCATAAGTTGGGGCCGACCCGCCTGGAATGTTTTAAAATACCACATTCGAGATGTTAGGTTGACTTAGGTTAGGATATATAACGTTATAGACGTATAAAATGTCCGCACCGAGACGTACGGAAAGACACGAACGAGATTCTGTAAAGCATTACCAGCGAGGGGCTAGATGGGATAGGTTAGGTTATATTACGTCATAGACGTATATAATGTTCCCACAGAGAAGTAGGTTCCGACCCGCCAGGAATGCTGTGAAATACTACATTCGAGATGTTAGGTTGCCTTAGGTTGGGATATATAACGTTATAGACGCATATAATGTCCCCACCGAGACGTACGGGACGACACGAACTGGATGCTGTAAAACATTACAAGGGAGGGGCTAGATGGGATAGGTTAGGTTATATTACGTTATAGACGTATATAATGTTCCCACCGAGAAGTAGGTTGCGACCCGCCAGTAATGTTGTAAAATACTACATGCGAGATGTTAGGTTGCCTTTGGCTACGATATATAGCGATATAGACGTATATAATGTTCCCACCGAGAAGTAGGGGTCGGCGCGCCAGGAATGTATTAAAATATAACATCCGAGATGTTAGGTTGCCTTAGGCTAGGATATATAACTTTATAGACTTATATACTGTTCCCTCCGAGAAGTAGGTGCCGACGCGCCAGGAATGTTGTAAAATATTACATCCGAGACGTTAGGATTGCCTTAGGTTGGATATATAACGTTACAGACGTATATACTGTTCCCACCGAGAAGTAGGTGCCGACGCGCCAGGAATGTTGTAAAATATTACATCCGAGGTGTTAGGTTCCCTTCGCTTAGGATATATAACGTTACAGATGTATATAATTTTCCCACCGAGAAGTTGGGGCCGACGAGCCAGGAATGTTGTAAAATATTACGCTCGACATGTTAGGTTGCCTTGGGCTAGGGTATATAGCGATGTAGACGTATATACTGTTCCCACCGAGAATTATGTGCCGACGCGCCAGGAATGTTGTAAAATATTACATTCGACATGTTACGTTGCCTTAAGCTAGGATATATAACGTTATAGACGCATATAATGTCCCCACCGAGACGTACGGGACGACACGAACTGGATGCTGTAAAACATTACAAGGGAGGGGCTAGATGGGATAGGTTAGGTTATATTACGTTATAGACGTACATAATGTTCCCACCGAGAAGTAGGTTCCGACCCGCCAGTAATGTTGTAAAATACTACATGCGAGATGTTAGGTTGCCTTAGGCTACGATATATAGCGATATAGACGTATATAATGTTCCCACCGAGAGGTAGGGGTCGGCGCGCCAGGAATGTATTGAAATATAACATCCGAGATGTTAGGTTGCCTTAGGCTAGGATATATAACTTTATAGACGTATATAATGTTCCGAGCGACAAGTAGGGGCCGGCGCGCCAGGAATGTAGTAAAATATTACATCCGAGATGTTAGGATTGCCATAGGCTAGGATATATAACGTTATAGACGTATATAATGTTCCCACCGAGAAGTAGGGGCCGGCGCGCCAGGAATGTTGTAAAATATTACATTCGACATGTTAGGTTGCCTTAAGGTAGGATATATAGCGTTATAGACGTATATAATGTTCCCACCGAGAAGTAGGGGTCGGCGCGCCAGGAATGTATTAAAATATAACATCCGAGATGTTAGGTTGCCTTAGGCTAGGATATATACCGTTATAGATGTATATAATGTTCCCACCGAAAAGTAGGGGTCGACGAGTCAGGAATGTTGTAAAATATTACGCTCGACATGTAAGGTTGCCTTAGGCTAGGGTATATAGCGATATAGACGTATATAAAGTTCCCACCGAGAAGTGGGGGCCGGCGCGCCTGGAATGTAGTAAAATATTATATCCGAGATGTTAGGTTGCCTTAGGCTAGGATATATAACGTTATAGACGTATATAATGTTCCCACCGAGAAGTAGGGGCCGGCGCGCCAGGAATGTTGTAAAATATTACATTCGACATGTTAGGTTGCCTTAAGGTAGGATATATAGCGTTATAGACGTATATAATGTTCCCACCGAGAAGTAGGGGTCGGCGCGCCAGGAATGTATTAAAATATAACATCCGAGATGTTAGGTTGCCTTAGGCTAGGATATATACCGTTATAGATGTATATAATGTTCCCACCGAAAAGTAGGGGTCGACGAGTCAGGAATGTTGTAAAATATTACGCTCGACATGTAAGGTTGCCTTAGGCTAGGGTATATAGCGATATAGACGTATATAAAGTTCCCACCGAGAAGTACGAGCCGACACGCCAGGAATGTTGTAAAATATTACATCCGAGATGTTAGGTTGCCTTAGGTTAGTATATATAACGTTATAGACGTATATAATGTCCGCACCAAGACGTACGGGACGACAGGAACGGGATTCTGTAAAACATTACCAGCGAGGATCTAGATGGGTTAGGTTAGGATCTATTACGTTATAGACGTATATACTGTTTCCACCGAGAAGTAGGGACCGTCCCGCCTGGAATGTTGGAAAATACTACATCCGAGATGTCAGGTTGCCTTAGGTTGGAATATATAACGTTATAGACGTATATAATGTCCGCACCGAGACGTACGGAAAGACACGAACGAGATTCTGTAAAACATTACCAGCGAGGGTCGTGATGGGTTACCTTAGGTTATATTACGATATAGACGTATATAATGTGCCCATAGAGAAGTGGGGCTGACCCGCCAGGAACGTTGTGAAATACTACATTCGAGATGTTAGGTTGCCTTAAGTTAGGGGATATAACGTTATAGACGCATATAATGTCCACACCGAGAAGTATGGGCCAACACGACCGGGATTCTGTAAAGCATTATCACCGAGGGGCAAGATGAGTTAGGTTATGTTATATTACGTTATAGACGTAAATAATATGCCCACCGAGAAGTGGGGCCGAACCGCCAGGAATGTTGTGAAATACTACATTCGAGATGTTAGGTAGCCTTAGGTTAGGATATATGACGATACAAACGTATATAATGTCCACACCATAAGTTGGGGCCGACCCGCCTGGAATGTTTTAAAATACCACATTCGAGATGTTAGGTTGACTTAGGTTAGGATATATAACGTTATAGACGTATAAAATGTCCGCACCGAGACGTACGGAAAGACACGAACGAGATTCTGTAAAGCATTACCAGCGAGGGGCTAGATGGGATAGGTTAGGTTATATTACGTCATAGACGTATATAATGTTCCCACAGAGAAGTAGGTTCCGACCCGCCAGGAATGCTGTGAAATACTACATTCGAGATGTTAGGTTGCCTTAGGTTGGGATATATAACGTTATAGACGCATATAATGTCCCCACCGAGACGTACGGGACGACACGAACTGGATGCTGTAAAACATTACAAGGGAGGGGCTAGATGGGATAGGTTAGGTTATATTACGTTATAGACGTATATAATGTTCCCACCGAGAAGTAGGTTGCGACCCGCCAGTAATGTTGTAAAATACTACATGCGAGATGTTAGGTTGCCTTTGGCTACGATATATAGCGATATAGACGTATATAATGTTCCCACCGAGAAGTAGGGGTCGGCGCGCCAGGAATGTATTAAAATATAACATCCGAGATGTTAGGTTGCCTTAGGCTAGGATATATAACTTTATAGACTTATATACTGTTCCCTCCGAGAAGTAGGTGCCGACGCGCCAGGAATGTTGTAAAATATTACATCCGAGACGTTAGGATTGCCTTAGGTTGGATATATAACGTTACAGACGTATATACTGTTCCCACCGAGAAGTAGGTGCCGACGCGCCAGGAATGTTGTAAAATATTACATCCGAGGTGTTAGGTTCCCTTCGCTTAGGATATATAACGTTACAGATGTATATAATTTTCCCACCGAGAAGTTGGGGCCGACGAGCCAGGAATGTTGTAAAATATTACGCTCGACATGTTAGGTTGCCTTGGGCTAGGGTATATAGCGATGTAGACGTATATACTGTTCCCACCGAGAATTATGTGCCGACGCGCCAGGAATGTTGTAAAATATTACATTCGACATGTTACGTTGCCTTAAGCTAGGATATATAACGTTATAGACGCATATAATGTCCCCACCGAGACGTACGGGACGACACGAACTGGATGCTGTAAAACATTACAAGGGAGGGGCTAGATGGGATAGGTTAGGTTATATTACGTTATAGACGTACATAATGTTCCCACCGAGAAGTAGGTTCCGACCCGCCAGTAATGTTGTAAAATACTACATGCGAGATGTTAGGTTGCCTTAGGCTACGATATATAGCGATATAGACGTATATAATGTTCCCACCGAGAGGTAGGGGTCGGCGCGCCAGGAATGTATTGAAATATAACATCCGAGATGTTAGGTTGCCTTAGGCTAGGATATATAACTTTATAGACGTATATAATGTTCCGAGCGACAAGTAGGGGCCGGCGCGCCAGGAATGTAGTAAAATATTACATCCGAGATGTTAGGATTGCCATAGGCTAGGATATATAACGTTATAGACGTATATAATGTTCCCACCGAGAAGTAGGGGCCGGCGCGCCAGGAATGTTGTAAAATATTACATTCGACATGTTAGGTTGCCTTAAGGTAGGATATATAGCGTTATAGACGTATATAATGTTCCCACCGAGAAGTAGGGGTCGGCGCGCCAGGAATGTATTAAAATATAACATCCGAGATGTTAGGTTGCCTTAGGCTAGGATATATACCGTTATAGATGTATATAATGTTCCCACCGAAAAGTAGGGGTCGACGAGTCAGGAATGTTGTAAAATATTACGCTCGACATGTAAGGTTGCCTTAGGCTAGGGTATATAGCGATATAGACGTATATAAAGTTCCCACCGAGAAGTGGGGGCCGGCGCGCCTGGAATGTAGTAAAATATTATATCCGAGATGTTAGGTTGCCTTAGGCTAGGATATATAACGTTATAGACGTATATAATGTTCCCACCGAGAAGTAGGGGCCGGCGCGCCAGGAATGTTGTAAAATATTACATTCGACATGTTAGGTTGCCTTAAGGTAGGATATATAGCGTTATAGACGTATATAATGTTCCCACCGAGAAGTAGGGGTCGGCGCGCCAGGAATGTATTAAAATATAACATCCGAGATGTTAGGTTGCCTTAGGCTAGGATATATACCGTTATAGATGTATATAATGTTCCCACCGAAAAGTAGGGGTCGACGAGTCAGGAATGTTGTAAAATATTACGCTCGACATGTAAGGTTGCCTTAGGCTAGGGTATATAGCGATATAGACGTATATAAAGTTCCCACCGAGAAGTACGAGCCGACACGCCAGGAATGTTGTAAAATATTACATCCGAGATGTTAGGTTGCCTTAGGTTAGTATATATAACGTTATAGACGTATATAATGTCCGCACCAAGACGTACGGGACGACAGGAACGGGATTCTGTAAAACATTACCAGCGAGGATCTAGATGGGTTAGGTTAGGATCTATTACGTTATAGACGTATATACTGTTTCCACCGAGAAGTAGGGACCGTCCCGCCTGGAATGTTGGAAAATACTACATCCGAGATGTCAGGTTGCCTTAGGTTGGAATATATAACGTTATAGACGTATATAATGTCCGCACCGAGACGTACGGAAAGACACGAACGAGATTCTGTAAAACATTACCAGCGAGGGTCGTGATGGGTTACCTTAGGTTATATTACGATATAGACGTATATAATGTGCCCATAGAGAAGTGGGGCTGACCCGCCAGGAACGTTGTGAAATACTACATTCGAGATGTTAGGTTGCCTTAAGTTAGGGGATATAACGTTATAGACGCATATAATGTCCACACCGAGAAGTATGGGCCAACACGACCGGGATTCTGTAAAGCATTATCACCGAGGGGCAAGATGAGTTAGGTTATGTTATATTACGTTATAGACGTAAATAATATGCCCACCGAGAAGTGGGGCCGAACCGCCAGGAATGTTGTGAAATACTACATTCGAGATGTTAGGTAGCCTTAGGTTAGGATATATGACGATACAAACGTATATAATGTCCACACCATAAGTTGGGGCCGACCCGCCTGGAATGTTTTAAAATACCACATTCGAGATGTTAGGTTGACTTAGGTTAGGATATATAACGTTATAGACGTATAAAATGTCCGCACCGAGACGTACGGAAAGACACGAACGAGATTCTGTAAAGCATTACCAGCGAGGGGCTAGATGGGATAGGTTAGGTTATATTACGTCATAGACGTATATAATGTTCCCACAGAGAAGTAGGTTCCGACCCGCCAGGAATGTTGTGAAATACTACATTCGAGATGTTAGGTTGCCTTAGGTTGGGATATATAACGTTATAGACGCATATAATGTCCCCACCGAGACGTACGGGACGACACGAACTGGATGCTGTAAAACATTACAAGGGAGGGGCTAGATGGGATAGGTTAGGTTATATTACGTTATAGACGTATATAATGTTCCCACCGAGAAGTAGGTTCCGACCCGCCAGTAATGTTGTAAAATACTACATGCGAGATGTTAGGTTGCCTTTGGCTACGATATATAGCGATATAGACGTATATAATGTTCCCACCGAGAAGTAGGGGTCGGCGCGCCAGGAATGTATTAAAATATAACATCCGAGATGTTAGGTTGTCTTAGGCTAGGATATATAACTTTATAGACTTATATACTGTTCCCTCCGAGAAGTAGGTGCCGACGCGCCAGGAATGTTGTAAAATATTACATCCGAGACGTTAGGATTGCCTTAGGTTGGATATATAACGTTACAGACGTATATACTGTTCCCACCGAGAAGTAGGTGCCGACGCGCCAGTAATGTTGTAAAATATTACATCCGAGGTGTTAGGTTCCCTTCGGTTAGGATATATAACGTTACAGATGTATATAATTTTCCCACCGAGAAGTAGGGGCCGACGAGCCAGGAATGTTCTAAAATATTACGCTCGACATGTTAGGTTGCCTTAGGCTAGGATATATAGCGATATAGACGTATATTATGTTCCCACCGAGAAGTAGGGGCCGGCGGGCCAGGAATGTAGTAAAATATTACATCCGAGATGTTAGGTTGCCTTAGGTTAGGATATATAACGTTATTGATTTATATAATGTTCCAACCGAGAAATAGGCGCCGACGCGCCAGGAATGTTGTAAAATATCACGCTCGACATTTTAGGTTGCCTTAGGCTAGAATATATAGCGATATAGACGTATATAATGTTCCAACCGAGAAGTAGGGGCCGGCGCGCCAGGAATGTATTAAAATATAACATCCGAGATGTTAGGTTGCCTTAGGCTAGGATATATAACTTTATAGACTTATATACTGTTCCCTCCGAGAAGTAGGTGCCGACGCGCCAGGAATGTTGTAAAATATTACATCCGAGACGTTAGGATTGCCTTAGGTTGGATATATAACGTTACAGACGTATATACTGTTCCCACCGAGAATTAGGGGCCGAAGTGACGGGAATGTTGTAAAATATTACATTCGACATGTTAGTTTGCCTTAGGCTAGGATATATAGCGTTATAGATGTATATAATGTTCCCACGGAGAAGTAGGGGCGCACGCGCCAGGAATGTTGTAAAATATAACATCCGAGATGTTAGGTTGCCTTAGGCTAGGATATATAACGTTATAGACGTATATAATGTTCCGACCGAGAAGTAGGTGCCGACGAGTCAGGAATGTTGTAAAATATTACGCTCGACATGTTAGGTTGCCTAAGGCTAGGGTATATAGCGATGTAGACGTATATAATGTTCCCACCGAGAAGTAGGGGTCGGCGCGCCAGGAATATAGTAAAATATTACATTCGACATGTTAGGTTGCCTTAGGCTAAGATATATAGCGATATAGACGTATATAATGTTCCCACCGAGAAGTAGGGGCGGGCGCGCCACGAATGTAGTAAAATATTACATCCGAGATGTTAGGATTGCCATAGGCTAGGATATATAACGTTATAGACGTATATAATGTTCCCACCGAGAAGTAGGTGCCGACGAGTCAGGAATGTTGTAAAATATGACGCTCGACATGTTAGGTTGCCTTATGCTAGGATATATAACTTTATAGACTTATATACTGTTCCCTCCGAGAAGTAGGTGCCGACGCGCCAGGAATGTTGTAAAATATTACATCCGAGATGTTAGGATTGCCTTAGGTTGGATATATAACGTTACAGACGTATATACTGTTCCCACCGAGAAGTAGGTGCCGACGCGCCAGGAATGTTGTAAAATATTACATCCGAGGTGTTAGGTTCCCTTCGCTTAGGATATATAACGTTACAGATGTATATAATTTTCCCACCGAGAAGTTGGGGCCGACGAGCCAGGAATGTTGTAAAATATTACGCTCGACATGTTAGGTTGCCTTGGGCTAGGGTATATAGCGATGTAGACGTATATACTGTTCCCACCGAGAATTAGGTGCCGACGCGCCAGGAATGTTGTAAAATATTACATTCGACATGTTAGGTTGCCTTAAGCTAGGATATATAGCATTTTAGACGTATATAATGTTCCGAGCGAGAAGTAGGGGAAGGCGAGCCAGGAATATAGTAAAATATTACATCCGAGATGTTAGGTTGCCTTAGTTTAGGATACATAACGTTATAGACGTATATGATATTCCAACCGAGAAGTACGGGCCTACACGGCAGGAATGTTGTCAAATATTACATCCGAGATGTTAGGTTGCCTTAGGCTAGGATAAGTAACGTTATAGACGTATATAATGTTCCCACCGAGAAGTAGGGGCCGACGAGCCAGGAATGTTGTAAAATATGACGCTCGACATTTTTGGTTGCCTTAGGTTAGGATATATGGCGTTATAGACGTATATAATGTTCCCACCGAGAAGTATGGGCCGACGCGTCAGGAATGTTGTTAAATATTACATACGACATGTTAGGTTGCCTTATGCTAGGATATATAACGTTATAGACGTATATACTGTTCCCATCGAGAATTAGGTGCCGACGCGCCAGGAATGTTGTAAAATACTACATTCGAAATGTTAGGTTGCCTGAAGCTAGGATATATAGCGTTTTAGACGTATATAATGTTTTGAGCGAGAAGTAGGGGAAGGCACGCCAGGAATATAGTAAAATATTACATCCGAGATGTTAGGATTGCCATAGGCTAGGATATATAACGTTATAGACGTATATAATGTTCCCACCGAGAAGTAGGGGCCGGCGCGCCAGGAATGTTGCAAAATACTACATTCGACATGTTAGGTTGCCTTATGCTAGGATATATAACTTTATAGACTTATATACTGTTCCCTCCGAGAAGTAGGTGCCGACGCGCCAGGAATGTTGTAAAATATTACATCCGAGATGTTAGGATTGCCTTAGGTTGGATATATAGCGTTACAGAAATATATACTGTTCCCACCGAGAAGTAGGTGCCGACGCGCCAGGAATGTTGTAAAATATTACATCCGAGGTGTTAGGTTCCCTTCGGTTAGGATATATAACGTTACAGATGTATATAATTTTCCCACCGAGAAGTTGGGGCCGACGAGCCAGGAATGTTGTAAAATATTACGCTCGACATGTTAGGTTGCCTTGGGCTAGGGTATATAGCGATATAAACGTATATAATGTTCCCACCGAGAAGTAGGGGCCGGCGCGCCAGGAATGTAGTAAAGTATTATATCCGAGATGTTAGGTTGCCTTAGGCTACGATATATAACGTTATAGACGTATATAATGTTCCCACCGAGAAGTAGGGGACGACAGGAACGGGATTCTGTAAAACATTACCAGCGAGGATCTAGATGGGTTAGGTTAGGATCTATTACGTTATAGACGTATATACTGTTCCCACCGAGAAGTAGGGACCGTCCCGCCTGGAATGTTGGAAAATACTACATCCGAGATGTCAGGTTGCCTTAGGTTGGAATATATAGCGTTACAGAAATATATACTGTTCCCACCGAGAAGTAGGTGCCGACGCGCCAGGAATGTTGTAAAATATTACATCCGAGGTGTTAGGTTCCCTTCGGTTAGGATATATAACGTTACAGATGTATATAATTTTCCCACCGAGAAGTAGGGGCCGACGAGCCAGGAATGTTGTAAAATATTACGCTCGACATGTTAGGTTGCCTTAGGCTAGGATATATAGCGATATAGACGTATATTATGTTCCCACCGAGAAGTAGGGGCCGGCGGGCCAGGAATGTAGTAAAATATTACATCCGAGATGTTAGGTTGCCTTAGGTTAGGATATATAACGTTATTGATTTATATAATGTTCCAACCGAGAAATAGGCGCCGACGCGCCAGGAATGTTGTAAAATATCACGCTCGACATTTTAGGTTGCCTTAGGCTAGAATATATAGCGATATAGACGTATATAATGTTCCAACCGAGAAGTAGGGGCCGGCGCGCCAGGAATGTATTAAAATATAACATCCGAGATGTTAGGTTGCCTTAGGCTAGGATATATAACTTTATAGACTTATATACTGTTCCCACCGAGAATTAGGTGCCGACGCGCCAGGAATGTTGTAAAATATTACATTCGACATGTTAGGTTGCCTTAAGCTAGGATATATAGCATTTTAGACGTATATAATGTTCCGAGCGAGAAGTAGGGGAAGGCGAGCCAGGAATATAGTAAAATATTACATCCGAGATGTTAGGTTGCCTTAGTTTAGGATACATAACGTTATAGACGTATATGATATTCCAACCGAGAAGTACGGGCCTACACGGCAGGAATGTTGTCAAATATTACATCCGAGATGTTAGGTTGCCTTAGGCTAGGATAAGTAACGTTATAGACGTATATAAAGTTCCCACCGAGAAGTACGAGCCGACACGCCAGGAATGTTGTAAAATATTACATCCGAGATGTTAGGTTGCCTTAGGTTAGTATATATAACGTTATAGACGTATATAATGTCCGCACCAAGACGTACGGGACGACAGGAACGGGATTCTGTAAAACATTACCAGCGAGGATCTAGATGGGTTAGGTTAGGATCTATTACGTTATAGACGTATATACTGTTCCCACCGAGAAGTAGGGACCGTCCCGCCTGGAATGTTGGAAAATACTACATCCGAGATGTCAGGTTGCCTTAGGTTGGAATATATAACGTTATAGACGTATATAATGTCCGCACCGAGACGTACGGAAAGACACGAACGAGATTCTGTAAAACATTACCAGCGAGGGTCGTGATGGGTTACCTTAGGTTATATTACGATATAGACGTATATAATGTGCCCATAGAGAAGTGGGGCTGACCCGCCAGGAACGTTGTGAAATACTACATTCGAGATGTTAGGTTGCCTTAAGTTAGGGGATATAACGTTATAGACGCATATAATGTCCACACCGAGAAGTATGGGCCAACACGACCGGGATTCTGTAAAGCATTATCACCGAGGGGCAAGATGAGTTAGGTTATGTTATATTACGTTATAGACGTAAATAATATGCCCACCGAGAAGTGGGGCCGAACCGCCAGGAATGTTGTGAAATACTACATTCGAGATGTTAGGTAGCCTTAGGTTAGGATATATGACGATACAAACGTATATAATGTCCACACCATAAGTTGGGGCCGACCCGCCTGGAATGTTTTAAAATACCACATTCGAGATGTTAGGTTGACTTAGGTTAGGATATATAACGTTATAGACGTATAAAATGTCCGCACCGAGACGTACGGAAAGACACGAACGAGATTCTGTAAAGCATTACCAGCGAGGGGCTAGATGGGATAGGTTAGGTTATATTACGTCATAGACGTATATAATGTTCCCACAGAGAAGTAGGTTCCGACCCGCCAGGAATGTTGTGAAATACTACATTCGAGATGTTAGGTTGCCTTAGGTTGGGATATATAACGTTATAGACGCATATAATGTCCCCACCGATACGTACGGGACGACACGAACTGGATGCTGTAAAACATTACAAGGGAGGGGCTAGATGGGATAGGTTAGGTTATATTACGTTATAGACGTATATAATGTTCCCACCGAGAAGTAGGTTCCGACCCGCCAGTAATGTTGTAAAATACTACATGCGAGATGTTAGGTTGCCTTTGGCTACGATATATAGCGATATAGACGTATATAATGTTCCCACCGAGAAGTAGGGGTCGGCGCGCCAGGAATGTATTAAAATATAACATCCGAGATGTTAGGTTGCCTTAGGCTAGGATATATAACTTTATAGACTTATATACTGTTCCCTCCGAGAAGTAGGTGCCGACGCGCCAGGAATGTTGTAAAATATTACATCCGAGACGTTAGGATTGCCTTAGGTTGGATATATAACGTTACAGACGTATATACTGTTCCCACCGAGAAGTAGGTGCCGACGCGCCAGTAATGTTGAAAATATTACATCCGAGGTGTTAGGTTCCCTTCGGTTAGGATATATAACGTTACAGATGTATATAATTTTCCCACCGAGAAGTAGGGGCCGACGAGCCAGGAATGTTGTAAAATATTACGCTCGACATGTTAGGTTGCCTTAGGCTAGGATATATAGCGATATAGACGTATATTATGTTCCCACCGAGAAGTAGGGGCCGGCGGGCCAGGAATGTAGTAAAATATTACATCCGAGATGTTAGGTTGCCTTAGGTTAGGATATATAACGTTATTGATTTATATAATGTTCCAACCGAGAAATAGGCGCCGACGCGCCAGGAATGTTGTAAAATATCACGCTCGACATTTTAGGTTGCCTTAGGCTAGAATATATAGCGATATAGACGTATATAATGTTCCAACCGAGAAGTAGGGGCCGGCGCGCCAGGAATGTATTAAAATATAACATCCGAGATGTTAGGTTGCCTTAGGCTAGGATATATAACTTTATAGACTTATATACTGTTCCCTCCGAGAAGTAGGTGCCGACGCGCCAGGAATGTTGTAAAATATTACATCCGAGACGTTAGGATTGCCTTAGGTTGGATATATAACGTTACAGACGTATATACTGTTCCCACCGAGAATTAGGGGCCGAAGTGACGGGAATGTTGTAAAATATTACATTCGACATGTTAGTTTGCCTTAGGCTAGGATATATAGCGTTATAGATGTATATAATGTTCCCACGGAGAAGTAGGGGCGCACGCGCCAGGAATGTTGTAAAATATAACATCCGAGATGTTAGGTTGCCTTAGGCTAGGATATATAACGTTATAGACGTATATAATGTTCCGACCGAGAAGTAGGTGCCGACGAGTCAGGAATGTTGTAAAATATTACGCTCGACATGTTAGGTTGCCTAAGGCTAGGGTATATAGCGATGTAGACGTATATAATGTTCCCTCCGAGAAGTAGGTGCCGACGCGCCAGGAATGTTGTAAAATATTACATCCGAGATGTTAGGATTGCCATAGGCTAGGATATATAACGTTATAGACGTATATAATGTTCCCACCGAGAAGTAGGTGCCGACGAGTCAGGAATGTTGTAAAATATGACGCTCGACATGTTAGGTTGCCTTATGCTAGGATATATAACTTTATAGACTTATATACTGTTCCCTCCGAGAAGTAGGTGCCGACGCGCCAGGAATGTTGTAAAATATTACATCCGAGATGTTAGGATTGCCTTAGGTTGGATATATAACGTTACAGACGTATATACTGTTCCCACCGAGAAGTAGGTGCCGACGCGCCAGGAATGTTGTAAAATATTACATCCGAGGTGTTAGGTTCCCTTCGCTTAGGATATATAACGTTACAGATGTATATAATTTTCCCACCGAGAAGTTGGGGCCGACGAGCCAGGAATGTTGTAAAATATTACGCTCGACATGTTAGGTTGCCTTGGGCTAGGGTATATAGCGATGTAGACGTATATACTGTTCCCACCGAGAATTAGGTGCCGACGCGCCAGGAATGTTGTAAAATATTACATTCGACATGTTAGGTTGCCTTAAGCTAGGATATATAGCGTTTTAGACGTATATAATGTTTCGAGCGAGAAGTAGGGGAAGGCACGCCAGGAATATAGTAAAATATTACATTCGACATGTTAGGTTGCCTTAGTTTAGGATACATAACGTTATAGACGTATATGATATTCCAACCGAGAAGTACGGGCCTACACGGCAGGAATGTTGTCAAATATTACATCCGAGATGTTAGGTTGCCTTAGGCTAGGATAAGTAACGTTATAGACGTATATAATGTTCCCACCGAGAAGTAGGGGCCGACGAGCCAGGAATGTTGTAAAATATGACGCTCGACATTTTTGGTTGCCTTAGGTTAGGATATATGGCGTTATAGACGTATATAATGTTCCCACCGAGAAGTATGGGCCGACGCGTCAGGAATGTTGTTAAATATTACATACGACATGTTAGGTTGCCTTATGCTAGGATATATAACGTTATAGACGTATATACTGTTCCCATCGAGAATTAGGTGCCGACGCGCCAGGAATGTTGTAAAATACTACATTCGACATGTTAGGTTGCCTGAAGCTAGGATATATAGCGTTTTAGACGTATATAATGTTTCGAGCGAGAAGTAGGGGAAGGCACGCCAGGAATATAGTAAAATATTACATTCGACATGTTAGGTTGCCTTAAGCTAGGATATATAGCGATATAGACGTATATAATGTTCCCACCGAGAAGTAGGGGTCGGCGCGCCAGGAATATAGTAAAATATTACATCCGAGATGTTAGGATTGCCATAGGCTAGGATATATAACGTTATAGACGTATATAATGTTCCCACCGAGAAGTAGGGGCCGGCGCGCCAGGAATGTTGCAAAATACTACATTCGACATGTTAGGTTGCCTTATGCTAGGATATATAACTTTATAGACTTATATACTGTTCCCTCCGAGAAGTAGGTGCCGACGCGCCAGGAATGTTGTAAAATATTACATCCGAGATGTTAGGATTGCCTTAGGTTGGATATATAGCGTTACAGAAATATATACTGTTCCCACCGAGAAGTAGGTGCCGACGCGCCAGGAATGTTGTAAAATATTACATCCGAGGTGTTAGGTTCCCTTCGGTTAGGATATATAACGTTACAGATGTATATAATTTTCCCACCGAGAAGTTGGGGCCGACGAGCCAGGAATGTTGTAAAATATTACGCTCGACATGTTAGGTTGCCTTGGGCTAGGGTATATAGCGATATAAACGTATATAATGTTCCCACCGAGAAGTAGGGGCCGGCGCGCCAGGAATGTAGTAAAGTATTATATCCGAGATGTTAGGTTGCCTTAGGCTACGATATATAACGTTATAGACGTATATAATGTTCCCACCGAGAAGTAGGGGCCGGCGTGCCAGGAATGTTGTAAAATATTACATTCGACATGTTAGGTTGCCTTAGGCTGGGATATATAGCGATATAGACGTATATAATGTTCCCACCGAGATGTAGGGGCCGGCGCGCCACGAATATAGTAAAATATTACATTCGAGATGTTAGGATTGCCTTAGGCTACGATATATAACGTTATAGACGTATATACTGTTCCCACCGAGAAGTAGGTGCCGACGCGCCAGGAATGTTGTAAAATATTACATTCGACATGTTACGTTGCCTTAAGCTAGGATATATAACGTTATAGACGCATATAATGTCCCCACCGAGACGTACGGGACGACACGAACTGGATGCTGTAAAACATTACAAGGGAGGGGCTAGATGGGATAGGTTAGGTTATATTACGTTATAGACGTACATAATGTTCCCACCGAGAAGTAGGTTCCGACCCGCCAGTAATGTTGTAAAATACTACATGCGAGATGTTAGGTTGCCTTAGGCTACGATATATAGCGATATAGACGTATATAATGTTCCCACCGAGAAGTAGGGGTCGGCGCGCCAGGAATGTATTGAAATATAACATCCGAGATGTTAGGTTGCCTTAGGCTAGGATATATAACTTTATAGACGTATATAATGTTCCGAGCGACAAGTAGGGGCCGGCGCGCCAGGAATGTAGTAAAATATTACATCCGAGATGTTAGGATTGCCATAGGCTAGGATATATAACGTTATAGACGTATATAATCTTCCCACCGAGAAGTAGGGGCCGGCGCGCCAGGAATGTTGTAAAATATTACATTCGACATGTTAGGTTGCCTTAAGGTAGGATATATAGCGTTATAGACGTATATAATGTTCCCACCGAGAAGTAGGGGTCGGCGCGCCAGGAATGTATTAAAATATAACATCCGAGATGTTAGGTTGCCTTAGGCTAGGATATATACCGTTATAGATGTATATAATGTTCCCACCGAAAAGTAGGGGTCGACGAGTCAGGAATGTTGTAAAATATTACGCTCGACATGTAAGGTTGCCTTAGGCTAGGGTATATAGCGATATAGACGTATATAAAGTTCCCACCGAGAAGTGGGGGCCGGCGCGCCTGGAATGTAGTAAAATATTATATCCGAGATGTTAGGTTGCCTTAGGCTAGGATATATAACGTTATAGACGTATATAATGTTCCTACCGAGAAGTAGGGGCCGGCGCGCCAGGAATGTTGTAAAATATTACATTCGACATGTTAGGTTGCCTTAGGCTGGGATATATAGCGATATAGACGTATATAATGTTCCCACCGAGAAGTAGGGGCCGGCGCGCCACGAATATAGTAAAATATTACATTCGACATGTTAGGTTGCCTTACGTTATGATATATAGCGATATAGACGTATATAATGTTCCCACCTAGATGTAGGGGCCGGGGCGCCAGGAATGTAGTAAAATATTACATCCGAGATGTTAGGTTGCCTTAGGCTAGGATATGTAACGTTATAGACGTATATAATGTTCCCACCGAGAAGTAGGGGACGGCGCGCCAGGAATGTTGTAAAATATTACATTCGACATGTTAGGTTGCCTTAGGCTGGGATATATAGCGATATAGACGTATATAATGCTCCCACCGAGATGTAGGGGCCGGCGCGCCACGAATATAGTAAAATATTACATTCGAGATGTTAGGATTGCCTTAGGCTACGATATATAACGTTATAGACGTATATACTGTTCCCACCGAGAAGTAGGTGCCGACGCGCCAGGAATGTTGTAAAATATTACATTCGACATGTTACGTTGCCTTAAGCTAGGATATATAGCGTTTTAGACGCATATAATGTCCCCACCGAGACGTACGGGACGACACGAACTGGATGCTGTAAAACATTACAAGGGAGGGGCTAGATGGGATAGGTTAGGTTATATTACGTTATAGACGTACATAATGTTCCCACCGAGAAGTAGGTTCCGACCCGCCAGTAATGTTGTAAAATACTACATGCGAGATGTTAGGTTGCCTTAGGCTACGATATATAGCGATATAGACGTATATAATGTTCCCACCGAGAAGTAGGGGTCGGCGCGCCAGGAATGTATTGAAATATAACATCCGAGATGTTAGGTTGCCTTAGGCTAGGATATATAACTTTATAGACTTATATACTGTTCCCTACGAGAAGTAGGTGCCGACGCGCGAGGAATGTTGTAAAATATTACATCCGAGATGTTAGGATTGCCTTAGGTTGGATACATAACGTTACAGACGTATATACTGTTCCCACAGAGAAGTAGCTGCCGACGCGCCAGGAATGTTGTAAAATATTACATCCGAGATGTTAGGTTGCCTTAGTTTAGGATACATAACGTTATAGACGTATATGATATTCCCACCGAGAAGTACGGGCCTACACGCAAGGAATGCTGTCAAATATTACATCCGAGATGTTAGGTTGCCTTAGGCTAGGATAAGTAACGTTATAGACGTATATAATGTTCCCACCGAGAAGTAGGGGCCGACGCGTCAGCAATGTTGTTAAATATTACATACGACATGTTAGGTTGCCTTAGGCTAGGATATATAGCGTTAAATATGTATATAATGTTCCCACCGAGAAATAGGTGCCGACACGCCAGGAATGTTGTAAAACAGTACATCCGAGGTGTTAGGTTGCCTTAGGTTAGGATATATAATGTTACAGACGTATATACTGTTCCCACCGAGAAGTAGGTGCCGACGCGCCAGGAATGTTGTAAAATATTACATCCGAGATGTTAGGTTGCCTTAGGCTAGGATATATAACGTTATAGACGTATATAATGTTCCCACCGAGAAGTAGGGGCCGGCGCGCCAGGAATGTAGTAAAATATAACATCCGAGATGTTAGGTTGCCTTAGGCTAGGATATATAACGTTATAGACGTATATAATGTTCCCACCGAGAAGTAGGTGCCGACGAGTCAGGAATGTTGTAAAATATTACGCTCGACATTTTAGGTTCCCTTAGGCTAGGGTATATAGCGATATAGACGTACATAATGTTCCCACCGAGAATTAGGTGCCGACGCGCCAGTAATGTTGTAAAATATTACATTCGACATGTTAGGTTGCCTTAGGCTTGGATATATAACTTTATAGACTTATAGACTGTTCCCTCCGAGAAGTATTTGCCGACGCGCCAGGAATGTTGTAAAATATTACATCCGAGATGTTAGGATTGCCTTAGGCTAGGATATGTAACGTTATAGACGTATATACAGTTCCCAACGAGAAGTAGGTGCCGACGCGGCAGGAATGTTGTAAAATATTACATTCGACATGTTAGGTTGCCTTAAGCTAGGATATATAGCGTTTTAGACGTATATAATGTTCCGAGCGAGAAGTAGGGGCCGGCGCGCCAGGAATGTAGTAAAATATTACATCCGAGATGTTAGGATTGCCATAGGCTAGGATATATAACGTTATAGACGTATATAATGTTCCCACCGAGAAGTAGGGGCCGGCGCGCCAGGAATGTTGTAAAATATTACATTCGACATGTTAGGTTGCCTTAAGGTAGGATATATAGCGTTATAGACGTATATAATGTTCCCACCGAGAAGTAGGGGTCGGCGCGCCAGGAATGTATTGAAATATAACATCCGAGATGTTAGGTTGCCTTAGGCTAGGATATATAACTTTATAGACTTATATACTGTTCCCTCCGAGAAGTAGGTGCCGACGCGCCAGGAATGCTGTAAAATATTACATCCGAGATGTTAGGATTGCCTTAGGTTGGATACATAACGTTACAGACGTATATACTGTTCCCACAGAGAAGTAGGTGCCGACGCGCCAGTAATGTTGTAAAATATTACATCCGAGATGTTAGGTCGCCTTAGTTTGGGATACATAACGTTATAGACGTATATGATATTCCCACCGAGAAGTACGGGCCTACACGCCAGGAATGCTGTCAAATATTACATCCGAGATGTTAGGTTGCCTTAGGCTAGGATAAGTAACGTTATAGACTTATATAATGTTCCCACCGAGAAGTAGGGGCCGACGCATCAGCAATGTTGTTAAATATTACATACGACATGTTAGGTTGCCTTAGGCTAGGATATATAGCGTTAAAGATGTATATAATGTTCCCACCGAGAAATAGGTGCCGACACGCCAGGAATGTTGTAAAACAGTACATCCGAGGTGTTAGGTTGCCTTAGGTTAGGATATATAAAGTTACAGACGTATATACTGTTCCCACCGAGAAGTAGGTGCCGACGCGCCAGGAATGTTGTAAAATATTACATCCGAGATGTTAGGTTGCCTTAGGCTAGGATATATAACGTTATAGACGTATATAATGTTCCCACCGAGAAGTAGGGGCCGGCGCGCCATGAATGTAGTAAAATATAACATCCGAGATGTTAGGTTGCCTTAGGCTAGGATATATAACGTTATAGACGTATATAATGTTCCCACCGAGAAGTAGGTGCCGACGAGTCAGGAATGTTGTAAAATATTACGCTCGACATGTTAGGTTCCCTTAGGCTAGGGTATATAGCGATATAGACGTATATAATGTTCCCACCGAGAATTAGGTGCCGACGCGCCAGTAATGTTGTAAAATATTACATTCGACATGTTAGGTTGCCTTAGGCTTGGATATATAACTTTATAGACTTATAGACTGTTCCCTCCGAGAAGTATTTGCCGACGCGCCAGGAATGTTGTAAAATATTACATCCGAGATGTTAGGATTGCCTTAGGCTAGGATATGTAACGTTATAGACGTATATACAGTTCCCACCGAGAAGTAGGTGCCGACGCGCCAGGAATGTTGTAAAATATTACATTCGACATGTTAGGTTGCCTTAAGCTAGGATATATAGCGTTTTAGACGTATATAATGTTCCGAGCGAGAAGTAGGGGCCGGCGCGCCAGGAATGTAGTAAAATATTACATCCGAGATGTTAGGATTGCCATAGGCTAGGATATATAACGTTATAGACGTATATAATGTTCCCACCGAGAAGTAGGGGCCGGCGCGCCAGGAATGTAGTAAAATATAACATCCGAGATGTTAGGTTGCCTTAGGCTAGGATATATAACGTTATAGACGTATATAATGTTCCCACCGAGAAGTAGGTGCCGACGAGTCAGGAATGTTGTAAAATATTACGCTCGACATTTTAGGTTCCCTTAGGCTAGGGTATATAGCGATATAGACGTACATAATGTTCCCACCGAGAATTAGGTGCCGACGCGCCAGTAATGTTGTAAAATATTACATTCGACATGTTAGGTTGCCTTAGGCTTGGATATATAACTTTATAGACTTATAGACTGTTCCCTCCGAGAAGTATTTGCCGACGCGCCAGGAATGTTGTAAAATATTACATCCGAGATGTTAGGATTGCCTTAGGCTAGGATATGTAACGTTATAGACGTATATACAGTTCCCAACGAGAAGTAGGTGCCGACGTGGCAGGAATGTTGTAAAATATTACATTCGACATGTTAGGTTGCCTTAAGCTAGGATATATAGCGTTTTAGACGTATATAATGTTCCGAGCGAGAAGTAGGGGCCGGCGCGCCACGAATATAGTAAAATATTACATCCGAGATGTTAGGATTGCCATAGGCTAGGATATATAACGTTATAGACGTATATAATGTTCCCACCGAGAAGTAGGGGCCGGCGCGCCAGGAATGTTGTAAAATATTACATTCGACATGTTAGGTTGCCTTAGGCTAGGATATGTAACGTTATAGACGTATATAATGTTTCCACCGAGAAGTAGGGGCCGGCGGGCAGGGATGTATTAAAATATAACATCCGAGATATTAGGTTGCCTTAGGCTAGGATATATAGCGTTATAGATGTATATAATGTTCCCACCGAAAAGTAAGGGCCGACGAGTCAGGAATGTTGTAAAATATTACGCTCGACATGTTAGGTTGCCTTACGCTAGGGTATATAGCGATATAGACGTATATAATGTTCCCACCGAGAAGTAGGGGCCGGCGCGCCAGGAATGTAGTAAAATATTATATCCGAGATGTTAGGTTGCCTTAGGCTACGATATATAACGTTATAGACGTATATACTGTTCCCACCGAGAAGTAGGTGCCGACGCGCCAGGAATGTTGTAAAATATTACATTCGACATGTTACGTTGCCTTAAGCTAGGATATATAGCGTTTTAGACGCATATAATGTCCCCACCGAGACGTACGGGACGACACGAACTGGATGCTGTAAAACATTACAAGGGAGGGGCTAGATGGGATAGGTTAGGTTATATTACGTTATAGACGTACATAATGTTCCCACCGAGAAGTAGGTTCCGACCCGCCAGTAATGTTGTAAAATACTACATTCGACATGTTAGGTTGCCTTAGGCTTGGATATATAACTTTATAGACTTATAGACTGTTCCCTCCGAGAAGTATTTGCCGACGCGCCAGGAATGTTGTAAAATATTACATCCGAGATGTTAGGATTGCCTTAGGCTAGGATATGTAACGTTATAGACGTATATACAGTTCCCAACGAGAAGTAGGTGCCGACGCGGCAGGAATGTTGTAAAATATTACATTCGACATGTTAGGTTGCCTTAAGCTAGGATATATAGCGTTTTAGACGTATATAATGTTCCGAGCGAGAAGTAGGGGCCGGCGCGCCAGGAATGTAGTAAAATATTACATCCGAGATGTTAGGATTGCCATAGGCTAGGATATATAACGTTATAGACGTATATAATGTTCCCACCGAGAAGTAGGGGCCGGCGCGCCAGGAATGTTGTAAAATATTACATTCGACATGTTAGGTTGCCTTAAGGTAGGATATATAGCGTTATAGACGTATATAATGTTCCCACCGAGAAGTAGGGGTCGGCGCGCCAGGAATGTATTAAAATATAACATCCGAGATGTTAGGTTGCCTTAGGCTAGGATATATAGCGTTATAGATGTATATAATGTTCCCACCGAAAAGTAGGGGTCGACGAGTCAGGAATGTTGTAAAATATTACGCTCGACATGTAAGGTGGCCTTAGGCTAGGGTATATAGCGATATAGACGTATATAATGTTCCCACCGAGAAGTGGGGGCCGGCGCGCCAGCAATGTAGTAAAATATTATATCCGAGATGTTAGGATTGCCTTAGGCTAGGATATGTAACGTTATAGACGTATATACAGTTCCCAACGAGAAGTAGGTGCCGACGCGGCAGGAATGTTGTAAAATATTACATTCGACATGTTAGGTTGCCTTAAGCTAGGATATATAGCGTTTTAGACGTATATAATGTTCCGAGCGAGAAGTAGGGGCCGGCGCGCCACGAATATAGTAAAATATTACATCCGAGATGTTAGGATTGCCATAGGCTAGGATATATAACGTTATAGACGTATATAATGTTCCCACCGAGAAGTAGGGGCCGGCGCGCCAGGAATGTTGTAAAATATTACATTCGACATGTTAGGTTGCCTTAGGCTAGGATATGTAACGTTATAGACGTATATAATGTTTCCACCGAGAAGTAGGGGCCGGCGGGCAGGGATGTATTAAAATATAACATCCGAGATATTAGGTTGCCTTAGGCTAGGATATATAGCGTTATAGATGTATATAATGTTCCCACCGAAAAGTAAGGGCCGACGAGTCAGGAATGTTGTAAAATATTACGCTCGACATGTTAGGTTGCCTTACGCTAGGGTATATAGCGATATAGACGTATATAATGTTCCCACCGAGAAGTAGGGGCCGGCGCGCCAGGAATGTAGTAAAATATTATATCCGAGATGTTAGGTTGCCTTAGGCTACGATATATAACGTTATAGACGTATATACTGTTCCCACCGAGAAGTAGGTGCCGACGCGCCAGGAATGTTGTAAAATATTACATTCGACATGTTACGTTGCCTTAAGCTAGGATATATAGCGTTTTAGACGCATATAATGTCCCCACCGAGACGTACGGGACGACACGAACTGGATGCTGTAAAACATTACAAGGGAGGGGCTAGATGGGATAGGTTAGGTTATATTACGTTATAGACGTACATAATGTTCCCACCGAGAAGTAGGTTCCGACCCGCCAGTAATGTTGTAAAATACTACATGCGAGATGTTAGGTTGCCTTAGGCTACGATATATAGCGATATAGACGTATATAATGTTCCCACCGAGAAGTAGGGGTCGGCGCGCCAGGAATGTATTGAAATATAACATCCGAGATGTTAGGTTGCCTTAGGCTAGGATATATAACTTTATAGACTTATATACTGTTCCCTACGAGAAGTAGGTGCCGACGCGCCAGGAATGTTGTAAAATATTACATCCGAGATGTTAGGATTGCCTTAGGTTGGATACATAACGTTACAGACGTATATACTGTTCCCACAGAGAAGTAGCTGCCGACGCGCCAGGAATGTTGTAAAATATTACATCCGAGATGTTAGGTTGCCTTAGTTTAGGATACATAACGTTATAGACGTATATGATATTCCCACCGAGAAGTACGGGCCTACACGCCAGGAATGCTGTCAAATATTACATCCGAGATGTTAGGTTGCCTTAGGCTAGGATAAGTAACGTTATAGACGTATATAATGTTCCCACCGAGAAGTAGGGGCCGACGCGTCAGCAATGTTGTTAAATATTACATACGACATGTTAGGTTGCCTTAGGCTAGGATATATAACGTTAAAGATGTATATAATGTTCCCACCGAGAAATAGGTGCCGACACGCCAGGAATGTTGTAAAACAGTACATCCGAGGTGTTAGGTTGCCTTAGGTTAGGATATATAATGTTACAGACGTATATACTGTTCCCACCGAGAAGTAGGTGCCGACGCGCCAGGAATGTTGTAAAATATTACATCCGAGATGTTAGGTTGCCTTAGGCTAGGATATATAACGTTATAGACGTATATAATGTTCCCACCGAGAAGTAGGGGCCGGCGCGCCAGGAATGTAGTAAAATATAACATCCGAGATGTTAGGTTGCCTTAGGCTAGGATATATAACGTTATAGACGTATATAATGTTCCCACCGAGAAGTAGGTGCCGACGAGTCAGGAATGTTGTAAAATATTACGCTCGACATTTTAGGTTCCCTTAGGCTAGGGTATATAGCGATATAGACGTACATAATGTTCCCACCGAGAATTAGGTGCCGACGCGCCAGTAATGTTGTAAAATATTACATTCGACATGTTAGGTTGCCTTAGGCTTGGATATATAACTTTATAGACTTATAGACTGTTCCCTCCGAGAAGTATTTGCCGACGCGCCAGGAATGTTGTAAAATATTACATCCGAGATGTTAGGATTGCCTTAGGCTAGGATATGTAACGTTATAGACGTATATACAGTTCCCAACGAGAAGTAGGTGCCGGCGCGCCAGGAATGTTGTAAAATATTACGCTCGACATGTAAGGTGGCCTTAGGCTAGGGTATATAGCGATATAGACGTATATAATGTTCCCACCGAGAAGTGGGGGCCGGCGCGCCAGGAATGTAGTAAAATATTATATCCGAGATGTTAGGTTGCCTTAGGCTAGGATATATAACGTTATAGACGTATATAATGTTCCCACCGAGAAGTAGGGGCCGGCGCGCCAGGAATGTTGTAAAATATTACATTCGACATGTTAGGTTGCCTTAGGCTGGGATATATAGCGATATAGACGTATATAATGTTCCCACCGAGATGTAGGGGCCGGCGCGCCACGAATATAGTAAAATATTACATTCGAGATGTTAGGATTGCCTTAGGCTACGATATATAACGTTATAGACGTATATACTGTTCCCACCGAGAAGTAGGTGCCGACGCGCCAGGAATGTTGTAAAATATTACATTCGACATGTTACGTTGCCTTAAGCTAGGATATATAGCGTTTTAGACGCATATAATGTCCCCACCGAGACGTACGGGACGACACGAACTGGATGCTGTAAAACATTACAAGGGAGGGGCTAGATGGGATAGGTTAGGTTATATTACGTTATAGACGTACATAATGTTCCCACCGAGAAGTAGGTTCCGACCCGCCAGTAATGTTGTAAAATACTACATGCGAGATGTTAGGTTGCCTTAGGCTACGATATATAGCGATATAGACGTATATAATGTTCCCACCGAGAAGTAGGGGTCGGCGCGCCAGGAATGTATTGAAATATAACATCCGAGATGTTAGGTTGCCTTAGGCTAGGATATATAACTTTATAGACTTATATACTGTTCCCTCCGAGAAGTAGGTGCCGACGCGCCAGGAATGCTGTAAAATATTACATCCGAGATGTTAGGATTGCCTTAGGTTGGATACATAACGTTACAGACGTATATACTGTTCCCACAGAGAAGTAGGTGCCGACGCGCCAGTAATGTTGTAAAATATTACATCCGAGATGTTAGGTCGCCTTAGTTTAGGATACATAACGTTATAGACGTATATGATATTCCCACCGAGAAGTACGGGCCTACACGCCAGGAATGCTGTCAAATATTACATCCGAGATGTTAGGTTGCCTTAGGCTAGGATAAGTAACGTTATAGACGTATATAATGTTCCCACCGAGAAGTAGGGGCCGACGCATCAGCAATGTTGTTAAATATTACATACGACATGTTAGGTTGCCTTAGGCTTGGATATATAACTTTATAGACTTATAGACTGTTCCCTCCGAGAAGTATTTGCCGACGCGCCAGGAATGTTGTAAAATATTACATCCGAGATGTTAGGATTGCCTTAGGCTAGGATATGTAACGTTATAGACGTATATACAGTTCCCACCGAGAAGTAGGTGCCGACGCGCCAGGAATGTTGTAAAATATTACATTCGACATGTTAGGTTGCCTTAAGCTAGGATATATAGCGTTTTAGACGTATATAATGTTCCGAGCGAGAAGTAGGGGCCGGCGCGCCAGGAATGTAGTAAAATATTACATCCGAGATGTTAGGATTGCCATAGGCTAGGATATATAACGTTATAGACGTATATAATGTTCCCACCGAGAAGTAGGGGCCGGCGCGCCAGGAATGTTGTAAAATATTACATTCGACATGTTAGGTTGCCTTAAGGTAGGATATATAGCGTTATAGACGTATATAATGTTCCCACCGAGAAGTAGGTGCCGACGAGTCAGGAATGTTGTAAAATATTACGCTCGACATGTTAGGTTCCCTTAGGCTAGGGTATATAGCGATATAGACGTATATAATGTTCCCACCGAGAATTAGGTGCCGACGCGCCAGGAATGTTGTAAAATATTACATTCGACATGTTAGGTTGCCTTAGGCTAGGATATATAACTTTATAGACTTATGGACTGTTCCCTCCGAGAAGTATTTGCCGACGCGCCAGGAATGTTGTAAAATATTACATCCGAGATGTTAGGATTGCCTTAGGCTAGGATATGTAACGTTATAGACGTATATACAGTTCCCACCGAGAAGTAGGTGCCGACGCGCCAGGAATGTTGTAAAATATTACATTCGACATGTTAGGTTGCCTTAAGCTAGGATATATAGCGTTTTAGACGTATATAATGTTCCGAGCGAGAAGTAGGGGCCGGCGCGCCAGGAATGTAGTAAAATATTACATCCGAGATGTTAGGATTGCCATAGGCTAGGATATATAACGTTATAGACGTATATAATGTTCCCACCGAGAAGTAGGGGTCGGCGCGCCAGGAATGTTGTAAAATATTACATTCGACATGTTAGGTTGCCTTAAGGTAGGATATATAGCGTTATAGACGTATATAATGTTCCCACCGAGAAGTAGGGGTCGGCGCGCCAGGAATGTATTAAAATATAACATCCGAGATGTTAGGTTGCCTTAGGCTAGGATATATAGCGTTATAGATGTATATAATGTTCCCACCGAAAAGTAGGGGTCGACGAGTCAGGAATGTTGTAAAATATTACGCTCGACATGTAAGGTTGCCTTACGCTAGGGTATATAGCGATATAGACGTATATAATGTTCCCACCGAGAAGTGGGGGCCGGCGCGCCAGGAATGTAGTAAAATATTATATCCGAGATGTTAGGTTGCCTTAGGCTAGGATATATAACGTTATAGACGTATATAATGTTCCCACCTAGAAGTAGGGGCCGGCGCGCCAGGAATGTTGTAAAATATTACATTCGACACGTTAGGTTGCCTTAGGCTGGGATATATAGCGATATAGACGTATATAGTGTTCCCACCGAGAAGTAGGGGCCGGCGCGCCACGAATATAGTAAAATATTACGTTCGACATGTTAGGTTGCCTTAGGCTAGGATATATAACTTTATAGACTTATATACTGTTCCCTCCGAGAAGTAGGTGCCGACGCGCCAGGAATGTTGTAAAATATTACATCCGAGATGTTAGGATTGCCTTAGGTTGGATATATAACGTTACAGACGTATATACTGTTCCCACCGAGAAGTAGGTGCCGACGCGCCAGGAATGTTGTAAAATATTACATCCGAGGTGTTAGGTTCCCTTCGGTTAGGATATATAACGTTACAGATGCATATAATTTTCCCACCGAGAAGTACGGGCCGACGAGCCAGGAATGTTGTAAAATATTACGCTCGACATGTAAGGTTGCCTTAGGCTAGGATATATAGCGATATAGACGTATATAATGTTCCCACCGAGAAGTAGGGGCCGGCGGGCCAGGAATGTAGTAAAATATTACATCCGAGATGTTATGTTGCCTTAGGTTAGGATATATAACGTTATTTATTTATATAATGTTCCAACCGAGAAATAGGCGCCGACGCGCCAGGAATGTTGTAAAATATTACGCTCGACATTTTAGGCTGCCTTAGGCTAGAATATATAGCGATATAGACGTATATAATGTTCCCACCGAGAAGTAGGGGCCGGTGCGCCAGGAATGTAGTAAAATATTACATCCGAAATGTTAGGTTGAATTAGGCTAGGATATATAACGTTATAGACTTATATACTGTTCGCGCCGAGAAATAGGGGCCGACGTGTCGGGAATGTTGTAAAATATTACATTCGACATTTTAGGTTGCCTTAGATTAGGATATATAGCGTTATAGACGTATATAATGTTCCCACCGAGAAGCAGGGGCCGGCGCGCCAGGAATGTAGTAAAATATTACATCCGATATGTTAGGTTGCCTTAAGATAGGATATATAGCGTTATAGACGTATATAATGTTCCAAGCGACAAGTAGGGGAAGGCGCGCCAGGAATATAGTAAAATATTACATTCGACATGTTAGGTTGCCTTAAGCTAGGATATATAGCGATATATACGTATATAATGTTCCCACCGAGAAGTAGGGGCCGGCGCGCCACGAATGTAGTAAAATATTACATGCGAGATGTTAGGTTGACTTAGGCTACGATATATAACGTTATAGACGTATATAATGGTCCCACCGAGAAGTAGGGGCCGGCGCGCCAGGAATGTTGTAAAATATTACATTCGACATGTTAGGTTGCCTTAAGCTAGGATATATAGCGTTTTAGACGTATATAATGTTCCAAGCGACAAGTAGGGGAAGGCGCGCCAGGAATATAGTAAAATATTACATTCGACATGTTAGGTTGCCTTAAGCTAGGATATATAGCGATATATACGTATATAATGTTCCCACCGAGAAGTAGGGGCCGGCGCGACACGAATGTAGTAAAATATTACATCCGAGAAGTTAGGTTGCCTTAGTTTAGGATACATAACGTTATAGACGTATATGATATTCCATCCGAGAAGTACGGGCCTACACGCCAGGAATGTTGTCAAATATTACATCCGAGATGTTAGGTTGCCTTAGGCTAGGATAAGTGACGTTATAGACGTATATAATGTTCCCACCGAGAAGTAGGGGCCGACGCGTCAGCAATGTTGTAAAATATTACATTCGACATGTTAGTTTGCCTTAGGCTAGGATATATAACGTTATAGACATATATAATGTTCCCACCGAGAAGTAGGGGCCGGCATGCCGGGAATGTTGTGAAATATTACATTCGACATGTTAGGTTGCCTTAAGCTAGGATGTATAGCGTGATAGACGTATATAATGTTCCCACCGAGAAGTAGGGGCGGGCGCGCCAGGAATGTAGTAAAATATAACATCCGAGATGTTAGGTTGCCTTAGGCTAGGATATATAACGTTATAGACGTATATAATGTTCCCACCGAGAAGTACATGCCGACGAGTCAGGAATGTTGTAAAATATTACGCTCGACATGTTAGGTTCCCTTAGGCTAGGGTATATAGCGGTATAGACGTATATAATGTTCCCACCGGAAAGTAGGGGCCGACGAGTCAGAAATGTTGTAAAATATTACGCTCGACATGTTAGGTTGCCTAATGCTAGGGTATATAGCGATGTAGACGTATATAATGTTCCCACCGAGAAGTAGGAGTCGGCGCGTCAGGAATATAGTAAAATACTACATTCGACATGTTAGGTTGCCTTAGGCTAAGATATATAGCGATATAGTCGTATATAATGTTCCCACCGAGAGGTAGGGGCGGGCGCGCCACGAATGTAGTAAAATATTACATCCGAGATGTTAGGTTGCCTTAGGCTAGAATATATAACGTTATAGGCTTATATACTGTTCCCTCCGAGAAGTAGGTGCCGACGCGCCACGAATGTTGTAAAATATTACATCCGAGATGTTAGGACTGCCTTAGGCTAGGATATATAACGTTATAGACGTATATACTGTTCCCACCGAGAATTAGGTGCCGACGCGCCAGGAATGTTGTAAAATATTACATTCGACATGTTAGGTTGCCTTAAGCTAGGATATATAGCGTTTTAGACGTATATAATGTTTCGAGCGAGAAGTAGGGGAAGGCACGCCAGGAATATAGTAAAATATTACATTCGACATGTTAGGTTGCCTTAAGCTAGGATATATAGCGATATAGACGTATATAATGTTCCCACCGAGAAGTAGGTGCCTACGCGCCGGGAATGTTGTAAAATATTACATTCGACATGTTAGGATTGCCATAGGCCAGGATATATAACGTTATAGACGTATATAATGTTCCCGCCGAGAAGTAGGGGCCGGCGCGCCAGGAATGTTGTAAAATATTACATTCGACATGGTAGGTTGCCTTAGGCTGGGATATATAGCGATATAGACGTATATAATGTTCCCACCGAGAATTAGGTGCCGACGCGCCAGGAATGTTGTAAAATATTTCATTCGACATGTTAGGTTGCCTTAAGCTAGATATATAGCGTTTTAGACGTATATAATGTTCCGAGCGAGAAGTAGGGGAAGGCGCGCCAGGAATATAGTAAAATATTACATTCGACATGTTAGGTTGCCTTAGGCTAGGATATATAACTTTATAGACTTATAGACTGTTCCCTCCGAGAAGTATTTGCCGACGCGCCAGGAATGTTGTAAAATATTACATCCGAGATGTTAGGATTGCCTTAGGCTAGGATATGTAACGTTATAGACGTATATACAGTTCCCACCGAGAAGTAGGTGCCGACGCGCCAGGAATGTTGTAAAATATTACATTCGACATGTTAGGTTGCCTTAAGCTAGGATATATAGCGTTTTAGACGTATATAATGTTCCGAGCGAGAAATAGGGGCCGGCGCGCCAGGAATGTAGTAAAATATTACATCCGAGATGTCAGGATTGCCATAGGCTAGGATATATAACGTTATAGAAATATATAATGTTCCCACCGAGAAGTAGGGGCCGGCGCGCCAGGAATGTTGTAAAATATTACATTCGACATGTTAGGTTGCCTTAAGGTAGGATATATAGCGTTATAGACGTATATAATGTTCCCACCGAGAAGTAGGGTTCGGCGCGCCAGAAATGCATTAAAATATCACATCCGAGATGTTAGGTTGCCTTAGGCTACGATATATAACGTTATAGACGTATATAATGTTCCCACCGAGAAGTAGGGGCCGGCGCGACACGAATGTAGTAAAATATTACATCCGAGAAGTTAGGTTGCCTTAGTTTAGGATACATAACGTTATAGACGTATATGATATTCCCTCCGAGAAGTACGGGCCTACACGCCAGGAATGTTGTCAAATATTACATCCGAGAGGTTAGGTTGCCTTAGGCTAGGATAAGTAACGTTATAGACGTATATAATGTTCCCACCGAGAAGTAGGGGCCGACGCGTCAGCAATGTTGTTAAATATTACATACGACATGTTAGGTTGCCTTAGGCTAGGATATATAGCGTTAAAGATGTATATAATGTTCCCACCGAGAAATAGGTGCCGACACGCCAGGAATGTTGTAAAACAGTACATCCGAGGTGTTAGGTTGCCTTAGGTTAGGATATATAAAGTTACAGACGTATATACAGTTCCCACCGAGAAGTAGGTGCCGACGCGCCAGGAATGTTGTAAAATATTACATCCGAGATGTTAGGTTGCCTTAGGCTAGGATATATAACGTTATAGACGTATATAATGTTCCCACAGAGAAGTAGGTGCCGGCGCGCCAGGAATGTTGTAAAATATTACATTCGACATGTTAGTTTGCCTTAGGCTAGGATATATAGCGATATAGACGTATATAATGTTCCGAACGTGAAGTAGGGCCCGGCGCGCCACGAATGTAGCAAAATATTACATCCGAGATGTTAGGATTGCCATAGGCTAGGATATATAACGTTATAGACGTATATAATGTTCCCACCGAGAAGTAGGGGCCGGCGCGCCAGGAATGTTGCAAAATACTACATTCGACATGTTAGGTTGCCTTAGGCTAGGATATATAACTTTATAGACTTATATACTGTTCCCTCCGAGAAGTAGGTGCCGACGCGCCAGGAATGTTGTAAAATATTACATCCGAGATGTTAGGATTGCCTTAGGTTGGATATATAACGTTACAGACGTATATACTGTTCCCACCGAGAAGTAGGTGCCGACGCGCCAGGAATGTTGTAAAATATTACATCCGAGGTGTTAGGTTCCCTTCGGTTAGGATATATAACGTTACAGATGTATATAATTTTCCCACCGAGAAGTAGGAGCCGACGAGCCAGGAATGTTGTAAAATATTACGCTCGACATGTTAGGTTGCCTTAGGCTAGGATATATAGCGATATAGACGTATATAATGTTCCCACCGAGAAGTAGGGGCCGCCGGGCCAGGAATGTAGTAAAATATTACATCCGAGATGTTAGGTTGCCTTAGGTTAGGATATATAACGTTATTTATTTATATAATGTTCCAACCGAGAAATAGGCGCCGACGCGCCAGGAATGTTGTAAAATATTACGCTCGACATTTTAGGTTGCCTTAGGCTAGAATATATAGCGATATAGACGTATATAATGTTCCCACCGAGAAGTAGGGGCCGGCGGGCCAGGAATGTAGTAAAATATTACATCCGAGATGTTAGGTTGCCTTAGGTTAGGATATATAACATTATTGATTTATATAATGTTCCAACCGAGAAGTAGGGGCCGGCGCGCCAGGAATGTTGTAAAATATTACATTCGACATGTTAGGTTGCCTTAAGATAGGATATATAGCGTTATAGACGTATATAATGTTCCCACCGAGAAGTAGGTGCCTACGCGCCAGGAATGTTGTAAAATATTACATTCGACATGTTAGGTTGCCTTAAGCTAGGATATATAACGTTATAGATGTATATAATGTTCCCACCGAGAAGTAGGGGCCGAAGTGACGGGAATGTTGTAAAATATTACATTCGACATGTTAGTTTGCCTTAGGCTAGGATATATAGCGTTATAGATGTATATAATGTTCCCACCGAGAAGTAGGGGCGGACGCGCCAGGAATGTTGTAAAATATTACATCCGAGATATTAAGATTGCCTTAGGTTAGGATATATAACGTTATAGACGTATATAATGTTCCCACCGAGAAGTAGGGGCCGGCATGCCGGGAATGTTGTGAAATATTACATTCGACATGTTAGGTTGCCTTAAGCTAGGATGTATAGCGTGATAGACGTATATAATGTTCCCACCGAGAAGTAGGGGCGGGCGCGCCAGGAATGTAGTAAAATATAACATCCGAGATGTTAGGTTGCCTTAGGCTAGGATATATAACGTTATAGACGTATATAATGTTCCCACCGAGAAGTACATGCCGACGAGTCAGAAATGTTGTAAAATATTACGCTCGACATGTTAGGTTCCCTTAGGCTAGGGTATATAGCGATATAGACGTATATAATGTTCCCACCGGAAAGTAGGGGCCGACGAGTCAGAAATGTTGTAAAATATTACGCTCGACATGTTAGGTTGCCTGAGGCTAGGGTATATAGCGATGTAGACGTATATAATGTTCCCACCGAGAAGTAGGCGTCGGCGCGTCAGGAATATAGTAAAATATTACATTCGACATGTTAGGTTGCCTTAGGCTAAGATATATAGCGATATAGTCGTATATAATGTTCCCACCGAGAAGTAGGGGCGGGCGCGCCACGAATGTAGTAAAATATTACATCCGAGATGTTAGGTTGCCTTAGGCTAGGATATATAGCGATATAGACGTATATAATGTTCCCACCGAGAAGTAGGGGCCGGCGGGCCAGGAATGAAGTAAAATATTACATCCGAGATGTTAGGTTGCCTTAGGTTAGGATATATCACGTTATTTATTGATATAATGTTCCAACCGAGAAATAGGCGCCGACGCGCCAGGAATGTTGTAAGATATTACGCTCGACATTTTAGGTTGCCTTAGGCTAGAATATATAGCGATATAGACGTATATAATGTTCCCACCGAGAAGTAGGGGCCGGCGGGCCAGGAATGTAGTAAAATATTACATCCGAGATGTTAGGTTGCCTTAGGTTAGGATATATAACATTATTGATTTATATAATGTTCCAACCGAGAAGTAGGGGCCGGCGCGCCAGGAATGTAGTAAAATATTACATCCGAGATGTTAGGTTGCCTTAGGCTAGGATATATAGCGATATAGACGTATATAATGTTCCCACCGAGAAGTAGGGGCCGGCGGGCCAGGAATGAAGTAAAATATTACATCCGAGATGTTAGGTTGCCTTAGGTTAGGATATATCACGTTATTTATTGATATAATGTTCCAACCGAGAAATAGGCGCCGACGCGCCAGGAATGTTGTAAGATATTACGCTCGACATTTTAGGTTGCCTTAGGCTAGAATATATAGCGATATAGACGTATATAATGTTCCCACCGAGAAGTAGGGGCCGGCGGGCCAGGAATGTAGTAAAATATTACATCCGAGATGTTAGGTTGCCTTAGGTTAGGATATATAACATTATTGATTTATATAATGTTCCAACCGAGAAGTAGGGGCCGGCGCGCCAGGAATGTTGTAAAATATTACATTCGACATGTTAGGTTGCCTTAAGATAGGATATATAGCGTTATAGACGTATATAATGTTCCCACCGAGAAGTAGGGGCGGGCGCGCCAGGAATGTAGTAAAATATAACATCCGAGATGTTAGGTTGCCTTAGGCTAGGATATATAACGTTATAGACGTATATAATGTTCCCACCGAGAAGTACATGCCGACGAGTCAGAAATGTTGTAAAATATTACGCTCGACATGTTAGGTTCCCTTAGGCTAGGGTATATAGCGATATAGACGTATATAATGTTCCCACCGGAAAGTAGGGGCCGACGAGTCAGAAATGTTGTAAAATATTACGCTCGACATGTTAGGTTGCCTGAGGCTAGGGTATATAGCGATGTAGACGTATATAATGTTCCCACCGAGAAGTAGGCGTCGGCGCGTCAGGAATATAGTAAAATATTACATTCGACATGTTAGGTTGCCTTAGGCTAAGATATATAGCGATATAGTCGTATATAATGTTCCCACCGAGAAGTAGGGGCGGGCGCGCCACGAATGTAGTAAAATATTACATCCGAGATGTTAGGTTGCCTTAGGCTAGGATATATAGCGATATAGACGTATATAATGTTCCCACCGAGAAGTAGGGGCCGGCGGGCCAGGAATGAAGTAAAATATTACATCCGAGATGTTAGGTTGCCTTAGGTTAGGATATATCACGTTATTTATTGATATAATGTTCCAACCGAGAAATAGGCGCCGACGCGCCAGGAATGTTGTAAGATATTACGCTCGACATTTTAGGTTGCCTTAGGCTAGAATATATAGCGATATAGACGTATATAATGTTCCCACCGAGAAGTAGGGGCCGGCGGGCCAGGAATGTAGTAAAATATTACATCCGAGATGTTAGGTTGCCTTAGGTTAGGATATATAACATTATTGATTTATATAATGTTCCAACCGAGAAGTAGGGGCCGGCGCGCCAGGAATGTAGTAAAATATTACATCCGAGATGTTAGGTTGCCTTAGGCTAGGATATATAGCGATATAGACGTATATAATGTTCCCACCGAGAAGTAGGGGCCGGCGGGCCAGGAATGAAGTAAAATATTACATCCGAGATGTTAGGTTGCCTTAGGTTAGGATATACCACGTTATTTATTGATATAATGTTCCAACCGAGAAATAGGCGCCGACGCGCCAGGAATGTTGTAAGATATTACGCTCGACATTTTAGGTTGCCTTAGGCTAGAATATATAGCGATATAGACGTATATAATGTTCCCACCGAGAAGTAGGGGCCGGCGGGCCAGGAATGTAGTAAAATATTACATCCGAGATGTTAGGTTGCCTTAGGTTAGGATATATAACATTATTGATTTATATAATGTTCCAACCGAGAAGTAGGGGCCGGCGCGCCAGGAATGTTGTAAAATATTACATTCGACATGTTAGGTTGCCTTAAGATAGGATATATAGCGTTATAGACGTATATAATGTTCCCACCGAGAAGTAGGTGCCTACGCGCCAGGAATGTTGTAAAATATTACATTCGACATGTTAGGTTGCCTTAGGCTAGGATATATAACGTTATAGACGTATATAATGTTCCCACCGAGAAGTACATGCCGACGAGTCAGAAATGTTGTAAAATATTACGCTCGACATGTTAGGTTCCCTTAGGCTAGGGTATATAGCGATATAGACGTATATAATGTTCCCACCGGAAAGTAGGGGCCGACGAGTCAGAAATGTTGTAAAATATTACGCTCGACATGTTAGGTTGCCTGAGGCTAGGCTATATAGCGATGTAGACGTATATAATGTTCCCACCGAGAAGTAGGAGTCGGCGCGTCAGGAATATAGTAAAATATTACATTCGACATGTTAGGTTGCCTTAGGCTAAGATATATAGTGATATAGTCGTATATAATGTTCCCACCGAGAAGTAGGGGCGGGCGCGCCACGAATGTAGTAAAATATTACATCCGAGATGTTAGGTTGCCTTAGGCTAGAATATATAACGTTATAGGCTTATATACTGTTCCCTCCGAGAAGTAGGTGCCGACGCGCCACGAATGTTGTAAAATATTACATCCGAGATGTCAGGACTGCCTTAGGCTAGGATATATAACGTTATAGACGTATATACTGTTCCCACCGAGAATTAGGTGCCGACGCGCCAGGAATGTTGTAAAATATTACATTCGACATGTTAGGTTGCCTTAAGCTAGGATATATAGCGTTTTAGACGTATATAATGTTTCGAGCGAGAAGTAGGGGAAGGCACGCCAGGAATATAGTAAAATATTACATTCGACATGTTAGGTTGCCTTAAGCTAGGATATATAGCGATATAGACGTATATAATGTTCCCACCGAGAAGTAGGTGCCTACGCGCCAGGAATGTTGTAAAATATTACATTCGACATGTTAGGATTGCCATAGGCCAGGATATATAACGTTATAGACGTATATAATGTTCCCGCCGAGAAGTAGGGGCCGGCGCGCCAGGAATGTTGTAAAATATTACATTCGACATGTTAGGTTGCCTTAGGCTGGGATATATAGCGATATAGACGTATATAATGTTCCCACCGAGAATTAGGTGCCGACGCGCCAGGAATGTTGTAAAATATTTCATTCGACATGTTAGGTTGCCTTAAGCTAGGATATATAGCGTTTTAGACGTATATAATGTTCCGGGCGAGAAGTAGGGGAAGGCGCGCCAGGAATATAGTAAAATATTACATTCGATATGTTAGGTTGCCTTAAGCTAGTATATATAGCGATATAGACGTATATAATGTTCCCACCGAGAAGTAGGTGCCTACGCGCCAGGAATGTTGTACAATATTACATTCGACATGTTAGGTTGCCTTAGGCTAGGATATATAACTTTATAGACTTATAGACTGTTCCCTCCGAGAAGTATTTGCCGACGCGCCAGGAATGTTGTAAAATATTACATCCGAGATGTTAGGATTGCCTCAGGCTAGGATATGTAACGTTATAGACGTATATACAGTTCCCACCGAGAAGTAGGTGCCGACGCGCCAGGAATGTTGTAAAATATTACATTCGACATGTTAGGTTGCCTTAAGCTAGGATATATAGCGTTTTAGACGTATATAATGTTCCGAGCGAGAAATAGGGGCCGGCGCGCCAGGAATGTAGTAAAATATTACATCCGAGATGTTAGGATTGCCATAGGCTAGGATATATAACGTTATAGACGTATATAATGTTCCCACCGAGAAGTAGGGGCCGGCGCGCCAGAAATGTTGTAAAATATTACATTCGACATGTTAGGATGCCTTAAGGTAGGATATATAGCGTTATAGACGTATATAATGTTCCCAACGAGAAGTAGGGGTCGGCGCGCCAGGTATGTATTAAAATATCACATCCGAGATGTTAGGTTGCCTTAGGCTAGGATATATAGCGTTATAGATGTATATAATGTTCCCACCGAAAAGTAGGGGTCGACGAGTCAGGAATGTTGTAAAATATTACGCTCGACATGTTAGGTTGCCTTACGCTAGGGTATATAGCGATATATACGTATATAATGTTTCCACCGAGAAGTAGGGGCCGGCGCGACACGAATGTAGTAAAATATTACATCCGAGAAGTTAGGTTGCCTTAGTTTAGGATACATAACGTTATAGACGTATATGATATTCCATCCGAGAAGTACGGGCCTACACGCCAGGAATGTTGTCAAATATTACATCCGAGATGTTAGGTTGCCTTAGGCTAGGATAAGTAACGTTACAGACGTATATAATGTTCCCACCGAGAAGTAGGGGCCGACGCGTCAGCAATGTTGTAAAATATTACATTCGACATGTTAGTTTGCCTTAGGCTAGGATATATAACGTTATAGACGTATATAATGTTCCCACCGAGAAGTAGGGGCCGGCATGCCGGGAATGTTGTAAAATATTACATTCGACATGTTAGGTTGCCTTAAGCTAGGATGTATAGCGTGATAGACGTATATAATGTTCCCACCGAGAAGTAGGGGCGGGCGCGCCAGGAATGTAGTAAAATATAACATCCGAGATGTTAGGTTGCCTTAGGCTAGGATATATAACGTTATAGACGTATATAATGTTCCCACCGAGAAGTACATGCCGACGAGTCAGGAATGTTGTAAAATATTACGCTCGACATGTTAGGTTCCCTTAGGCTAGGGTATATAGCGGTATAGACGTATATAATGTTCCCACCGGAAAGTAGGGGCCGACGAGTCAGAAATGTTGTAAAATATTACGCTCGACATGTTAGTTTGCCTAATGCTAGGGTATATAGCGATGTAGACGTATATAATGTTCCCACCGAGAAGTAGGAGTCGGCGCGTCAGGAATATAGTAAAATACTACATTCGACATGTTAGGTTGCCTTAGGCTAAGATATATAGCGATATAGTCGTATATAATGTTCCCACAGAGAAGTAGGGGCGGGCGCGCCACGAATGTAGTAAAATATTACATCCGAGATGTTAGGCTGCCTTAGGTTAGAATATATAACGTTATAGGCTTATATACTGTTCCCTCCGAGAAGTAGGTGCCGACGCGCCACGAATGTTGTAAAATATTACATCCGAGATGTTAGGACTGCCTTAGGCTAGGATATATAACGTTATAGACGTATATACTGTTCCCACCGAGAATTAGGTGCCGACGCGCCAGGAATGTTGTAAAATATTACATTCGACATGTTAGGTTGCCTTAAGCTAGGATATATAGCGTTTTAGACGTATATAATGTTTCGAGCGAGAAGTAGGGGAAGGCACGCCAGGAATATAGTAAAATATTACATTCGACATGTTAGGTTGCCTTAAGCTAGGATATATAGCGATATAGACGTATATAATGTTCCCACCGAGAAGTAGGTGCCTACGCGCCAGGAATGTTGTAAAATATTACATTCGACATGTTAGGATTGCCATAGGCCAGGATATATAACGTTATAGACGTATATAATGTTCCCGCCGAGAAGTAGGGGCCGGCGCGCCAGGAATGTTGTAAAATATTACATTCGACATGTTAGGTTGCCTTAAGGTAGGATATATAGCGTTATAGACGTATATAATGTTCCCACCGAGAAGTAGGGTTCGGCGCGCCAGAAATGCATTAAAATATCACATCCGAGATGTTAGGTTGCCTTAGGCTACGATATATAACGTTATAGACGTATATAATGTTCCCACCGAGAAGTAGGGGCCGGCGCGACACGAATGTAGTAAAATATTACATCCGAGAAGTTAGGTTGCCTTAGTTTAGGATACATAACGTTATAGACGTATATGATATTCCCTCCGAGAAGTACGGGCCTACACGCCAGGAATGTTGTCAAATATTACATCCGAGAGGTTAGGTTGCCTTAGGCTAGGATAAGTAACGTTATAGACGTATATAATGTTCCCACCGAGAAGTAGGGGCCGACGCGTCAGCAATGTTGTTAAATATTACATACGACATGTTAGGTTGCCTTAGGCTAGGATATATAGCGTTAAAGATGTATATAATGTTCCCACCGAGAAATAGGTGCCGACACGCCAGGAATGTTGTAAAACAGTACATCCGAGGTGTTAGGTTGCCTTAGGTGAGGATATATAAAGTTACAGACGTATATACAGTTCCCACCGAGAAGTAGGTGCCGACGCGCCAGGAAAATATAGGTTGTAAAATATTACATCCGAGATGTTAGGTTGCCTTAGGCTAGGATATATAACGTTATAGACGTATATAATGTTCCCACAGAGAAGTAGGTGCCGGCGCGCCAGGAATGTTGTAAAATATTACATTCGACATGTTAGTTTGCCTTAGGCTAGGATATATAGCGATATAGACGTATATAATGTTCCGAACGTGAAGTAGGGCCCGGCGCGCCACGAATGTTGCAAAATATTACATCCGAGATGTTAGGATTGCCATAGGCTAGGATATATAACGTTATAGACGTATATAATGTTCCCACCGAGAAGTAGGGGCCGGCGCGCCAGGAATGTTGCAAAATACTACATTCGACATGTTAGGTTGCCTTAGGCTAGGATATATAACTTTATAGACTTATATACTGTTCCCTCCGAGAAGTAGGTGCCGACGCGCCAGGAATGTTGTAAAATATTACATCCGAGATGTTAGGTTGCCTTAGGTTAGGATATATAACATTATTGATTTATATAATGTTCCAACCGAGAAGTAGGGGCCGGCGCGCCAGGAATGTTGTAAAATATTACATTCGACATGTTAGGTTGCCTTAAGATAGGATATATAGCGTTATAGACGTATATAATGTTCCCACCGAGAAGTAGGTGCCTACGCGCCAGGAATGTTGTAAAATATTACATTCGACATGTTAGGTTGCCTTAAGCTAGGATATATAACGTTATAGATGTATATAATGTTCCCACCGAGAAGTAGGGGCCGAAGTGACGGGAATGTTGTAAAATATTACATTCGACATGTTAGTTTGCCTTAGGCTAGGATATATAGCGTTATAGATGTATATAATGTTCCCACCGAGAAGTAGGGGCGGACGCGCCAGGAATGTTGTAAAATATTACATCCGAGATATTAAGATTGCCTTAGGTTAGGATATATAACGTTATAGACGTATATAATGTTCCCACCGAGAAGTAGGGGCCGGCATGCCGGGAATGTTGTGAAATATTACATTCGACATGTTAGGTTGCCTTAAGCTAGGATGTATAGCGTGATAGACGTATATAATGTTCCCACCGAGAAGTAGGGGCGGGCGCGCCAGGAATGTAGTAAAATATAACATCCGAGATGTTAGGTTGCCTTAGGCTAGGATATATAACGTTATAGACGTATATAATGTTCCCACCGAGAAGTACATGCCGACGAGTCAGAAATGTTGTAAAATATTACGCTCGACATGTTAGGTTCCCTTAGGCTAGGGTATATAGCGATATAGACGTATATAATGTTCCCACCGGAAAGTAGGGGCCGACGAGTCAGAAATGTTGTAAAATATTACGCTCGACATGTTAGGTTGCCTGAGGCTAGGGTATATAGCGATGTAGACGTATATAATGTTCCCACCGAGAAGTAGGCGTCGGCGCGTCAGGAATATAGTAAAATATTACATTCGACACGTTAGGTTGCCTTAGGCTAAGATATATAGCGATATAGTCGTATATAATGTTCCCACCGAGAAGTAGGGGCGGGCGCGCCACGAATGTAGTAAAATATTACATCCGAGATGTTAGGTTGCCTTAGGCTAGGATATATAGCGATATAGACGTATATAATGTTCCCACCGAGAAGTAGGGGCCGGCGGGCCAGGAATGAAGTAAAATATTACATCCGAGATGTTAGGTTGCCTTAGGTTAGGATATATCACGTTATTTATTGATATAATGTTCCAACCGAGAAATAGGCGCCGACGCGCCAGGAATGTTGTAAGATATTACGCTCGACATTTTAGGTTGCCTTAGGCTAGAATATATAGCGATATAGACGTATATAATGTTCCCACCGAGAAGTAGGGGCCGGCGGGCCAGGAATGTAGTAAAATATTACATCCGAGATGTTAGGTTGCCTTAGGTTAGGATATATAACATTATTGATTTATATAATGTTCCAACCGAGAAGTAGGGGCCGGCGCGCCAGGAATGTAGTAAAATATTACATCCGAGATGTTAGGTTGCCTTAGGCTAGGATATATAGCGATATAGACGTATATAATGTTCCCACCGAGAAGTAGGGGCCGGCGGGCCAGGAATGAAGTAAAATATTACATCCGAGATGTTAGGTTGCCTTAGGTTAGGATATATCACGTTATTTATTGATATAATGTTCCAACCGAGAAATAGGCGCCGACGCGCCAGGAATGTTGTAAGATATTACGCTCGACATTTTAGGTTGCCTTAGGCTAGAATATATAGCGATATAGACGTATATAATGTTCCCACCGAGAAGTAGGGGCCGGCGGGCCAGGAATGTAGTAAAATATTACATCCGAGATGTTAGGTTGCCTTAGGTTAGGATATACAACATTATTGATTTATATAATGTTCCAACCGAGAAGTAGGGGCCGGCGCGCCAGGAATGTTGTAAAATATTACATTCGACATGTTAGGTTGCCTTAGGCTAGAATATATAACGTTATAGGCTTATATACTGTTCCCTCCGAGAAGTAGGTGCCGACGCGCCACGAATGTTGTAAAATATTACATCCGAGATGTCAGGACTGCCTTAGGCTAGGATATATAACGTTATAGACGTATATACTGTTCCCACCGAGAATTAGGTGCCGACGCGCCAGGAATGTTGTAAAATATTACATTCGACATGTTAGGTTGCCTTAAGCTAGGATATATAGCGTTTTAGACGTATATAATGTTTCGAGCGAGAAGTAGGGGAAGGCACGCCAGGAATATAGTAAAATATTACATTCGACATGTTAGGTTGCCTTAAGCTAGGATATATAGCGATATAGACGTATATAATGTTCCCACCGAGAAGTAGGTGCCTACGCGCCAGGAATGTTGTAAAATATTACATTCGACATGTTAGGATTGCCATAGGCCAGGATATATAACGTTATAGACGTATATAATGTTCCCGCCGAGAAGTAGGGGCCGGCGCGCCAGGAATGTTGTAAAATATTACATTCGACATGTTAGGTTGCCTTAGGCTGGGATATATAGCGATATAGACGTATATAATGTTCCCACCGAGAATTAGGTGCCGACGCGCCAGGAATGTTGTAAAATATTTCATTCGACATGTTAGGTTGCCTTAAGCTAGGATATATAGCGTTTTAGACGTATATAATGTTCCGGGCGAGAAGTAGGGGAAGGCGCGCCAGGAATATAGTAAAATATTACATTCGATATGTTAGGTTGCCTTAAGCTAGTATATATAGCGATATAGACGTATATAATGTTCCCACCGAGAAGTAGGTGCCTACGCGCCAGGAATGTTGTACAATATTACATTCGACATGTTAGGTTGCCTTAGGCTAGGATATATAACTTTATAGACTTATAGACTGTTCCCTCCGAGAAGTATTTGCCGACGCGCCAGGAATGTTGTAAAATATTACATCCGAGATGTTAGGATTGCCTCAGGCTAGGATATGTAACGTTATAGACGTATATACAGTTCCCACCGAGAAGTAGGTGCCGACGCGCCAGGAATGTTGTAAAATATTACATTCGACATGTTAGGTTGCCTTAAGCTAGGATATATAGCGTTTTAGACGTATATAATGTTCCGAGCGAGAAATAGGGGCCGGCGCGCCAGGAATGTAGTAAAATATTACATCCGAGATGTTAGGATTGCCATAGGCTAGGATATATAACGTTATAGACGTATATAATGTTCCCACCGAGAAGTAGGGGCCGGCGCGCCAGAAATGTTGTAAAATATTACATTCGACATGTTAGGATGCCTTAAGGTAGGATATATAGCGTTATAGACGTATATAATGTTCCCAACGAGAAGTAGGGGTCGGCGCGCCAGGTATGTATTAAAATATCACATCCGAGATGTTAGGTTGCCTTAGGCTAGGATATATAGCGTTATAGATGTATATAATGTTCCCACCGAAAAGTAGGGGTCGACGAGTCAGGAATGTTGTAAAATATTACGCTCGACATGTTAGGTTGCCTTACGCTAGGGTATATAGCGATATATACGTATATAATGTTTCCACCGAGAAGTAGGGGCCGGCGCGACACGAATGTAGTAAAATATTACATCCGAGAAGTTAGGTTGCCTTAGTTTAGGATACATAACGTTATAGACGTATATGATATTCCATCCGAGAAGTACGGGCCTACACGCCAGGAATGTTGTCAAATATTACATCCGAGATGTTAGGTTGCCTTAGGCTAGGATAAGTAACGTTACAGACGTATATAATGTTCCCACCGAGAAGTAGGGGCCGACGCGTCAGCAATGTTGTAAAATATTACATTCGACATGTTAGTTTGCCTTAGGCTAGGATATATAACGTTATAGACGTATATAATGTTCCCACCGAGAAGTAGGGGCCGGCATGCCGGGAATGTTGTAAAATATTACATTCGACATGTTAGGTTGCCTTAAGCTAGGATGTATAGCGTGATAGACGTATATAATGTTCCCACCGAGAAGTAGGGGCGGGCGCGCCAGGAATGTAGTAAAATATAACATCCGAGATGTTAGGTTGCCTTAGGCTAGGATATATAACGTTATAGACGTATATAATGTTCCCACCGAGAAGTACATGCCGACGAGTCAGGAATGTTGTAAAATATTACGCTCGACATGTTAGGTTCCCTTAGGCTAGGGTATATAGCGGTATAGACGTATATAATGTTCCCACCGGAAAGTAGGGGCCGACGAGTCAGAAATGTTGTAAAATATTACGCTCGACATGTTAGTTTGCCTAATGCTAGGGTATATAGCGATGTAGACGTATATAATGTTCCCACCGAGAAGTAGGAGTCGGCGCGTCAGGAATATAGTAAAATACTACATTCGACATGTTAGGTTGCCTTAGGCTAAGATATATAGCGATATAGTCGTATATAATGTTCCCACAGAGAAGTAGGGGCGGGCGCGCCACGAATGTAGTAAAATATTACATCCGAGATGTTAGGCTGCCTTAGGTTAGAATATATAACGTTATAGGCTTATATACTGTTCCCTCCGAGAAGTAGGTGCCGACGCGCCACGAATGTTGTAAAATATTACATCCGAGATGTTAGGACTGCCTTAGGCTAGGATATATAACGTTATAGACGTATATACTGTTCCCACCGAGAATTAGGTGCCGACGCGCCAGGAATGTTGTAAAATATTACATTCGACATGTTAGGTTGCCTTAAGCTAGGATATATAGCGTTTTAGACGTATATAATGTTTCGAGCGAGAAGTAGGGGAAGGCACGCCAGGAATATAGTAAAATATTACATTCGACATGTTAGGTTGCCTTAAGCTAGGATATATAGCGATATAGACGTATATAATGTTCCCACCGAGAAGTAGGTGCCTACGCGCCAGGAATGTTGTAAAATATTACATTCGACATGTTAGGATTGCCATAGGCCAGGATATATAACGTTATAGACGTATATAATGTTCCCGCCGAGAAGTAGGGGCCGGCGCGCCAGGAATGTTGTAAAATATTACATTCGACATGTTAGGTTGCCTTAAGCTAGGATATATAGTGTTTTAGACGTATATAATGTTCCAAGTGACAAGTAGGGGAAGGCGCGCCAGGAATATAGTAAAATATTACATTCGACATGTTAGGTTGCCTTAAGCTAGGATATATAGCGATATATACGTATATAATGTTCCCACCGAGAAGTAGGGGCCGGCGCGACACGAATGTAGTAAAATATTACATCCGAGAAGTTAGGTTGCCTTAGTTTAGGATACATAACGTTATAGACGTATATGATATTCCCTCCGAGAAGTACGGGCCTACACGCCAGGAATGTTGTCAAATATTACATCCGAGAGGTTAGGTTGCCTTAGGCTAGGATAAGTAACGTTATAGACGTATATAATGTTCCCACCGAGAAGTAGGGGCCGACGCGTCAGCAATGTTGTTAAATATTACATACGACATGTTAGGTTGCCTTAGGCTAGGATATATAGCGTTAAAGATGTATATAATGTTCCCACCGAGAAATAGGTGCCGACACGCCAGGAATGTTGTAAAACAGTACATCCGAGGTGTTAGGTTGCCTTAGGTTAGGATATATAAAGTTACAGACGTATATACAGTTCCCACCGAGAAGTAGGTGCCGACGCGCCAGGAATGTTGTAAAATATTACATCCGAGATGTTAGGTTGCCTTAGGCTAGGATATATAACGTTATAGACGTATATAATGTTCCCACAGAGAAGTAGGTGCCGGCGCGCCAGGAATGTTGTAAAATATTACATTCGACATGTTAGTTTGCCTTAGGCTAGGATATATAGCGATATAGACGTATATAATGTTCCGAACGTGAAGTAGGGCCCGGCGCGCCACGAATGTAGCAAAATATTACATCCGAGATGTTAGGATTGCCATAGGCTAGGATATATAGCGTTATAGACGTATATAATGTTCCCACCGAGAAGTAGGGGCCGGCGCGCCAGGAATGTTGCAAAATACTACATTCGACATGTTAGGTTGCCTTAGGCTAGGATATATAACTTTATAGACTTATATACTGTTCCCTCCGAGAAGTAGGTGCCGACGCGCCAGGAATGTTGTAAAATATTACATCCGAGATGTTAGGATTGCCTTAGGTTGGATATATAACGTTACAGACGTATATACTGTTCCCACCGAGAAGTAGGTGCCGACGCGCCAGGAATGTTGTAAAATATTACATCCGAGGTGTTAGGTTCCCTTCGGTTAGGATATATAACGTTACAGATGTATATAATTTTCCCACCGATTAGTAGGAGGCGACGAGCCAGGAATGTTGTAAAATATTACGCTCGACATGTTAGGTTGCCTTAGGCTAGGATATATAGCGATATAGACGTATATAATGTTCCCACCGAGAAGTAGGGGCCGGCGGGCCAGGAATGTAGTAAAATATTACATCCGAGATGTTAGGTTGCCTTAGGTTAGGATATATAACGTTATTTATTTATATAATGTTCCAACCGAGAAATAGGCGCCGACGCGCCAGGAATGTTGTAAAATATTACGCTCGACATTTTAGGTTGCCTTAGGCTAGAATATATAGCGATATAGACGTATATAATGTTCCCACCGAGAAGTAGGTGCCGACGCGCCAGGAATGTTGTAAAATATTACATTCGACATGTTAGGTTGCCTTAGGTTAGGATATATAACATTATTGATTTATATAATGTTCCAACCGAGAAGTAGGGGCCGGCGCGCCAGGAATGTTGTAAAATACTACATTCGACATGTTAGGTTGCCTTAAGATAGGATATATAGCGTTATAGACGTATATAATGTTCCCACCGAGAAGTAGGTGCCTTCGCGACAGGAATGTTGTAAAATATTACATTCGACATGTTAGGTTGCCTTAAGCTAGGATATATAACGTTATAGATGTACATAATGTTCCCACCGAGAAGTAGGGGCCGAAGTGACGGGAATGTTGTAAAATATTACATTCGACATGTTAGTTTGCCTTAGGCTAGGATATATAGCGTTATAGATGTATATAATGTTCCCACCGAGAAGTAGGGGCGGACGCACCAGGAATGTTGTAAAATATTACATCCGAGATATTAAGATTGCCTTAGGTTAGGATATATAACGTTATAGACGTATATAATGTTCCCACCGAGAAGTAGGGGCGGGCGCGCCAGGAATGTAGTAAAATATAACATCCGAGATGTTAGGTTGCCTTAGGCTAGGATATATAACGTTATAGACGTATATAATGTTCCCACCGAGAAGTACATGCCGACGAGTCAGAAATGCTGTAAAATATTACGCTCGACATGTTAGGTTCCCTTAGGCTAGGGAATATAGCGATATAGACGTATATAATGTTCCCACCGGAAAGTAGGGGCCGACGAGTCAGGAATGTTGTAAAATATTACGCTCGACATGTTAGGTTGCCTTACGCTAGGGTATATAGCGATATAGACGTATATAATGTTCCCACCGAGAAGTAGGGGCCGGCGCGCCACGAATGTAGTAAAATATTACATCCGAGATGTTAGGTTGCCTTAGGCTATGATATATAACGTTATAGACGTATATAATGTTCCCACCGAGAAGTAGGGGCCGGCGCGCCAGGAATGTTGTAGAATATTACATTCGACATGTTAGGTTGCCTTAAGCTAGGATATATAGTGTTTTAGACGTATATAATATTCCCACCGAGAAGTAGGTGCCGACGCGCCAGAAATGTTGTAAAATATTACATCCGAGATGTTAGGATTGCCTTAGGCTAGGATATATAACGTTATAGACGTATATAATGTTCCCACCGAGAAGTAGTGGCCGAAGTGACGGGAATGTTGTAAAATATTACATTCGATATGTTAGTTTGCCTTAAGCTAGGATATATAGCGTTATAGACGTATATAATGTTCCCACCGAGAAGTAGGGGCCGAAGTGACGGGAATGTTGTAAAATATTACATCCGAGATGTTAGGTTGCCTTAGGTTAGGATATATAGCGAAATAGACGTATATAATGTTCCCACCGAGAAGTAGGTGCCGACACGCCAGGAATGTTGTAAAACATTACATCCGAGGTGTTAGGTTCCCTTAGGTTAGGATATATAATTTTATAGACGTACATAATGTTCCCACCGAGAAGTAGGTGCCGACGCGCCAGGAATGTTCTAAAATATTACATCCGAGATGTTATGATTACCTTAGGCTAGGATATATAACGTTATAGACGTATATAATGTTCCCACCGAGAAGTAGGTGCCGGCGCGCCGGGAATGTAGTAAAATGTAACATCCGAGATGTTAGGTTGCCTTAGGCTAGGATATATAACGTTATAGACGTATATAATGTTCCCACCGAGAAGGAGGTGCCGACGCGCCACGAATGTTGTAAAATATTACATCCGACATGTTAAGTTGCCTTAGGTTAGGATATATAACGTTATAGACGTATATACTGCTCCCACCGAGAAATATGGGCCGACACGCCAGGAATGTTATCAAATATTACTTCCGAGATGTTAGGTTGCCTTAGGTTAGGATATATACCGTTATAGACGTATATAATGTTCCCACCGAGAAGTAGGTGCCGACGCGCCAGGAATGTTGTAAAATATTACATCCGAGATGTTAGGATTGCCTTAGGCTAGGATATATAACGTTATAGACGTATATAATATTCCCACCGAGAAGTAGGTGCCGACGCGCCAGGAATGTTGTAAAATATTACATCCGAGATGTTAGGATTGCCTTAGGCTAGGATATATAACGTTATAGACGTATATAATGTTCCCACCGAGAAGTAGTGGCCGAAGTGACGGGAATGTTGTAAAATATTACATTCGATATGTTAGTTTGCCTTAGGCTAGGATATATAGCGTTATAGACGTATATAATGTTCCCACCGAGAAATAGGGGCCGACGCCCCAGGAATGTTGTAAAATATTACGCTCGACAAGTTAGGTTGCCTTAGGCTAGGATATATAGCGTTAAAAACGTACATAATGTTCCCACCGAGAAGGAGGTGCCGACGCGCCAGGAATGTTGTAAAATATTACATCCGTCATGCTAAGTTGCCTTAGGTTAGGATATATAACGTTATAGACGTATATACTGTTCCCACCGAGAAGTAGTTGCCGACGCGCCAGGAATATTGTAAAATATTACATTCGACATGTTAGGTTGTCTCAGGCTAGGACATATAGCGTTAAAGACGTATATAATATTCCCACCGAGAAATATGGGCCGACACGCCAGGAATGTTATTAAATATTACTTCCGAGATGTTGGGTTGCCTTAGGCTAGGATAAGTAACGTTATAGACGTATATAATTTTCCCACCGAGAAGTAGGGGCCGACGAGCCAGGAATGTAGTAATGTATTACATCCGAGATGTTAGGTTGCCTTAGGTTAGGATATATAACGTTATAGACTTATATACTGTTCCCACCGAGAAGTAGGGGCCGGCGCGCCAGGAATGTAGTAAAATATAACATCCGAGATGTTAGGTTGCCTTACGCTAGAATAAGAAACGTTATAGACGTATATAATGTTCCCACCGAGAAGTAGGTGCCGACGCGCCAGGAATGTTGTAAAATATTACATCCGAGATGTTAGGATTGCCTTAGGCTAGGATATATAACGTTATAGACGTATATAATGTTCCCACCGAGAAGTAGTGGCCGAAGTGACGGGAATGTTGTAAAATATTACATCCGAGATGTTAGGTTGCCTTAGGTTAGGATATATAACGTTATAGACGTATATAATGTTCCCACCGAGAAATAGGGGCCGACGCCCCAGGAATGTTGTAAAATATTACGCTCGACAAGTTAGGTTGCCTTAGGCTAGGATATATAGCGTTAAAAACGTACATAATGTTCCCACCGAGAAGGAGGTGCCGACGCGCCAGGAATGTTGTAAAATATTACGCTCGACATTTTAGGTTGCCTTAGGCTAGAATATATAGCGATATAGACGTATATAATGTTCCCACCGAGAAGTAGGGGCCGGCGCGCCAGGAATGTAGTAAAATATTACATCCGAAATGTTAGGTTGAATTAGGCTAGGATATATAACGTTATAGACTTATATACTGTTCGCGCCGAGAAATAGCGGCCGATGTGTCGGGAATGTTGTAAAATATTACATTCGACATTTTAGGTTGCCTTAGATTAGGATATATAGCGTTATAGACGTATATAATGTTCCCACCGAGAAGCAGGGGCCGGCGCGCCAGGAATGTAGTAAAATATTACATCCGATATGTTAGGTTGCCTTAGGATAGGATATATAACGTTATAGACGTATATACTGTTCCCACCGAGAAGTAGGTGCCGACGCGACAGAAATGTTGTAAAATATCTCATTCGACATGTTAGGTTGCCATAAGCTAGTATATATAGCGTTATAGGCGAGTATAATGTTCCCAACGAGAAGTAGGGGCCGAAGTGACGGGAATGTAGTAAAATTTTACATTCAACATGTTAGGATAGCCTTAGGCTAGGATATTTAGCGTTATAGACGTATATAATGTTCCCACCGTGAAGTAGGGGCCGACGCGCCAGGAATGTTGTAAAATATTACATTCGACATGTTAGGTTGCCTTAAGCTAGGATATATAGCGTTATAGACGTATATAATGTTCCCAACTAGAAGTAGGGGCCGAAGTGACGGGAATGCTGTAAAATATTACATTCGACATGTTAGGATTGCCTTAGGCTACGATATATAGCAATATAGACGTATATAATGTTCCCACCGAGAAGTAGGGGCCGGCGCGACAGGAATGTAGTAAAATGTTACATCCGAGATCTTAGGTTGCCTTAGGCTAGGATATATAACGTTATAGAAGTATATACTGTTCCCACCGAGAAGTAGGTGCCGACGCGCCAGGAATGTTGTAAAATATTACATCCGAGATGTTAGGATTGCCTTAGGTTGGATATATAACGTTATAGACGTATATACTGTTCCCACCGAGAAGTAGGTGCCGACGCGCCAGGAATGTTGTAAAATATTACATCCGAGGTGTTAGGTTCCCTTCGGTTAAGATATATAACGTTACAGATGTATATAATTTTCCCACCGAGAAGTAGGGGCCGACGAGCCAGGAATGTTGTAAAATATTACGCTCGACATGTTAGGTTGCCTTAGGCTAGGATATATAGCGATATAGACGTATATAATGTTCCCACCGAGAAGTAGGGGCCGGCGGGCCAGGAATGTAGTAAAATATTACATCCGAGATGTTAGGTTGCCTTAGGTTAGGATATATAACATTATTGATTTATATAATGTTCCAACCGAGAAATAGGGGCCGACGCGCCAGGAATGTTGTAAAATATTACGCTCGACATTTTAGGTTGCCTTAGGCTAGAATATATAGCGATATAGACGTATATAATGTTCCCACCGAGAAGTAGGGGCCGGCGCGCCAGGAATGTAGTAAAATATTACATCCGATATGTAAGGTTGCCTTAGGATAGGATATATAACGTTATAGACGTATATACTGTTCCCACCGAGAAGTAGGTGCCGACGCGACAGAAATATTGTAAAATATCACATTCGACATGTTAGGTTGCCATAAGCTAGTATATATAGCGTTATAGGCGAGTATAATGTTCCCAACGAGAAGTAGGGTCCGAAGTGACGGGAGTGTAATAAAATTTTACATTCGACATGTTAGGATAGCCTTAGGCTAGGATATATAGCGTTATAGACGTATATAATGTTCCCACCGACAAGTAGGGGCCGACGCGCCAGGAATGTTGTAAAATATTACATTCGACATGTTAGGTTGCCTTAAGCTAGGATATATATCGTTATAGACGTATATAATGTTCCTAACTAGAAGTAGGGGCCGAAGTGACGGGAATGCTGTAAAATATTACATTTGACATGTTAGGATTTCCTTAGGCTACGATATATAGCGATATAGACGTATATAATGTTCCCACCGAGAAGTAGGGGCCGGCGCGACAGGAATGTAGTAAAATATTACATCCGAGATATTAGGTTGCCTTAGGCTAGGATATATAACGTTATAGAAGTATATACTGTTCCCACCGAGAAGTAGGTGCCGACGCGCCAGGAATGTTGTAAAATATTACATCCGAGAAGTTAGGATTGCCTTAGGTTGGATATATAACGTTATAGACGTATATACTGTTCCCACCGAGAAGTAGGCGCCGACGCGCCAGGAATGTTGTAAAATATTACATCCGAGGTGTTAGGTTCCCTTCGGTTAGGATATATAACGTTACAGATGTATATAATTTTCCCACCGAGAAGTAGGGGCCGACGAGCCAGGAATGTTGTAAAATATTACGCTCGACATGTTAGGTTGCCTTAGGCTAGGATATATAGCGATATAGACGTATATAATGTTCCCACCGAGAAGTAGTGGCCGGCGGGCCAGGAATGTAGTAAAATATTACATCCGAGATGTTAGGTTGCCTTAGGTTAGGATATATAACGTTATTGATTTATATAATGTTCCAACCGAGAAATAGGCGCCGACGAGCCAGGAATGTTGTAAAATATTTCGCTCGACATTTTAGGTTGCCTTAGGTTAGAATATATAGCGATATAGACGTATATAATGTTCCCACCGAGAAGTAGGGGCCGGCGGGCCAGGAATGTAGTAAAATATTACATCCGAGATGTTATGTTGCCTTAGGTTAGGATATACAACATTATTGATTTATATAATGTTCCAACCGAGAAATAGGGGCCGACGCGCCAGGAATGTTGTAAAATATTACGCTCGACATTTTAGGTTGCCTTAGGCTAGAATATATAGCGATATAGACGTATATAATGTTCCCACCGAGAAGTAGGGGCCGGCGCGCCAGGAATGTAGTAAAATATTACATCCGAAATGTTAGGTTGAATTAGGCTAGGATATATAACGTTATAGACTTATATACTGTTCGCGCCGAGAAATAGGGGCCGACGTGTCGGGAATGTTGTAAAATATTACATTCGACATTTTAGGTTGCCTTAGATTAGGATATATAGCGTTATAGACGTATATAATGTTCCCACCGAGAAGCAGCGGCCGGCGCGCCAGGAATGTAGTAAAATATTACATCCGATATGTAAGGTTGCTTTGGATAGGATATATAACGTTATAGACGTATATACTGTTCCTACCGAGAAGTAGGTGCCGACGCGACAGAAATGTTGTAAAATATCACATTCGACATGTTAGGTTGCCATAAGCTAGTATATATAGCGTTATAGGCGAGTATAATGTTCCCAACGAGAAGTAGGGGCCGAAGTGACGGGAATGTAGTAAAATTTTACATTCGACATGTTAGGATAGCCTTAGGCTAGGATATTTAGCGTTATAGACGTATATAATGTTCCCACCGTGAAGTAGGGGCCGACGCGCCAGGAATGTTGTAAAATATTACATTTGACATGTTAGGTTGCCTTAAGCTAGGATATATAGCGTTATAGACGTATATAATGTTCCCAACTAGAAGTAGGGGCCGAAGTGACGGGAATGCTGTAAAATATTACATTCGACATGTTAGGATTGCCTTAGGCTACGATATATAGCGATATAGACGTATATAATGTTCCCACCGAGAAGTAGGGGCCGGCGCGACAGGAATGTAGTAAAATATTACATCCGAGATATTAGGTTGCCTTAGGCTAGGATATATAACGTTATAGAAGTATATACTGTTCCCACCGAGAAGTAGGTGCCGACGCTCCAGGAATGTTGTAAAATATTACATCCGAGATGTTAGGATTGCCTTAGGTTGGATATATAACGTTATAGACGTATATACTGTTCCCACCGAGAAGTAGGTGCCGACGCGCCAGGAATGTTGTAAAATATTACATCCGAGGTGTTAGGTTCCCTTCGGTTAGGATATATAACGTTACAGATGTATATAATTTTCCCACCGAGAAGTAGGGGCCGACGAGCCAGGAATGTTGTAAAATATTACATCCGAGATGTTAGGATTGCCTTAGGTTGGATATATAACGTTATAGACGTATATACTGTTCCCACCGAGAAGTAGGGGCCGGCGGGCCAGGAATGTAGTAAAATATTACATCCGAGATGTTAGGTTGCCTTAGGTTAGGATATATAACGCTATTGATTTATATAATGTTCCAACCGAGAAATAGGCGCCGACGCGCCAGGAATGTTGAAAAATATTTCGCTCGACATTTTAAGTTGCCTTAGGCTAGAATATATAGCGATATAGACGTTTATAATGTTCCCACCGAGAAGTAGGGGCCGGCGGGCCAGGAATGTAGTAAAATATTACATCCGAGATGTTAGGTTGCCTTAGGTTAGGATATATAACATTATTGATTTATATAATGTTCCAACCGAGAAATAGGGGCCGACGCGCCAGTAATGTTGTAAAATATTACGCTCGACATTTTAGGTTGCCTTAGGCTAGAATATATAGCGATATAGACGTATATAATGTTCCCACCGAGAAGTAGGGGCCGGCGCGCCAGGGATGTAGTAAAATATTACATCCGAGATGTTAGGTTGAATTAGGCTAGGATATATAACGTTATAGACTTATATACTGTTCGCGCCGAGAAATAGGGGCCGACGTGTCGGGAATGTTGTAAAATATTACATTCGACATTTTAGGTTGCCTTAGATTAGGATATATAGCGTTATAGACGTATATAATGTTCCCACCGAGAAGCAGCGGCCGGCGCGCCAGGAATGTAGTAAAATATTACATCCGAGATATTAGGTTGCCTTAGGCTAGGATATATAACGTTATAGAAGTATATACTGTTCCCACCGAGAAGTAGGTGCCGACGCGCCAGGAATGTTGTAAAATATTACATCCGAGATGTTAGGATTGCCTTAGGTTGGATATATAACGTATAGACGTATATACTGTTCCCACCGAGAAGTAGGCGCCGACGCGCCAGGAATGTTGTAAAATATTACATCCGAGGTGTTAGGTTCCCTTCGGTTAGGATATATAACGTTACAGATGTATATAATTTTCCCACCGAGAAGTAGGGGCCGACGAGCCAGGAATGTTGTAAAATATTACGCTCGACATGTTAGGTTGCCTTAGGCTAGGATATATAGCGATATAGACGTATATAATGTTCCCACCGAGAAGTAGTGGCCGGCGGGCCAGGAATGTAGTAAAATATTACATCCGAGATGTTAGGTTGCCTTAGGTTAGGATATATAACGTTATTGATTTATATAATGTTCCAACCGAGAAATAGGCGCCGACGAGCCAGGAATGTTGAAAAATATTTCGCTCGACATTTTAAGTTGCCTTAGGCTAGAATATATAGCGATATAGACGTTTATAATGTTCCCACCGAGAAGTAGGGGCCGGCGGGCCAGGAATGTAGTAAAATATTACATCCGAGATGTTAGGTTGCCTTAGGTTAGGATATATAACATTATTGATTTATATAATGTTCCAACCGAGAAATAGGGGCCGACGCGCCAGTAATGTTGTAAAATATTACGCTCGACATTTTAGGTTGCCTTAGGCTAGAATATATAGCGATATAGACGTATATAATGTTCCCACCGAGAAGTAGGGGCCGGCGCGCCAGGGATGTAGTAAAATATTACATCCGAGATGTTAGGTTGAATTAGGCTAGGATATATAACGTTATAGACTTATATACTGTTCGCGCCGAGAAATAGGGGCCGACGTGTCGGGAATGTTGTAAAATATTACATTCGACATTTTAGGTTGCCTTAGATTAGGATATATAGCGTTATAGACGTATATAATGTTCCCACCGAGAAGCAGCGGCCGGCGCGCCAGGAATGTAGTAAAATATTACATCCGAGATATTAGGTTGCCTTAGGCTAGGATATATAACGTTATAGAAGTATATACTGTTCCCACCGAGAAGTAGGTGCCGACGCGCCAGGAATGTTGTAAAATATTACATCCGAGATGTTAGGATTGCCTTAGGTTGGATATATAACGTATAGACGTATATACTGTTCCCACCGAGAAGTAGGCGCCGACGCGCCAGGAATGTTGTAAAATATTACATCCGAGGTGTTAGGTTCCCTTCGGTTAGGATATATAACGTTACAGATGTATATAATTTTCCCACCGAGAAGTAGGGGCCGACGAGCCAGGAATGTTGTAAAATATTACGCTCGACATGTTAGGTTGCCTTAGGCTAGGATATATAGCGATATAGACGTATATAATGTTCCCACCGAGAAGTAGGGGCCGAAGTGACGGGAATGTTGTAAAATATTACATCCGAGATGTTAGGTTGCCTTAGGTTAGGATATATAACGTTATAGACGTAAATAATGTTCCCACCGAGAAATAGGGGCCGACGCCTCAGGAATGTTGTAAAATATTACGCTCGACAAGTTAGGTTGCCTTAGGCTAGGATATATAGCGTTAAAAACGTACATAATGTTCCCACCGAGAAGGAGGTGCCGACGCGCCAGGAATGTTGTAAAATATTACATCCGTCATGCTAAGTTGCCTTAGGTTAGGATATATAACGTTATAGACGTATATACTGTTCCCACCGAGAAGTAGTTGCCGACGCGCCAGTAATATTGTAAAATATTACATTCGACATGTTAGGTTGTCTCAGGCTAGGACATATAGCGTTAAAGACGTATATAATATTCCCACCGAGAAATATGGGCCGACACGCCAGGAATGTTATCAAATATTACTTCCGAGATGTTGGGTTGCCTTAGGCTAGGATAAGTAACGTTATAGACGTATATAATTTTCCCACCGAGAAGTAGGGGCCGACGAGCCAGGAATGTAGTAATGTATTACATCCGAGATGTTAGGTTGCCTTAGGTTAGGATATATAACGTTATAGACTTATATACTGTTCCCACCGAGAAGTAGGGCCCGGCGCGCCAGGAATGTAGTAAAATATAACATCCGAGATGTTAGGTTGCCTTAGGCTAGAATAAGAAACGTTATAGACGTATATAATGTTCCCACCGAGAAGTAGGTGCCGACGCGCCAGGAATGTTGTAAAATATTACATCCGAGATGTTAGGATTGCCTTAGGCTAGGATATATAATGTTATAGACGTATATAATGTTCCCACCGAGAAGTAGTGGCCGAAGTGACGGGAATGTTGTAAAATATTACATCCGAGATGTTAGGTTGCCTTAGGTTAGGATATATAACGTTATAGACGTATATAATGTTCCCACCGAGAAATAGGTGCCGACACGCCAGGAATGTTGTAAAACATTACATCCGAGGTGTTAGGTTCCCTTAGGTTAGGATATATAATTTTATAGACGTACATAATGTTCCCACCGAGAAGTAGGTGCCGACGCGCCAGGAATGTTCTAAAATATTACATCCGAGATGTTAGGATTACCTTAGGCTAGGATATATAACGTTATAGACGTATATAATGTTCCCACCGAGAAGTAGGTGCCGGCGCGCCGGGAATGTAGTAAAATGTAACATCCGAGATGTTAGGTTGCCTTAGGCTAGGATATATAACGTTATAGACGTATATAATGTTCCCACCGAGAAGGAGGTGCCGACGCGCCACGAATGTTGTAAAATATTACATCCGACATGTTAAGTTGCCTTAGGTTAGGATATATAACGTTATAGACGTATATACTGCTCCCACCGAGAAATATGGGCCGACACGCCAGGAATGTTATCAAATATTACTTCCGAGATGTTAGGTTGCCTTAGGTTAGGATATATACCGTTATAGACGTATATAATGTTCCCACCGAGAAGTAGGTGCCGACGCGCCAGGAATGTTGTAAAATATTACATCCGAGATGTTAGGATTGCCTTAGGCTAGGATATATAACGTTATAGACGTATATAATATTCCCACCGAGAAGTAGGTGCCGACGCGCCAGGAATGTTGTAAAATATTACATCCGAGATGTTAGGATTGCCTTAGGCTAGGATATATAACGTTATAGACGTATATAATGTTCCCACCGAGAAGTAGTGGCCGAAGTGACGGGAATGTTGTAAAATATTACATTCGATATGTTAGTTTGCCTTAGGCTAGGATATATAGCGTTATAGACGTATATAATGTTCCCACCGAGAAGTAGGGGCCGAAGTGACGGGAATGTTGTAAAATATTACATCCGAGATGTTAGGTTGCCTTAGGTTAGGATATATAACGTTATAGACGTAAATAATGTTCCCACCGAGAAATAGGGACCGACGCCTCAGGAATGTTGTAAAATATTAAGCTCGACAAGTTAGGTTGCCTTAGGCTAGGATATATAGCGTTAAAAACGTACATAATGTTCCCACCGAGAAGGAGGTGCCGACGCGCCAGGAATGTTGTAAAATATTACATCCGTCATGCTAAGTTGCCTTAGGTTAGGATATATAACGTTATAGACGTATATACTGTTCCCACCGAGAAGTAGTTGCCGACGCGCCAGTAATATTGTAAAATATTACATTCGACATGTTAGGTTGTCTCAGGCTAGGACATATAGCGTTAAAGACGTATATAATATTCCCACCGAGAAATATGGGCCGACACGCCAGGAATGTTATCAAATATTACTTCCGAGATGTTGGGTTGCCTTAGGCTAGGATAAGTAACGTTATAGACGTATATAATTTTCCCACCGAGAAGTAGGGGCCGACGAGCCAGGAATGTAGTAATGTATTACATCCGAGATGTTAGGTTGCCTTAGGTTAGGATATATAACGTTATAGACTTATATACTGTTCCCACCGAGAAGTAGGGGCCGGCGCGCCAGGAATGTAGTAAAATATAACATCCGAGATGTTAGGTTGCCTTAGGCTAGAATAAGAAACGTTATAGACGTATATAATGTTCCCACCGAGAAGTAGGTGCCGACGCGCCAGGAATGTTGTAAAATATTACATCCGAAATGTTAGGATTGCCTTAGGCTAGGATATATAACGTTATAGACGTATATAATGTTCCCACCGAGAAGTAGTGGCCGAAGTGACGGGAATGTTGTAAAATATTACATCCGAGATGTTAGGTTGCCTTAGGTTAGGATATATAACGTTATAGACGTATATAATGTTCCCACCGAGAAATAGGTGCCGACACGCCAGGAATGTTGTAAAACATTACATCCGAGGTGTTAGGTTCCCTTAGGTTAGGATATATAATTTTATAGACGTACATAATGTTCCCACCGAGAAGTAGGTGCCGACGCGCCAGGAATGTTCTAAAATATTACATCCGAGATGTTAGGATTACCTTAGGCTAGGATATATAACGTTATAGACGTATATAATGTTCCCACCGAGAAGTAGGTGCCGGCGCGCCGGGAATGTAGTAAAATGTAACATCCGAGATGTTAGGTTGCCTTAGGCTAGGATATATAACGTTATAGACGTATATAATGTTCCCACCGAGAAGGAGGTGCCGACGCGCCACGAATGTTGTAAAATATTACATCCGACATGTTAAGTTGCCTTAGGTTAGGATATATAACGTTATAGACGTATATACTGCTCCCACCGAGAAATATGGGCCGACACGCCAGGAATGTTATCAAATATTACTTCCGAGATGTTAGGTTGCCTTAGGTTAGGATATATACCGTTATAGACGTATATAATGTTCCCACCGAGAAGTAGGTGCCGACGCGCCAGGAATGTTGTAAAATATTACATCCGAGATGTTAGGATTGCCTTAGGCTAGGATATATAACGTTATAGACGTATATAATATTCCCACCGAGAAGTAGGTGCCGACGCGCCAGGAATGTTGTAAAATATTACATCCGAGATGTTAGGATTGCCTTAGGCTAGGATATATAACGTTATAGACGTATATAATGTTCCCACCGAGAAGTAGTGGCCGAAGTGACGGGAATGTTGTAAAATATTACATTCGATATGTTAGTTTGCCTTAGGCTAGGATATATAGCGTTATAGACGTATATAATGTTCCCACCGAGAAGTAGGGGCCGAAGTGACGGGAATGTTGTAAAATATTACATCCGAGATGTTAGGTTGCCTTAGGTTAGGATATATAACGTTATAGACGTAAATAATGTTCCCACCGAGAAATAGGGACCGACGCCTCAGGAATGTTGTAAAATATTAAGCTCGACAAGTTAGGTTGCCTTAGGCTAGGATATATAGCGTTAAAAACGTACATAATGTTCCCACCGAGAAGGAGGTGCCGACGCGCCAGGAATGTTGTAAAATATTACATCCGTCATGCTAAGTTGCCTTAGGTTAGGATATATAACGTTATAGACGTATATACTGTTCCCACCGAGAAGTAGTTGCCGACGCGCCAGTAATATTGTAAAATATTACATTCGACATGTTAGGTTGTCTCAGGCTAGGACATATAGCGTTAAAGACGTATATAATATTCCCACCGAGAAATATGGGCCGACACGCCAGGAATGTTATCAAATATTACTTCCGAGATGTTGGGTTGCCTTAGGCTAGGATAAGTAACGTTATAGACGTATATAATTTTCCCACCGAGAAGTAGGGGCCGACGAGCCAGGAATGTAGTAATGTATTACATCCGAGATGTTAGGTTGCCTTAGGTTAGGATATATAACGTTATAGACTTATATACTGTTCCCACCGAGAAGTAGGGGCCGGCGCGCCAGGAATGTAGTAAAATATAACATCCGAGATGTTAGGTTGCCTTAGGCTAGAATAAGAAACGTTATAGACGTATATAATGTTCCCACCGAGAAGTAGGTGCCGACGCGCCAGGAATGTTGTAAAATATTACATCCGAAATGTTAGGATTGCCTTAGGCTAGGATATATAACGTTATAGACGTATATAATGTTCCCACCGAGAAGTAGTGGCCGAAGTGACGGGAATGTTGTAAAATATTACATCCGAGATGTTAGGTTGCCTTAGGTCAGGATATATAACGTTATAGACGTATATAATGTTCCCACCGAGAAATAGGTGCCGACACGCCAGGAATGTTGTAAAACATTACATCCGAGGTGTTAGGTTCCCTTAGGTTAGGATATATAATTTTATAGACGTACATAATGTTCCCACCGTGAAGTAGGTGCCGACGCGCCAGGAATGTTCTAAAATATTACATCCGAGATGTTAGGATTACCTTAGGCTAGGATATATAACGTTATAGACGTATATAATGTTCCCACCGAGAAGTAGGGGCCGGCGCGCCAGGAATGTAGTAAAATGTAACATCCGAGATGTTAGGTTGCCTTAGGCTAGGATATATAACGTTATAGACGTATATAATGTTCCCACCGAGAAGTAGTGGCCGAAGTGACGGGAATGTTGTAAAATATTACATTCGTTATGTTAGTTTGCCTTAGGCTAGGATATATAGCGTTATAGACGTATATAATGTTCCCACCGAGAAGTAGGGGCCGAAGTGACGGGAATGTTGTAAAATATTACATCCGAGATGTCAGGTTGCCTTAGGTTAGGATATATAACGTTATAGACGTATATAATGTTCCCACCGAGAAATAGGGGCCGACGCCCCAGGAATGTTGTAAAATATTACGCTCGACAAGTTAGGTTGCCTTAGGCTAGGATATATAGCGTTAAAGACGTACATAATGTTCCCACCGAGAAGGAGGTGCCGACGCGCCAGGAATGCTGTAAAATATTACATCCGACATGTTAAGTTGCCTTAGGTTAGGATATATAACGTTATAGACGTATATACTGTTGCCACCGAGAAGTAGGGGCCGGCGCGCCGGGAATGTAGTAAAATATAACATCCGAGATGTTATGTTGCCTTCGGCTAGGATATATAACGTTATAGACGGATATAATGTTCCCACCGAGAAGTAGGTGCCGAAGTGACGGGAATGTTGTAAAATATTACATTCGACATGTTAGTTTGCCTTAGGCTAGGATATATAGCGTTATAGACTTATATACTGTTCCCACCGAGAAGTAGTTGCCGACGCGCCAGGAATATTGTAAAATATTACATTCGACATGTTAGGTTGTCTCAGGCTAGGGCATATAGCGTTAAAGACGTATATAATATTCCCACCGAGAAGTAGGGTCCGACACGCCAGGAATGTAGTAAAATATTACGCTCGACATTTTTGGTTGCCTTAAGTTAGGATGTATTGCGTTATAGACGTATATAATGTTCCCACCGAGACATAGGGTCCGACACGCCAGGAATGTTGTAAAATATTACATACGAAATGTTAGGTTCCCTTAGGATTGGATATATAACGTTATAGACGTATATAATGTTCCCACCGAGAAGTAGGGGCCAACGAGCCAGGAATGTGATGAAATATTACATTCGACATGTTAAGTTGTCTTAGGTTAGGATATATAACGTTATAGTCGTATATACAGTTCCCACCGAGAAGTAGTTACCGACGCGCCAGGAATATTGTAAAATATTATATTCGACATGTTAGGTTGTCTCAGGCTAGGACATATAGCGTTATAGACATATACAATGTTCCCACCGAGAAATAGGGGCCGACACGCCAGGAATGTTGTAAAACATTACATCCGAGGTGTTAGGTTCCCTTGGGTTAGGATATATAACGTTATAGACGTATATAATGTTCCCACCGAGAAGTAGGGGCCGGTGCGACACGAATATAGTAAAATATTACAGCCGAGATGTTAGGTTGCCTTAGACTAGGATATATAACGTTATAGACGTATATAATGTTCCCACCGAGAAGTAGGGGCCGAAGTGACGGGAATGTTGTAAAATATTACACTCGACATGTTAGGTTGCCTTATGTTATGATATATAGCGATATAGACGTATATAATGTTCTCACCGAGAAGTAGGGGCCGGCGCGCCACGAATATAGTAAAATATTACATTCGACATGTTAGGTTGCCTTACGTTATGATATATAGCGATATAGACGTATATAATGTTCCCACCTAGATGTAGGGGCCGGGGCGCCAGGAATGTAGTAAAATATTACATCCGAGATGTTAGGTTGCCTTAGGCTAGGATATGTAACGTTATAGACGTATATAATGTTCCCACCGAGAAGTAGGGGCCGGCGCGCCAGGAATGTAGTAAAATATAACATCCGAGATGTTGGGTTGCCTTAGGCTAGGATAAGTAACGTTATAGACGTATATAATGTTCCCACCGAGAAGTAGGGTCCGACGAGCCAGGAATGTAGTAAAATATTACATCCGAGATGTTAGGTTGCCTTAGGTTAGGATATATAACGTTATAGACTTATATACTGTTCCCACCGAGAAGTAGGTGCCGACGAGCCAGGAATGTTGTAAAATATTACATTCGATATGTTAGTTTGCCTTAGGCTAGGATATATAGCGTTATAGACGTATATAATGTTCCCACCCAGAAGTAGGGGCCGACGTGCCACGAATGTAGTAAAATATTACATCCGACATGTTAAGTTGCCTTAGGTTAGGATATATAACGTTATAGACGTATATACTTTTCCCACCGAGAAGTAGTTGCCGACGCGCCAGGAAAATTGTAAAATATTACGTTCGACATGTTAGGTTGTCTCAGGCTAGGGCATATAGCGTTAAAGAAGTATATAATATTCCCACCGAGAAATAGGGGACGACACGCCAGGAATGTAGTAAAATATTACGCTCGACATTTTTGGTTGCCTTAAGTTAGGATATATGGCGTTATAGACTTATATAATGTTCCCACCGAGAAGTAGTGGCCGACGTGCCAGGAATGTAGTAAAATATTACATCCGAGATGTTAGGTTGCCTTAGGTTAGGATATATAACGTTATAGACGTCTATAATGTTCCCATCGAGAAGTAGGGGCCGAAGTGACGGGAATGTTGTAAGATATTACATTCGATATGATAGTTTGCCTTAGGCTAGGATATATAGCGTTATAGACGTCTATAATGTTCCCATCGAGAAGTAGGTGCCGAAGTGACGGGAATGTTGTAAAATATTACATTCGACATGTTAGTTTGCCTTAGGCTAGGATATATAGCGTTATAGACGTATATAATGTTCCCACCGAGAAGGAGGGGCCGACGTGCCATGAACGTAGTAAAATATTACATCCGAGATGTTAGGTTGCCTTAGGTTAGGATATATAGCGTTATAGAAGTATATAATGTTCCCATCGAGAAGTAGGGGCCGACGTGCCAGGAATGTAGTAAAATATTACATCCGAGATGTTAGGATTGCCTTAGGCTGGGATATATATCGTTAAAGACGTATATAATGTTCCCACCGAGAAATAGGGGCCGACACGCCAGGAATGTTGTAAAACATTACATCCGAGGTGTTATGTTTCCTTAGGCTCGGATATATAGCGTTATAGGCGTATATAATGTTCCCACCAAGGAGTAGAGGCCGACGAGCCAGGAATGTTGTAAAATATTACGCTCGACATGTTAGGTTGCCTTAGGCTAGGATATATAGCGATATAGAGGTATATAATGTTCCCATCGAGAAATAGCGGTCGGCGCGCCACGAATGTAGTAAAATATTACATCCGAGATGTTAGGATTGCCTTAGGCTAGGATATATCACGTTATAGACGTATATAATGTTCCCACCGAGAAGTAGGGGCCGGCGCGCCAGGAATGCTGTAAAATATTACATTCGACATGTTAGGTTGCCATAGGCTAGTATATATAGCGATATAGACGTATGTAATGTTCCCACCGAGAAATAGGTGCCGGCGCCCCAGGAATGTTGTAAAATATTACGCTCGACATGTTAGGTTGCCTTCGGCTAGGATATATAGCGATATAGACGTATATAATGTTCCCATCGAGAAATAGCGGTCGGCGCGCCACGAATGTAGTAAAATATTACATCCGAGATGTTAGGATTGCCTTAGGCTAGGATATATGACGTTATAGACGTATATAATGTTCCCACCGAGAAGTAGGGGCCGACGCGCTAGGAATGTTGTAAAATATTACATCCGAGATGTTAGGTTGCCTTAGGTTAGGATATATAACGTTATTGACTTATATAATTTTCCTACCGAGAAATAGGGGCCGACGCCCCAGGAATGATGTAAAATTTTACATTCGACATGTTAGGATTGCCTTAGGCTAGGATATATAACGTTATAGACGTATATACTGTTCCGACCGAGAAGTAGGTGCCGACGCGCCAGGAATGTTGTAAAATATTACATCCGAGATGTTAGGATTGGCTTAGGCTAGGATATATAACGTTATAGACGTATATAATGTTCCCACCGAGAAGTAGGGGCCGGTGCGACACGAATGTAGTAAAATATTACATCCGAGATGTTAGGTTGCCTTAGACTAGCATATATAACGTTATAGACGTATATAATGTTCCCACAGAGAAGTAGGGGTCGAAGTGACGGGAATGTTGTAAAATTATACACTCGACATGTTAGGATTGCCTTAGGCTAGGATATATATTGTTAAAGACGTATATAATGTTCCCACCGAGAAATAGGGGCCGACACGCCAGGAATGTTGTAAAATATTACATTCGACATGTTAGGTTGCCTTAGGCTAGTATATATAGCGATATAGACGTATATAATGTTCCCACCGAGAAATAGGTGCCGACGCCCCGGAATGTTGTAAAATATTACATCCGAGATGTTAGGTTGCCTTAGGTTAGGATATATAGCGTTATAGACATATATAATGTTCGTACCGAGAAGTAGGGGCCGACGTGCCAGGAATGTAGTAAAATATTTCATCCGAGATGTTAGGTTGCCTTAGGTTAGCATATATAACGTTATAGACGCTCATAATGTTCCCACCGAGAAGTAGGGGCCAACGAGCCAGGAATGTGGTGAAACATTACGCTCGACATGTTAAGTTGTCTTAGGTTAGGATATATAACGTTATAGACGTATATACAGTTCCCACCGAGAAGTAGTTGCCGACGCGCCAGGAATATTGTAAAATATTATATTCGACATGTTAGGTTGTCTCAGGCTAGGACATATAGCGTTAAAGACGTATATAATATTCCCACCGAGAAATAGGGGTCCACACGCCAGGAATGTTGTAAAACATTACATCCGAGGTGTTAGGTTCCCTTAGGTTAGGATATATAACGTTATAGACGTATATAATGTTCCCACCGAGAAGTAGGTGCCGACGCGCCAGGAATGTTGTAAAATATTACATCTGAGATGTTAGGATTGCCTTAGGTTAGGATATATAACGCTATAGACGTATATAATGTTCCCACCGAGAAGTAGGTGCCGAAGTGACGGGAATGTTGTAAAATATTACATTCGACATGTTAGTTTGCCTTAGGCTAGGATATATAGCGTTATAGACTTATATAATGTTCCCACCGAGAAGTAGTGGCCGACGTGCCAGGAATGTAGTAAAATATTACATCCGAGATGTTAGGTTGCCTTAGGTTAGGATATATAACGTTATAGACGTATATAATGTTCCCATCGAGAAGTAGGGGCCGAAGTGACGGGAATGTTGTAAAATATTACATTCGATATGTTAGTTTGCCTTAGGCTAGGATATATAACGTTATAGACGTATATGATATTCCCACCGAGAACTACGTGCCTACACGCCAGGAATGTTATCAAATATTACTTCCGAGATGTTAGGTTCCCTTAGGTTAGGATATATAACGTTATAGACGTATATAATGTTCGCACCGAGAAGTAGCGGCCGACGAGCCAGGAATGTTGTAAAATATTACGCTCGACATGTTAGGTTGCCTTAGGCTATGATATATAGCGATATAGACGTATATAATGTTCCCACCGAGAAGTGGGGGCTGGCGCGCCAGGAATGTAGTAAAATATTACATCCGAGATGTTAGGTTGCCTTAGGTTAGGATATATAACGTTATAGACGTATATAATGTTCCCACCGAGAAATAGGGGCCGACGCCCCAGGAATGTTGTAAAATATTACGCTCGACAAGTTAGGTTACCGTAGGCTAGGATATATAGCGTTAAAGACGTATATAATGTTTCCACCGAGAAATAGGGACCGACACGCCAGGAGTGTTGTAAAACATTACATCCGAGATGTTAGGTTCTCTTAGGTTAGGATATATAACGCTATAGACGTATATAATGTTCCCACCGAGATGTAGGTGCCGAAGTGACGGGAATGTTGTAAAATATTACATTCGACATGTTAGTTTGCCTTAGGCTAGGATATATAGCGTTATAGACTTATATAATGTTCCCACCGAGAAGTAGTGGCCGACGTGCCAGGAATGTGATCAAATATTACATTCGACATGTTAAGTTGTCTTAGGTTAGGATATATAACGTTATAGTCGTATATACAGTTCCCACCGAGAAGTAGTTGCCGACGCGCCAGGAATATTGTAAAATATTATATTCGACATGTTAGGTTGTCTCAGGCTAGGACATATAGCGTTAAAGACGTATATAATATTCCCACCGAGAAATAGGGGTCCACACGCCAGGAATGTTGTAAAACATTACATCCGAGGTGTTAGGTTCCCTTAGGTTAGGATATATAACGTTATAGACGTATATAATGTTCCCACCGAGAAGTAGGTGCCGACGCGCCAGGAATGTTGTAAAATATTACATCTGAGATGTTAGGATTGCCTTAGGTTAGGATATATAACGCTATAGACGTATATAATGTTCCCACCGAGAAGTAGGTGCCGAAGTGACGGGAATGTTGTAAAATATTACATTCGACATGTTAGTTTGCCTTAGGCTAGGATATATAGCGTTATAGACTTATATAATGTTCCCACCGAGAAGTAGTGGCCGACGTGCCAGGAATGTAGTAAAATATTACATCCGAGATGTTAGGTTGCCTTAGGTTAGGATATATAACGTTATAGACGTATATAATGTTCGCACCGAGAAGTAGCGGCCGACGAGCCAGGAATGCTGTAAAATATTACGCTCGACATGTTAGGTTGCCTTAGGCTATGATATATAGCGATATAGACGTATATAATGTTCCCACCGAGAAGTGGGGGCTGGCGCGCCAGGAATGTAGTAAAATATTACATCCGAGATGTTAGGTTGCCTTAGGTTAGGATATATAACGTTATAGACGTATATAATGTTCCCACCGAGAAATAGGTGCCGGCGCCCCAGGAATGTTGTAAAATATTACGCTCGACATGTTAGGTTGCCTTCGGCTAGGATATATAGCGATATAGACGTATATAATGTTCCCATCGAGAAATAGCGGTCGGCGCGCCACGAATGTAGTAAAATATTACATCCGAGATGTTAGGATTGCCTTAGGCTAGGATATATGACGTTATAGACGTATATAATGTTCCCACCGAGAAGTAGGGGCCGACGCGCTAGGAATGTTGTAAAATATTACATCCGAGATGTTAGGTTGCCTTAGGTTAGGATATATAACGTTATTGACTTATATAATTTTCCTACCGAGAAATAGGGGCCGACGCCCCAGGAATGATGTAAAATTTTACATTCGACATGTTAGGATTGCCTTAGGCTAGGATATATAACGTTATAGACGTATATACTGTTCCGACCGAGAAGTAGGTGCCGACGCGCCAGGAATGTTGTAAAATATTACATCCGAGATGTTAGGATTGGCTTAGGCTAGGATATATAACGTTATAGACGTATATAATGTTCCCACCGAGAAGTAGGGGCCGGTGCGACACGAATGTAGTAAAATATTACATCCGAGATGTTAGGTTGCCTTAGACTAGCATATATAACGTTATAGACGTATATAATGTTCCCACAGAGAAGTAGGGGTCGAAGTGACGGGAATGTTGTAAAATTATACACTCGACATGTTAGGATTGCCTTAGGCTAGGATATATATTGTTAAAGACGTATATAATGTTCCCACCGAGAAATAGGGGCCGACACGCCAGGAATGTTGTAAAATATTACATTCGACATGTTAGGTTGCCTTAGGCTAGTATATATAGCGATATAGACGTATATAATGTTCCCACCGAGAAATAGGTGCCGACGCCCCGGAATGTTGTAAAATATTACATCCGAGATGTTAGGTTGCCTTAGGTTAGGATATATAGCGTTATAGACATATATAATGTTCGTACCGAGAAGTAGGGGCCGACGTGCCAGGAATGTAGTAAAATATTTCATCCGAGATGTTAGGTTGCCTTAGGTTAGCATATATAACGTTATAGACGCTCATAATGTTCCCACCGAGAAGTAGGGGCCAACGAGCCAGGAATGTGGTGAAACATTACGCTCGACATGTTAAGTTGTCTTAGGTTAGGATATATAACGTTATAGACGTATATACAGTTCCCACCGAGAAGTAGTTGCCGACGCGCCAGGAATATTGTAAAATATTATATTCGACATGTTAGGTTGTCTCAGGCTAGGACATATAGCGTTAAAGACGTATATAATATTCCCACCGAGAAATAGGGGTCCACACGCCAGGAATGTTGTAAAACATTACATCCGAGGTGTTAGGTTCCCTTAGGTTAGGATATATAACGTTATAGACGTATATAATGTTCCCACCGAGAAGTAGGTGCCGACGCGCCAGGAATGTTGTAAAATATTACATCTGAGATGTTAGGATTGCCTTAGGTTAGGATATATAACGCTATAGACGTATATAATGTTCCCACCGAGAAGTAGGTGCCGAAGTGACGGGAATGTTGTAAAATATTACATTCGACATGTTAGTTTGCCTTAGGCTAGGATATATAGCGTTATAGACTTATATAATGTTCCCACCGAGAAGTAGTGGCCGACGTGCCAGGAATGTAGTAAAATATTACATCCGAGATGTTAGGTTGCCTTAGGTTAGGATATATAACGTTATAGACGTATATAATGTTCCCATCGAGAAGTAGGGGCCGAAGTGACGGGAATGTTGTAAAATATTACATTCGATATGTTAGTTTGCCTTAGGCTAGGATATATAACGTTATAGACGTATATGATATTCCCACCGAGAACTACGTGCCTACACGCCAGGAATGTTATCAAATATTACTTCCGAGATGTTAGGTTCCCTTAGGTTAGGATATATAACGTTATAGACGTATATAATGTTCGCACCGAGAAGTAGCGGCCGACGAGCCAGGAATGTTGTAAAATATTACGCTCGACATGTTAGGTTGCCTTAGGCTATGATATATAGCGATATAGACGTATATAATGTTCCCACCGAGAAGTGGGGGCTGGCGCGCCAGGAATGTAGTAAAATATTACATCCGAGATGTTAGGTTGCCTTAGGTTAGGATATATAACGTTATAGACGTATATAATGTTCCCACCGAGAAATAGGGGCCGACGCCCCAGGAATGTTGTAAAATATTACGCTCGACAAGTTAGGTTACCGTAGGCTAGGATATATAGCGTTAAAGACGTATATAATGTTTCCACCGAGAAATAGGGACCGACACGCCAGGAGTGTTGTAAAACATTACATCCGAGATGTTAGGTTCTCTTAGGTTAGGATATATAACGCTATAGACGTATATAATGTTCCCACCGAGATGTAGGTGCCGAAGTGACGGGAATGTTGTAAAATATTACATTCGACATGTTAGTTTGCCTTAGGCTAGGATATATAGCGTTATAGACTTATATAATGTTCCCACCGAGAAGTAGTGGCCGACGTGCCAGGAATGTGATCAAATATTACATTCGACATGTTAAGTTGTCTTAGGTTAGGATATATAACGTTATAGTCGTATATACAGTTCCCACCGAGAAGTAGTTGCCGACGCGCCAGGAATATTGTAAAATATTATATTCGACATGTTAGGTTGTCTCAGGCTAGGACATATAGCGTTAAAGACGTATATAATATTCCCACCGAGAAATAGGGGTCCACACGCCAGGAATGTTGTAAAACATTACATCCGAGGTGTTAGGTTCCCTTAGGTTAGGATATATAACGTTATAGACGTATATAATGTTCCCACCGAGAAGTAGGTGCCGACGCGCCAGGAATGTTGTAAAATATTACATCTGAGATGTTAGGATTGCCTTAGGTTAGGATATATAACGCTATAGACGTATATAATGTTCCCACCGAGAAGTAGGTGCCGAAGTGACGGGAATGTTGTAAAATATTACATTCGACATGTTAGTTTGCCTTAGGCTAGGATATATAGCGTTATAGACTTATATAATGTTCCCACCGAGAAGTAGTGGCCGACGTGCCAGGAATGTAGTAAAATATTACATCCGAGATGTTAGGTTGCCTTAGGTTAGGATATATAACGTTATAGACGTATATAATGTTCGCACCGAGAAGTAGCGGCCGACGAGCCAGGAATGCTGTAAAATATTACGCTCGACATGTTAGGTTGCCTTAGGCTATGATATATAGCGATATAGACGTATATAATGTTCCCACCGAGAAGTGGGGGCTGGCGCGCCAGGAATGTAGTAAAATATTACATCCGAGATGTTAGGTTGCCTTAGGTTAGGATATATAACGTTATAGACGTATATAATGTTCCCACCGAGAAGTAGGGGCCGACGCGCCTGGAATGCTGTAAAATATTACATTCGACATGTTAGGATAGCCTTAGGCTAGGATATATAACGTTATAGACGTATATGATATTCCCACCGAGAACTACGGGCCTACACGCCAGGAATGTTATCAAATATTACTTCCGAGATGTTAGGTTCACTTAGGTTAGGATATATAACGTTATAGACGTATATGATATTCCCACCGAGAACTACGGGCCTACACGCCAGGAATGTTATCAAATATTACTTCCGAGATGTTAGGTTCACTTAGGTTAGGATATATAACGTTATAGACGTATATGATATTCCCACCGAGAACTACGGGCCTACACGCCAGGAATGTTATCAAATATTACTTCCGAGATGTTGGGCTCACTTAGGTTAGGATATATAACGTTATAGACGTATATAATGACCCCACCGAGAAGTAGGGGCCGAAGTGACGGGAATGTTGTAAAATTATACATTCGACATGTTAGGATTGCCTTAGGCTATGATATATAGCGATATAGACGTATATAATGTTCCCACCGAGAAGTGGGGGCCGGCGCGCCAGGAATGTAGGAAAATATAACATCCGGGGTGTTAGGTTGCCTTATGCTAGAATAAGTAACGTTATAGACGTATATGATGTTCCCACCGAGAAGTAGGGGCCGGCGCGCCAGGAATGTTGTAAAATATTACATCCGAGATGTTAGGATTGCCTTAGGCTAGGATATATAACGTTATAGACGTATATAATGTTCCAACCGAGAAGTAGGGGCCGAAGTGACGGGAATGTTGTAAAATATTACATCCGAGATGTTAGGTTGCCTTAGGTTAGGATATATAACGTTATAGACGTATATAATGTTCCCACCGAGAAGTAGGGTCCAACGAGCCAGGAATGTGATCAAATATTACATTCGACATGTTGAGTTGTCTTAGGTTAGGATATATAACGTTATAGTCGTATATACAGTTCCCACCGAGAAGGAGTTGCCGACGCGCCAGGAATACTGTAAAATATTATATTCGACATGTTAGGTTGTCTCAGGCTATCACATATAGCGTTATAGACATATACAATGTTCCCACCGAGAAATAGGGGCCGACACGCCAGGAATGTTGTAAAACATTACATCCGAGGTGTTAGGTTCCCTTGGGTTAGGATATATAACGTTATAGACGTATATAATGTTCCCACCGAGAAGTAGTGGCCGAAGTGACGGGAATGTTGTAAAATATTACATCCGAGATGTTAGGTTGCCTTAGGTTAGGATATATAACGTTATAGACGTATATAATGTTCCCATCGAGAAGTAGGGGCCGACGCGCCAGGAATGCTGTAAAATATTACATTCGACATGTTAGAATTGCCTTAGGCTAGGATATATAACGTTATAGACGTATATAATGTTCCCACCAAGGAGTAGAGGCCGACGAGCCAGGAATGTTGTAAAATTATACGCTCGACATGTTAGGTTGCCTTAGGCTAGGATATGTAAAGTTATAGACGTATATAATGTTCCCACCGAGAAGTAGGGGCCGAAGTGACGGAAATGTTGTGAAATATTACATTCGACATGTTAGTTTGCCTTAGGCTAGGATATATAGCGTTATAGACGTATATAATGTTCCCACCGAGAAGTAGGGGCCGACGTGCCATGAACGTAGTAAAATATTACATCCGAGATGTTAGGTTGCCTTAGGTTAGGATATATAGCGTTATAGAAGTATATAATGTTCCCATCGAGAAGTAGGGGCCGACGTGCCAGGAATGTAGTAAAATATTACATCCGAGATGTTAGGATTGCCTTAGGCTAGGATATATATCGTTAAAGACGTATATAATGTTCCCACCGAGAAATAGGGGCCGACACGCCAGGAATGTTGTAAAACATTACATCCGAGGTGTTAGGTTTCCTTAGGCTCGGATATATAGCGTTATAGGCGTATATAATGTTCCCACCAAGGAGTAGAGGCGGACGAGCCAGGAATGTTGTAAAATATTACGCTCGACATGTTAGGTTGCCTTAGGCTAGGATATATAGCGATATAGAGGTATATAATGTTCCCATCGAGAAATAGCGGTCGGCGCGCCACGAATGTAGTAAAATATTACATCCGAGATGTTAGGATTGCCTTAGGCTAGTATATATAGCGATATAGACGTATGTAATGTTCCCACCGAGAAATAGGTGCCGGCGCGCCAGGAATGTTGTAAAATATTACGCTCGACATGTTAGGTTGCCTTCGGCTAGGATATATAGCGATATAGACGTATATAATGTTCCCATCGAGAAATAGCGGTCGGCGCGCCACGAATGTAGTAAAATATTACATCCGAGATGTTAGGATTGCCTTAGGCTAGGATATATCACGTTATAGACGTATATAATGTTCCCACCGAGAAGTAGGGGCCGACGCGCTAGGAATGTTGTAAAATATTACATCCGAGATGTTAGGTTGCCTTAGGTTAGGATATATAACGTTATTGACTTATATAATTTTCCTACCGAGAAATAGGGGCCGACGCCCCAGGAATGATGTAAAATTTTACATTCGACATGTTAGGATTGCCTTAGGCTAGGATATATAACGTTATAGACGTATATACTGTTCCGACCGAGAAGTAGGTGCCGACGCGCCAGGAATGTTGTAAAATATTACATCCGAGATGTTAGGATTGGCTTAGGCTAGGATATATAACGTTATAGACGTATATAATGTTCCCACCGAGAAGTAGGGGCCGGTGCGACACGAATGTAGTAAAATATTACATCCGAGATGTTAGGTTGCCTTAGACTAGCATATATAACGTTATAGACGTATATAATGTTCCCACAGAGAAGTAGGGGTCGAAGTGACGGGAATGTTGTAAAATTATACATTCGACATGTTAGGATTGCCTTAGGCTACGATATATATTGTTAAAGACGTATATAATGTTCCCACCGAGAAATAGGGGCCGACACGCCAGGAATGTTGTAAAATATTACATTCGACATGTTAGGTTGCCTTAGGCTAGTATATATAGCGATATAGACGTATATAATGTTCCCACCGAGAAATAGGTGCCGACGCCCCGGAATGTTGTAAAATATTACATCCGAGATGTTAGGTTGCCTTAGGTTAGGATATATAGCGTTATAGACGTATATAATGTTCCCCCCGAGAAGTAGGGGCCGGCGCGCCAGGAATGCTGTAAAGTATTACATTCGACATGTTAGGTTGCCTTAGGCTAGTATATATAGCGATATAGACGTATATAATGTTCCCACCGAGAAATAGGTGCCGACGCCCCGGAATGTTGTAAAATATTACATACGAGATGTTAGGTTGCCTTAGGTTAGGATATATTACGTTATAGACGTATATAATGTTCCCACCGAGAAGTAGGGGCCGAAGTGACGGGAATGTTGTAAAATATTACATTCGACATGTTAGGTTCCCTTAGGTTAGGATATATAACGATATAGACGTATATAATGTTCCCACCGAGAAGTAGGTGCCGACGCGCCAGGAATGTTGTAAAATATTACATCTGAGATGTTAGGATTGCCTTAGGTTAGGATATATAACGTTATAGACGTATATAATGTTCCCACCGAGAAGTAGGGGCCGAAGTGACGGGAATGTTGTAAAATATTACATTCGACATGTTAGTTTGCCTTAGGCTAGGATATATAGCGTTATAGACGTATATAATGTTCCCACCGAGAAGTAGGGGCCGAAGTGCCAGGAATGTAGTAAACTATTACAACCGAGATATTAGGTTGCCTTAGGTTAGGATATATCACGTTATGTACGTATATAATGTTCCCACCGAGAAGTAGGGGCCGGCGCGCCAGGAATGCTGTAAAATATTACATTCGACATGTTAGGTTGCCTTAGGCTAGTATATATAGCGATATAGACGTATATAATGTTCCCACCGAGAAATAGGTGCCGACGCCCCGGAATGTTGTAAAATATTACATCCGAGATGTTAGGTTGCCTTAGGTTAGGATATATAGCGTTATAGACATATATAATGTTCGTACCGAGAAGTAGGGGCCGAAGTGACGGGAATGTTGTAAAATATTACATTCGACATGTTAGTTTGCCTTAGGCTAGGATATATAGCGTTATAGACGTATATAATGTTCCCACCGAGAAGTAGGGGCCGACGTGCCAGGAATGTAGTAAAATATTACAACCGAGATGTTAGGTTGCCTTAGGTTAGGATATATCACGTTATAGACGTATATAATGTTCCCACCGAGAAGTAGTTGCCGACTCGCCAGGAATATTGTAAAATATTACATTCGACATGTAAGGATGCCATATGCTAGGATATATAACGTTATAGACGTATATAAAGTTCCCACCGAGAAGTACGTGCCGACGAGCCAGGAATGTTGTAAAATATTACGCTCGACATGTTAGGTTGCCTTAGGCTAGGACATGTAGCGATATAGACGTATATAATGTTCCCAACGAGAAATAGCGGTCGGCGCGCCACGAATGTAGTAAAATATTACATCCGAGATGTTAGGATTGCCTTAGGCTAGGATATATCACGTTATAGACGTATATAATGTTCCCCCCGAGAAGTAGGGGCCGGCGCGCCAGGAATGCTGTAAAGTATTACATTCGACATGTTAGGTTGCCTTAGGCTAGTATATATAGCGATATAGACGTATATAATGTTCCCACCGAGAAATAGGTGCCGACGCCCCGGAATGTTGTAAAATATTACATCCGAGATGTTAGGTTGCCTTAGGTTAGGATATATAGCGTTATAGACATATATAATGTTCGTACCGAGAAGTAGGGGCCGACGTGCCAGGAATGTAGTAAAATATTTCATCCGAGATGTTAGGTTGCCTTAGGTTAGGATATATAACGTTATAGACGCTCATAATGTTCCCACCGAGAAGTAGGGGCCGGCGCGCCAGGAATGTTGTAAAATATTACATCCGAGATGTTAGGATTGCCTTAGGCTAGGATATATAACGTTATAGACGTATATAATGTTCCAACCGAGAAGTAGGGGCCGAAGTGACGGGAATGTTGTAAAATATTACATCCGAGATGTTAGGTTGCCTTAGGTTAGGATATATAACGTTATAGACGTATATAATGTTCCCACCGAGAAGTAGGGTCCAACGAGCCAGGAATGTGATCAAATATTACATTCGACATGTTGAGTTGTCTTAGGTTAGGATATATAACGTTATAGTCGTATATACAGTTCCCACCGAGAAGGAGTTGCCGACGCGCCAGGAATACTGTAAAATATTATATTCGACATGTTAGGTTGTCTCAGGCTATCACATATAGCGTTATAGACATATACAATGTTCCCACCGAGAAATAGGGGCCGACACGCCAGGAATGTTGTAAAACATTACATCCGAGGTGTTAGGTTCCCTTGGGTTAGGATATATAACGTTATAGACGTATATAATGTTCCCACCGAGAAGTAGTGGCCGAAGTGACGGGAATGTTGTAAAATATTACATCCGAGATGTTAGGTTGCCTTAGGTTAGGATATATAACGTTATAGACGTATATAATGTTCCCATCGAGAAGTAGGGGCCGACGCGCCAGGAATGCTGTAAAATATTACATTCGACATGTTAGAATTGCCTTAGGCTAGGATATATAACGTTATAGACGTATATAATGTTCCCACCAAGGAGTAGAGGCCGACGAGCCAGGAATGTTGTAAAATTATACGCTCGACATGTTAGGTTGCCTTAGGCTAGGATATGTAAAGTTATAGACGTATATAATGTTCCCACCGAGAAGTAGGGGCCGAAGTGACGGAAATGTTGTGAAATATTACATTCGACATGTTAGTTTGCCTTAGGCTAGGATATATAGCGTTATAGACGTATATAATGTTCCCACCGAGAAGTAGGGGCCGACGTGCCATGAACGTAGTAAAATATTACATCCGAGATGTTAGGTTGCCTTAGGTTAGGATATATAGCGTTATAGAAGTATATAATGTTCCCATCGAGAAGTAGGGGCCGACGTGCCAGGAATGTAGTAAAATATTACATCCGAGATGTTAGGATTGCCTTAGGCTAGGATATATATCGTTAAAGACGTATATAATGTTCCCACCGAGAAATAGGGGCCGACACGCCAGGAATGTTGTAAAACATTACATCCGAGGTGTTAGGTTTCCTTAGGCTCGGATATATAGCGTTATAGGCGTATATAATGTTCCCACTAAGGAGTAGAGGCCGACGAGCCAGGAATGTTGTAAAATATTACGCTCGACATGTTAGGTTGCCTTAGGCTAGGATATATAGCGATATAGAGGTATATAATGTTCCCATCGAGAAATAGCGGTCGGCGCGCCACGAATGTAGTAAAATATTACATCCGAGATGTTAGGATTGCCTTAGGCTAGTATATATAGCGATATAGACGTATGTAATGTTCCCACCGAGAAATAGGT